>JARQOD010000001.1:919016978-919127498 GCA_033576555.1 Oophaga sylvatica | reverse complement strand
TTTCTTATTCAGCCCTCAAAACAACCTGCATCAAAACCAAAACACAGATTAGCCGCATACAAGTGGTCTCTCTATTTTAGGCTGACCTTGCATATCTGCATTTGACAACCACAATTTCTGGACCAACTATGAATCACTCACCGACCTAAGAGCCCCATAGGCATATGAGGTTTTTAGCTCAGGTCGGGAGACCCGCTGTCCAGCCAGAAATTGTTGTCTGTGATGCTGGCCTAAGTGAGTATATGTAACGTATTGCTCTTTCCTAGAGGTATGGGATGCCCAACACCCTGTGTAGATTGGGGCAGAGTCAGAAGAGGATGGGGAATTAATAAAGCTTTATTGTACTTCTGGAGGCTTGTAAGAGACATAGTATACACATTACTGACAGATAAAGTATGGATGCGTCTCCCATACCTTTCCCTGGTTTCTTAAGGAGAAGCCTCTAATTCATCTCTTTCTGATGCTAACAATAAATCACGCACCCAACCACACTAATTTTGCAATTGTTTGGCCAACAGGTATCTCTTCTGCCTTCCACGTAAACAAGTGCTCCTATGTTCTCTATGAGAGAGCTGCTGTCATATTCCTTTGGCAGTGGCTTATCTCCATGAGAACAAAAGGATCAAATGTTGGAATTCAGTAGGCCAGATACAGTGGGTACAGAAAGTATTCAGACCCATTTAAATTTTTCACTCTTTGTTTCATTGCAGCCATTTGGTAAATTCAAAAAAGTTCATTTTTTTCTCATTAATGTACACTCTGCACCCCATCCTGACTGAAAAAAAAACAGAAATGTAGAATTTTTTGCAAATTTATTAATAAAATAAAAACTGAAATATCACATGGTCATAAGTATTCAGACACTCATATTTAAGTCACATGCGGTTCATTTCCTTGTGATCCTCCTTGAGATGGTTCTACTTCTTCATTGGAGTCCAGCTGTGTTTAATTAAACTGATAGGACTTGATTTGTAAAGGCACATACCTGTCTATATCAGACCTCACAGTGCATGTCAGACCAAATGAGAATCATGAGGTCAAACGAACTGACCAAGGAGCTCAGAGACAGAATTGTGGCAAGGCACAGATCTGTCCAAGGTTACAAAAGAATTTCTGCAGTACTCAAGGTTCCTAAGAGCACAGTGGCCTCCATAATCCTTAAATGGAAGAAGTTTGGGGCCACCAGAAGTCTTCCTAGACCTGGCCGTCCAGCCAAACTGAGCAATCGTGGGAGAAGAGCCTTGGTGAGAGAGGTAAAGAAGAACCCAAAGATCACTTTGCCTGAGCTACATAGATGCAGTAGGGAGATGGGAGAAAGTTCCACAAAGTCAATTATCACTGCAGCCCTCCACCAGTTGGGCCTTTATAGCAGAGTGGCCCGATGGAAGCCTCTCCTCAGTGCCAGACATATGAAAGCCCTCATAGACTTTGCTAAAAACAAACATGAAGGACTCCCAGACTATGAGAAATAAGATTCTCTGGTCTGATGAGATGAAGATAGAACTTTTTAGCGATAATTCTAAGCGGTTTAAAACCAGGCACTGCTCATCACCTGCCCAATACAATCCCAACAGTGAAACATGGTGGTGGCAGCATCATTCTATGGGGGTGTTTTTCAGCTGCAGGGACAGGACGACTGGTTGCAATTGAAGGAAACATGAATGCGGCCAAGTACAGAGATATCCTGGATGAAAACCTCTTCCAGAGTGCTCTGGACCTCCGACTTGGCCGAAGGTTCACCTTCCAACAAGACAATGACCCTAAGCACACAGCTAAAATAACAAAGGAGTGTCTTCAGAACAACTCTGTGACCATTCTTGACTGGCCCAGCCAAAGCACTGACCTAAACCCAATTGAGCATCTCTGGAGAGACCTGAAAATGGCTGTTCACCAACGTTCACCATCCAACCTGACGGAAGTGGAGAGGATCTGCAAGGAAGAATGGCAGAGGATCCCCAAATCCAGGTGTGAAAAACTAAAAATTTAAAGGGATCTGAATACGTACTCACTGTACTTCTGTTCCCCCCACAGATGACGTTCAAGGGGCCCCACACACACTGTAATTCAATCCCGCTGATTTTGGGGGTTTGGATGGTTTTCATCTGATGTGCATGGTGGCCTTAAAGGGAACTTCTTACGTGAAAAACGCTATTAACTTTCAGATATGGTGTTAATCTGCGGTTTCATAGCTTTTCTAAACCTACCTGACTCCTGCACTTAGAGTCCCGCTGCTGGAAGGAAATTAACTTTATTCCTCCAGGGAGTGTTCGGGTTTCAGTCAAAGTGGTGCTGCCGTCACAAGTCTAGTCCTCACTGTGTTGAGAGAACGGCAGCTGTAACCGTGCCTCCGACACTGACAGCTGGCCCTAATGCTGAGCGAGCTGTCAGTGCAAGTGGCGCGGTTACATCCCCCGCTCTCTATGCAAATAGCAGTGACTAAACCTGTGCTGGCACCACCCCCCATGATTGAACACTGCCGGGAGAATTACAGTTCATTTTTCTACCGGCAGCGGGGCTCTAAGTGCGAGCGCCGAGCAGCTTCAGGATGCCATTAACCTAACCTGTATATTAACCCCATATCTGCAGGTTAACAGCATTTTTTTTTCATGTGACAGGTTCCCTTCACTACAAGGCGGGAGGGATCTCTCTCCAATATGGAAGCTGCTCCATCTGCAGGGTCGTTTTTTTTTTTTTTTTCTCTATGCACGAAGCACTTTTTTTTTTCTTTTTTTTTTTTACAGCAAAATCTTCTAAAATAAAATATAAAAAAAAAAAAAAATACAAATCCGACCTGACCTCAATGATTGGAATGTAACATCACTTGAGGTTAAATTTTCTGAAATCCTTAATAAAGTCAAGATGTTCACTATTTGCGTATCGGAGCCTTGTACTGTCATCTGTCCTCACACCTATACAGACCTTTGTAGATTGTGTGTCGCAAATGTAATATAATGTAGGAGCAGAGACCCTGATTCCAGCCTTAGTTTACTGGGTGCAGAAGTTGTGACATAATTAGAGTTTTCCCTGCTGTAGATGTAACAAAGCTCAGAAAGCTGCCCACACCCCTGATTAGCAGATTTCTGTGTACATTGTATATTGACTGTAAGCTGCTAATTAGTGCTGGGAGATGGTTGGACCAGGAGATACGTGGGAGTAAAGGGTATGCCACACTAAACGAGATGGCTAACGAGATGGCTAACGAGATCACTAAAACGTCATTATTTTGCAATCTCGTTAGCGACCTCGTTGTGTGTGGCATGTAGCAACGATGTGGCCCCTGCTGTGATGTCGCTGATCGTTCACTAGTGTTCTGGACCGTTTTTTGATCGTTGGCGTCCCGCTGGTGAGCCTATATCGCTGTGTTTGGCACCTTTTGCGAACGACCTCGTTTGTGACGCAGATGAGTTTTAGCGTCACAGAGTGGATCGCAATATCTGTAAGTTCTATTTTGCGTCACAGAGAGGATCGCAGAAGTTGCAAAGCAGGCTAGCAGGATGCAGAGAGCAGGAGCGATGCTGGAAATTCCTATGAATCAGTAGCGCTCAGTACATGCTGACAGATCCTAACGACCGCCAAAGTCGTTAAAGAGATCGCTGACCGCTGATGAGTCGTTTATGAGATCTCCTGTTTGGCAGCTACTAGAGACCTAAAAGCGATCACACCAACGATCTCGTTAGCTTGCGTCGTTATCGAGATCGCTAAGTGTGGCAGTACCTTTAAGGGCCCGTCTCACATAGCGAGATCGCTACCGAGATCGCTGCTAAACAGCGATCTTGCTATTTCTGACACGTACCAGCGATCAGGCCCCTGCTGTGAATCGCTGGTCGTGTCAGGACATTTTTTGATCGCTGGTTCCCGCTGACAGGCACGCATCGCTGCGTGGGGACAGGCGGGAGACCAGCGATCCGCTGGTAACCAAGGTACACAGCGGGTTGCCAGGCGCGGGGCTGTGCCTGGAAACCCGCTGTGTACCTTGGATACCAGCGCCCTGATGCAGGGAGGCACCGCGCAGCGCCTGGAAACCCGACGTGTACCTTGGTTACCAGCTCCCTGCATCAGGGCGCTGGTATCCAAGGTACACTGCGGGTAACTAAGCGATGTTACCCGCAGTGTCCCTGTGCTGATCGCTGCCTGAGCTGCCTGTGTGGCAGCTCAGCAGCGATCATGTAGCGATACACCAGCGATCCTGATCGTTGTCAGGATCGCTGGTGTATCGCTATGTGAGACCCGGGCTTTAGTCTGGCAGTGACAATCTCCTGCTGATAAAACACTGTATTGAAACTACTAAATCAGGGTCTCAGCAGGTTTTTGCTTTGAAATCTCATGAGGCATTGAAGTAGGGGCTGATAGATTCCTTTTTAAATTGGAATTCATTTTTTCAGCTGCAGATGAAGGAAGAGAGCCACAGTATTCATTACTGATGGGTAGGCGGAGCCCCAGATCAGGATGTTACCTCAGATCAAAAGAGTGATGACTGGCTGGCCCCTCCAGCTCGGGCTCCTCCTACTCAGCTCCAGTCTAAGATTTGAGGTCCAGAGGATGGTCGCTGCTAATGCAGCTCCTCAGAAGATTTTATTATTTTAATATTCGGACAGGAGACTTGGATCACTAGTTGGTCTAGAGGTCTCAGGGGTATCAGCGCTGCTGTACCCCAACCTCTCCCTTGGCGGATCTGTATTTACTCAAAGTCCCTGCAGAATCCTTGCCGGCCCTGGGGGATGAGGAGAGCTTCTCTGGCGGGAACGCAAACCACACGTGCGGTCACTGCGTTCTTCGCCCTGGGGGGAAGCATGGGCACTGCGCCAGAAACCCCTGAGGGTCCCTGTGGCGCCTTGGCTGGTGAGTACTCCACACAGATTTTAATAATAATTATGTGTGAGTGCTTTAGCGTCTGAATGCGCAGCGCTATTACTAATGGCGCTACTACATGTAATGTCAGTATGCTTCAGCGCTGCTGTGACAGCGCTACTACATGTAATGTCAGTATGCTTCAACGCTGCTGTGACAGCGCTACTACAAGTAATGTCAGTATGCTTCAGCGCTGCTGTGACAGCGCTACTACATGAAGATGTGGTGATTTTTTGTCCGCAGGCAGATAGCTGCAGGACAGAGAGGGAGCAGGAGCGGGGAGAGTTCGCGCTCATTATTTGAGCTAGCAGGGGGCGTGGCCTATCTATCCCGGTCTTTTGAGCAGGAAGACGCGCGCTCTGGCTTTTCTCCTGCGACCCCCTCACTGTGGCGGCCATTACTCAGGCTCCTGGGCTCCTCGGACCGCTCCCCTCCTCATATAGACACCACGGCCAGCTGGGTGAGTGCGGATTCCTCACCCCGCAGCGCAGCGATCGCTATCCTGCAGCTGCAGTCTCATCAGAGACATAAAAATTGGCTGGGGCTCACAAATATATTTATATTTTGGTGAGTTTGCAATATTAACCCCTTTGAGGGTTATTTCTACCTGCTGAATTTGCTGACTGAATACCGCTGGGGTAACTCTGCTTGGTGGAGCGTTAACCCTTCAGCGTTTGAAAAAAAAAAAAAAAAACGCATAGTTTTTTGCTGGTATTACCGCTTTGACCTGCTCATACAGGCGAGACATGTCTGAACAGAGTTCAGATGCCGCGGATCACGTCCCAGTGCCATTGCGGCAATCAGATACGCAGACCTCCACAGAGTCTAGCGCTGCGGTCGACAGCGGTGGAAAATTGGATGATATCGCTCGATCGATTAATAACTTATCTGACCTTTTAGGTCAATATGTGTCTGCTAATTCCTCTCAGAGGAAGCGACGCAGGCCGTTACCGGCCTCTACACGGAGCGAGTCAGATGTATCTGATATTGGGCAGAGTTCCCCTTTAAATTCGGATGGAGAAATATCCGATTCAGATGCGGACGAGCCGCAGGGGCGTTCCTCTATGACGAAGCGTACGGAGGCATTAATTGAAGCCATGAGAGATATACTACAGTTACCGGAGGAGGTAACTAGTCGTCCTGGTAAATCAGCACGCATTTTCCAGGAGTCCCGTGCTTCGCGCACAACATTGCCAGCTCTGGATGAGCTTAATGGTGTAATAGAGGAGGAACGTCTATGTCCAGATAAGCGTTTTCATGGAACGCATTTCTTTGATACACTTTATCCTTGCTCTACGGAGTTAAAGGCTAATTGGACTTCTGCTCCTGAAGTGGATGTGTCTTTGTCTCAGCTTAGTAAATCCTCTCTACTCCCTATTAAGGGAAAAGCGAGCTTACAGGAGCCTTTGGATAGAAAGGCAGAATTGGCGGCAAAAGCAAGCTATGAGGCTGCGGGTCATGGATTTCGAGCAGTGCTAGGATCCATGTGTGCTGCTAGAGCTTCTCTAAGCTGGTTGGCACGTCTGAAGACGGAGTTGCAAAATGAATCTCCGTTATCTGAGATACGGGAAACTTGTGAATGGTTAGAAACGGCAACCTGTTATACCTTTGATGCCGGTCTGGATACGGCATCTCTGCTGGCCAAAGCGCAAGCTTCAGCGGTCACAGTCAGAAGAGCTTTATGGCTCAGACAGTGGGCCGGGGACGCAGTTTCCAAACAAGGGTTGTTGGCCTTACCTTACAAGGGTGGCCATCTTTTTGGATCCGACCTCACAGAGCTGATTTCCAAGGCTAAGGCGAAGGAATCAGCATTACCACAGCGAAGGGCCATGGCCTCGGTGTCCAGTAAGCCTGGTGTTTATAGTGGTCGGCGGTCCTTTCGGGCCGAGGACGATCTAGTCACTCCTCGTGGGGATCGGGTCGTCCTTCTTTCTCAGGAAAGAAATCCTCTCAGAAAACTCGTACTCCCTGGAAGCAGAGTTTCCGCCAGAACAAGCGGGAACTTGACAAGAAAACCGCAAAGTCGGATTGACGCCAGGGGTCCACTCGAGGATTCTCGAGTGGGGGGTCGCCTGCTCCTTTTCAAGGAGACTTGGATGGCTCGCGTTCCAGATTCCTGGGTAACGCGGATAGTGTCGGCAGGCTATTTCATAGAGTTTGCTTCTCAACCCCCAAATGTTTTTTGTCAATCTCGCGTTCCGTCGGAACCCGAGCTTGTTGTCGCTCTACAGCGAGAGGTCGAATCGCTACTACAAAAGGGTGTAGTGATACCGGTTCCGTCAGAGGACCGAAGGAAAGGTTTTTATTCCAACCTTTTTATAGTTCCCAAAAAGGAGAACAAATTTCGCCCGATTCTGGATCTCAAGCGATTGAACCGGCATGTCCATGCCCGGAAATTTCGCATGGAGTCGCTTCGTTCCGTTGTGGCAGCTCTGTCACAGAACGATTTTCTGGTGTCAATCGACATTCGCGACGCCTATTTGCATATTCCCATCGGAAAGGCTCATCAGCGTTTTCTTCGATTTGCCATAGGTCAGAATCATTACCAGTTCGTGGCTCTGCCGTTCGGCTTAGCCTCAGCGCCAAGGGTCTTTACAAAAATTCTGGCGCCCCTCATGGCACTCCTTCGAAGACAGGGGATTACGATTCTCCCTTATCTGGACGATCTTTTGATCGTGGCTTCCTCGGAGGAGGAGGCGTTGACGGCTCGGGATTTGTCTCTTCAGTTTCTGAAAGACTTCGGTTGGCTGGTCAATTGGGAGAAGTCGTCCCTGGAACCATCGAGGACAATTCTCTTTTTGGGAATGCATCTCGACACGTTTCGGTCGGTAGTTTCCCTACCACCAGACAAACAGTCATGTCTTCTTCGACATGTACAGATTATGACATCCTCAACGGCAATGTCCCTACGGAAGTGTATGCGTCTTCTGGGACTGATGGTGGCGTCCATGGAGGCAATTCCTTTTGCCCAGTTCCACTCCAGGACTCTTCAAAGGTTCATCTTGAGTCGATGGAATCAGTCGCAATCGCTGGATTGCAGTGTCACCATTTCTCGCGCGGTGCGGGATTCTCTAGAATGGTGGTTACGTCCAGGGGCATTCTCCCTGGGGAAGTCTTTCCTCCCTCTGAAGTGGTCAGTCATAACCACCGATGCCAGCCTGACGGGCTGGGGGGTGTTTGGAACAATCTCTGGATTCAGGGGTATGGTCACCGGAAGAGTCTGTGCTTCCGATCAACATTGGACGGTCCCTTTGAGCGGTCTGCCAGTCCGTGTGCAGACAGACAATGCGACGGCTGTCGCGTATATCAATCACCAAGGTGGGACAAGGAGTTCCAGACTCTTGGTAGAGGTGTCCCGAATTCTGATTTGGGCAGAGGCCAATGTACCAGCCATTTCGGCGATTCACATTCCAGGGGTTCAGAATATTACAGCGGACTTTCTCAGTCGCAGAAGGATGGATCCCGGGGAATGGAGCCTCCACCCGGAAGTCTTTGCACTACTGTGCTCTCGCTGGGGAACCCCCAAGTGGATTTGATGGCATCCAGGTCCAATGCCAAGTTACCGACATTCATGTCCAGGTACAAGGACCCGAAGGCGGTGGCGGTGGATGCTCTAGTGGCTCAGTGGGATCAGTTCGAGCTGATCTATGTATTCCCGCCGATATCCTTACTTCCTCTAGTGCTGCGTCGGATCAGACTAGAGAGAATTCCAGCTATTCTGATAGCTCCAGACTGGCCAAGAAGGGTGTGGTTCTCGACAATAATGTCGCTGTTGGCGGCACCTCCGTTTCCACTCCCTCTTCAACCGGACTTGTTGACTCAGGGGCCCATTTGTCATCCGGACTTGATGTCCCTGCGTTTGACGGCGTGGCTCTTGAGACCGAAATCTTGACCCGTAGAGGTTTTTCAGCCGAGGTCATTGCTACCCTTCGTGCTGCAAGATGTCCGGCTACTTCTAGGATTTACCACAAAATTTGGGAAACCTTCTTTTCGTGGTGTTTGGGGTCTTCTCGGAACCCGAGAAAATTTTCCATTCCCAACCTGTTGGCTTTTCTGCAGCATGGGCTAGACAAGGGTTTGGCAGTTAGCACTCTGAAAGGTCAGATTTCTGCTCTGTCCTTATTGTTCCGAAGAACCATTGCTTCGAATAGAGACGTGCTCTCCTTTTTCCGAGGTATCTCTCGTAAGTTTCCGCCGCGGAAGGCACCCGTGTCTCCTTGGCGGCTCAACCTTGTTTTGGAGGCTCTTCAGCATAAACCTTTTGAACCTATGGTTTCTGCTAGCCTTTCTTTACTTTCTTGGAAGGTGGCTTTCCTTGTTGCAGTCACTTCCTTGAGGAGAGTTTCTGAATTGGCAGCTCTTTCTTGCTCGCCTCCTTTTCTGGAGTTTTTTCCGGATCGTGTAGTGCTTCGCACTCGGGGTGATTTTTTGCCTAAAGTGGTGTCACAATTTCATGTTAACCAGGATATTGTGTTGCCTTCACTCTGTCCGGATCCGAAGAATACGAAAGAGCGAGATTTACACACATTGGATTTAGTGCGGGCCTTGAAGTTTTATCTATTTATTACTCAAGGTTTTCGTAAGACGGACTCCCTGTTTGTGGTTCCGGCAGGTCGTCGGCGTGGTCAACGAGCTTCCAAGTGTTCTATAGCTCGTTGGATCCGGTCAGCTATTTTGGAAGCTTACCGTCTTCGGGGTGAATCTTGCCCGATTAAGATTCGAGCCCATTCCACGAGAGCTGTGGCTTCATCGTGGGCTTTTCATCAAGGTGCTTCGGCAGTGCAGCTTTGCCGAGCGGCGACTTGGCGTTCTGTCCACACGTTTACAAGGTTTTATAAAGTGGACGTCAGTGCTTCCGCTGATGCAGCCCTCGGACGTAGGGTCCTGCAGGCAGCTGTAGTTTAAAGTTCTGGATGAACTTGTGTTTAGCGCTGGTTGCGCTTTGTTGTTAAGGTTGTTGGGTTTCTGCCTTTTGTTGGTTTTTTCCCACCCTTATTTTTGAACTGCTTTGGGACGTCCCATCAGTAATGAATACTGTGGCTCTCTTCCTTCATCTGCAGCTGAAACACGGATTTTGGTAAAGACTTACCTGTAAAATCCTTTTCAGCGAAGGAAGGAAGAGAGACACAGCACCCTCCCACGGCAGAAGTGTGTTGATGTTTTCAGATGCAGCGCCACCCTTATCTGATAGCGATTATCTGGGCTGAGGTCAGCGCGCTAAGGCTCTGTTCCAGCATCGCCAGCTCATCGCAGTAGTCAGGTTCCGTGAGTAGTACCTGGAACTCTGTGGTTTTTGGCTTTCTTTGCATGCATAACCTGTATCCTTGTGTTTTTTCTCTGAAGTTCCTTCAGAAGGGGTTATGTTGCTCCGCTGGTGATCTTGGCTCTTTTCCTAAAAGCTTTGATACGACTGGAGCTGAGTAGGAGGAGCCCGAGCTGGAGGGGCCAGCCAGTCATCACTCTTTTGATCTGAGGTAACATCCTGATCTGGGGCTCCGCCTACCCATCAGTAATGAATACTGTGTCTCTCTTCCTTCCTTCGCTGAAAAGGATTTTACAGGTAAGTCTTTACCAAAATCCGTGTTTAAATCTTACATTTTCATGTAAAATTGCATGAAGGCGCTAATCAGCTGCCTAGTTTCAGAAAATATGTATCGGTATGACAGTGCAATGTGATATTTATTCATTTTTTTATATTATAATACAGCTTTTTTTTTTTGTTTGTCAAAAGCATAAAAGTTGTATAGCAGAAAAGGGGTTAAAGGGAACCTGTCATTTCAAGCATCTAAACTGTCCCCAGTGTGTTGTTAGTGATGCCATGTGCATTAGTAACACATTTTTTTCATTAAAACAGCGGTCTAATCATGTGCAAAAAGCACGTCATATAGTTATATGGTACATGCTAGTTTAGTCATAGGAGTGTCCTTCATTTTCTGTTCAGTCACGGGCATCGCCGCCCACTCAGTTTGATTGGTTTCCCTGGTTGCGCCGACGTCACTGGAATCCCGCGCTTGTGCAGTGTTATATGCTATACTTGCGTAGCGTGGAGCCAGTTTCGCTTGCACAGTGTTGATCGGGGAACCGCACCGTGATGCACTACTCTGCACTCGACACTGCGCAAGCGTGGCCGGCTACACATTGCGCAAACGCGGCTGCTTGCTCAACACTGCACAAGTGAGGCTCCAATCGCCACACTGCTAAAACGCGGGATTCCACTGACATTGGCGCAACCAGGGAATGAATCAAATTGCGTGGGCGGCAGCACGGCCATGACTGATCAGAAAATGAAGCGCGCCGCTATGACTAAACAAGCAGGTACCATATAACTATATGAAGTGCTTTTTGGACATCATTACAGCGCAGTTTTTAATGAAAAAAAAAAGTGTTAGGCTAGTTTCACACTAGCGTATGGCTGCGCTGCGGACTTCCTCTGTGAAGCTCCGCCGCACTTCCGGTCAGCTCGGCCTATGTCTGCATGCGGCTTGCGCACCTATATTTAACATTAGGTACGCAGGCCGTGCAGATGTATGCGGATGCTGTCGCATGCGTCATTTTGACGGTGCGGCGACTGCAACAAAATGCAACATGTTGCGTTCGGCGCAGGTCGCCGTACCGTCAAAATGACGCATGCGGCGGTGTAACGCCTCCCATGGCTGCGGGGCGTCGGGACATGGCATAGCTTGCCTAACTAGCCAATGCTCCCACGCCGCCAGACCACGACGACGTGAGGCATGCGTCCCAGATGGTAAGGGAATGCGGACCCACTGGACCACAGAGGGGGAACCGGGCCTGCCCGGACTAGGGGAGGGCAGTGACCAGGATCCGTGGCAGCTGAGCATGTGGGCAAGATGGCGACCTGCAGGACTAGACAACACCGCACAACTTCAGGTATGAAGAAACAAAGTTTACTTGAAGACAAACACAGTACAAGACAGAACATAATGCCAGGCTCCCGATTCCACACATCAGCGAAAGGTACACTTCTCAGGATTACAGACGAAGGCAGGAGGACATCACGGGTTGATGCAGTCCAGGGTTACCTGGCATGGGCATACTAGGGCGGCCTCTCTCTCAGGCCTCAGGCGTAGCAAAGGCTCAGCAGGAGAACATCAGACACTGACCTCAGACTGACTTCAGACAATGGCGGGGTCATCACGGGTTGATGCAGTCCAGGGTTATCTGGCATGGGCATACTAGGGCGGCCTCTCTCTCAGGCCTCAGGCGTAGCACAGGCTCAGCAGGAGAACATCAGACACTGACCCCGGACAGACGTCATCACAGGGTAGACCAACGGAGAACCGGCAGGACATCGGGACATCAGATACATGGACTCAGGAACACGGACTGAATCAGGAACATGGACTCAGGAACACTGACTGAATCAGGAACATGGACTCAGGCACATGGACTCAGGAACTGGATCTCAGGAACACGGACTCAGGAACCCGGACAGGACATCAGGAACATGGACTGGAACTCAGACTTCAGACATCTGGCAACGATCGGCAGGCTCCGGACATCAGGCAGGGAAGGATAGGATCCGGACATCCAGAAGTGGTCATCAGACATCAGGTTTTGGGCAAGAGGACAAGGTCCTCGGACTCTGGACATCTGGCAATGATCGGCAGGCTCCGGACATCAGGCAGGGAAGGATAGGATCCGGACATCTGGAAGTGGTCATCGGACATCAGGCCGTAGTCATCAGGCTCGGGCAAGAGGACACGGTCCTTGGACTCTGGACATCTGGCAGCAACCTGAAAAGGAACCCAAGCGGTCTGGTGCAAGCACCGCCGGATTGAACTAGAGCCGGCCGGGGATTGCACCGCATAATAAGCTGAGCACAGTGTAACAGAAACTCAGCAAACACACCGGACTCCTCCTTCCAAGATGAACCCAGGTTATATAGCAAAGAATCACAGTCACTGGCACAGGGTTCAGGACACAGAAGGACTTCAGGAACATAACATAGAGGACACAGTTCACACATACAGGTACAGGAACCGATCAAGGATTCAGGGAAAAAGACACAACAGGAACAGGCCTGGATATGCAGCTTCCAGGAAGGCGATCTGGGTATTCTGCCCCCAGAGCTGGCGGAAACACAAGACAGGACAAAGGGTATCTGTTCTCTAGAACTATCGCACTCAGAGCAGGAGCTAAACACACATAGCTAGGTTCAGGAACTCAATGCAAAACTCTGGCAACGCCCACAGGGCAGAGGAACTTTATATAGGAGCTGCCTCACAGCGATAGGCTGGAGCAGCAATTCTAGTGCACACCCATTCCTCATAAAAGCAAGGAAGGTGTTGGCCGCGCACCGTGTGCAAAGCCAGACACAAATCAGCACAGCAAGGACACCTGGCAATGGCTGCAGCCTAAACACACATAGTAAGTCATGCACCATTGCAGAGGACCTTGCAACCTATGGGTAGCTTCTACAGCAGTAGCCAGGGACCGCACATGCGGGTGGTCATGCAGTGCAGACACTCACGCATAATAATAATAAATGACCTTATTGGAAGACATACCCATATAGATATTACTACCAGTGATTGGGCATGCTAATATGGATGGAATTTATGGACAATCGCTAAATACCTATTAACAATGAAGAAAGAACGATCAAAAAGTCCCAAATAGAATACAAAAAATATTTATTGAAATATATAGAACATGACTGAATGTATAAAGGGGGGAAGCAAGGAGAAACAGTGACAAAGGCTCATGCCAATAAGCACTAGTGGGAAAAAGGACACACACATAATAGGCCAAATTCAGTGGATGGAAAAATACAATGAATATGTATCACACAAATCTGCAATTTTTCTATTTGGGACTTTTTGATCGTTCTTTCTTCATTGTTAATAGACACTCACGCATGTACGGCTACGCAGTGCAAGTAACAGACAACAGTATCCCAGCTGGTTAGGGGAAAAGGAGCAAATGTTAAAGCAAAGACATGCAAGGTAACTCCGGAAAACAAGGTACAGACAATACCGGTGTTACAGGCGGCATCTGCACGGCCTGCGTACCTAATGTTAAATATAGGTATGCAGGCCGCTTGCAGACATAGGTGGAGCTGACCTGAGGCAGTGCGGCGGGCGGAGCTTCACGGAGGAAGTACGCAGCGCTCCGCAGCGCAGCCATACGCTACTGTGAAACCAGCCTTAGTGATGCACATGGCATCACTAACAACACACTGGGGACAGTTTTGATGCCTGAAATGAGGTGACAGGTTCCCTTTAATGCTTTCACTTTATTCTGGGGCGGCTGGTTGCTGGTGTTTTTAGCCAGGGGGGGGGGTGCCAATATCCATGGCCCCTTCCTAGGCTATGAATATCAGCCTGCAGCTGTCTGCCTAGCCTTTCTGGCTATAAATTCTAGGGGGACCCCACGTCATTTTTTTTGGGGGGGTCCCCCTATTTTAATATCCAGTAAAGGCTAGCTGCGGGCTGATAGTCATAGCCTGGGAAGATCTATGGGTATTAACCCCTTCCCAGGCTAGAAATATTGGCCCCGGCTGTCGACTTTCCCCCTCTGGCGCAGAAAATTGTGCGGGAGCCCACGCCATTTTTTTTTTTTTTTTTTTTTTATAACGCATTAAGATTTTGTGTGTGTGTGTGTGTGTGTGTGTGTACGCGTGTGTGTCTTTAACTATTTATGTACCATTTTATCTAACTACCTATATATCTTTCTGTCTATATATCTATCTTTCTATATATATATTTCTAACTATCTATTATCCATCTATCTATGTATTTTCTATCTATCTAACTACTGGTATCTATTATCTATCTATGGCCGGCGTTACACTTGCGAGTGTGATGCGAGTAAGTCGCACGACTTTCTCGTATAAACACCCGGCACGACCGCCCGCTCTCGGACCCGAGTGTACGGCTGCATAGAAATACATGCAGCCGCACACTCGGGTCCGAGAGCGGGCGGCCGTGCCGGGTGTTGATGCGAGAAAGTCGTGCAACTAACTCGCATCACACTCGCAAGTGTGACGCTGGCCTATCTCTATCTGGGTGTGTGTGTAATGGAGTGTGGGTTGGACAAATGTAAAAGAGGAGGTTGGACAAGAAATGACATCACAAATCTTTTTTTTTTTTTGTTAAACAACATATCTTTATTTAGGTGTCAAAACCGCATGAGAAAAACCGCGTCAAAACCGCACCTGCGGTTTCTGCCAAGAGGTGCGGTTTCGGCGCGGAAAAATTCGCAGGCAAATCCGCAAAGTGTGCACAGGCCCTTAGAAGGAATGAAACCACCTTGGAGAGCTGTTGCACCAAGTGGACTGACATGAATCATGGCTCCAACACGAGAGATGTCAATTGAAACAAGGAGAGGATTATCAAACTCTTTAAAGAGGGTAAATCATCACCCAATGTTGCAAAAGATGTTGGTTGTTCACAGTCAGCTGTGTCTAAAATCTGGACCAAATACAAACAACATGTTAAAAATAATAACCATTACTGACTACCACATTATATGTTCTTGATTTCTTTTAGTGTTTCTTGAAGCCAGAAAGTTGCCATTTGAAATGACTTCAGATTTGTGCCATGTCTGTGATCTGTTTTTATTCAACAAAATAAAACAACTGAATGAACATCCTCCAAGGCCGGTGATTCCAGAATTTTTGCCAGGGGTTGTACTTTCAATGTGAACATGCTCTTAAAGGGAGAGAGATCATTTTTTTTCTGCAGATCCTACTGTCCTAGAAATGACATCCATCTCCTGGTTTCATTACACGGTTAAACAGCTCCTATTGTTCTGACTCTTTTGTGACAGGATGAATATGAGGAGCTTCTTCGCTATGCTGTGGTAACTCCTAAGTTTGGGCCTCATTTCCTCAGGGAGCATCAACTGACTGCTGAACAAACCACAAGTGACAGGTTCTCAAGTCCCAGGGAAGCCGTGCAAGAGAAAATTCCAGGTATTATCAGGCAGGCGCGTATACAGCAATATGGACACACTGCTGGAATTATAAGGCTATGTGCCCACATTGCGTTTTTAAGCATTTTTGCTGCGTTTTTCCGCGGCGGAAACGCTTATAAAAACGCTAACAAAACGCATCCCATGCAATCCTATGGGATTCCGCAGTTGCTGTGCCAATGCTGCGGATTTTTCCGCTGCAGAATCGCATCGTGGGAAAAATCCGCAGGATGTTCATTATTTTAGCGGAATCGGGATTCCGCCGCCATAGGATTGCATTGCCCACCATGCGTAAAGTGAGCGCTTCATGTGCGGTTGGTACCCAGGGTCTGGAGGAGAGGAGACTATGTCACTAAGCGTGACAAGTGTGACCAACCTGTCAATCACTTTTCCAAGCGATGCTTCAAATCGCTTGGAAAAGCGCTAGCATTCTGCAAGCTAAAAACGCTTCTGTTTGGCTGGAAAACACATGCGAATTCCGCATGCTTTTTTACCCGCGGCAGGGAGTTCCGGAAATCTTCCGGACAATTCCAGAGCATTTCTGCAACGTTGTCACATAGCCTTACATGTCCATATTATACTCCGAAATATGATAGATGGCAACAGAATCTGTGTTCTGTTTTTCTTCTTTTTTTTTTTAATCAAAATAATAGTTCAAATATCATTAAGTCGGAAAAATTCTGATCTAATACTTCCTTACCAGGACTTATCCACCTGGTAAGTGACATATATGTATTGGGGTCACATGATTTTGCTCTAACGGTCAATGTTGAGGGGAAGGAAGGATTGGGCATGTCGGATTTCAATATGTTCAATAGGTTGTTTCTAAATGTTTCTGGCAGTGGCTTATTTCTCTCCCCATATTAAAATAAGCATAAGTTCTCAGCCAAGCCTGGCGTGCTTATTTGTATTGGAGATGGAAAAAAAATGTTATAATCATCTCATCTATGGCCAGATATTGTATTGGCTATTTTGGACTAGATCAGTTTGTAAAAAAATGCCAAATTTTAACACTAACCCTAAGTCAAGGAAAATCTCAGCAGAAACGTTTGTATAGAGGCTATGATATTGTATCAGATAAAACATGGCTGCCTTCTGTCAATAAACAAAACATGCCTGGTGTGAAGAGGAATGAAAATAATCAGAGTAAATTTGGACATGCCGGATCCTTAACTCCCTTGAAATCGTCTGTTGAGGGGAGGATTAGGAGACCCCACCCATACACATTAGGCCATGTGCACACTTTGCGTTTTTAGATGCGTTTCCGCTGCGTTTTTCAACGTGCGGAAACGCATGCAACCCGCAGCACAGTGCACTACCTATGTAATCTAATGGGAACCGCATGTCTGCTGTGCACATGCTGCGGAAAAAAACGCGCGGTTTAGCCGCGTTTTATTTTCCGCAGCATGTCAATTCTTTGTGCGGAACTGCAGCGGTTCGGCGCCCATTGACTTGCATTGAGTCGGGCACTTCCGCAGCAAACCCGCAGATCTAAAAAAGATCTGCGGTTTTGCTGCGGGTGAAACCGCTGCAGTTCGGGAGGAGGGAAGTGTGTGGGCGGTGCGTGGGCGTGTATAGTGTGCGGCGCTGTGTGTGTGGGCGGTGCGTGGGCGTGTATAGTGTGCGGCGCTGTGTGTGTGGGCGGTGATTGTGTGCCGGTGTCTGCGTGATCGGTGTGCGGGGCTGTGTGCGTGATCGGTGTGCGGGCCTGTGTGCGGGATCGGTGTATGTGCGGCGGTGTGCGGGGCTGTGTATGTGCGGCGGTGTATGTGCGGCGGTGTGCGGGCCTGTGTGCGTGTCTCCATGTATGCAGGCATCGTCGGATGAGACTACAAGTCCCATCCGGCGATGCCTGCTACAGTGACTGACACATTAGCCAATGATGGGACAGTAGTAGTCCCATCATCCGGCTAATGTGCTGAATGTAAAAAAAAAAAAAAAACATACATGACATACCACATATAACATTACATGACATACAGAACATATAACACACATGACATACAGAACATATAACATACACATGACATACAACATATAACATACACATGACATACAGAACATATAACATACACATGACATACAGAATATATAACATACATGACATACAACACATATAACATACACATGACATACAGAACATATAATATACACATGACATACAGAACATATAACATACACATGACATACAGAACATATAACATACATGACATACAACACATATAACATACACATGACATACAGAACATATAACTTACACATGACATACAGAACATATAACACACATGACATACAGAACATATAACATACATGACATACAACACATATAACATACACATGACATACAGAACATATAACATACACATGGCATACAGAACATATAACATACACATGACATACAGAACATATAACATACATGACATACAACACATATAACATACACATGACATACAGAACATACACATGACATACAGAACATATAACATACACATGACATACAGAACATATACAGCACATAACAAGAGTATATACTCACCTCTTCCCCGACGCCATCGATCTGTGCACCGCTCTGCCTCTGCCGCCGAGAGAGAATGACGTCACTACAGTTCATTCTCTCACGGCAATGCTGGGTGAGAAAATTCCCACGCAGCATTGCCATAAAGTGAGAGAATGAACTCAGTGATGCACTGCAGGAGCCATTGTCTCCTGTCAGTGCATCACTGGGAGGCCCTACAGAGCAGTGGCATCACCTGATGTCACCGTTCTATAGGGGAGACCGTCGTGGTACCCTCGTTATTAATTGGACTGCGTCGGACAGGGAGTATACGGTTGTTTTATTTTTTTACGTTTTATTACAGGAGATTGAGGGCGTCGCTTGGATCTGAGCGTATAATAAAGATATGAAAACCGTGTTGTATTTTATTTCATTAAAATAATTTATTCTTATGCGTGTTTTTTTTTTTTAACCCTTTATTAATATAAGATTAATAATGGATAGGCTTCTTATTGACGCCTCTCTATTAACCGGGCTTAATATCACCTTACAATAGCAAGGTGATTTTAACCCCTTATTACCCCATATCCCACCGCTACAGGGGAGTGGGAAAAGAGGGGCTAAGTGCCGGAATTGGCACATCGTACAGATGCGCCAACTCTGGGGCGGCTGGGTGCTGGTATTTTTAGCCAGGGGGGGGCGCCAATATCCATGGCCCCTTCCTAGGCTATGAATATCAGCCCGCAGCTGTCTGCGTAGCCTTTCTGGCTATAAATTATAGGGGGACCCCACGTCATTTTTTTGGGGGGGTCCCCCTATTTTAATAGCCAGTGAAGGCTAGCTGCAGGCTGATATAGCCTGGGAAGATCCATGGGTATTAACCCCTTCCCAGGCTAGAAATATTGGCCCCGGCTGTCGGCTTTCCCCCTCTGGCGCAGAAAATTGCGCGGGAGCCCACGCCATTTTTTTTCCCTATTTTATCTATCTATGTATTTTCTATCTATCTAACTACTGGTATCTATTATCTATCTATGGCCGGCGTCACACTTGCGAGTGTGATGCGAGTAAGTCGCACGACTTTCTCGCATCAACACCCGGCACGGCCGCCCGTCTCGGACCCGAGTGTGCGGCTGCATAGAAATACATGCAGCCGCACACTCGGGTCCGAGTGCGGGCGGCGGTGCCGGGTGTTGATGCGAGTAAGTCGTGCGACTTACTCGCATCACACTCGCAAGTGTGACGCCGGCCTATCTCTATCTGTGTGTGTGTAATGGAGTGTGGGTTGGACAAATGTAAAAGAGGAGGTTGGACAAGAAATGACTTCACAAATCTTTTTTTTTTTTGTTAAACAACATATCTTTATTTAGCTGTAAAAACCGCATACAAAACCGCATGATAAAAACCGCGCCAAAACCGCGCCTGCGGTTTCTGCCAAAAGGTGCGGTTTCGGCGCGGAAAAATCCGCAGGCAAATCCGCAATGTGTGCACAGGCCCTTAGACTTTCAGCCAAACCTGACGATATCGGCTGATTTGCACAATGTTATTCTAATGTTTGTGGGGGCCTTAAAGGGAATCTCTCAGTAGGATCAACCCTCCTAAGCACTCTATATGGGCATGTAGATCATAGGAATCTGAATAAAATGATACCTTGATATCTGCGATCCAATGTCTTAGAGAGAAATCACATTTTTCTTTGATTTAAATGAGCTATTCAGGACTGTGGGAGGACACTGATCTGCATGAAAATCTGCCTCCAGAGATTATATTATATAAAAGGAGGCGTTACTAGTGTGATGCCTGCTCTCTGCTCTCCTCATGTCACTGCAGAGCTGTGTGTGATTATACCTAACACAGCTACAGGTTCCTCAGATGCAATAGGACATTTATACAGGGTCGTCTTCATGAGAATTCGCCATTGATGTACAAGCTGCAATTGGTATTGGTTAAAATGAAACTGTATTATACTACTATGATATACGCAACGTACTTACCCTATAATGTTAAGATTTGGAGGGGATGTATGCTCATTTTCAGTTTCTATAGCCCATTTTTTGTAATGATTTCTAAAGCTTGTCTTGTCTCTGCTTAATGTTTCTTTTTAGAGAGACCAGAATCTTCATTAGAAGACAATCCCAGAAGCTCAGAGAGAGAAAGTCCAAGAGAAAGTTCTCCTATTGAAATTGCTGAACATAATCCAGGTAGCTATGTAAGGAAATTAAGCATTGCTATGCGCTCAGTGGCTCTGAGTGTCAGCGTTCCTATGTACTCAGCAGCTGTGAGCAGCGGCATTCTTCTTTGCTGAGGATGGGCGTTCCTATGTGTTCAGCAGCTGTAAGCAGCCACATTCCTGTGTCCTCAGTGGCTGTGAGCGTCGGCGTTCCTATGTTCTCAGTGGCTCTGAGCGGGATGTTCCTATGTGCTCAGCGCTGTGAGCAGCAGGGTTCCTGTGTTCTCAGCGGTTCTGAGCGAGATGTTCCTATGTGCTCAGCGGCTTGAGCAGTGGCATTCCTATGTGCTCAGCGGACCTCAGCAGGGGTGCGTTCCTATGTGCTGAGTGGGGGGTGTTCCTGAGTACTCAGAGCAGCTGAACTCACTGACTGTCGACGTGACATCAGTGCTGAAACCAAACCCAGACATTTAGAGCAGTGGTGAGACTCGCTGGTAGACCTGGAGAAGATTAGTCCAGTGCAGTTTGTTATAGTAGCCTGCAGAAGGGGATTAGCTTTTAAAGCTAAACTATAAATATGGGCATACAGGCTATAGAATGCTGAAAAAAGTCATATCTGTGTGTCTCATATCAGCTGTGTTGTTGCTGATAATCATCTTTCAGCTGCAGATGAAGGAAGAGAGCCACAGTAATTCATTACTGATGGGTAGGCGGAGCCCCAGATCAGGATGTTACCTCAGATCAAAAGAGTGATGACTGGCTGGCCCCTCCAGCTCGGGCTCCTCCTACTCAGCTCCAGTCTAAGATTTGAGGTCCAGAGGATGGTCGCTGCTAATGCAGCTCCTCAGAAAATTTTATTATTTTAATATTCGGACAGGAGACTTGGATCACTAGTTGGTCTAGAGGTCTCAGGGGTATCAGCGCTGCTGTACCCCAACCTCTCCCTTGGCGGATCTGTATTTACTCAAAGTCCCTGCAGAATCCTTGCCGGCCCTGGGGGATGAGGAGAGCTTCTCTGGCGGGAACGCAAACCACACGTGCGGTCACTGCGTTCTTCGCCCTGGAGGGAAGCATGGGCACTGCGCCAGAAACCCCTGAGGGTCCCTGTGGCGCCTTGGCTGGTGAGTACTCCACACAAATTTTAATAATAATTATGTGTGAGTGCTTTAGCGTCTGAATGAGCAGCGCTATTACTAATGTCAGCGTTACTATGTCAGTATGCGTCAGCGCTGCTGTGACAGCGCTAATACATGTAATGTCAGTATGCTTCAGCGCTGCTGTGACAGCGCTACTACATGTAAATGTCAGTAAGCTTCAGCGCTGCTGTGACAGCGCTACTACATGTAATGTCAGTATGCTTCAGCGCTACTGTGACAGCGCTACTACATGTAATGTCAGTATGCTTCAACGCTGCTGTGACAGCGCTAATACATGTAATGTCAGTATGCTTCAGCGCTACTGTGACAGCGCTACTACATGAAGATGTGGTGATTTTTTGTCCGCAGGCAGATAGCTGCAGGACAGAGAGGGAGCAGGACGGGGAGAGTTCGCGCTCATTATTTGAGCTAGCAGGGGGCGTGGCCTATCGATCCCGGTCTTTTGAGCAGGAAGACGCGCGCTCTGGCTTTTCTCCTGCGACCCCCTCACTGTGGCGGCCATTACTCAGGCTCCTGGGCTCCTCGGACCGCTCCCCTCCTCATATAGACACCACGGCCAGCTGGGTGAGTGTGGATTCCTCACCCCGCAGCGCAGCGATCGCTATCCTGCAGCTGCAGTCTCATCAGAGACATAAAAATTGGCTGGGACTCACAAATATATATATATTTTGGTGAGTTTGCAATATTAACCCCTTTGAGGGTTATTTCTACCTGCAAAATTTGCTGACTGAATACCGCTGGGGTAACTCTGCTTGGTGGAGCGTTAACCCTTCAGAGTTTGAAAAAAAAAACAAAAAAAAAAAAAAAACCGCATAGTTTTTTGCTGGTATTACCGCTTTGACCTGCTCATACAGATGAGACATGTCTGAACAGAGTTCAGATGCCGCGGATCACGTCCCAGTGCCATTGCGGCAATCAGATACGCAGACCTCCACAGCGTCTAGCGCTGCGGTCGACAGCGATGGAAAATTGGATGATATCGCTCGATCGATTAATAACTTATCTGACCTTTTAGGTCAATATGTGTCTGCTAATGCCTCTCAGAGGAAGCGACGCAGGCCGTTACCGGCCTCTACACGGAGCGAGTCAGAGGTATCTGATATTGGGCAGAGTTCCCCTTTATATTCGGATGGAGAAATATCCGATTCAGATGCGGACGAGCCGCAGGGGCGTTCCTCTATGGCGAAGCGTACGGAGGCATTAATTGAAGCCATGAGAGATATACTACAGTTACCGGAGGAGGTAACTAGTCGTCCTGGTAAATCAGCACGCATGTTCCAGGAGTCCCGTGCTTCGCGCACAACATTGCCAGCTCTGGATGAGCTTAATAGTGTAATAGAGGAGGAACGTCTATGTCCAGATAAGCGTTTTCATGGAACGCATTTCTTGGATACACTTTATCCTTGCTCTACGGAGTTAAAGGCTAATTGGACCTCTGCTCCTGAAGTGGATGTGTCTTTATCTCAGCTTAATAAATCCTCACTACTCCCTATTAAGGGAAAAGCGAGCTTACAGGAGCCTTTGGATAGAAAGGCAGAATTGGCGGCAAAAGCAAGCTATGAGGCTGCGGGTCATGGATTTCGAGCAGTGCTAGGATCCATGTGTGCTGCTAGAGCTTCTCTAAGCTGGTTGGCACGTCTGAAGACGGAGTTGCAAAATGAATCTCCGTTATCTGAGATACGGGAACCTTGTGAATGGTTAGAAACGGCAGCCTGTTATATCTTTGATGCCGGTCTGGATACGGCATCTCTGCTGGCCAAAGCGCAAGCTTCAGCGGTCACAGTCAGAAGAGCTTTATGGCTCAGACAGTGGGCCGGGGACGCAGTTTCCAAACAAGGGTTGTTGGCCTTACCTTACAAGGGTGGCCATCTTTTTGGATCCGACCTCACAGAGCTGATTTCCAAGGCTAAGGCAAAGGAATCAGCATTACCACAGCGAAGGGCCATGGCCTCGTTGTCCAGTAAGCCTGGTGTTTATAGTGGTCGGCGGTCCTTTCGGGGCCGAGGACGATCTAGTCACTCCTCGTGGGGATCGGGTCGTCCTTCTTTCTCAGGAAAGAAATCCTCTCAGAAAACTCGTACTCCCTGGAAGCAGAGTTTCCGCCAGAACAAGCGGGAACTTGACAAGAAAACCGCAAAGTCGGATTGACGCCAGGGGTCCACTCGAGGATTCTCGAGTGGGGGGTCGCCTGCTTCTTTTCAAGGAGACTTGGATGGCTCGCGTTCCAGATTCCTGGGTAACGCGGATAGTGTCGGCAGGCTATTTCATAGAGTTTGCTTCTCAACCCCCAAATGTTTTTTGTCAATCTCGCGTTCCGTCGGAACCCGAGCTTGTTGTCGCTCTACAGCGAGAGGTCGAATCGCTACTACAAAAGGGTGTAGTGATACCGGTTCCGTCAGAGGACCGAGGGAAAGGTTTTTATTCCAACCTTTTTATAGTTCCCAAAAAGGAGAACAAATTTCGCCCGATTCTGGATCTCAAGCGATTAAACCGGCATGTCCATGCCCGGAAATTTCGCATGGAGTCGCTTCGTTCCGTTGTGGCAGCTCTGTCACAGAACGATTTTCTGGTGTCAATCGACATTCGCGACGCCTATTTGCATATTCCCATCGGAAAGGCTCATCAGCGCTTTCTTCGATTTGCCATAGGTCAGAATCATTACCAGTTCGTGGCTCTGCCGTTCGGCTTAGCCTCAGCGCCAAGGGTCTTTACAAAAGTTCTGGCGCCCCTCATGGCACTCCTTCGAAGACAGGGGATTACGATTCTCCCTTATCTGGACGATCTTTTGATCGTGGCTTCCTCGGAGGAGGAGGCATTGACGGCTCGGGATTTGTCTCTTCAGTTTCTGAAAGACTTCGGTTGGCTGGTCAATTGGGAGAAGTCGTCCCTGGAACCATCGAGGACAATTCTCTTTTTGGGAATGCATCTCGACACGTTTCGGTCGGTAGTTTCCCTACCACCAGACAAACAGTCATGTCTTCTTCGACATGTACAGATTATGACATCCTCAATGGCAATGTCCCTACGGAAGTGTATGCGTCTTCTGGGACTGATGGTGGCGTCCATGGAGGCAATTCCTTTTGCCCAGTTCCACTCCAGGACTCTTCAAAGGTTCATCTTGAGTCGATGGAACCAGTCGCAATCGCTGGATTGCAGTGTCACCATTTCTCGCGCGGTGCGGGATTCTCTAGAATGGTGGTTACGTCCAGGGGCATTCTCCCTGGGGAAGTCTTTCCTCCCTCTGAAGTGGTCAGTCATAACCACCGATGCCAGCCTGACGGGCTGGGGGGGTGTTTGGAACAATCTCTGGATTCAGGGGGTATGGTCACCGGAAGAGTCTGTGCTTCCGATCAACATCCTGGAATTGAGGGCGATTTTCCTTTGCCTCCAACATTGGACGGTCCCTTTGAGCGGTCTGCCAGTCCGTGTGCAGACAGACAATGCGACGGCTGTCGCGTATATCAATCACCAAGGTGGGACAAGGAGTTCCAGACTCATGGTAGAGGTGTCCCGAATTCTGATTTGGGCAGAGGCCAATGTACCAGCCATTTCGGCGATTCACATTCCAGGGGTTCAGAATATTACAGCGGACTTTCTCAGTCGCAGAAGGATGGATCCCGGGGAATGGAGCCTCCACCCGGAAGTTTTTGCACTACTGTGCTCTCGCTGGGGAACCCCCAAGTGGATTTGATGGCTTCCAGGTCCAATGCCAAGTTACCGACATTCATGTCCAGGTACAAGGACCCGAAGGCGGTGGCGGTGGATGCTCTAGTGGCTCAGTGGGATCAGTTCAAGCTGATCTATGTATTCCCGCCGATATCCTTACTTCCTCTAGTGCTGCGTCGGATCAGACTAGAGAGAATTCCAGCTATTCTGATAGCTCCAGACTGGCCAAGAAGGGTGTGGTTCTCGACAATAATGTCGCTGTTGGCGGCACCTCCGTTTCCACTCCCTCTTCAACAGGACTTGTTGACTCAGGGGCCCATTTGTCATCCGGACTTGATGTCCCTGCGTTTGACGGCGTGGCTCTTGAGACCGAGATCTTGACCCGTAGAGGTTTTTCAGCCGAGGTCATTGCTACCCTTCGTGCTGCAAGATGTCCGGCTACTTCTAGGATTTACCACAAAATTTGGGAAACCTTCTTTTCGTGGTGTTTGGGGTCTTCTCGGAACCCGAGAAAATTTTCCATTCCCAACCTGTTGGCTTTTCTGCAGCATGGGCTAGACAAAGGTTTGGCAGTTAGCACTCTGAAAGGTCAGATTTCTGCTCTGTCCTTATTATTCCGGAGAACCATTGCTTCGAATAGAGACGTGATCTCTTTTTTCCGAGGTATCTCTCGTAAGTTTCCGCCGCGGAAGGCACCCGTGTCTCCTTGGCGGCTCAACCTTGTTTTGGAGGCTCTTCAGCATAAACCTTTTGAACCTATGGTTTCTGCTAGCCTTTCTTTACTTTCTTGGAAGGTGGCTTTCCTTGTTGCAGTCACTTCCTTGAGGAGAGTTTCTGAATTGGCAGCTCTTTCTTGCTCGCCTCCTTTTCTGGAGTTTTTTCCGGATCGTGTAGTGCTTCGCACTCGGGGTGATTTTTTGCCTAAAGTGGTGTCACAATTTCATGTTAACCAGGATATTGTGTTGCCTTCACTCTGTCCGGATCCGAAGAATACGAAAGAGCGAGATTTACACACATTGGATTTAGTGCGGGCCTTGAAGTTTTATCTATCTATTACTCAAGGTTTTCGTAAGACGGACTCCCTGTTTGTGGTTCCGGCAGGTCGTCGGCGTGGTCAACGAGCTTCCAAGGGTTCTATAGCTCGTTGGATCCGGTCAGCTATTTTGGAAGCTTACCGTCTTCGGGGTGAATCTTGCCCGATTAAGATTCGAGCCCATTCCACGAGAGCTGTGGCTTCATCGTGGGCTTTTCATCAAGGTGCTTCGGCAGTGCAGCTTTGCCGAGCGGCGACTTGGCGCTCTGTCCACACGTTTACAAGATTTTATAAAGTGGACGTCAGTGCTTCCGCTGATGCAGCCCTCGGACGTAGGGTCCTGCAGGCAGCTGTAGTTTAAAGTTCTGGATGAACTTGTGTTTAGCGCTGGTTGCGCTTTGTTGTTAAGGTTGTTGGGTTTCTGCCTTTTGTTGGTTTTTTCCCACCCTTATCTTTGAACTGCTTTGGGACGTCCCATCAGTAATGAATTACTGTGGCTCTCTTCCTTCATCTGCAGCTGAAACACGGATTTTGGTAAAGACTTACCTGTAAAATCCTTTTCAGCGAAGGAAGGAAGAGAGACACAGTACCCTCCCACGGCAGAAGTGTGTTGATGTTTTCAGATGCAGCGCGACCCTTATCTGATAGCGATTATCTGGGCTGAGGTCAGCGCGCTAAGGCTCTGTTCCAGCATCGCCAGCTCATCGCAGTAGTCAGGTTCCGTGAGTAGTACCTGGAACTCTGTGGTTTTTGGCTTTCTTTGCATGCATAACCTGTATCCTTGTGTTTTTTCTCTGAAGTTCCTTCAGAAGGGGTTATGTTGCTCCGCTGGTGATCTTGGCTCTTTTCCTAAAAGCTTTGATACGACTGGAGCTGAGTAGGAGGAGCCCGAGCTGGAGGGGCCAGCCAGTCATCACTCTTTTGATCTGAGGTAACATCCTGATCTGGGGCTCCGCCTACCCATCAGTAATGAATTACTGTGTCTCTCTTCCTTCCTTCGCTGAAAAGGATTTTACAGGTAAGTCTTTACCAAAATCCGTGTTTTATCACTTTATGTAAATGATCTCTTCCAAGCTCTGGGGAGTTTATTTTACATGAATATTACAGCCCTGGCTGCCTGTGAGCTGGAAGCTGAAGCTGAGAGTAACCTGCAGATGTCAGGTATAACCACACACAGCTCTGCAGTGAGATCATGAAAGCTGAGAGTGGCCATTAGTAGAGATGAGTAAAGTTCGGGGTCTGTATCAAACACCTACTACTCCCACCAGTCTTCACCTGCTGCCACTAATAACATTGAGAGCAGGCGGCGGCTGATGGGACTATTTAGCCGGCAACTGCGCTCAAAATAAATAATTCCTCTGTATTTTTGATAACCAGCCAGGCAAAACTGACAGCTTCAGGCTGCAACATACAGCTGTTGGCTTTAGCAAGGTTGGTTATCAGTAATAGAGGGGTCCCCACGCTTGTCTTTTTTTAAATTAAATAATTTTAAAAAAAAATGTTATGGGGTCCCCCTCCATTTTTTAAAGCCTGCAGCTGAGGACTGGTATCCGCAGGCTGGTAAGGGGTCATGGATATTGCCCCCTCCAAGCCTAAAAATAGCAGCTCGCAGCCACCCAGAAAAGGTGCATCTATTAGATGCACTAATTCTGGCGCTTTGTCCAGCTCTTGGCACTTGTCCTGTGGCGGTGGCAAGTGGGGTTCATGTTTGTGGGCCTGATGTCACCTTTATGTTGTCCGGTAACATCAAGCCCACGACTTCGTATTGGAGAGGCATCTATAAGACACCTCTCCATTACTAATCCTATAGTTGTGTTGTAACTACACAGCCAGAACAAAGTCTTTTATTTGAAATAAAAAAACAGTGTTACATTTTTATTTAAAAATAACAAACAGTCATAATCCACTAACTCCAATTCCACTGAAGGCATGATCTCCTGGAAAAAAACAAAAATAAAAAAACAACCATATCCCGCACCTGTCTGTCACATGCAGTAATCCATGTCTGGGATAAATAGTTTTCAACCTGGACTGAGCCAAGATGCGACCGTCCAGTCTGAGAACCACTAAGGAATGAGCTGCTGCGAGCGCAGACTCCATGACTAGCGGTGATGTCATCGAGGTTACAGCAGGTCACTGAGGCTGCATTCACCGCCAGACCACTGAACTGCGGTGACCTCAGTGAGATCACCGCTAGCACAGTGAGAAAAAGTCTCACGGTTCAGCGGTAAGTTCACCGGAAGAAATTTCTCAGTTGAAAATGGTTTATCATGGACAGACATGGATTATGGCGTGGGAATAATAAAAAAAAAAAAAAAAAAAAAAAAAACAACGTGAGGACTCCTCTATTCTTGATAACCAACCTTGCTAAAGCTGACAGCTGAATCTTACAGCCTGCAGCTGTTAGTTTTGACTGGCTGGTTATTAAAAATACAGGGGAACCAGCTCCGATTTTGTATATTTTTAAATTATTCATTTAGAGCGCAGGCGTGGGCTGATGGGGGTAGTCGTCCCATCAGCTGAAGCAAGTGACCAGAGGTAAACTTTTTACCTCTGATCACAGCTGCGGGCTCACACTGTCATTTGACAGCGTGGGAACCGCGACTCTCTGACCCGGCTGTAATGATCTTATCATCGATAAGAGGCAGTGTTTACTGTCCTGTCATTCACATGACAGCGTGGAAAACACTGGATGTTCGGGCTCCCAATTGAATGGGGTCCGGGCACTGTTCTTGTACCCGAACCAAACTTTTTTTTTGTTGTTTTTGTTTTAACTGTTTGGCCGAATCCACTGGCCCTGAACATCCAGGAGTTCGCCCATCACTAGCCATTACACATCACACTGGTAACCATTACACGTAACACTGTTGACTCCTGTATAATATAAGCTTTGAACGCAGAGTTATCTTCCAGGCAGCGTCCTCCCCATGGCCTGGAAGAGGTCATTTATGTACAGTGACAAAAGATGATTTCTCAGCAACAAGGCATCTGTTATGAGGCATACAGGTGGGACTGTTTTAATAAAAAGGAACAACTTTAAAGGTAACTTGTCATGTATCCAAATGCTATTACCTTTGGTGATATCTGTGAGAAAGTAATAGAAATAAATGTCTGGTTTTGTTTGTTTTTTATTTATGATCACAAAGGACCACTGAAATACATTTAAAAAATTATTCTCCCATTCTGTAACAATTATATTTATACATTCGACACGGCTTTTGGTGTGTGTGTGTTGTTTTACAGGAGTGGGACTAGTAATAGCAATTTGGATTGACAGTGGCATTTTATTTTTTACCTATTTAATTTTTTTTCATTTATATTACATATTATGACTCCAATATTTCAAAATGTTATTGTCATTTTATTTGCCTTGTTACTGGGGCTGTTATATTGGCCTC
Organism: Oophaga sylvatica; assembly: GCA_033576555.1. Classification (NCBI taxonomy): domain Eukaryota; kingdom Metazoa; phylum Chordata; class Amphibia; order Anura; family Dendrobatidae; genus Oophaga; species Oophaga sylvatica. The sequence continues at coordinate 919,097,800 of JARQOD010000001.1, read as the reverse complement.
AGTTACAGGGGAAAAAGAGCCTACTGGCTTAATAGCATAGCTGTGTGGGTCTCCTGTAACCCAGCAGCTCCACCTCCCTCCCATATACATGGCCTAGGATGGTTGATGTTACTGACAGAAACTCTTTAACTTGATATTTCAGCTGCAGAGGGAAGGAAGAGAGCCACAGTATTCATTACTGATGGTAGGCGGAGCCCAGATAGGATTGACACCTCAGATTAAAAAGAGTGTTGACCGGCCCCTCCAGCTCGGGCTCGGGCTCCTCCTACTCAGCTTTCCTCAGTCTTGAATTTGAGGTCCCAGAGGATGGTCGCTGCTGGAAGCAGCTCCTCAGAAAACTTTATTTAATTCGGACAAGAGACTTGGATCACCAAATGTGGTCTAGAGGTCTCAGGGGTCTCAGCGCTGCTGGACCCCCACCTCTCCCTTGGCAATCTGCAATACCCTGATGGTGGTCCCTGCAGAACCTGCCGGCCCTGGGGATGAGGAATGGCTTCCCTGGCGGGGACGCAAACCGCGCACAGGGGTCACTGCGTTCCCCGCCCGGGGGGGGAAGCATGGGCATAGCGCCAGAAACCCCTGGGGGTCCCTGTGGCGCTTCGGCTGGTGAGTACTCACATTTTTATTAAAGTGTGTGTGAGTGATTTAGCGGCTGCTGCGGCAGCCGCTGTACAGTATACATGCCGGCGTCTAGTTTTTCTATGTCCGCAGGAGGATGCCTGCAGGACGGGGGAAAGGAGAGGAGTACGCGCTCTTTTTATTTTTGAATTTTGCGCGCTCTGAGCGCGCGCGCTTTTCGGCAGTCTCCATTTCCAGCTCCTCTACATGGAGCACATCGGAGACAGAGTGCGGCGGCCATTGCTGATCAGAAGCAGGCTGAAAGCTCTCCGGATCGCTCCCCTCCACTCCCGGCAAAAACCGTGACCAGCTGGGTGAGTCGCTTCTACCCGCCGGGCAGAAGCTTAACCCCTTCACCCCCACAGCGCAGGCGCCGTCTGGGGCACTACTGAGTGACAGATCTGCGCGGTCCTGCAGCTGTTGTCGCATAAGGGGGCTCGCACACTCTTTCAATAATAATAAAGAGGTTGTGGGGAGTCTGCGACATTAATACTGCCACTAGCGTTCCCGCTAACAATCCCAATAACGACGCATACTATGCGATCGTTTGTGTGATTATTTTTAATGTCGCTAGTAGCTGCCAATCTGGACGATCTCATTAGCATCGCATAAGCGGTTTGCGATCTCCTTGACAACTTTGGCGGTCATTGCGCTATACAAAACAGCGCAATTTTTTAGCGATCTTGTGGAACTTGCTCTGTTTAGTGTGGCATAGCTGCCCTGCAGCTGCGACCTTATAAGAGGCGCTTGAGATTCGCACACCCTTTTCATTATCATGGTTGTGGGGAGTCGGCTACTTTAACCCCTTCTTAGGCGGTTAACTCTTAATGGGGGACAGCTGGGGTAGCTCTCTCTTTCAGCAGCAGAATGGAAGGAAAGGAGACACACTAGTAATGACTAGTGGTAGGCGGAGCCCAGATAGGATTGACACCTCAGATTAAAAAGAGTGTTGACCGGCCCCTCCAGCTCGGGCTCCTCCTACTCCTGCTTCTTCAGTCTAAAATTTGAGGTCCAGAGGATAGTCGCTGCTGGAAGCAGCTCCTCAGAAAACTTTATTATTTTTATCGGACAAGAGACTTGGATCACCAGAAGTGGTCTAGAGGTCTCAGGGGTCTCAGCGCTGCTGGACCCCCACCTCTCCCTTGGCGATCTGTAATACCCTGTATGGTGGTCCCTGCAGTTTCACGCCGGCCCTGGGGGATGAGGATGGCTTCCCTGGCGGGGACGCAAACCGCACATCGGGGGTCACTGCGTTCCCCGCCCGGGGGGGGAAGCGATGGGCACAGCGCCACAAACCCCTGGGGGTCCCTGTGGCGCTCGGCTGGTGAGTACCGCATTTTTATGTGAATGTGTGTGTGCTCTCAGCGGCTGCTACGGCAGCCGCTGGTACATGTATTAGATGACATGTTTGGTGACTGTATTTTATGTCCGCAGGCAGATACCTGCAGGACAGAGGAGAGCAGAGAGCGAGGAGTTGCGCTCTTTTCTGAAGCCGGAGGGGGGCGTGGCTTCACGCTTCCCGCTCTTTTTGTGACAGGAATCGCTCTGAGGAGACTGCAGCTTCACTGTCCTTCTCTTCCGGCTTCTCTCAGCGCGGCGGCCATTACAGAGGCTCCGGGCTCGTCATGCTCCGCTCCTCCTGTTTAAGGTATACTTTCACCGAGGCCAGCTGGGTGAGTGAATATCATCACCCCACAGCGCAGAACCTATCTGTGTTCCAAGTGACAGATAGCGTTTATCTGCAGCCGCGTTCTCTTATAGAGACCTGGGACTCGCACACTCCTTTTATTTTATATAGGGAGTTGTGGGGAGTTGGCGGCATTAACCCCTATGAAGGGTTAACCCTTTCAGCAATAACCGCCGCAGGTTCTACCCGGTAGGGATCAGAACGCAGGAGGTTATTTATATACTGAGAGATAGCTGGGGTAACTCTCTTCTTTAAGAGCTTTAACCCTTCAGCGTACTTGCTCAGTCTGCTTAGTAACCACACTATTCCAGTTACTAACAGGGTTTTGACCTGCCATTTACTGCTGACATGTCGGTTCAGGGTCCGGAAGGTGCGGACCATCTGCCAGATCCGCTACAGGATCAGTCGCAAGTATCTGATACGCAGACTTCGACGGCATCAAGCGTTGCGATTTACAGCGATACCAAATTAGATGCCATCGCTCAGTCAATTAATGGCTTGTCTGACCTTTTAGGTCAGTGGGTGTCAGCTAGATCCTCTCATGACAGGAAGCGGCGCAGGCCGGTGCCATCTTTTCCGCGTAGCGAATCAGAGGTATCTGATATGGAATGCGGACAGGGTTCTCCTTCAAACTCAGAAGGGGAGTTATCCGATTCGGATAAGGAGGATCGGCAGGGACATTCTTTCTCTCTTGTGAGCCGAACAGAGGCTTTAATTGAAGCTATGAGAGAGGCGTTACAGTTACCGGAGGAGGTAACTACACGGCCTGGTAAGTCGGGCCGCATGTACCAGGAGTACCATAAGTCGCGGTCAACATTACCGGCTCTGGAAGAGCTTAATACGGTAGTGGAGAAGGAACGTCTGTGTCCAGATAAACGTTTTCAAGGGACACGGTTCTTTGAAGCATTATATCCGTGTTCAACGGAATTGACGGATAATTGGATTCCTTCTCCTGAAGTGGATGTTCCTTTATCCCAGCTTAGTAAATCCTCATTGCTTCCGGTTAAAGGGAAAGCGAGTCTGCAAGAGCCGCTGGACAGAAAAACGGAGATGGCGGCGAAATCCATCTATGAAGCTGCAGGTCATGGATTCAGAGCAGTACTAGGATCCATGTGTGCTTCTAAGGCTTCCCTGTGCTGGTTGGTCCGTTTACGGAAGGCGTTGCAAAATAGATCTCCATTATCCGAGATAGATGGACTTCTCGATTTATTGGAGACTGCAGCCCGATATAGCTGTGATGCAGGTCTGGATACTGCGTCATTATTATCCAGGACGCAATCCTCAGCGGTCACAGTCAGAAGAGCACTGTGGCTTAGACAGTGGACCGGGGGCGCGGTTTCCAAGCAGGGTTTACTGTCTTTAGCCTACAAGGGTGGTCAGCTATTTGGATCTGATCTCACAGGGCTGATTGCCAAGGCAAAGACTAAAGAAGCGGCTTTACCACAGCGAAGGGCTATGGCTTCTACGTCTGGCAGACCTAGTGCCGGTAATGGTCGGCGGTATTTTCGGTCTAGGGGACGATCCGGTCAGTCTTCTTGGGGATCGGGTCGTCCCTCTTTTTCGGGAAAGAAGTCTTCTCAGAAATCCCGCACCCCTTGGAAACAAAGTTTCCGTCAAGACAAGCAGGAAACTGACAAGAAGCCCGCCAAAGCAGACTGACGCCAGGTCCTCACTCGAGGGCTCTCGAGTGGGGGGTCGCCTGCTCCAATTCAAGGCGAATTGGATTTCCCGCGTTCCGGATTTCTGGGTAACGCGAGTTGTGTCGGCAGGCTATTTCATAGAGTTTTCTTCTCGACCCCCGGACAGTTTTTGCCAGTCTCGCATTCCGTCAGAGCCCGAGCTATTTGCCGCTCTGCTACGAGAGGTGGAATTCCTTCTGCAGAAGGGTGTAGTAATACCGGTTCCAACAGAGGACCGGGGAAAAGGTTTTTATTCAAATCTCTTTGTGGTCCCCAAAAAAGAGGACAAATTTCGTCCTATTCTGGATCTCAAAAGATTGAATCAGCATGTCCACACCCAAAAATTCTGCATGGAGTCACTTCGCTCCGTTGTGGCAACCCTGTCACAGAACGACTTTCTGGTGTCAATCGACATTCGCGACGCTTATTTGCATGTTCCCATCGGAAGGGCTCACCAGCGCTTCCTTCGTTTTGCCATAGGTCAGGACCATTACCAATTTGTGGCCCTGCCATTCGGCTTGGCTTCAGCGCCCAGAGTTTTTACAAAAATTCTAGCGCCTCTCATGGCAATTCTTCGAAGACAGGGAGTCACGATTATTCCCTATCTGGACGACCTTTTGATTGTGGCGTCCTCAAAGGAGGAGGCGGTGACGGCTCGCAATCTATCCCTTCAGCTCCTGGAGGACTTCGGGTGGCTGGTTAATTGGGAAAGTCGTCTCTGGAACCGTCGCAGTCAATCCTGTTTTTGGGGATGCATTTCGACACGGTACGGGCAGTGGTGTCCCTACCTCCAGACAAGCGGGCATGTCTCCTTCGACATGTACAGACTATGAAGTCTTCGACAGCAATGTCCCTTCAGAAGTGTATGCGCCTTTTAGGTCTGATGGTGGCTTCCATGGAAGCACTTCCGTTTCCCAGTTTCATTCCAGAGCCCTCCAAAGGCTCATTCTGAGTCATTGGGATCGATCGCAGATTGCACTGGATCGCAGTATCCTCATCTCGCAGGGTGCGAGAGTCCCTAAGTTGGTGGTCACGTCCAGGAACGTTATCACTGGGGAAGTCTTTCCTTCCTCCGAGGTGGTCGGTCATAACCACCGATGCCAGCCTGACGGGCTGGGGGGTGTCTGGAACGATCTCTGGGTTCAGGGAGTATGGTCATCGGAAGAGTCTGTTCTACCGATCAACATCTTGGAATTGAGGGCAATTTTCCTTTGCCTCCAACACTGGACGGTCCCTTTGAGCGGTCTACCAGTCCGAGTGCAGACAGACAACGCAACGGCGGTCGCGTATATCAACCATCAAGGCGGGACGAGGAGTTCCAGGCTCATGGTGGAAGTGTCTCGGATCCTGAATTGGGCCGAGGACAGAGTACCAGCCATCTCTGCGATTCACATTCCAGGAGTTCAGAATACCACGGCGGACTTCCTCAGTCGAGAGAAGATGGATCCCGGAGAATGGAGTCTTCATCCGGAGATCTTTGCACTGCTGTGCTCCCTTTGGGAGTTCCCCAAGTGGATTTGATGGCATCCAGGTCCAATGCCAAGTTGCCGGCCTTCATGTCCAGGTACAAGGACCCGAAGGCTGTGGCGGTGGATGCTCTGGTGGCCCCGTGGGACCGATTCGAGCTAATCTATGTGTTTCCACCGATATCTTTATTTCCTCTGGTGCTGCGTCGGATCAGACTGGAGAGAATCCCGGCTATGTTGATAGCCCCAGATTGGCCAAGGAGGACGTGGTTCTCCACACTGGTGTCGCTTTTAGCAGCACCGCCATTTCCACTTCCTCTTCGCCCGGACCTGTTAACCCAGGGTCCTGTCGTCATCCGGACCTGAAGTCTCTGCGTTTGACGGCGTGGCTCTTGAGACCGAAATACTGACCCGTAGAGGTTTTTCAGCCGAAGTCATTGCCACTCTGCGAGCTGCCAGAGGTCCGGCTACTACTAGAATTTACCACAAGACCTGGGAAGCCTTCTTCTCGTGGTGTTTGGGTTCTTCAAGGAACCCGAGGATTTTTTCCATTCCCAATCTGTTGGCTTTTCTACAGTACGGGCTGGACAAGGGTTTGGCAGTTAGCACCCTGAGGGGTCAGGTTTCTGCCCTGTCCCTGTTGTTCCGGAAAGTTATCGCCTCGCGTAGGGACGTGCGCTCCTTTTTTCGCGGGGTAACCCGTCAGTTTCCGCCGCGGAAGGCACCTGTGTCTCCTTGGCGGCTCAACCTTGTCCTGGAGGCTCTTTAGCATGGGCCTTTTGAGCCAATGGATTCTGCTAACCTTTCTTTGCTTTCTTGGAAGGTTGCCTTCCTAGTCGCAGTCACTTCTTTGAGAAGGGTTTCTGAGTTGGCGGCTCTTTCTTGCTCGCCTCCTTTCCTGGAATTTTACCCGGATCGAGTAGTGCTTCGCACACGGGGCGACTTTCTACCTAAGGTAGTGTCGCAATTCCATGTTAACCAGGATATTGTTTTGCCTTCACTTTGCCCGGGCCCGAGGAATGCAAAGGAACAGGTTTTGCACACATTGGATTTAGTGCGGGCCTTGAAGTTCTATTTGTCTGTTACTCAAGGTTTTAGGAAGTCAGACTCCTGTTTGTGATTCCAGCAGTCGTCGACGTGGTCAACGAGCTTCCAAGGACTCTATAGCTCGTTGGATTCGGTCAGCCATTTTGGAGGCTTACCGACTTAAAGGCGAACCTTGCCCGATTAAGATTCGTGCTCATTCCACGAGGGCTGTGGCCTCATCGTGGGCCTTTCATCAAGGGGCTTCGGCAGCTCAGCTCTGCCGAGCGGCGACTTGGCGCTCCGTCCACACGTTTACAAAGTTTTATAAGGTGGACGTCAGTGCTTCCGCTGATGCGGCCTTAGGACGCAGGGTCCTACAGGCGGCTGTAGTGTAAAGTTCTAGTAACTTGTATTTGGCGCCTGTTGCGCATTTACCAAGGTTGTTGGGATTCTGCCTGTTTTTTCTTGGTTATATTCCCACCCTTAATTTTTGGACTGCTTTGGGATGTCCCACTAGTCATTACTAGTGTGTCTCCTTTCCTTCCATTCTGCTGCTGAAAGACGGATTTTGGTAAGAACTTTCAGCGAAGGAAGGAAAGGAGACACAGCACCCGCCCATGGCAGAAGTGTGTTGATGTGTTTTCAGATGCGGCGTGACCCTCTTCTGATAGCGATTATCTGGACTGAGGTTGACGCGCTACGGCTCCTTTCCAGCATTGCCAGCTCATCGCGGTGGTCAGGTCCAGTGAGTAGTACCTGGAACTGTGTGGTTTTTTGCCTACATGCATGCATAACCTGTATTCTTGTTTTTTCTCTGAAGTCCTTCAGAAGGGGTTATGTTGCTCCGCTGGTGATATTTGCTCTTCCCTAAGCTTTTGTACGACTGAAGAAGCAGGAGTAGGAGGAGCCCGAGCTGGAGGGGCCGTCAACACTCTTTTTAATCTGAGGTGTCAATCCTATCTGGGCTCCGCCTACCACTAGTCATTACTAGTGTGTCTCCTTTCCTTCCTTCGCTGAAAAGGATTTTACAGGTAAGTTCTTACCAAAATCCGTCTTTTAGAGCTTTAACCCTTCAGCGTTTGTGTTTTCTTTAAGAAACACTGTCCTGGTTACTGACAGGTTTAACCTGCCATATACTGTGCAAGGGCATGTCAGAGACTGTTTCCCAGATCCGCTACGGTTCAGCCTCGCGTATCTGACACGCAGACCTCGACTCATGCGCGGCGGTCGGAGGTTCCAGTGGTGTCAAAATGGAGGCCTTCACTAGTGTCTATTGATGGCCTGTCTGACCTTTTAGGTTATGGAGTGTCAGCTAGATCCTCTCAAGGAAGCGACACAAATCGGTGCCTTCCTTCTCGCTTAGCGAAGAAGTCCGATTCGGATAAGGAGGATCGGCAGGGACACTCTGCCTCTCTCATGGGCCGTATTAAAATTTCTATTGGAACCATGAGGGCGTTACAGTTACCGGAGGAGGTAACTAGACTTCTTGGTAAGTCGGCCCGGATGTTTCAGGAGTCGCATGGGTCGCGACACTTTACAAACTGTATCCGTTTTTTTCTACGGAGTTGTTTGCTAATTGGACCCCTTCTTCTGAAGTGAATGTCCCTTTATCCCAGCTTAGCAAATCTTCCTGGTAAAGGGAAGGCGAGTCTGCAGGACACGCTGGACAGAAAAACGGAGATGGCAACAATATCCATCTGCGAGGCCGTGGATCATAGATTCGGTATTAAGGATCTAGGTGTACTTGTTAAGTCCCCCTGAGCCGGTTGGACCGTCTAAGGACGGCGTGGCAAGATGGATCCCCTCTATCGAGGTAGATGGGCTTTTCAAGTTGAAGGATAATGCGTCACTGCTATCCAGGGCGCAATCCTCGGCAGTCACAGTCAGAAGAGCACTGTGACTTGGACGGTGGAACGCGGTTTTCCAACAGGGTTTGCTATCTTTAGCTTACAAAGTGGTCAGCTATTTGAATCTGACCTCACGGAGCTGATTGCCAAGGTAAAGGCAAAAGAAACAGCTTTACCGCAGCGCAGAGCTGTGACTTCTGCGTCTGGCAGGGCTAGTGCCGATAGTTATCGGCGGTCCTTTCGGTTCAAGGGATGGTCCGGCCAACCCTCTGGGGGTTTGGGTCGTCTCTCTCTTTTTAAAAAAAAAAAAAAAAAGGGGAATTCTCAGAAATTCCGCATACCCTGGAAACAGAACTTCTGTTAAGACAGAAGCTGGCAAAAAATCCGCTAAGGCGGACTGACATCTGAATCTCACTCGAGCGCTCTCGAGTGGGGGGTCGTTTACTCCCAATTCAAACCGACTTGGGTTTCCCGTGTGTCGGACGCCTGGGTGACACAGGTTGTGTTGGCAGGCTACTTCATAGAGTTTCTTTCTCGACCCCCTGACAGTTGTTTTGCCAATCTTGCATTCCGTCAGAGCCGAACTATTTACCTCTCTACTGCGAGAGGTCGATTCCCTTCTGCAGAAGGGTGTGGTGATACCGGTTCCGCAGAGGACCGGGGAAGAGGATTTTTTTTTATTCAACCTCTTAGTAGTCTCCAAAAAGGAGGACAAATTTCGCCCTATTCTGGAAAGATTGAATCGGCTTGTCCACACCCGAAAATTCCGCATGGAGTCGCTTCGCTCCGTTATGGCAGCCCTGTCGCAGAACGACTTTTTGGTCAATCGACATTCGCGACGCTTATTTGCATGTTTCCGTCGGAAGAGCTCACCAGCGCTTCTTCCGTTTTTGCCATAGATCAACCATTACCAGGTTGTGGCTCGGCCATTCGGCTTGGCCTTAACGCCCAGAATTTCTACAACGATTCTGGCGTCTAAATCTCATGGCAAGTCTTCAAAGAAGACGGGGATTTACGATTCGCCCCTACCTGGACGACCTTTCGATTGTGGCGTCCTCAAAGGAGGAGGCAGTGACGGCTCGCAATCTATCCCTTCAGCTCCTGGGAGATTTCGGGTGACTGGTCAATTGGGGGAAGTCGTCTCTGAATCGTCGCAATCTATCCTGTTTTTGGGGATGCATTTCGACACGGTACGGGCGGTGGTGTCCCTACCTCCAGATAAGCAGGCATGTCTTTTCCTACATGTACAGATTATGAAGTCTGCGACAGCAATGTCCCTTCGGAAGGTATGGTCCTTCTGGTTTTGACCATGGAGGCACTTCCGTTTGCCCAATTTCATTCCTGAGCTCTCCAAAAGCTCATTCTGAGTCGTTGGGATCGATCGCAAGTTTCACTGGATTGCAGCGTCACCATCTCTCACAGGGTGCGAGAATCCCTAGGATGGTGGTTACGTCCAGGAGCGTTATCCCTGGGAAAGTCTTTCCTCCCTCCGAAGTGGTCGGTCATAACCACCAATGCCAGCCTGACGGGCTGGGGGGGGGGTGTCTGGAACGATCTTTGGATCCAGGGAGTATGGTCATCGGAAGAGTTGGTTCTACCGATCAACATCCTGGAATTGAGGGCAATTTTTTCTTTGCCTCCAACACCGGACAGTCTCTTTGAGCGGTCTGTCAGTCCGAGTGCAGACAGACAACGCGACAGCGGTCGCGTATATCAACCACCAAGGCGGGACAAGGAGTTCCAGGCTCTTGATGGAGGTGTCTCGGATCCTGATATGGGCCGAGACCAGGGTTCCAGCCATCTCTGCGATTCACATCCTAGGAGTCCAGAATACCACGGCGGACTTCCTCAGTCGCGAGAAGATGGATCCTGGAGAATGGAGTTTTCATCCGAAAATTTTTTGCACTGCTGTGCTCCCGTTGGGGAACTCATCAAGTGGACTTGATGGCGTCCAGGTTCAATACTAAACTACCGACCTTCATGTCCAGGTACAAGGACTCGAAGGCTGTGGCGGTAGACGCTCTGGTGGATCCGTGGGACCATTTCGAGCTAGTCTAAGGACGTGGTTCTCGACACTAGGGTCGCTTTTGGCGCCGCCGCCATTCCCACTTCTTCTTCTTCGCCCGGACCTGTTAACCCAGGGACCCGCTCGTCATCCGGACTGGAAGTCTCTGCGTTTGACGGCGTGGTTCTTGAGACCGAAATATTGACCCTTAGAGGTTTTTCAGCAAAGTCATTGCCACTCTGCGAGCTGCCAGTAGTTCGGCTACTACTAGGATTTATCACAAGACTTGGGAAGTCTTCTTTTCGTGGTGTTCGGGTTCTTCAAGGAACCCAAGGGTTGTTTTCCATTCCCAATTTGTCTACAGTATGGGCTGGACAAAGGTTTGGCAGTGAGCACCCTGAAAGGTCAGGTTTCTACTCCGTCCTTACTGTGTCGGAGGGCTATCGCCTCCCGTAGAGACGTGCTTTCCTTTTTTCGCGGAGTAACCCGTCAGTTTCCGCCGCGGAAGGCGCCTGTGTCTCCATGGCGGCTCAACCCTGTCTTGGAGGCTCTTCAACATGTGCCTTTTGAGGCTATGATTTCTGCTAGCCTTTCTCTACTTTCTTGGAAGGTTGTCGTCTTAGTGGCGGTAACCTCTTTGAGAAGAGTTTTTGAGTTGGCGGCTTTTTGTTGCTCGCCTCTTTTCCTGGAGTTTTACTCTGATCGAGTAGTGCTTCACACACGGGGCGACTTTCTACCTAAGGTGGTGTCGCATTTTCATGTTAACCAGGATATTGTGTTGCCCTCGCTTGGCCCGGGCCCGAGGAAGGCAAAGGAACGGGCCTTGCACACATTGGATTTGGTGCGGGCCTTGAAGTTCTATTTGCCTATGACTCAAGTTTTTCGGAAGTCAGTTTTTCTGTTTGTAATTCCTGCAGGTCGCAGGCGTGGTCAACGAGCTTCCAAGGACTCTATAGCTCGTTGGATTCGGTCGGCCATTTTGGAAGCTTACCGACTTAAAGGCGAACTTTTCCCGATTAAGGTTCGAGCTCACTTCACGAGGGCTGTGGCTTCATCGTTGGCCTTTTATCAAGGCTTCGGCAGCTCAGCTCTGCCGAGCGGCGACCTGGCGTTCTGTCCACACATTTACAAAGTTTTATAAGGTGGACGTTAGTGTTTCCGCTGATGCGGCCTTAGGACGTAGGGTCCTGCAGGCAGCGGTAGTTTAAAGTTCTAGTTAACTTGTATTTGGCGCCTGTTGCGCTTTTATCTAGGTTGTTGGGTTTCTGCCTTTTGTTGGTTTTTTCCCACCCTTATTTTTGAACTGCTTTGGGACGTCCCATCAGTAATGAATACTGTGGCTCTCTTCCTTCCCTCTGCAGCTGAAAGACGGATTTTGGTAAGAACTTACCTGTAAAATCCTTTTCAGCGAAGGAAGGAAGAGAGACACAGCTCCCTCCCATGGCAGAAGTGTGTTGTTGTATTTACAGATGCGGCGTGACCCTTCTCTGATAGCGTTTATCTGGGCTGAGGTCGACGCGCTACGGCTCTGTTCCAGCATTACCAGCTCATCGCTGTGGTCAGGTCCAGTGAGTAGTACCTGGAACTGTGTGATTTGTTGCCAAATGTATGCATAACCTGTATTATTGTGTTTTTCTCTGAAGTCCTTCAGAAGGGGTTATGTTGCTCCGCTGGTGATCTTGCTCTTCCTTAAGCTTGGGTACGACTGAGGAAAGCTGAGTAGGAGGAGCCCGAGCTGGAGGGGCCGGTCAACACTCTTTTTAATCTGAGGTGTCAATCCTATCTGGGCTCCGCCTACCATCAGTAATGAATACTGTGTCTCTCTTCCTTCCTTCGCTGAAAAGGATTTTACAGGTAAGTTCTTACCAAAATCCGTCTTTTGATAGATCAAACTTTTACAGTAGCAGCTCTAAAAAAAAAAAAAAAAAAAAAAAAAGTAAAACTTTATTTTTTTTATCTACATCTTTCAATACACAGAGGTCCTGCGTTCGTTACATCACTTATTCTTTATATTGGAATACCACAGTATTGCAATATATAGTGAAAATGAAGGTTGCAATTGCGTTGTTGGAGGGGGAGGCATTCTCTTTAATGGCGCTCTCAGTGATTGACTGTGGCATCTAAATAGCTAACAGCAGCGATCAGAGCTTAGCTCTTACTGCTGCTATCAGAGGCAGATGGCGGTATTTTACTACAGATGTATATTTCTGTTCATGTGTGAGAAGGGGTTAACATTGATTGTAACCAGGCTCTTTTGTACTATAAACACAAAGATAATTAATGATCTTAAAATTAATAGAGTGTTAATGCTAATTGTTACATCTATCACCTGGTTAGATGAATTTCACATGAGCGTATATGTAACTGTGCGTAGTATGGATCTGATGTACTAACGTATTATGGATATTTAGAGTTGAGCAAAAAAGTTTTGCAGGACCCTGGTCCAGCAGCCACCCCAGTAGTCTGTGGCCACCAGACCGGAGCACTTTGAACCTTCTACTACCCACAGCATCCCCGAAGCCTCTGCTGATAAGTGGCCTCCTGACATCATTACGAGTTGGCACAATGCCTGCATGACATCCTGGGGCTTACTAATCATCAGAGGCGTGGAGGATACGACCAGCAGTAGGAGATTCGCAGTGCTCTGGACCTGCCAAGCGTTTTGCTCAGTATTACGGATACTGATGGCTCTGTTCTAGCAAGGAAGTGGGCAGCGACACCTGCTTGAAAACAGGTTGTTATACACTAATGCAATGCGTCCTGTGTACACATTAGTGTTTTAGACATTTAGTTTAGACTACAGTATTTGCCCTCTACCTCCAAACCTGAAGGAAATGGACACTTTTTTTTTTTTTTCCTATTATAGTTGAAGAACCTACATTCACAAGGACCTTTGCATCGGGTATGGAGGCGTTTTCTCCTGTTCATACTGATGAACTGTCTCTCCATGGCTCGTCCTCTGCTGCATCTGCTAGATCCCAGACAGAACGGATCCAAGTAACCCAGCTGCCTGTCTCTTCGGAAAGCCTGCAGCAGGTTGAAGACTTACTTGATCTATGGAGCGGTAACCTAAAGGTAGATGGATTTATTCCAAATGTGGGGGTGTTTTTAGTCTGCACAGACTTATTTTTACTTTATTTCTTCCGACTTTATTTGTTAACACGTGTACTCATCAGCATTTCCAGGCACCTTCCTAACCTCACACACGTTGTATGACACAGCTTTTATCTGTCTGACAACTTGTTCAAGGCCTCTAACTTAGGCTTCTTTGTCTGCAGAGTAAGGGCCCCGTTACACACTTCAATGTCCCAGCAATCCCACCAACGATCCAACGTGGATGGGATCGCTGGGACAGCGTTAGCTGATCGCTGGTGAGCTGTCATATAGGCAGACTCACCAGCGAGCACGCTGGTATCCAGGGTAAACAGCAGGTAACTAAGCGCCGCGCGGTGCTTAGTTATCTGCTGTTTACCCTGGATACCAGCTCCCAGCGTCTGCTGTACAGCGCTGGGAGCTCGCTGATCGTTGGTCTCCCGCTGTCACACGCAGCGATGTGTGCTGCCCAGCAGGAGACCAACGATAGATTTATGGTCCAGTATATTCTGCAACAATTAACGATCAGCCGACTAATCGTTGATCGTTAGTACGTGTCACACGCAAAGATGTCGTTTCAACATCGCTGCAACATCACCAAACCGGTGACGTTGCAACGATATCGTTCACGATATCGTAGCGTGTAACGAGGTCTTAAGTCTAACTTCTGATGGTTACAGAAATATTCAAGTTTATTACCCTTTTAGATTGAGTGACGGCACTGTACACAGTGTACACACATTAACTCATGTCATTCTTCATAGCTAACGACCAAAGCATGTAGGAAAACTTTCTCTTACTCGCACAACCGATCCTTCATTGGGTGACGGTTGTGCAGCCTTAGTTTCGCCCTTCATCCTCTTGTCCCCGGAGCGCTGCCTACATTGTCTGGATCTGTTAAGGGCAGTTTGTGCTTACTTGTCTTTTTGCAGAAGTCTTCAGGGCATCCAATTCGCTCTTTGTCATCCCTGATTGGCAAGAGTAGGGCGGCTTCCAAGTTAATCATTGCAAAGTGGCCTCAACTCCATCATTGATGCCTACTTTCTTTGCCCCTTTGACCCCTGCAAGTAAAACGCAGTGCTGAAGCTAAGATTTTTATTACTGAGACCATATTTAATTAAAAGACTGCACATATGAATGGCCAGAAATTCTCTGTGCATGTAGCTTCTTCACATGTTGTGTTCTAATCCTTATTTTGGGTGTGTTTATCCCATAGGGCTGAGATACAATCCTATTACCTGCTCCAAGAGCTATGATGCTGGATCACACTAAAATTCTTCTAAAAAAATAATTAATGTGTTCGTGTGTATATGTATAAGTTTTTAATTTATTTTTTTTTTTTAGACAAATGTGTTGGCGGAGCTGAAAAAATGGCGGCTAACAATTATTGAGAAGCACCAGCTGGAGATGAAAAAGCAGAATGAAAAGCATACAGAGCATGTTAACCACATGAGCAACCAGATAGAAAGTCTTCAGGCTCTCCTACAGACCTATGAAACCTCCATACATAGAAAAGATGAGGTAACCTTTCTTCTTTGTTTTCTTTTTGTTTTCTAAATTATTAGAGCCCCCATACACATTAGGTGGCTGGCTGCAGACTCTCCCGCTCCTCCATACACATGATCCCTGTGCGCTCAGTGCCCCTATATTCTTTATGACAGAGACACTACGGCTCATGGCTGCAGCTTATCTCAGCTCTCAGGACATTAAAATTCAACATGCTGGATCCTTCTCTTTCACTACATCATCTGTGGGGGGAGAGATTTCGGAAGCCTCCATTCACCCTTTATTGTAGGCCTTTCCACTGATCTCAGAGGGTTCAGCCAACTTTAGTCTAGTATTTGGGGGGTCTTTAGGTATCCTAATTTCTTTTCATTTGAATGAGGACCATGCGTGTTCTTTTACCTTTAGGCTGGAGTCACACACACCGTCTAAAAAATCTGACCGTTTTAGTCTGTCGATTATCGCAGCAAAATGTCTTGAACATTGATGCATCTGGCATCCGATTTTCCGTCAATGATGCGATTTAGTCGCATCTGAGCGTTCGTTACACATCCGATTGACATCCGACTTGCAAGATTTTGTCAGTGGCTAGCAAACCCGACATATAATGGATCCAAATGAATAGTTTTAAAATCACAAAAGATACAATAGATATATACACATAGAATATATATATATATATATACACATGTCATTGTGACACATTAATTATTTAATATATATATAATATATATATATATATACATATATTTATAGTTCATGCACTTCTAAATATTGTAATAGCCGCTAATTCAATTGCCGACTTTTGTGAAATTACAGACCCGACATGAAATGACACATGGTTTACATACAGTTAACCATGTCATTTCATGTAGTTTGATATATGGTTTTCACTAACAATTACATGAGTGTATGTGTGCAAAATTTCATACATGTAGGGGTTAATTAAAGGTGTACATTCGTTCGTTGAAAAAAAATGCGTGGGCTCCCGCGCTATGTTCTCAACCAGACAGACAAAGCCAGTGAATGAGGGCAGATAATAGCTGAGGGAGGGTGCATTTATTTTGTGCACCCCCCCCTGGCTACTAACATCTGCCCCCAGCCACCCCAGAAAAGGCAAATCTATAATTAGATTCACCCTTTCTGGCACTTTGCCGGTCTATTCCCATTGCCCTGTAGCGGTGGCGAATGGGTTAATAATGGGTTAAAGCCACCTTGCTATTGAAAGGTGACTTTAAGCCAGGTTAATAATTGAGAGTTGTCAATTAGACAACTCTCAATTATTAATCCTATTGTTTGAAATAAAAAAACACACACATTAATAATAAATAATTTTAATGAAATAAACACACATTTTCAGCTGCAGATGGAAGGAAGAGAGCCACAGTATTCATTACTGATGGGTAGGCGGAGCCCCAGATCAGGATGTCACCTCAGATCAAAAGAGTGCTGACTGGCTGGCCCCTCCAGCTCGGGCTCCTCCTACTCAGCTCCAGTCTAAGATTTGAGGTCCAGAGGATGGTCGCTGCTAATGCAGCTCCTCAGAAGATTTTATTATTTTATATTCGGACAGGAGACTTGGATCACTAGTTGGTCTAGAGGTCTCAGGGGTACCAGCGCTGCTGTACCCCAACCTCTCCCTTGGCGGATCTGTACTTACTCAAAGTCCCTGCAGAATCCTTGCCGGCCCTGGGGGATGAGGAGAGCTTCCCTGGCGGGACGCAAACCACACGTGCGGTCACTGCGTTCCTCGCCCTGGGGGGAAGCATGGGCATAGCGCCAGAAACCCCTGAGGGTCCCTGTGGCGCCTTGGCTGGTGAGTACTCCACACAAAATTTTATTATTAATGTGTGAGTGCTTTAGCGTCTGATGGCAGCGCTATTACATGTGTATCAGTATGCTTCAGCGCTGCGGTGACAGCGCTATTACATGTTTATCAGTGTATTTCACCAGCCTCTCCCTTGGCGGATCTGTAATTACATAATGGTCCCTGCAGAATCCTTGCCGGCCCTGGGGGATGAGGAGAGTTTTCCCTGGCGGGGGCGCAAACCACACGCTGGGTCACTGCGCTTCCCGCCCTGGGGGGAAGCATGGGCATAGCGCCAGAAACCCCTGGGGGTCCCTGTGGCGCTGAGCTGATGAGTTTTTCCACACAATTTTTATTATAATAATGTGTGAGTGCTTCAGCGCTGCGGTGACAGCGCTACTACTTGTATGTCAGTATGCTTCAGCGCTGCTGTGACAGCGCTGTTACATTGTAGATGTGGTGATCTTTTGTCCGCAGGCAGATAGCTGCAGGACAGAGAGGGAGCAGGAGCGGGGGAGTTCGCGCTCAATATTTGAGCTAGCAGGGGCGTGGCCTATCTATTCCCGGTCTTTTGAGCAGGAAGACGCGCGCTCTGGCGTTTCTCCTGCGACTCCCTCACTGTGGCGGCCATTACACAGGCTCCTGGGCTCCTCAGACCGCTCCTTCCTCATAAGACACCACGGCCAGCTGGGTGAGTGCTGATTCCTCACCCCGCAGCGCAGCGATCGCTATCCTGCAGCTGCAGTCTCATTAGAGACATAAAATTGGCTGGGACTCACACTTATATATATATATTGTGGTGAGTTTGCAATATTAACCCTTCTGAGGGTTATTTCTACCAGAAAAATTTTTTGACTGAATACCGCTGGGGTAACCCTGCCTGGTGGAGCGTTAACCCTTCAGCATATAAAAAAAAAAAAAAAAAAAAAAAAAACCGCATAGTTTTTTGCTGGTATTACCGCTTTGACCTGTTCATACAGGTGAGACATGTCTGAACAGAGTTCAGATGCCGCGGATCACGTCCCAGTGCCATTGCGGCAATCAGATACGCAGACCTCCACAGCGTCTAGCGCTGCGGTCGACAGCGGTGAAAAATTGAACGATATCGCTCGATCGATCAACAACTTGTCTGACCTTTTAGGTCAATATGTGTCTGCTAATTCCTCTCAGAGGAAGCGACGCAGGCCGTTACCGGCCTCTACACGGAGCGAGTCAGACGTATCTGATATTGGGCAGAGTTCCCCTTTAAATTCGGATGGAGAAATATCCGATTCAGATGCGGACGAGCCGCAGGGGCGTTCCTCTATGGCGAAGCGTACGGAGGCATTGATTGAAGCCATGAGAGATATATTACAGTTACCGGAGGAGGTAACTAGTTGTCCTGGTAAATCAGCACGCATGTTCCAGGAGTCCCGTGCTTCGCGTACAACATTACCAGCTCTGGATGAGCTTAATAGTGTAATAAAGGAGGAACGTCTATGTCCAGATAAGCGTTTTCATGGAACGCATTTCTTGGATACACTTTATCCTTGCTCTGCGGAGTCAAAGGCTAATTGGACTTCTGCTCCTGAAGTGGATGTGTCTTTATCTCAGCTTAGTAAATCCTCACTACTCCCTATTAAGGGAAAAGCGAGCTTACAGGAGCCTTTGGATAGAAAAGCAGAATTGGCGGCAAAAGCAAGCTATGAGGCTGCGGGTCATGGATTCCGAGCAGTGCTAGGATCCATGTGTGCTGCTAGAGCTTCTCTAAGCTGGCTGGCACGTCTGAAGACGGAGTTGCACAATGAATCTCCGTTATCTGAGATACGGGAAACTTGTGAATGGTTAGAAACGGCAGCCTGTTATATATTTGATGCCGGTCTGGATACGGCATCTCTGCTGGCCAAAGCGCAAGCTTCAGCGGTCACAGTCAGAAGAGCTTTATGGCTCAGACAGTGGGCCGGGGACGCAGTTTCCAAACAAGGGTTGTTGGCCTTACCTTACAAGGGTGGCCATCTTTTGGATCCGACCTCACAGAGCTGATTTCCAAGGCTAAGGCGAAGGAATCAGCATTACCACAGCGTAGGGCCATGGCCTCGGTGTCCAGTAAGCCTGGTGTCTATAGTGGTCGGCGGTCCTTTCGGGGCCGAGGACGATCTAGTCACTCCTCGTGGGGATCGGGTCGTCCTTCTTTCTCAGGAAAGAAATCCTCTCAGAAAACTCGTACTCCCTGGAAGCAGAGTTTCCGCCAGGCAAAAAGCCCGCAAAGTCTAATTGACGCCAGGGGTCCACTCGAGGATTCTCGAGTGGGGGGTCGCCTGCTTCTTTTCAAGGCGACTTGGATGGCTCGCGTTCCAGATTCCTGGGCAACGCGGATTGTGTCGGCAGGCTATTTCATAGAGTTTGCTTCTCGACCCCCAAATGTTTTTTTGTCAGTCTCGCGTTCCGTCGGAACCCGAGCTTGTTGTCGCTCTACAGCGAGAGGTCGAATCTCTGCTACAAAAGGGTGTAGTGATACCGGTTCCATCAGAGGACCGAGGGAAAGGTTTTTATTCCAACCTTTTTATAGTTCCCAAAAAGGAGAACAAATTTCGCCCGATTCTGGATCTCAAGCGATTAAACCGGCATGTCCATGCCCGGAAATTTCGCATGGAGTCGCTTCGCTCCGTTGTGGCAGCTCTGTCACAGAACGATTTTCTGGTGTCAATCGACATTCGCGACGCCTATTTGCATATTCCCATCGGAAAGGCTCATCAGCGCTTTCTTCGATTTGCCATAGGTCAGAATCATTACCAGTTCGTGGCTCTGCCGTTCGGCTTAGCCTCAGCGCCAAGGGTCTTTACAAAAATTCTGGCGCCCCTCATGGCAATCCTTCGAAGACAGGGGATTACGATTCTCCCTTATCTGGACGATCTTTTGATCATGGCTTCCTCGGAGGAGGAGGCGTTGACGGCTCGGGATTTGTCTCTTCAGTTTCTGAAGGACTTCGGTTGGCTGGTCAATTGGGAGAAGTCGTCCCTGGAACCATCGAGGACAATCCTCTTTTTGGGAATGCATCTCGACACGTTTCGGTCGGTAGTTTCCCTACCACCAGACAAACAGTCATGTCTTCTTCGACATGTACAGATTATGAGATCCTCAACGGCAATGTCTCTACGGAAGTGTATGCGTCTTCTAGGACTGATGGTGGCGTCCATGGAGGCAATTCCTTTTGCCCAGTTCCACTCCAGGACTCTCCAAAGGTTCATCTTGAGTCGATGGAACCAGTCGCAATCGCTGGATTGCAGTGTCACCATTTCTCGCGCGGTGCGGGATTCTCTAGAATGGTGGTTACGTCCAGGGGCATTCTCCCTGGGGAAGTCTTTCCTCCCCCGAAGTGGTCAGTCATAACCATCGATGCCAGCCTGACGGGCTGGGGGGGTGTTTGGAACAATCTCTGGATTCAGGGGGTATGGTCATCGGAAGAGTCTGTGCTTCGATCAACATTCTGGAATTGAGGGCGATTTTTCTTTGCCTCCAACATTGGACGGTCCCTTTGAGCGGTCTGCCAGTCCGAGTGCAGACAGACAATGCGACGGCTGTCGCGTATATCAATCACCAAGGTGGGACAAGGAGTTCCAGACTCATGGTAGAGGTGTCCCGAATTCTGATTTGGGCAGAGGCCAATGTACCAGCCATTTCGGCGATTCACATTCCAGGGGTTCAGAATGTTACAGCGGACTTTCTCAGTCGCAGAAGGATGGATTCCGGGGAATGGAGCCTCCATCCGGATGTGTTTGCACTACTGTGCTCTCGCTGGGGAACCCCCCAAGTGGATTTGATGGCATCCAGGTCCAATGCCAAGTTACCGACATTCATGTCCAGGTACAAGGATCCGAAGGCGGTGGCGGTGGATGCTCTAGTGGCTCAGTGGGATCAGTTCGAGCTGATCTATGTATTTCCGCCGATATCCTTACTTCCTCTAGTACTGCGTCGGATCAGACTAGAGAGAATTCCAGCTATTTTGATAGCTCCAGACTGGCCAAGAAGGGTGTGGTTCTCGACAATAATGTCGCTGTTGGCGGCACCTCCTTTTCCACTCCCTCTTCAACCGGACTTGTTGACTCAGGGGCCCGTTTGTCATCCGGACTTGATGTCTCTGCGTTTGACGGCGTGGCTCTTGAGACCGAAATCTTGAACCGTAGAGGTTTCTCAGCCGAGGTCATTGCTACCCTTCGTGCTGTAAGATGTCCGGCTACTACTAGGATTTACCACAAAATTTGGGAAACCTTCTTTTCGTGGTGTTTGGGGTCCTCTCGGAACCCGAGAAAATTTTCCATTCCCAACCTGTTGGCTTTTCTGCAGCATGGGCTAGACAAGGGTTTGGCAGTCAGCACTCTGAAAGGTCAGATTTCTGCTCTGTCCTTATTGTTCCGGAGAACCATTGCTTCAAATAGAGACGTGCTCTCCTTTTTCCGAGGTATATCTCGTAAGTTTCCGCCGCGGAAGGCACCCGTGTCTCCTTGGCGGCTCAACCTTGTTTTGGAGGCTCTTCAGCATAAACCTTTTGAGCCTATGGTTTCTGCTAGCCTTTCTTTCCTTTCTTGGAAGGTGGCTTTCCTTGTTGCAGTCACTTCTTTGAGGAGAGTTTCTGAGTTGGCAGCTCTTTCTTGTTCGCCTCCTTTTCTGGAGTTTTTTCCGGATCGTGTAGTGCTTCGCACTCGGGGTGATTTTTTGCCAAAAGTGGTATCACAATTTCATGTTAACCAGGATATTGTGTTGCCTTCACTCTGTCCGGATCCGAAGAATGCGAAAGAGCGAGATTTACACACATTGGATTTAGTGTGGACCTTGAAGTTTTATCTTTCTATTACTCAAGGTTTTCGTAAGACGGACTCCCTGTTTGTGGTTCCAGCAGGTCGTCGGCGTGGTCAACGAGCTTCCAAGGATTCTATAGCTCGTTGGATCCGGTCAGCTATTTTGGAAGCTTACCGTCTTCGGGGTGAATCTTGCCCGATTAAGATTCGAGCCCATTCTACGAGAGCTGTGGCCTCATCGTGGGCTTTTCATCAAGGTGCCTCGGCAGTGCAGCTCTGCCGAGCGGCAACTTGGCGCTCTGTCCACACGTTTACAAAGTTTTATAAAGTGGACGTCAGTGCTTCCGCTGATGCAGCCCTCGGACGTAGGGTCCTGCAGGCAGCTGTAGTTTGAAGTTCTGGATGAACTTGTGTTTAGCGCTGGTTGCGCTTTGTTGTTAAGGTTGTTGGGTTTCTGCCTTTTGTTGGTTTTTCCCACCCTTATTTTTGAACTGCTTTGGGACGTCCCATCAGTAATGAATACTGTGGCTCTCTTCCTTCCATCTGCAGCTGAAACACGGATTTTGGTAAGAACTTACCTGTAAAATCCTTTTCAGCGAAGGAAGGAAGAGAGACACAGCACCCTCCCAAGGCAGAAGTGTGTTGATGTTTTCAGATGCAGCGCGACCCTTATCTGATAGCGATTATCTGGGCTGAGGTCAGCGCGCTAAGGCTCTGTTCCAGCATCGCCAGCTCATCGCAGTAGTCAGGTTCCGTGAGTAGTACCTGGAACTCTGTGGTTTTTGGCTTTCTTTGCATGCATAACCTGTATCCTTGTGTTTTTTCTCTGAAGTTCCTTCAGAAGGGGTTATGTTGCTCCGCTGGTGATCTTGGCTCTTTTCCTAAAAGCTTTGGTACGACTGGAGCTGAGTAGGAGGAGCCCGAGCTGGAGGGGCCAGCCAGTCAGCACTCTTTTGATCTGAGGTGACATCCTGATCTGGGGCTCCGCCTACCCATCAGTAATGAATACTGTGTCTCTCTTCCTTCCTTCGCTGAAAAGGATTTTACAGGTAAGTTCTTACCAAAATCCGTGTTTTTGACCATCTTTTATTTAACTGGTAATCCGAGCGAAGCCCTTGCTCTCCTGTAATAAAGAAAAAATAATAAAACAACATTATTCTTACCTATCCGCCGCTCTGTCAGGTCCCACGCTGTAATCCTTCACAAAGGGTTAACTGCCTTACATCCAAGCAGTGCAGCTAATGCTGCCTGCTCAGCTGTAAGCCCACGAATGAATGAGCTTATCTTCAGGGCGACAGGAGAGGAAGTGATTACTGTGGGAAGCTTAAGTGATTGGTTCCCACGGTAATCAGGTCACTTCAGGTCAGCCGGGACTCCCTCTGACGTCACTGATGCTGTGCGGTGTCCCCGGCTGACCTGAAGTGAACTGATTACTGTGGGAAGCAATCAATTAAGCTTCCCACACTAATCACTTCCTCTCCTGTCGCCGGAGAGGAACTCATTCATTCAGCGGCTTACAGCTCAGCAGCCAGTGTTAGCTGTGCTGCTAGCTGTAAGGCAGTTAACCCTTTGTGAAGGATTACAGTGTGGGACCTGACAGAGCACCAGATAGGTAAGAATAATGTTGCTTTATTATTTTTTCTTTATTACAGGAGAACAAGGGCTAATCACGGATTACCAGTTAAATAAAAGATGGTCAAAAAATGTGTGATTATTTCATTAAAATGATTTTTTATTAAAGTGTGTTTTTTTTATTCCCTTCAATAGGATTAATAATTGATAGTTGTCTAATTGACAGCTCTCAATTATTAACCTGGCTTAAAGTCACCTTTCAATAGCAAGGTGGCTTTAACCCATTATTAACCCATTCGCCACCGCTACAGGGCAATGGGAATAGACGGGCAAAGTGCCAGAAAGGGCGAATCTAATTGCCTTTTCTGGGGTGGCTGGGGGCAGATGGTAGTAGCCAGGGGGGGGCACAAAATAAATGCACCCTCCCTAGGCTAATATTATCTGCCCCCACTCGCTGGCTTTGTCTGTCTGGTTGAGAAAATATAAGTCACAAAACTATATTGTCTAGTATTCAAACCACTTCCAAATACCAATGAATTCAAAAAGGAGAAAAGGGAAGCTTTTTGACATATAAAATACAAAATTTTTATTAGAGTAAAAATGCATATAATTAGGATAAAAATCCAATGGGGACAAAAGGATGCAGCAAGAAGCAGGCCAATATTAACAGGTACAAACACTATAAAAAATATTTCAAAAGTGCATGTATATTACATATGTTGCCACATTGGCTAGTAATAGGCTAAAAACTAGCTCCTATATAGTATATATCTGTGCACATAAGAACTAGTAAAAGGAATGTGCTCTCCCACCGTGCTAGCTGTTAGAAGTGTCAGCATGTGAGTGCAAAGCCCACGGCAAATGCTAATAATAGATGCAACCAAAAACAGTCTACATATTACAACATAGGGCAAATTAAACTGCTGAAAAAATAAAGCTGCCAGCGGGAGGTCATACCTGGTGTGGCCTGGGCACCCCTGACGCGCGTTTCGCGTTAGCTTGTTCACAAGGGAGTGATGCACGCTCCCTTGTGAACAAGCTAACGCGAAACGCGCGTCAGGGGTGCCCAGGCCACACCAGGTATGACCTCCCGCTGGCAGCTTTATTTTTTCAGCAGTTTAATTTGCCCTATGTTGTAATATGTAGACTGTTTTTGGTTGCATCTATTATTAGCATTTGTCGTGGGCTTTGCACTCACATGCTGACACTTCTAACAGCTAGCACGGTGGGAGAGCACATTCCTTTTACTAGTTCTTATGTGCACAGATATATACTATATAGGAGCTAGTTTTTAGCCTATTACTAGCCAATGTGGCAATATATGTAATATACATGCACTTTTGAAATATTTTTTATAGTGTTTGTACCTGTTAATATTGGCCTGCTTCTTGCTGCATCCTTTTGTCCCCATTGGATTTTTATCCTAATTATATGCATTTTTACTCTAATAAAAATTTTGTATTTTATATGTCAAAAAGCTTCCCTTTTCTCCTTTTTGAATTCATTGGTTGAGAAAATAGCGCGGGAGCCCACGCATTTTTTTTTCAACGAATTTACACCTTTATTTAAACCCCTACATGTGTGAACTTTTGCACACATACACTTATGTAATTGTTAGTGAAAACCAATTAACTACATCAAACTACATGAAATGACATGGTTAACTGTATGTAAACCATGTGTCATTTCATGTCGGGTTCTGTAATTTCAGAAAAGCCGGTAATTGAATTAGCGGCTATTACACTATGTAGAAGTGCATGAACTATAAATATATGTATATATATATATATATGTATATATATATATATATATATGTCTCACTGACGCGTGTGTGTGTGTATATATAGAATATATATATATATATATATATATATATATATATATATATATTCTATGTGTGTATATGTATTCTGTCCATTCTTTATTAGAGCTGTCAGTGTGATTTTACAGTATAGCCGGGGATGAATTGCCAGCTTTTCTAAAGGACACTGGTGCAATTTAATCGCAAGTCACACATGCGGTCCGTTTGTAATCAGATTTTTCATCGCACCCATAGACTTGCATTGGCGATTGTCGACCCACAATCGGTGACAATCGCAGCATGCTGCGATTTCACTCGCACGTATCAAACGGACCACAAAAAATCTGATACTGGGAGCTGCTCCATAGATTAACATTGTTCCGACTGCAATGTGATATTTCATCGCTTTGCAGTCATAGAATCATAGAATGGTAGAGTTGGAAGAGACCTCCTGGGCTATCTGGTCCAACTCCCTGCTCAAAGCAGGATTCTCTAAATCATCCCAGACAGATGTCTGTCCAGCCTCTGTTTGAAGACTTCCATTGAAGGAGAACTCACCACCTCTCGTGGCAGCCTGTTCCACTCATTGATCACCCTAACTGTCAAAAAGTTTTTTCTAATTTCTAATCTGTGTCTCCTCCCATTCAGTTTCATCCCATTGCTTCTAGTCTTTCCTTGTGCAAATGAGAATAAAGATGATCCTTCTACAATGTGACAGCCCTTTAGATATTTGTAAACAGCTATTAAGTCTCCTCTCAGTCTTCTTTTTTGCAAGCTAAACATTCCCAAATCCTGCAACCGTTCCTCATAGGACATGGTTTGCAGACCGGTCACCATTCTGGTGGCTCTTCTCTGAACTTGCTCCAGTTTGTTGATGTCTTTTTTAAAATGTGGTGCCCAAAACTGGACACAGTATTCCAGATGAGGTCTGACCAAAGAGGAGTAGAGGGCAATAATGACCTCGCGTGATCTAGACTGTATGCTTCTGTTGATACATCCTAGAATTGCATTTGCCTTTTTTGCTGCTGCATCACACTGTTGACTCATGTTCAGTCTGTGATCAATTAGTATACCCAAGTCTTTTTCACATGTGCTGTTACTTAGCCCTATTCCTCCCATTTTGTATATGCTTTTTTCATTTCAGCTGCAGATGAAGGAAGGGAGACACAGTCATTACTAGTGGGTAGGCGGAGCCCACACAGGATAGAACACCTCAGATTACAAAGAGTGTTGACCGGCCCCTCCAGCTTGGGCTCCTCCTACTCCAGCTCTCCAGTCTAAAATTTGAGGTCACAGAGGATAGTCGCTGCTGAAGCAGCTCCTCAGAAGATTTTTTATTTTTATCGGACAGAGACTTGGACCCCCGTGGTCTTGAGGTCTCAGGGGTCTCAGCGCTGCTGGACCCCCACCTCTCCCTTGGCGGATCTGTATTACCCTGTAAGGTGGTCCCTGCAGAACCCTGCCGGCCCTGGGGGATGAGGATTGCTTCCCTGGCGGGGACGCAAACCGCGCTTCTGGGGTCACTGCGTTCCCCGCCCTGGGGGGAAGCTACGGGCACAGCGCCACAAATCCCTGGGGGTCCCTGTGGCGCTCAGCTGGGTGAGTACTCAACATTTTAATATGTTTTGAGTGCTTCAGCGACTGCTGCGGCAGCCGCTGTTACATGTGACATGTTGGTGACTAGTGTCTTTTGTCCGCAGGTGGATGCCTGCAGGACATGGAGAGCGGAGGAGTCGCGCGCCCTTTTTTTGAATTTTTCGTGGCGCTCTGAGCACGCGCTTTACTACTGTCTCCTCTTCCGGCTTCTCTCTCAGAAGCACAGCGCGGCGGCCATTACTGGATCAGGGAGCTGAAGGCTTCCTTCCTCACTCTCCTCCCCTCCCGACAATCGAAGACACTACACCGCGACCAGCTGGGTGAGTCGCTTCTGCCTGCCAGGGCAGAAGCTTAACCCCCTCACCTCCACAGCGCAGGACACTGAACGCTAACGATCACGATAACGACGCATACTAATGCGATCGTTTTTTTTTGTGATCGTTTTAATGTCGCTATCGCAAAGTGGTTAGCGATCTCCTTAAACTTTGTCGGTCATTGCGATGTACAATCAGCGCAATATGTTAGCGTTCTTGTTTAGTGGCATACCCTTGAAACACTGTCCTGCAGCTGCTACCTCATAAGAGGCACCTGGGGCTCGCACACCTTTTCATTAACAAGGGTTGTGGGGAGTCTGCGACATTAACCCCTTCTTAGGCGGTTAACCCTTAATTGGGGGACAGCTGGGGTAGCTCTCTCTTTAAGAGCTTTAACCCTTCAGCGTTCATTTTGCCTTTAAGAAACCACACTGTTCTAGTTGCTGACAGGTTTAACCTGCCATATACTGTGTGAGGGCATGTCAGATCAGGGTCCAGGAGGTGCGGACCGTCTCCCAGATCCGCTACAGGATCAGTCTCGCATATCTGACACGCAGACCTCGACGGCGTCAAGCGCAGCGGTTGGAGGTGTCAGTGATGTCAAAATGGAGGCCCTCGCTCATCCTTCCCGCGTAGCGACTCGGAGATCTCGGGCATGGAGGGTTCCCCTTCAAGCTCGGATGGGGAGATGTCCGATTCAGATAAGGAGGATCGACAGGGACACTCTGCCTCTCTTTTGGGCCGTACAGAGGCTTTTATTGAAGCCATGATGAAGGCGTTAGTTACCGGAGGAGGTAACTAGACGTCCTGGTAAGTCGGCCCGGATGTTTTAGGAGTCGCATAGGTCGCGATCAACATTACCATCTCTGGATGAGCTTAATGGGACAGTGGAGAAGCGACGGAGTTGATTGATAATTGGATTCCTTCTCCTGAAGTGGATGTCCCTTTATCCTAGCTTAGCAAATCCTCATTACTTCCTGTTAAGAGGAAAGCGAGTCTGCAGGATCCGCTGGACAGAAAAACGGAGATGGCGGCGAAATCCATCTACGAGGCCGCGGGTCATGGATTCAGAGCAGTACTAGGGTCCATGTGTGCTTGTAAAGCTTCCCTAAGCTGGTTAGACCGTCTACGGACGGCGTGACAAGATGGATCCCCACTATCCGAGGTAGTTGGGCTTTTCAAATTGTTGGAGGATGCAGCCCGATATGGCAGTGATGCAGGTTTGGATACTGCGTCACTGCTGTCCAGGGCGCAATCCTCGGCGGTCACAGTCAGAAGAGCACTGTGGATTAGACAGTGGACCGGAGATGCGGTTTCCAAGCAAGGTTTTGCTATCTTTAGCTTACAAGGGTGGTCAGCTATTTGGATCTGACCTCACGGAGCTGATTGCCAAGGCAAAGGCAAAAGAAACGGCTTTACCGCAGCGAAGAGCTGTGACTTCTGCGTCTGGCAGGCCTAGTGCCGGTAATAGTCGGCGGTCCTTTCGGTCCAGGGGACGGTTCGGTCAGCCCTCTTGGGGATCGGGTCGTTTCTCTTTTTCAAAAAAAAAAAAAAAAGAACGCTCAAAAATCCCGCACTCCCTGGAAACAGGGCTTCCGTCAAGACAAGCGGGAAGCTGACAAAAAGCCCGCTAAGGCGGACTGACGCCAGGGTCTCACTCGAGGACTCTCGAGTGGGAGGTCGCCTGCTCCAATTCGAACCGACTTGGGCTTCCCGCGTGTCGGACGCCTGGGTGACGCGGGTTGTGTCGGCAGGCTACTTCATAGAGTTTCTGTCTCGACCCCCAGACAGTTTTTGCCAATCTCGCATTCCGTCAGAGCCCGAGCTATTTGCTGCTCTACTGCGAGAGGTCGATTCCCTTCTACAGAAGGGTGTGGTGTACCGGTTCCGCCGGAGGACCGGGGAAGAGGGTTTTATTCCAACCTCTTTGTGGTCCCCAAAAAGGAGGACAAATTTTGCCCCATTCTGGATCTCAAAAGATTGAATCGGCATGTCCACACCCAAAAATTCCGCATGGAATCATTCCGCTCCGTTGTGGCGGCCCTGTCGCAGAACGAGTTTTTGGTGTCAATCGACATTCGCGACGCTTATTTGCATGTTCCCGTCGGAAGGGCCCACCAACGCTTCCTCCGTTTTGCCATAGGTCAGGACCACTACCAATTTGTGGCCCTGCCATTCGGGTTGGCCTCAGCACCCAGAGTTTTTACGAAAATTCTGGCACCTCTCATGGCGATTCTTCGAAGACAGGGGATTACAATTCTTCCCTACCTGGACGACCTTTTGATTGTGGCGTCCTCAAAGGAGGAGGCGGTGACGGCTCGCAATCTGTCCCTTCAGCTCCTGGAGGACTTCGGGTGGCTGGTCAATTGGGAGAAGTCGTCTCTGGAACCGTCGCAGTCAATCCTGTTTTTGGGAATGCATTTCGACACGGTACGAGCAGTGGTGTCTCTGCCTCCAGACAAGCAAGCGAGTCTTCTTAGACATGTACAGGCTATGAAGTCTTCGACAGCAATGTCCCTTCGAAGGTGTATGCGCCTTCTGGGTTTGATTGTGGCGTCGATGGAGGCAATTCCGTTTGCCCAATTTCATTCCATGGCTCTCCAAAGGCTCATTTTGACCCGTTGGGATCGATCGCAGGTTTCACTGGATTGCAGTGTCATCATCTCCCACAGGGTGCGAGAGTCTCTAGGATGGTGGTCACGTCTGGAAGTATTATCCCTGGGGAAGTCTTTTCTCCCTCAGAGGTGGTCGGTCATAACCACCGATGCCAGCCTGACGGGCTGTGGAGGTGTCTGGAACAATCTCTGGACTCAGGGAGTATGGTCGTCGGAAGAGTCTGTCCTGCCGATCAACATTCTGGAATTGAGGGCGATTTTTCTTTGCCTCCAACTCTGGACGGTCCCTTTAAGCGGTCTACCAGTCCGAGTGCAGACAGACAACGCGACGGCGGTCGCGTATATCAACCATCAAGGTGGAACAAGGAGCTTCAAGCTCATGATGGAGGTGTCTCGGATCCTGGTATGGGCCGAGGCCAGGGTGCCAGCCATCTCTGCGATTCACATTCCAGGAGTTCGGAATGTCACGGCGGACTTCCTCAGTCGCGAAAAGATGGTTCCCGGAGAATGGAGTCTTCATCCGGAGATTTTTGCACTGCTGTGCTCCCGTTGGGGAACTCCCCAAGTGGATTTGATGGCATCCAGGGTCAATGCCAAGTTACCAACGTTCATGTCCAGGTACAAGGACCCGAAGGCTGTGGCGGTGGATGCTCTAGTGGCTCCGTGGGACCAATTCGAGCTAATCTATGTGTTCCCGCCGATATCTTTACTCCCTCTGGTGTTGCGTCGGATCAGGATGGAGAGAGTCCCGGCTATGTTAATAGCCCCAGATTGGCCGAGAAGGACGTGGTTCTCGACGTTGGTGTCGCTTGTGGCAGCGCCTCCACTTCCACTCCCTCTTCGCCCGGACCTGTTAACTCAAGGGCCCGTTTGCCATCCGGACCTGAAGTCTCTGCGTTTGACGGCGTGGCTCTTGAGACCGAAATTTTGACCCGTCAAGGTTTTTCAGCCGAAGTCATTGCCACTCTGCGAGCTGCCAGAGGTCCGGCTACTACTAGGATTTATCACAAGACTTGGGAAGCCTTCTTTTCGTGGTGTTCGGGTTCTTCAAGGAACCCGAGGATTTTTTCCATTCCCAATTTGTTGGCCTTTTTGCAGTACGGGCTGGACAAGGGTTTGGCGGTTAGCACTCTGAAGGGACAGGTTTCTGCTCTGTCCTTGCTATTTCGGAAGGCTATCGCTTCGCGTAGGGACGTACGTTCCTTTTTTCGAGGAGTAGCCCGTCAGTTTCCACCGCGGAAGACGTTTGTGTCTCCTTGGCGGCTCAATCTTGTTTTGGAGGCTCTTCAACATGGGCCTTTTGAGCCGATGGACTCTGTTAGTCTTTCTTTGCTCTCTTGGAAGGTTGCCTTCCTAGTGGCGGTCACTTCTTTGAGAAGGGTTTCTGAGTTGGCGGCTCTTTCTTGCTCGCCCCCTTTTCTGGAGTTTCACCCGGATCGCGTGGTGCTTCGCACTCGGGGTGATTTTCTACCTAAGATGGTGTCACAATTTCATGTTAACCAGGATATTGTGGGTTTTCCTCGCTCTGTCCGGAGCCGAGAAATGCGAAGTAACGGGCCTTGCACACATTAGATTTAGTGCGGGCTTTGAAGTTCTATTTGTCTATTACTCAAAGTTTTCGGAAGTCGGATTCTCTGTTTGTGATTCCAGCAGGTCGTCGACGTGGTCAACGAGCTTCCAAGGATTGTATAGCTCGTTGGATTCGGTCGGCCATTTTAGTGGCTTACCGACTTAAGGGCGAACCTTGCCCGATTTAGATTCGAGCTCATTCCACGAGGGCTGTGGGTTCATCGTGGGCCTTTCATCAAGCTCAGCTCTGCCGGGCGGTGACCTGGCGCTCCGTCCACACATTTACGAAATTTTATAAGGTGGACGTCAGTGCTTCCGCTGATGCGGCCTTAGGACGTAGGATCCTGCAGGCGGCTGTAGTTTAAAGTTCTTGGGAACTTGTATTTAGCGCTGGTTGCGCATTTAACTAGGTTGTTGGGAACCTGCCTCTGTTGGTTTTTTACCCACCCTTATTTTTGGACTGCTTTGGGACGTCCCACTAGTAATGACGGATTTTGGTAAGAACTTACCTGTAAAATCCTTTTCAGCGAAGAAGGAAGGGAGACACAGATCCCTCCCATGGCAGAAGTGTGTTGTTGTGTTTCAGATGCGGCGTGACCCTTCTCTGATAGCGATTATCTGGGCTGAGGTCGGCGCGCTAAGGCTCTGTTCCAGCATTGCCAGCTCATCGCAGTGGTCAGGTTCAGTGAGTAGTACCTGGGACTGTGTGGTTTTTTCTGTTATATGCATAACCTATCTTCTTGTTCTTTCTCTGAAGTTCTTCAGAAGGGGTTGTGTTGCTCCGCTGGTGATATTTGCTCTTCCTTAGCTTGTGTACGGACTGGAGAGCTGGAGTAGGCCGATAAAAATAAAAAATCTTCTGAGGAGCTGCTTCAGCAGCGACTATCCTCTGTGACCTCAAATTTTAGACTGGAGAGCTGGAGTAGGAGGAGCCCAAGCTGGAGGGGCCGGTCAACACTCTTTGTAATCTGAGGTGTTCTATCCTGTGTGGGCTCCGCCTACCCACTAGTAATGACTGTGTCTCCCTTCCTTCTTCGCTGAAAAGGATTTTACAGGTAAGTTCTTACCAAAATCCGTCTTTTTATTGCCCAGATGTAGTACTTTGCATTTTTCCCTGTTAAAATCCATTCTGTTAGTTGCTGCCCACTGCTCCAGTTTATTTATATCTTTTTGAATCCTCTCTCTTTCTTCTCTAGTATAAGCTACCCCTCCTAGCTTTGTGTCATCAGCAAATTTGATTAGTTTACCCTCAATTCCTTCATCTAAATCATTGATAAAGATGTTGAACAATACAGGGCCCAAAACAGAGCATTGTGGTACCCCACTTGAGACATTCTTCCAACTGGATGTGCAGCCATTTACGACCACTCTTTGGGTCCGATCACTAAGCCAGTTATGAATCCACCTAACAGTTGCCTTGTCCATTCCATACTTAGTCATTTTTTCAATAAGGATTGTGTGAGATACTTTGTCAAATGCTTTGCTGAAGTCAAGATATACTATATCTTCAGCATTTCGCTGATCCACCCAGTCAGTGATTCTGTCATAGAAGGAAATTAAGTTAGTCTGACATGACTTATTAGTTACAAACCCATGCTGAGTCTGTTTAATCACTTCATTCTTATCCAGGTACTAGCATACATGTTCTTTAATAATTTGTTCAAAGATCTTTCCTGGTATAGAAGTCAGACTCACCGGCCTGTAGTTCCCTGGGTCCACCTTCTTCCCCTTTTTGAAGATAGGAACAACATTTGCTCTTCTCCAGTCTTCTGGGACTTCTCCTGTTCTCCAAGAATTTTCAAAGATCATGGACAGTGGTTCAAGAATTTCTTCTGCTATCTCCTTCAGTATTCTGGGGTATAATTCATCTGGACCTGGAGACTTGAATTCATTTAGATTAGCTAAGTGTTTCCTCACTGTCTTTCTGTTTATAGATATCCTGGATTCTTCTATTCCTTTAATAGGACAGTGAAGCTCAGTTGATGTTATATTTCCATTCTGAGAGAAAACAGATGCAAAATAGGAATTTAAAAGTTCAGCCTTCTCAACATCCTTTCTTACCATTTCATCATTTTCATCCTGTAAAAATCCTATAGCATCTTTGACTTTTCTTTTACTTTTGACGTATCCCCAAAATCCTTTTTTGTTGCTTTTGATGTCACTTGCAAGCCTTAATTCATTGTCAGCTTTAGATAATCTGATTTGTGCCCTGCAGGTTCTGCAGACGGCATTATATTCTTCTTTAGATATGCCTCCCTCTTTCCATTTGATAAACATTTCTTTCTTCCTTTTTAGCATGTGTTTAAGTTCTGTGTTCATCCATCCTGGTTTCCTTAAATGCTTCCCATTCTTCCCTCTTTTCGGAATTGTTAACGATTGTGCTTTGAGAATCTCATTTTTCAAGATTTTCCATCCTTCCTGAACATTTTTGTCCTTAAGGATATCCAGCCATTGGATCCCTCCAATTCTCTGAGTCCCTTAAAATCTGCCTTTCTGAAATCTAACCTTGACGTCTGAGTCTATGCGTATATAGTATATATACTGAGTATATAGTATATAGTCGTGCGATTTTGTTGCCAGTGTGACCCCAGCCTTACACTAAAGTCACTGCCACACTTAGCGATCGCACTAGCGATCACGACAACGACTTAACCTGGCGAGATCGCTAGTGCGATCGCTATGTGATCGTTAGTTAGATTCTAAACACAACTCATCAGCGATCTGTATAACGACCTCTGCGGCCGTTGGAAAAACCTAGTCCCACCTGCGACGCTGGTGAAGTCGTTCATAAAGGGTGTCACACTCAGCGATTCAGGCTCACCAGCGGGACATCAACGACCAAAAAACGGCTCAGAACGTTCATGAGCGATCAGCGACATCTCAGCAGGGGCCACATCGCTGCTACATGTCACACACAGCTAAGTCACTAACGAGATTGCTACTGCGTCATTAATGGTGACGCAGTAGCGATCTCGCTAGCGATCTCGCTTAGTGTGGCATACCCTTAAGAAACATGGCTGTGCTTTCGGATTCTTCACAGTTGAAGTGTGGGTGCTGATAATTGTATTACATGGGATATAAAGTTGCCCACATGTCTGTATTAGCAGATGTTTGTATGCTTCATGAGATAACATTAATAGATTACCTTTTCTTCCTTGGGCCGTTCCTCTTAATTATCCTTGAAATTTAGGAATACATTTACAGCTGGTTCATAATAGTTGGAGGTATCCCTACAGACCGATACTGTCCGTTCAGCGTTGTCAGTGACCACCTCTTGGGTAACACCCCTTTAAGAGAAATAAAAAAAACATTAATTAAATTGATACTTAATAAATAAACAAACAAGCCATGGAAAATATTTTATGATATCTTTTGTGTGTGTATATATCTATAATATAACGGTGGGAGCGTCACTCTGTCTGAAGCCTTTATAGACTGCGCAAGCGCGACACGCCTGCGCAGTCAGGCTCCAGACAGAGTGAGGCATCCAGAGCGGTGAGTACTCTGTATGGCGCCAGAGATCGCGGTATGCGTACTGGATGCATACCGCGATCTCCGGCGCCATACTCACATACTTACCTGACCGGGAGGAGCGTTGCCACGGCGCTTCTCTTCTCCCGGGGCAGGAGACCAGGAGTGCGCGTCGGATCGCGCATGCGCAATAGCGCTATCCGGCGCCATTTTGCTGAAGACACATTTACAGTGTGTCTTCAGCAATATGGCGCCGTACCGCGCGGTATGGGCATGCGCGTACTCCGGCGGCGCTCTCCTCCCCCGGCGTCCAGCTGAACGGAACAGCGCTGGAGCACAGGGATGAAAGGTGAGTATAAATGTTTGTTTTTTTTGGGGTATCTGTGCAGTTTAATAGCGGTGAGGGGGCCATGCACATCAGGATGGGGGGGCGTGAGGGGACCGTGCACATCAGGATTGGTGGATGAGGGGACCATGCACATCAGGATTGGGGGGGTGAGGTGACCATGCACATCAGGATAGGGGGAGGGGGTGAGGGGACCATGGACATCAGGATTGGGGGGTGAGCGGACCATGCACATCAGGATTGGGGGGGTGAGGGGACATGCACATCAGGATTGGGGGGTGAGGGGACCATGCACATCAGGATTGGGGGGTGAGGGGACCATGCACATCAGGATTGGGGGGGTGAGGGGACCATGCACATCAGGATTGGGGGGGTGAGGGGACCATGCACATCAGGATTGGGGGGGTGAGGGGACCATGCACATCAGGATTGGGGGGGTGAGGGGACCATGCACATCAGGATTGGGGGGGTGAGGGGGCCATGCACATCAGGATTGGGGGGGTGAGGGGACCATGCACATCAGGATTGGGGGGGTGAGGGGACCATGCACATCAGGATTGGGTGGGTGGGGGGACCATGCACATCAGGGTTGGGGGTTGAGGGGACCATGCACATCAGGATTGAGGGGTGAAAGGACCATGCACATCAGGATTGGGGGGTGAGGGGACCATGCACATCAGAATTGGGGGGTGAGGGGACCATGCACATCAGGATTGGGGGGGTAAGGGGACCATGCACATCAGGATTGGGAGGGTAAGGGGACCATGCACATCAGGATTGGGGGGTGAGGGGACCATGCACATCAGGATTGGGGGGGTGAGGGGACCATGCACATCAGGATTGGGGGGGTGAGGGGACCATGCACATCAGGGTTGGGGGGGTGAGAGGACCATGCACATCAGGATTGGGGGGGTGAGAGGACCATGCACATCAGGATTGGGGGTGAAGGGACCATGCACATCAAGATTGGGGGGTGAGGGGACCATGCACATCAGGATTGGGGGGTGAGGGGACCATGCACATCAGGATTGGGGGGTGAGGGGACCATGCACATCAGGATTGGGGGGGTGAGGGGACCATGCATTTCAGGATGAGGAATGGGGTGCCATGCATAGTAGATTTGGGTGGGGGTGAGGGGACCATACATACCAGGATAGGGATGAGGGGTGCCATGCCATGCATACCAGAATGGGAGACCATGTACCTATAAAAATGCTTGCCACCCGGGCGTAGAACGGGTTCATCACTAGTGTGTGTGTGTGTGTGTGTGTGTGTGTGTGTGTGTTTATATATATATATATATATTATATATATATATATATATATATATATATATATAAAAATAGATGTTATAGATATTAATATATAAACTCTGAAGCCCACTCACATTTAACTTTTTACTCTAGTAAAGTGAAATTTGAGTTGTTGTTTTTTTTTTTTTTAAAGAAACTACCAACAGATTTTTCCCTAATCCTTTTCTAAATATGTATGTAGTTTTGCATGTGCCGTTAAAAAAAAAAAAAACTTAACGATCACTGTCTTCTCCGGCTTCCATCTTTTTCTCTGCGTGACCGTAGATCAGACTAGCCGAGTCACACAGGGGTTTATGTGTGGACCAGAAGTCACTTTCTCAATGTAAGTCTATAGGGAGCCTTCTTCTGAATCTTATAAGCCGACATTGGGAATTCAGCGATCACATTAGACTCTGATCCGACAAAACTGGAAACTGATTAACACAGCAATCAGTAGGTATTTTATTGCACTTATACTGCATGTATATATATTTCTAGACACATACATACAGATCTAATGTAAACCATAATGTCTTGACGTTGTTATTAGGTAGACCCACTTTTCCACAAATGGTACAAGGTGAAGTGGAGCTGGGCGGCTCATTTATCTTACTCTTGACATGGCACTGGTGATTAATGTGTTCTCAGTGGGATCTGTCTCTGGATGAGCACATTTGCAGTCCGTATCTAGAACATTTCACGTTCTCATAGACACCTGGGGATGACACTTACTTTGTGTTTCCTTAAAATATCTAAAGGAAATAAAACCTGATTCACAAGATGGATACATTATCTACTCGAGTTAAGTGATTTCATATTTTAATATGGTGGATAATTAATTTTTTTCATGTGAAAATAAATAAAATCTACACACATGCCTCTATACAGTCATGGCCAAAAGTTTTGAGAATGACACAAATATTAATTTTTACAAAGTCTACTGCTTCACTTTTTCTAATGGCAATTTGCATATACTCCAGAATGTTATAAAGAGTGATCAGCTTAACAGCAATTACTTGCAAAGTCAATATTTGGCTAGAAAATGAACTTTATCCTCCAAAACACATTTCAACATCATTGCAGCCCTGCCTTAAAAGGACCAGCTAACCTCTTTTCAGTGATTGCTCCATTAACACAGGTGTGGGTGTTGATGAGGACATGGCTGGAGATCAATCTGTCATGATTAAGTAAGAATGACACCACTGGACACTTTAAAAGGAGGCTGGTGCTTGACATCATTGTTTCTCTTCTGTTAACCTTGGTTATCTCTAAAGAAACACGTGCAGTCATCATTGCAATGCACAAAAATGGCCTAACAGGGAAGAGTATCGCAGCTAGAAAGATTGCACCTAAGTCAACAATCTATCGCATCATCAAGAACTTCAAGGAGAGAGGTTCCATTGTTGCCAAAAAGGCTTCAGGGCGCCCAAGAAAGACCAGCAAGCGCCAGGACCGTCTCTTAAAAGTGTTTCAGCTGCGGGATCGGGCTACCAGCAGTGCAGAGCTTGCTCAGGAATGGCAGCAGGCATGTGTGAGTGCATCTGCACGCACTGTGAGGCGGAGACTCTTGGAGCAAGGCCTGGTCTCAAGGAGGGCAGCAAAGAAGCCACTTCTCTCCAGAAAAAACATCATGGGCAGACTGATATTCTGCAAAAGGTACAGGCAGTGGACTGCTGAGGACTGGGGTAAAGTTATTTTCTCTGATGAATCCCCTTTTCGATTGTTTGGGACATCAGGAAAAAGCCTCATTCGGAGAAGACAAGGTGAGCGCTACCACCAGTCTTGTCTCATGCCAACTGTTAAGCATCCTGAAACTATTCATGTGTGGGGTTGCTTCTCAGCCAAGGGAATCGGCTCTCTCACAGTCTTGCCTAAAAACACAGCCATGAATAAAGAATGGTACCAGAATGTCCTCCAAGAGCAACTTCTCCCAACCCTCCAAGAGCAGTTTGGCGATCAACAATGCCTTTTCCAGCATGATGGAGCACCTTGCCATAAAGCAAAGGTGATAACTAATTGGCTCAGGGAACAAAACATAGAGATTTTGGGTCCGTGGCCTGGAAACTCCCAGATCTTAATCCCATTGAGAACTTGTGGTCAATCATCAAGAGACGGGTGGACAAACAAAATCCTAAACATTCTGACAAAATGAAAGCATTGATTGTGCAAGAATGGACTGCTATCAGTCAGGATTTGGTCCAGAAGTTGATTGAGAGCATGCCAGGGAGAATTGCAGAGGTCCTGAAGAAGAAGGGTCAACACTGCAAATATTGACTTGCTGCATTATCTCATTCTAACTGTCAATATAAGCTTTTGTTACTCATATGTTTGCAATTATTATATTTCTGTCTGTGATAAAAACATCTGTCAAACACACATAAAAACCAGAGGGCAGCAGATCATGTGAAAATATAATATTTGTGTCATTCTCAAAACTTTTGGCCATGACTGTACACCAATAACAGGTGCTGGCCACTCGTGTAAAAGTGACTGGGGCAAAAGGGCACAAAGTCACAAGCTTTTTTACACAGATTGTTTGCACCAAATTTGCGCCTTCTAATATATAATTACCAATAAATTCTGTCACACACTTCCGGAGCTTGTGTCATTTCCACAGTGCACCGCGACCGGAAGTACGCCGACCGCCATATTGGAACACACAAGTTATGGGTATTCCGATATGGCGGCCGGGATTCATATCTCCCACCAAAGCCGCGCGTGCACCGCTCATTGGCTGAGCCGCCTGGGATTCAAATCCCCCACCAAAGCTGTGCGACTCCGCTCATTGGCTGAGCCGCCCGCTGGCTCAGCCAATGAGCGGCGCAGGATTCCCCCGCCTTTGGCTGAGCGGTGCCGCCCGGCTTTAGTATGTGTTTGTGTGTGGGGGTCTGCGGGGGTGTGTGTGTGCGTGATCGGTGTACGTGCGGGGCTCTGCTGGCTGTGTGTGTGTATTCAGGCATCGTCCGATGGGACTGCAAGTCCCATCCGGCTATGCCTGCTACACTGTCAGTGACTGACACATTAGCCAATGATGGGACAGTAGTAGTCCCATCATCCGGCTAATGTGTTGAATGTAAAAAAAACATACATTACATACACAACATACAGAACATATAACATATAACACATAACATACAGAACACACATATAACATACATATAACCATAAACATACAGAACATACATATAACATACAACACATAACATACATATAACATGCAACACAACATACAGAGCATACATATAACATACAGAACATACATGCAACACAACATACATATAACATACAATACAGAACATACATATAACATACAACACATAACATACAGAACATATACAACACATAACATAAAGAACATACATTTAACATGCAACACAACATACAGAACATACATATAACATACAACACATAACATACACAACATACAACACAGAACATACATATAACATGCAACACAACATACAGAACATGCATATAACATACAACATACAGAACATACATATAACATACAACACACAACATACATAACATACAGTGCCTACAAGTAGTATTCAACCCCCCGCAGATTTAGCTGGTTTGATAAGATGCAAATAAGTTAGAGCCTTCAAACTACAAACGAGAGTAGGATTTATTAACAGAAGCATGAATCTTACAAACCAAAAAGTTATGTTGCTCAGTTGAATTTTAATAAATTTTAAACATAAAAGTGTGGGTCAATTATTATACAACCCCTATGTTTAATATTTCGTGGAATAACCCTTGTTTGCAATTACAGCTAATAATCGTCTTTTATAAGACCTGATCAGGCTGGCACAGGTCTGTGGAGTTATCTTGGCCCACTCCTCCATGCAGATCTTCTCCAAGTTATCTAGGTTCTTTGGGTGTCTCATGTGGACTTTAATCTTGAGCTCCTTCCACAAGTTTTCAATTGGGTTAAGGTCAGGAGACTGACTAGGCCACTCCAACACCTTGACTTTTTCCCTCTTGAACCAGGCCTTGGTTTTCTTGGCTGTGTGCTTTGGGTCGTTGTCTTGTTGGAAGATGAAATTACGACCCATCTTAAGATCCTTGATGGAGGAGCGTAGGTTCTTAGCCAAAATCTCCAGGTAGGCCGTGCTATCCATCCTCCCATGGATGCGGACCAGATGGCCAGGCCCCTTGGCTGAGAAACAGCCCCACAGCATGATGCTGCCACCACCATGCTTGACTGTAGGGATGGTATTCTTGGGGTCGTATGCAGTGCCATCCAGTCTCCAAACGTCACGTGTGTGGTTGGCGCCAAAGATCTCGATCTTGGTCTCATCAGACTATAGAACCTTGAACCAGTCTGTCTCAGAGTCCTCCAAGTGATCATGAGCAAACTGTAGACGAGCCTTGACATGACGCTTTGAAAGTAAAGGTACCTTACGGGCTCGTCTGGAACGGAGACCATTGCGGTGGAGTACGTTACTTATGGTATTGACTGAAACCAATGTCCCCACTGCCATGAGATCTTCCCGGAGCTCCTTCCTTGTTGTCCTTGGGTTAGCCTTGACTATTCGGACAAGCCTGGCCTCGGCACGGGAGGAAACTTTCAAAGGCTGTCCAGGCCGTGGAAGGCTAACAGTAGTTCCATAAGCCCTCCACTTACGGATGATGCTCCCAACAGTGGAGACAGGTAGGCCCAACTCCTTGGAAAGGGTTTTGTACCCCTTGCCAGCCTTGTGACCCTCCACTATCTTGTCTCTGATGGCCTTGGAATGCTCCTTTGTCTTTCACATGTTGACCATGTATGAGTGCTGTTCACAAGTTTGGGGAGGGTCTTAAATAGTCAGAAAAGGCTGGCAAAAGAGATCATTAATCCACACATGTGAAGCTCATTATTCTTGGTGCCTGAACTACTTCTTAAAACTTTAGGGGGACCAAACAGAAGTCTTGTGGTTTGAGGGGTTGAATAATAAATGACACTCTGAATTAACTTTTAACGTTTTTAAAAAAAAAAAAAAAAAATTTTTTGCTGCTTTGCATTTCCCACTTCCAGGCTGATCTACAGTACAAATGTCACAATGCCAAGTTAATTCCGCATGTGTCAACCAGCTAAATCTGCAGAGGGTTGAATACTACTTGTAGGCACTGTACATATAACATACAACACATAATATACAGAACATACAGTACAGACCAAAAGTTTGGACACACCTTCTCATTCAAAGATTTTTCTATATTTTCATGACTGAAAATTGTACATTCACACTGAAGGCATCAAAACTATGAATTAACACATGTGGAATTATAGACTTAACAAAAAGTGTGAAACAACTAAAATTATGTCTTATATTCTAGGTTCTTCAAAGTAGCTACCTTTTGCTTTGATTACTGCTTTGCACACTCTTGGCATTCTCTTGATGAGCTTCAAGAGGTAGTCACCGGAAATGGTCTTCCAACAGTCTTGAAGGAGTTCCCAGAGATGCTTAGCACTTATTGGCCCTTTTGCCTTCACTCTGCGGTCCAGCTCACCCCAAACCATCTCGATTGGGTTCAGGTCTGGTGACTGTGGAGGCCAGGTCATCTGGCGTAGCACCCATCACTCTCCTTCTTGGTCAAATAGCCCTTACACAGCCTGGAGGTGTGTTTGGGGGTCATTGTCCTGTTGAAAAATAAATGATGGTCCAACTAAACACAAACCGGATGGAATAGCATGCCGCTGCAAGATGCTGTGGTAGCCATGCTGGTTCAGTATGCCTTCAATTTTGAATAAATCCCCAACAGTGTCACCAGCAAAGCACCCCCACACCATCACACCTCCTCCTCCATGCTTCACGGTGGGAACTAGGCATGTAGAGTCCATCCGTTCACCTTTTCTACATTGCACAAAGACACGGTGGTTGGAACCAAAGATCTCAAATTTGGACTCATCAGACCAAAGCACAGATTTCCACTGGTCTAGTGTCCATTCCTTGTGTTCTTTCGACAAAACAAGTCTCTTCTGCTTGTTGCCTGTCCTTAGCAGTGGTTTCCTAGCAGCTATTTTACCATGAAGGCCTGCTGCACAAAGTCTCCTCTTGACAGTTGTTGTAGAGATGTGTCTGCTGCTAGAACTCTGTGTGGCATTGACCTGGTCTCTAATCTGAGCTGCTGTTAACCTGCGATTTCTGAGGCTGGTGACTCAGATAAACTTATCCTCAGAAGCAGAGGTGACTCTTGGTCTTCCTTTCCTGGGGTGGTCCTCATGTGAGCCATTTTCTTTGTAGCGCTTGATGGTTTTTGCAACTGCACTTGGTTACACTTTCAAAGTTTCCCCAATTTTTCGGACTGACTGACCTTCATTTCTTAAAGTAATGATGGCCACTCGTTTTTCTTTACTTAGCTGCTTTTTTCTTGCCATAATACAAATTCTAACAGTCTATTCAGTAGGACTATCAG
Organism: Oophaga sylvatica; assembly: GCA_033576555.1. NCBI lineage: Eukaryota > Metazoa > Chordata > Amphibia > Anura > Dendrobatidae > Oophaga > Oophaga sylvatica. Next base: position 919,055,316 of record JARQOD010000001.1, on the reverse strand, counting down.
CTGTGTATCCACCATACTTCTGCACAACACAACTGATGGTCCTAGCCCCATTTATAAGGCAAGAAATCACACTTATTAAACCTGACAGGGCACACCTGTGAAGTGAAAACCATTTCCGGTGACTACCTCTTGAAGCTCATCAAGAGAATGCCAAGAGTGTGCCAAGCAGTCCTCAAAGCAAAAGGTGGCTATTTTGAAGACTCTAGAATATAAGACATATTTTCAGTTGTTTCACACTTTTTTGTTAAGTATATAATTCCACGTGTGTTAATTCATAGTTTTGATGCCTTCAGTGTGAATGTACAATTTTCAGGCTAAGTACACACGTTCAGGATTATTTGCGTTTTTTTCGCGGGAAAAAACGCGTCAAAAACGCATGTATTAAGCATCCTATCATTTAGAATGAATTCCGCAATTTTCGTGCACATGGTGCGTTTTTTTCCACGAAAAAAACGCATCGCGGAAAATCTAGCAACATGTCCATTAATTTTGTGGAATTCTAGCGTTTTTTCCCGCTATATTATTGACCTAGAAAGTTCAGGAAAAAATCGCGGTAAAAACGCGTCAAATCCGCTAAAAAAAACCGCACCAAAACGCGCAAAATCCGCGCAAAAACGTGCGTTTTTGACGCGAAAAAAGTCCGGTTTTGCTCAGGAAAATTCTGCAAACATTCTGCAAACGTGTGCACTTAGCCTTATAGTCATGAAAATACAGAAAAATCTTTGAATGAGGTGTGTCCAAACTTTTGGTCTGTACTGTACATATAACACAGAACATACATATAACACATAACATACAGAACATACATATACATACAACACAGAACACACATAACATACAGAACAAACACATAACATGCAACACATAACATACAGAACATACATATAACATACAACACAAAACATACAGAACATACATATAACACAACATACAGAACATACACATAACATACAGTACATACATATAACATACAACACAAAACATACAGAACATACATATAACATACAACACATAACATAGTCATCGTCTACTGTAATAAAAATAAAATAATAAAGCAACCTATACATCACCTGTCCGCCGTAGTCCAGTGATTGAGTGTCCCACGACGATCTCTGGTGTAGAACACTGACATCGGGTGATGTCAGCGCTCTACACCGCCCCTGTGATACACTGACAGCGGAGGTAATCCTCCGCTGTGTGTATCGCTTAGACGCCGGGAGAGAATGACGTCACTTCCGTTCATTCTTTCACTGGCAATGCTAGGTGAGAAAATTCCCACGCAGCATTGCCATAAAGTGAGAGAATGAACTCGGGTAACCTCAGTGATGCACTGCAGGAGCCATTGTCTCCTGTCAGTGCATCACTGGGAGGCCCTACAGAGCAGTGGCATCACCTGATGTCACTGTTCTATAGGGGAGACCGTCGTGGGACATTCGTTATCAATTGGACTGTGTCGGACAGGGAGTATACGGTTGTTTTATTTTTTACTTTTTATTACAGGAGATCGAGTTCTTCGCTTGGATCTGAGCGTGTAATAAAGATATGAAAATCGTGTTGTGTTTTATTTCATTAAAATACTTTATTCTTATGTGTGTGGTTTTTTTTAACCCTTTATTAATATAAGATTAATAATGGAGAGGCGTCTTATTGACGCCTCTCCATTATTAACCGGGCTTAATGTCACCTAACAATAGCAAGGTGATATTAACCCCTTACTACCCCATATCCCACCGCTACAGGGGAGTGGGAAGAGAGGGGCTAAGTGCCTGAATTGGCGCATCGTACAGATGCGCCAATTCTAGGGCAGCTGGGTGCTGGTATTTTCAGCTGCAGATGGAAGGAAGAGAGACACAGTAATTCATTACTGATGGGTAGGCGGAGCCCCAGATCAGGATGACACCTCAGATCAAAAGCGTGTTGACTGGCTGGCTCCTCCAGCTCGGGCTCCTCCTACTCAGCTCCTTCAGTCTAAGATTTGAGGTCTCAGAGGATGGTCACTGCTAATGCAGCTCCTCAGAAGATTTTATTATTTTATTTCGGACAAGAGACTTGGATCACCAGTTGGTCTAGAGGTCTCAGGGGTACCAGCGCTGCTGTGCCCCAACCTCTCCCTTGGCGGATCTGTATTTACATTATGGTCCCTGCAGAATCTTGCCGGCCCTGGGGGATGAGGAGAGCTTCCCTGGCGGGGACGCAAACCACACGTGCGGTCACTGCGTTCCTCGCCCTGGGGGGGAAGCATGGGCACAAGCGCCACAAATCCTGAGGGGTCCCTGTGGCGCTAAGCTGGTGAGTACTTCACACAATTTTTATTATAATAATGTGTGAGTGCTTTAGCGTCTGAGAGTGGCAGCGCTATTACATGTATATCAGTATGCTTCACGCTGCGGTGACAGCGCTGTTACATGTAGATGTGGTGAACTTTTGTCCGCAGGCAGATACCTGCAGGACAGAGAGGGAGCAGGAGCGAGGGAGTTCGCGCTCAATATTTGAGCTGGCGGGGGCGTGGCCTAACGCTTCCCGGTCTTCTGTGCAGGAAGACGCGCGCTCTGGCGCTTCGCTTCCGACTCCCTCACTGCGGCGGCCATTACCAGGCTCCTGGGCTCCTCAGACCGCTTCTCTCCTCATAGACACCACGGCCAGCTGGGTGAGTGCTGATCCCTCACCCCGCAGCGCAGAGATCCTTATCCTGCAGCTGCGGTCTCATTAGAGACCTAAAATTTGTTAGCTGGGGCTCACACAATATATATTGTGGGGAGTTTGCGACATTAACCCTTCTGAGGGTTATTTCTACCAGCGTTTTTTGCTGAATGCCGCTTGGGTAGCTCTACCTGAAGAGAGCGTTAACCCTTCAGCGATTTAAAAAAAAAAAAAAACGCATATTTTGCTGGTGCTGCCGCTTTGACCTGCTAATACAGGTGAGGCATGTCTGAACAGAGTTCAGATGCCGCGGACCACGTCAAAGTGCCACTGCGGCAATCTGATACACAGACCTCAACAGCGTCTAGCACTGCGGTCGACAGTGGTGCAAAATTGGATGATATCGCTCGCTCGATCAACAGCTTGTCTGACCTTTTAGGTCAATATGTGTCTGCTAATTCCTCTCATAGGAAGCGACGCAGGCCGTTACCAGCCTCTACACGAAGCGAGTCAGATGTATCTGATTTGGATGGTGGACTGGGTTCCCCTTTAATTTCGGATGGAGAAATATCCGATTCAGATGAGGACGAACGGCAGGGGCGTTCTTCTCTGGCGAGACGTACGGAGGCATTGATTGACGCCATGAGAGAGGTTTTACAGTTACCGGAGGTGGTACCTAGTCGTCCTGGTAAATCAGCACGTATGTTCCAGGAGTACCGTACTTCACGTACAACATTACCAGCTCTGGAGGAGCTTAAGAGTGTAATAGAAGAGGAACGTCTGTGTCCAGATAAGCGTTTTCACGGAACGCATTTCTTTGATGCACTTTATCCTTGCTCTGCGGAGTTAAAGGATAATTGGACTTCTGCTCCTGAAGTGGATGTTTCCTTATCCCAGCTTAGTGAATCCTCACTACTCCCTGTTAAAGGGAAGGCGAGTTTGCAGGAGCCGTTGGACAGAAGAACGGAGATGGCGGCAAAATCAAGCTATGAGGCCGAGGGTCATGGATTCCGAGCGGTGCTAGGATCCATGTGTGCTTCTAGAGCTTCTCTAGGCTGGTTGGCACGTCTAAAGACGGCGTTGCAGAACGGATCTCCGTTATCTGATGTACAGGAAATTTGCGAATGGTTAGAAACTACAGCCTGTTATATCTTTGATGCGGGTCTGGATACGGCATCCCTTCTGGCCAGAGCGCAAGCTACAGCGGTCACAGTCAGAAGAGCTTTATGGCTCAGACAGTGGGCCGGGGACGCAGTTTCCAAACAAGGTTTATTGGCCTTACCTTACAAGGGTGGCCTCCTTTTTGGATCTGACCTCACAGAGCTGATTTCCAAAGCAAAGGCGAAGGAAACAGCATTGCCACAGCGTAGGGCCATGGCTTCGGTGTCTAGCAAGCCTGGTGTCTATAGCGGTCGGCGGTCCTTTCGGGGCCGAGGACGATTCGGTCACTCCTCGTGGGGATCGTGCCGTTCTTCTTTCTCGGGAAAGAAGTCCTCTCAGAAAGCTCGTACTCCCTGGAAGCAGAATTTCCGTCAGGACAAGCGGGAATCTGATAAGAAGCCCGCCAAGTCAGACTGACGCCAGGGGTCCACTCGAGGACTCTCGAGTGGGGGGTCGCCTGCTTCATTTCAAGGCGACTTGGATGTCTCGCGTTCCAGATTCCTGGGTAACGCGGGTAGTGTCGGCAGGCTATTTCATAGAGTTTTCTTCTCGACCCCCAAATGTTTTTTTGTCAGTCTCGCATTCCGTCAGAACCCGAGCTTTTTGTCGCTCTACAGCGAGAGGTCGAATTTCTGCTACAAAAGGGTGTAGTAATACCGGTTCCGTCAGGGGACCGAGGAAAAGGTTTTTATTCCAACCTTTTTGTAGTTCCCAAAAAGGAGAACAAATTTCGCCCGATTCTGGATCTCAAGCGATTAAACCGGCATGTCCACACCCGGAAATTTCGCATGGAGTCACTTCGCTCCGTTGTAGCAGCTTTGTCACAGAACGATTTTCTGGTGTCAATCGACATTCGCGACGCCTATTTGCATGTTCCCATCGGAAGGGCTCATCAGCGCTTTCTTCGGTTTGCCATAGGACAGGATCACTATCAGTTCGTGGCTCTGCCTTTCGGCTTAGCCTCAGCGCCCAGAGTCTTTACAAAAATTCTGGCGCCCCTCATGGCAATCCTTCGAAGACAGGGGGTTACGATTCTTCCTTATCTGGACGATCTTTTGATAGTGGCTTCCTCGGAAGAGGAGGCAGTGACGGCTCGCGATTTGTCTCTTCAGCTTCTGAAGGACTTCGGTTGGCTGGTCAATTGGGAGAAGTCGTTCCTGGAACCATCGAGGGCAATCCTCTTTTTGGGGATGCATTTCGACACGATTCGGACAGTAGTTTCTCTACCGCCAGACAAACAGTCATGTCTTCTTCGACATGTGCAGATTATGAAATCCTCGACAGCAATGTCCCTACGGAAGTGTATGCGTCTTCTGGGACTGATGGTGGCGTCCATGGAGGCAATTCCTTTTGCCCAGTTTCATTCCAGGACTCTCCAAAGGTTCATCCTGAGTCGATGGAATCGGTCGCAATCGCTGGATTGCAGTGTCACCATTTCTCGCGCGGTGCGAGATTCCCTAGGATGGTGGTTACGTCCAGGGGCATTTTCCCTGGGGAAGTCCTTCCTCCCTCCGAAGTGGTCAGTCATAACCACCGATGCCAGCCTGACGGGCTGGGGGGGTGTTTGGAACAATCTCTGGATTCAGGGGGTATGGTCATCGGAAGAGTCTGTTCTTCCGATCAACATCCTGGAATTGAGGGCGATTTTCCTTTGCCTCCAGCATTGGACGGTCCCTTTGAGCGGTCTGCCAGTCCGAGTGCAGACAGACAATGCGACAGCTGTCGCGTATATCAGTCACCAAGGCGGGACAAGGAGCTCCAAACTCATGGTGGAGGTGTCCCGGATTCTGATTTGGGCCGAGGCCAGAGTACCAGCCATTTCTGCGATTCACATTCCAGGGGTTCAGAATGTTACAGCGGACTTTCTCAGTCGCAAGAAGATGGATCCCGGAGAATGGAGTCTCCATCCGGAAGTTTTTGCAATACTGTGCTCCCGTTGGGGAACTCCCCAAGTGGATTTGATGGCATCCAGGTCCAATGCCAAGTTACCGACGTTCATGTCCAGGTACAAGGACCCGAAAGCTGTGGCGGTGGATGCTCTAGTGGCTCAGTGGGATCAGTTCGAGCTAATCTATGTATTCCCGCCGATATCCTTACTTCCTCTAGTACTGCGTCGGATCAGACTAGAGAGAATTCCAGCTATTTTGATAGCTCCAGATTGGCCAAGAAGGATGTGGTTCTCGACAATAATGTCGCTGTTGGCGGCACCTCCTTTTCCACTTCCTCTTCGACCGGACTTGTTGACTCAGGGGCCCGTTTGTCATCCGGACTTGAAGTCTCTGCGTTTGACGGCGTGGCTCTTGAGACCGAAATCTTAACCCGTAGAGGTTTTTCAGCCGAGGTCATTGCTACTCTTCGTGCTGCAAGAAGTCCGGCTACTACTAGGATTTACCACAAAACTTGGGAAACCTTCTTTTCGTGGTGTTTGGGGTCCTCTCGGAACCCGAGAAAATTTTCCATTCCCAATCTGTTGGCTTTTCTGCAGCATGGGTTAGACAAGGGTTTGGCAGTCAGCACCCTGAAAGGTCAGGTTTCTGCTCTGTCCTTATTGTTTCGGAGAACCATTGCCTCGCATAGGGACGTGCTTTTCTTTTTCCGCGGTATAGCTCGTACGTTTCCGCCGCGGAAGGCACCTGTGTCTCCTTGGCGGCTCAATCTTGTTTTGGAGGCTCTTCAGCATAAACCTTTTGAGCCTATGGATTCTGCTAGCCTTTCTTTACTTTCTTGGAAGGTGGCCTTCCTAGTAGCGGTCACCTCTTTGAGAAGAGTTTCTGAGTTAGCAGCTCTTTCTTGCTCGCCTCCTTTTCTGGAGTTTTTTCCGGATCGTGTAGTGCTTCGCACACGGGGTGATTTTCTACCTAAAGTGGTGTCACAATTTCATGTTAACCAGGATATTGTGTTGCCTTCACTCTGTCCGGATCCGAAGAATGCGAAAGAGCGAGATTTACACACATTGGATTTAGTGCGGGCCTTGAAGTTTTATCTATCTATTACTCAAGGTTTTCGTAAAACGGACTCCCTGTTTGTGGTTCCAGAAGGTCGTCGGCGTGGTCAACGAGCTTCCAAGGATTCTATAGCTCGTTGGATCCGGTCAGCTATTTTGGAAGCTTACCGCCTTCGGGGTGAATCTTGCCCGATTAAGATTTGAGCCCATTCCACGAGAGCTGTGGCTTCATCGTGGGCTTTTCATCAAGGTGCCTCGGCAGTGCAGCTCTGCCGGGCGGCAACTTGGCGCTCTGTCCACACGTTTACAAAGTTTTATAAAGTGGACGTCAGTGCTTCCGCTGATGCAGCCCTCGGACGTAGGGTCCTGCAGGCGGCTGTAGTTTAAAGTTCTGGATGAACTTGTGTTTAGCGCTGGTTGCGCTTTGTTGTTAAGGTTGTTGGGTTTCTGCCTTTTGTTGGTTTTTTCCCACCCTTATTTTTGAACTGCTTTGGGACGTCCCATCAGTAAAGAATTACTGTGGCTCTCTTCCTTCCATCTGCAGCTGAAACATGGATTTTGGTAAGAACTTACCTGTAAAATCATTTTACAGGTAAGGAAGGAAGAGAGACACAGCACCCTCCCAAGGCAGAAGTGTGTTGATGTTTTCAGATGCAGCGCGACCCTTATCTGATTGCGATATCTGGGCTGAGGTCAGCGCGCTAAGGCTCTGTTCCAGCATCGCCAGCTCATCACAGTAGTCAGGTTCAGTGAGTAGCACCTGGAACTCTGTGGTTTTTGGCTTACTTTGCATGCATAACCTATATTCTTGTGTTTTCTCTGAAGTTCCTTCAGAAGGGGTTATGTTGCTCCGCTGGTGATCTTGGTTCTTCCCTAAAGCTTTGGTACGACTGAAGGAGCTGAGTAGGAGGAGCCCGAGCTGGAGGAGCCAGCCAGTCAACACGCTTTTGATCTGAGGTGTCATCCTGATCTGGGGCTCCGCCTACCCATCAGTAATGAATTACTTTGTCTCTCTTCCTTCCTTCGCTGAAAAGGATTTTACAGGTAAGTTCTTACCAAAATCCGTGTTTTAGCCAGGTGGGTGCGCCAATATCCATGGCCCCTTCCTCGGCTATGAATATCAGCCCGCAGCTGTCTGCGTAGCCTTTCTGGCTATAAATTACTGGGGGGGACCCCATGTCATTTTTTTGGGGGGTCCCTCTATTTTAATAGCCATTAAAGGCTAGCTGCGGGCTGATATTCATAGCCTGGGAAGCTCCATAGGTATTAACCCCTTCCCAGGCTAGAAATATTGGCCCCGAGCCGTCTTCTTTCCCCCTTTGGCGCAGAAAATTGCGGGGGAGCCCACGCCATTTTTTTTTTAAATTAACTCTACTGCGTGAAGTTTTTGTGTGTGTGCGCGTGTGTCTTTATTTATGTACCATTCTATCTATTTTCTATCTATCTATTATCTATCTATCTGTCTATTATCTATCTGTGTGTGTAATGGAGCATTGGTTGGACAAATGTAAAAGAGGAGGTTGGACAAGAAATGACGTCACAAACCTTTTTTCAGCAGCAGATGGAAGGAAGGGAGACACAGTCATTACTAGTGGGTAGGCGGAGCCCACACAGGATAGAACACCTCAGATTAAAAAGAGTGTTGACCGGCCCCTCCAGCTTGGGCTCCTCCTACTCCAGCTCTCCAGTCTAAAATTTGAGGTCACAGAGGATAGTCGCTGCTGAAGCAGCTCCTCAGAAGAATTTTTTATTTTTATCGGACAGGGACTTGGACCCCCGTGGTCTTGAGGTCTCAGGGGTCTCAGCGCTGGTGGTCCCTGCAAAACCGCGCTTCTGGGGTCACTGCGTTCCCCGCCCTGGGGGGGAAGCTATGGGCACAGCGCCACAAATCCCTGGGGGTCCCTGTGGCGTTCAGCTGGGTGAGTACTCAACATTTTAATATGTGTATGAATGCTTCAGCGGCTGCTGCGGCAGCCGCTGCTACATGTTTTTCAGTGTTGGTGACTTGTGTTTTGTCCGCAGGTGGATGCCTGCAGGACATGGAAGCGGGGCAGGAGCGGAGGAGTCGCGCGCTTTTTTGAAGCCGGCGGGGGGGCGTGGCTTCGCGCTTTCCCGTTCTTTCGCGGGCATGAAGCGCTCTGAGCGCACGCTTTACCCTGCCTCTCCTCTTCCGGCTTCTCTCCTTCAGCGCGGCGGCCATTACTGACGGCCTCCTCGGGCTCCTCACTCTCCGCTCTCCCCGACCGACCGAAGGAATTAGGACACTGCACCGCGGCCAGCTGGGTGAGTCGCTTCTGCCTGTCAGGGCAGAAGCTTAACTCCCTCACCCCCACAGCGCAGGGCACCTTTCTGGGGCACAGTTAGGTGGCAGACTGCGCTGTCCTGCAGCTGTTACCTCATAAGAGGCACCTTTTTTTGTCTGGGGCTCGCACACCCTTTTCATTAACAGGGTTGTGGGGAGTCTGCGACATTAACCCCTTCTTAGGCGGTTAACCCTTAATTGGGGGACAGCTGGGGTAGCTCTCTCTTTAAGAGCTTAACCCTTCAGCGTTCATTTTTTCTTTAAGAAACCAAACCTTTCTAGTTACTGACAGGTTTAACCTGCCATATACTGTGTGAGGGCATGTCAGATCAGGGTCCAGGAGGTGCGGACCGTCTCCCAGATCCGCTACAGGATCAGTCTCGCGTATCTGACACGCAGACCTCGACGGCGTCAAGCGCAGCGGTCGGAGGTTTCAGTGATGTCAAAATGGAGGCCCTCGCTCGTTCTATTGATGGCCTGTCTGACCTTCTAGGTTATTGGGTGTCAGCTAGATCCTCTCATGGCAGGAAGCGACACAGGCCGGTGCCATCCTTCCCGCGTAGCGACTCGGAGATCTCGGGCATGGAGGGTTCCCCTTCAAGCTCGGATGGGGAGATGTCCGATTCGGATAAGGAGGATCGGCAGGGACACTTTGCCTCTCTTTTGGGCCGTACAGAGGCTTTTATTGGAGCCATGAGGGAGGCGTTGCAGTTACCGGAGGAGGTAACTAGACGTCCTGGTAAATCGGCTCGGATGTTTCAGGAGTCGCATAGGTCGCGATCAGCATTACCATCTCTGGATGAGCTTAATGGGGCAGTGGAGAAGGAACGCCTGTGTCCAGATAAACGTTTTCAGGGGACACGGTTTTTTGAGACACTGTATCCGTGTACGATGGAGTTGATTGATAATTGGATTCCTTCTCCTGAAGTGGATGTCCCTTTATCTCAGCTTAGTAAATCCTCGTTACTTCCTGTTAAAGGGAAGGCGAGTCTGCAGGATCCGCTGGACAGAAAAACGGAGATGGCGGCGAAATCCATCTACGAGGCCGCGGGTCATGGATTCAGAGCAGTGCTGGGTTCCATGTGTGCTTGTAAAGCTTCCCTAAGCTGGTTAGACCGTCTACGGACTGCGTGGCAGGATGGATCCCCGTTATCCGAGGTAGAGGGGTTGTTCAAGTTTTTGGAGGATGCAGCCCGATATGGCAGTGATGCAGGTTTGGATACTGCGTCGCTGCTGTCCAGGGCGCAATCCTCGGCGGTCACAGTCAGAAGAGCACTGTGGCTTAGACAGTGGACCGGGGACCCGGTTTCCAAGCAAGGTTTGCTATCTTTAGCTTACAAGGGTGGTCAGCTATTTGGATCTGACCTCACGGAGCTGATTGCAAAGGCAAAAGAAACGGCTTTACCGCAGCGAAGAGCTGTGACTTCTGCGTCCGGCAGGCCTAGTGCCGGTAGTAGTCGGCGGTCCTTTCGGTCCAGGGGACGGTTCGGTCAGCCCTCTTGGGGATCGGGTCGTCCATCTTTTTCAGGAAAAAAGACCTCTCAGAAATCCCGCGCTCCCTGGAAACAGGGCTTCCGTCAAGACAAGCGGGAAGCTGACAAAAAGCCCGCTAAGGCGGACTGACGCCAGGGTCTCACTCGAGGGCTCTCGAGTGGGAGGTCGCCTGCTCCAATTCGAATCGATTTGGGCTTCCTGTGTTTCGGACGCCTGGGTGACGCGGGTTGTGTCGGCAGGCTACTTCATAGTTTCTTGCTCGACCCCCGGACAGTTTTTTGTCAATCTCGCATTCCGTCAGAGCCCGAGCTATTTGCCGCTCTACTGCGGGAGGTCGATTCCCTTCTGCAGAAGGGTGTGGTGGTACCGGTTCCGCCGGAGGACCGGGGAAGAGGGTTTTATTCCAACCTCTTTGTAGTCCCCAAAAAGGAGGACAAATTTCGCCCCATTCTGGATCTCAAAAGATTGAACCGACATGTCCGCACCCGGAAATTCCGTATGGAGTCGCTTCGCTCGGTGGTGGCGGCCCTGTCGCAGAATGACTTTTTGGTGTCAATCGACATTCGCGACGCTTACTTGCATGGTCCCGTCGGAAGGGCCCACCAACGCTTCCTTCGTTTTGCCATAGGTCAGGACCATTACCAGTTTGTGGCCCTGCCATTCGGGTTGGCCTCAGCGCCCAGAGTCTTTACAAAAATTCTGGCACCTCTCATGGCGATCCTTCGAAGACAGGGGGTTACGATTCTTCCCTACCTGGACGACCTTTTGATTGTGGCGTCCTCAAAGGAGGAGGCGGGTGACGGCTCGCAATCTATCCCTTCAGCTCCTGGAGGACTTCGGGTGGCTGGTCAATTGGGAGAAGTCGTCTCTGAAACCGTCGCAGTCAATCCTATTTTTGGGAATGCATTTCGACACGATACGAGCAGTGGTGTCTCTGCCCAGACAAGCAAGCAACTCTTCTTCGACATGTACGGGTTATGAAGTCTTCGACAGCAATGTCCCTTCGAAAATGTATGCGCCTTCTGGGGTTGATGGTGGCGTCGATGGAGGCACTTCCGTTTGCCCAATTCCATTCCAGGGCTCTCCAAATGCTCATTTTGAACCGTTGGGATTGATCGCAGGCTTCGCTGGATGGCAGTCATCATCTCCCACAGGGTGCGAGAGTCTCTAGGATGGTGGTTACGTCCGGAAGCGTTATCCCTGGGGAAGTCCTTCCTCCCTCCGAGGTGGTCGATCACAACCACCGATGCCAGCCTGACGGGCTGGGGGGGGGTCTGGAACGATCTCTGGATTCAGGGAATATGGTCGTCGGAAGAGTCTGTCCTGCGATCAACATCCTGGAATTGAGGGCAATTTTCCTTTGCCTCCAACACTGGACGGTCCCTTTAAGCGGTCTACCAGTCTGAGTGCAGACAGACAACGCGACGGCGGTCGCGTATATCAACCATCAAGGTGGGACGAGGAGTTTCAGACTCATGATGGAGGTGTCTCGGATTCTGGTATGGGCCGAGACCAGGGTGCCAGCCATCTCTGCGATTCACATTCCGGGAGTTCAGAATATCACGGCGGTCTTTCTCAGTCGCGAAAAGATGGATCCCGGAGAATGGAGTCTTCATCCGGAAATTTTTGCACTGCTGTGCTCCCGTTGGGGAACTCCCCAAGTGGATTTGATGGCATCCAGGTTCAATGCCAAGTTACCGACGTTCATGTCCAGGTACAAGGACCCGAAGGCTGTGGCGGTGGATGCTCTGGTGGCTCCGTGGGACCAATTCGAGCTAATCTATGTGTTCCCACCGATATCCTTACTTCCTCTGGTGTTGCGTCGGATCAGACTGGAGAGAGTCTCGGCTATGTTGATAGCCCCGGATTGGCCAAGGAGGACGTGGTTCTCGACACTGGTGTCGCTTCTGGCAGCGCCTCCACTTCCACTCCCTCTTCGCCCGGACCTGTTAACTCAAGGGCCCGTTCGTCACCCGGACCTGAAGTCTCTGCGTTTGACGGCGTGGCTCTTGAGACCGAAATCTTGACCCGTCAAGGTTTTTCAGCCGAAGTCATTGCCACTCTGCGAGCTGCCAGAGGTCCGGCTACTACTAGGATTTATCACAAGACTTGGGAGGCCTTCTTTTTGTGGTGTTCGGGTTCTTCAAGGAACCCGAGGATTTTTTCCATCCCCAATTTGTTGGCTTTTTTGCAGTACGGGCTGGACAAGGGTTTGGCGGTTAGCACTCTGAAGGCTCAGGTTTCTGCTTTGTCCTTGCTGTTTCGGAAGGCTATCGCCTCGCGTAGGGACGTACGTTCCTTTTTTCGCGGAGTAACCCGTCAGTTTCCGCCGCGGAAGGCGCTTGTGTCTCCTTGGCGGCTCAATCTTGTTTTGGAGGCTCTCCAACATGGGCCTTTTGAGCCTATGGATTCTGTTAGCCTTTCTTTGCTATCTTGGAAGGTTGCCTTCCTAGTGGCGGTCACTTCTTTGAGAAGGGTTTCTGAGTTGGCGGCTCTTTCTTGCTCGCCTCCTTTTCTGGAATTTCACCCGGATCGTGTAGTGCTTCGCACACGGGGCGACTTTCTACCTAAGGTGGTGTCACAGTTTCATCTTAACCAGGATATTGTGTTGCCCTCGCTCTGTCCGGAGCCGAGGAATGCGAAGGAACGGGCCTTGCACACATTGGATTTAGTGCGGGCTTTGAAGTTCTATTTGTCTATTACCCAAAGTTTTCGGAAGTCGGATTCTATGTTTGTGATTCCAGCAGGTCGTCGACGTGGTCAACGAGCTTCCAAGGACTCTATAGCTCGTTGGATTCGGTCGGCCATTTTAGAAGCTTACCGACTTAAGGGCGAACCTTGCCCGATTAAGATTCGAGCTCATTCCACGAGGGCTGTGGGTTCATCATGGGCCTTTCATCAAGGGGCTTCGGCAGCTCAGCTCTGCCGGGCGGCGACCTGGCGCTCTGTCCACACGTTTACAAAATTTTATAAGGTGGACGTTAGTGCCTCCGCTGATGCGGCCTTGGGACGTAGGGTCCTGCAGGCGGCTGTAGTTTAAAGTTCTTGTGAACTTGTTTTTAGCGCTGGTTGCACATTTATTTAAGTTGTTGGGAATCTGCCTCTTTTGGTTTTTTGCCCACCCTTAATTTCTGGACTGCTTTGGGACATCCCACTAGTAATGACTGTGTCTCCCTTCTTTCCATCTGCTGCTGAAAGACGGATTTTGGTAAGACCTTACCTGTAAAATCCTTTTCAGCGAAGGAAGGAAGGGAGAACAGCTCCCTCCCATGGCAGAAGTGTGTTGTTGTGTTTTCAGATGCGGCGTGACCCTTCTCTGATAGCGATTATCTGGGCTGAGGTCGGCGCGCTAAGGCTCTGTTTCCAGCATTGCCAGCTCATCGCAGTGGTCAGCTTCAGTGAGTAGTACCTGGGACTGTGTGGTTTTTTCTGTTATATGCATAACCTGTCTTTTGGTTTTTTTCCTGAAGCTTTTTCAGAAGGGGTTATGTTGCTCCGCTGGTGATATTTGCTCTTCCTTAGCTTGTGTACGGACTGGAGAGCTGGAGTAGGAGGAGCCCAAGCTGGAGGGGCCGGTCAACACTCTTTTTAATCTGAGGTGTTCTATCCTGTGTGGGCTCAGCCTACCCTCTAGTAATGACTGTGTCTCCCTTCCTTCCTTCGCTGCAAAGGATTTTACAGGTAAGGTCTTACCAAAATCCGTCTTTTGTTGTTAAATAACTTATCTTTATTTAGCTTACAAAAACGCATACAAATCCGCATGAAAAAACGCATCAAAAAAGAATCTGCGTTTTCTGCCAAGAGGTCCTGTTTTTGTGCAGAAAATTCAGCAGTCAAATCTGCAATGTGTGCACATACTCTCAAATCCCCCGCCAAAGCCGTGCGGCACCGCTCATTGGCTGAGCCGCCCCTGGCTGTGCGGCTTTGGCGGGGGATTCAAATCCCGTGCGGCACCGCTCATTGGCTCAGCCAGCGGGGCAAAGGATTTGAATCCTGAGCCGCCAATGAGCGGTACCGCTTGGTTTTGGCGGGGGATTTGAATCCTGCACCTCTCAAAGCCATGCGGTACCGCTCATTGGCTGAGCGGTTCTGCGCAGCTTTGGCGGGGGATTTGAATCCCGTTCCGCTCATTGACTCAGCCGCCGGCTGCTCAGCCAATGAGCGGTGCTGTGCGGGATTTGAATCCCCCGCCAAGGCTGGCGACCAATCAGCTGCTAGCGGTATTGGCGCCAGATTTGAATACCGCTAGCAGCTGATGTGATTGGTCGCTCGCTACCGGGTTGCCGATCTATTAGCTGTTAGCGGTATTGCCGATCTCCCGGCGGTGTTAGCACCACTAAGGATACACAAATGTTCATTTCACCGCACTCCCAGTGCAATAGCATCGGACCCATTTCTAGTTTGACATAAACTGGAATAGAGAGAGTGATGAATTCTCCATATAGAGTGCATGCAAAGGGTTTTAGGAGTTGTAGGCAAAGGAGGGATAATTCATGGGAACTGTCCAGCACCCAGGATTGTCTTTTTCAAATACTATAGTGCACAGTGTGAAATAAAAATAAGCCATATTCCGCTGTTGCACTGGCGATTATTCCGTCGGCGTCGGTTTCCTGTGCTCATGTAACATTGGCTGCAGTGCTCATGTAGCATTACAATCAGCGGTCGTTAATGGCCTACTTCACTCACACTTCCAACATATGAACCTTGGACGTCCTAAAGAAGTGTAAGAACTGCAACCCATTAGCGGTTGTTGATTTTTTTTTTTCATTCCCCCCTTCCCCCATGGGCACTGAAGCCCGTGTCATACGAGCCCTTGGAAAGCCGGTACCAACATCGCTCTAATGGCGCCAATGCTGAAGGCAGGTATGTGTAATATTCATATTATACTGGGGAATATAGTGTTTAAAGGGGGCTCATACATGCTGTGCAATCCACGGGCAGCTTGTTTCAGAGAAAGACAAACTTTTAAAAGCCGCGCTGGAGACTACAGTAGTCGGACAGGACGGTCACCAGTGACTTTATCCCTGGCGGCGCCCTGCAGTGACAGGTCTTTGCCTATACGTGCACATAGGGATAGACGAGTCAATCCAGATCAGCAATCGTGGAGAAGTCACTGGGGACTCGCATGTCCGACTAGTCTCCAGGGTGGCTCAGGCATCATGTATCAGCTGTCAGAGTGGACAACCCTTTTAATTGCTCACATGATCACATATTCATATTTCACATCTCCAGTTGTAAGAGCCTTATTTGTTTCTGGATGAAGATAGAAGTGAAATGTTACAGATTTCCACCTCCTCCTTGCTCTTTAGCATAGTAGTCTTCTCTAGCACCTAGGTCCGACCATTGAGATGTCAGCCAGAATTACTACATGGAGTACCCATGTGCCACATTGTCTTCCTCTGTTTTTCTTCATTAGATGTTTCCAGACAGTCCAGTAATAAATTTGTTAAATACAAAATTTGTTAAATCGACAAGCTGATAATATTGCCTTATGTTATAATAACTGTGCGCTTTATTATTACCGGATCAGCATTTAGAAGAATTATATTCAGAATATTGTCAGCATAGACCATAAACCATCTGACCTGTGCTTTTCTCACCTTTATCCTATAGATCACACATTGAAGCCTGCTAAGCCCCACATTTTGCATATACATGTAAACCAGCTCGCACTCCATTCGATCTAATGATAGTTTAATGTACTTTGATATGGCTGAGCACATACACGCTAAATGATCTTATTTGCTCCATGAAAAGATAAATGAGCATTTGTGTACCGCTCCCGCTGTCTGCGTGGGAACATCGGCTATGTGCTCAGCAACAGGAAGACTGCAGAGGTGATTGATTAGCTGAGCCATGTTCCTGCAGCCTGTAATTATATCTCGGTGTAGTCATTTTGCTGTATTACGGCGTTTTTGTTTTCCCAATCAGTCGCTCATTATAATAATTATAATTCCTCCCTAACTACAGCTTAATCATACTACCAAAAAATTCAGCCACTAGCTTCCTCTAAAATGGCAAGAAGTGCCCTGAAACTCAAGTATCTGTGGACTGACACTCCATAAACTGAATGTTATTGTGCACAGAAATATAAATAGTGCATATAAGTCTACACATCACTATTAAAAATGCCAGGTTTTGGACTTCACCTGTGTACAGCGCCCTCTTCAGCTCACCCACAGATTTTCAATTGTATTCAAGTCTGAGCTCTGGCTACGCCATTGCAAAACTACTATTTTCTGGTGGCGCCATTTTTCTTAGTTTATTTAGAGGTATGCTTTGGGTTGTTGTCGCTTTGTAATGTGAAATTCCTCTTTAACTTAGAATCATAGAATGGTAGAGTTGGAAGGGACCTCCTGGGCCATCTGGTCCAACCCCCTGCTCAAAGCAGTATTCTCTAAATCATCCCAGACAGATGTCTGTCCAGCCTCTGTTTGAAGACTTCCATTGATGGAGAACTTACCACCTCTCGTGGCAGCTGTTCCACTCATTGATCACCCTAACTGTCAAAAAGTTTTTTCTAATATCTAATTTGTGTCTCCTCCCATTCAGTTGCATCCCATTGCTTCTAGTCTTTCCTTGTGCAAATGAGAATAAAGATGATCCTTCTACAATGTGACAGCCCTTGAGATATTTGTAGACAGCTATTAAGTCTCCTCTCAGTCTTCTTTTTGCAAGCTAAACATTCCCAAATCCTGCAACCGTTCCTCATAGGACATGGTTTGCAGACCGGTCACCATTCTGGTGGCTCTTCTCTGAACTTGCTCCACTTTGTTGATGTCTTTTTTAAAATGTGGTGCCCAAAACTGGACACTGTATTCCAGATGAGGTCTGACCAAAGAGAAGTAGAGGGCAATAATGACCTCACGTGATCTAGACTGTATTCTGTTGATACATCCTAGAATTGTATTTGCCTTTTTTGCTGCTGCATCACACTGTTGACTCATGTTCAGTCTGTGATCAATTAGTATACCCAAGTCTTTTTCACATGTGCTGTTACTTAGCCCTATTCCTCCCATTTTGTATATGCTTTTTTCATTTTTATTGCCCAGATGTAGTACTTTGCATTTTTCCCTGTTAAAAACCATTCTGTTAGTTGCTGCCCACTGCTCCAGTTTATTTATATCTTTTTGAATCCTCTCTCTCTCTTCTCTAGTATTAGCTACCCCTCCTAGCTTTGTGTCATCAGCAAATTTGATCAGTTTACCCTCAATTCCTTCATCTAAATCATTGATAAAGATGTTGAACAATACAGGGCCCAAAACAGAGCCTTGTGGTACCCCACTTGAGACATTCTTCCAACTGGATGTGCAGCCATTTACGACCACTCTTTGAGTCCGATCACTAAGCCAGTTATGAATCCACCTAACAGTTGCCTTGTCCATTCCATACTTAGTCATTTTTTCAATAAGGATTGTGTGAGATACTTTGTCAAATGCTTTGCTGAAGTCAAGATATATATCTACAGCATTTCCCTGATCCACCCAGTCAGTGATTCTGTCATAGAAGGAAATTAAGTTAGTCTGACATGACTTATTAGTTACAAACCCATGCTGACTCTGTTTAATCACTTCATTCTTATGCAGGTACTTACATACATGTTCTTTAATAATTTGTTCAAAGATCTTTCCTGGTATAGAAGTCAGACTCACCGGCCTGTAGTTCCCTGGGTCCACCTTCTTCCCCTTTTTGAAGATAGGAGCAACATTTGCTCTTCTCCAGTCTTCTGGGACTTCTCCTGTTCTCCAAGAATTTTCAAAGATTATGGACAGTGGTTCAAGAATTTCTTCTGCTATCTCCTTCAGTATTCTGGGGTGTAATTCATCTGGACCTGGAGACTTGAATTCATTTAGGTTAGCGAAGTGTTTCCTCACTGTCTTTCTGTTTATAGATATCCTGGATTCTTCTATTCCTTTAATAGGACAGTGAAGATCAGTTGATGTTACATTTCCTTTCTGAGAGAAAACAGATGCAAAATAGGAATTTAAAAGTTCAGCCTTCTCAACATCCTTTCTTACCATTTCATCATTTTCATCCTGTAAAAATCCTATAGCATCTTTGACTTTTTTTTTTACTTTTGACGTATCCCCAAAATCCTTTTTTGTTGCTTTTGACATCTCTTGCAAGCCTTAATTCATTGTCAGCTTTAGATAATCTGATTTGTGCCCTGCAGATTCTGCAGATGGCATTATATTCTTCTTTAGATATGCCTCCCTCTTTCCATTTGATAAACATTTCTTTCTTCCTTTTCAGCATGTGTTTAATGTTATGTTTCGGTAGCTGAGGAGTGCAGGCAAAAAAAAAGGCAATACACCAGAGCAGTTGGAATCTATGAGATTGCAGTACCCTGACTAACCACCACAACTAGAGGCAGCCGTGGAGCGTTCCTACGTTGGTCCTAGACGCCTCGTCACAGCCTGAGAAACTAACTACACCTAAAGATAGATATAGGAAAGCTATCTGCCCCGGAGCAGAACCCCAAAGACAATAGAAAGCCCCCAAACATGTAATGGCGGTTAGACAAGATGAAATACTGACACAGAAAGAAAATAGTATGAGCAAACGCTGGGGCCCAAACTAACTAAATAGAAAAGGATAGGAAGGGTACTTACTGCAATCCCAGAAAACCCTGAAAAGCACCAACTCTACTAATTTCAAAAACACCTGAGATCACACGACCTCTACCACCTAAATTAGCTCTCTGGTGTAACAAAATCAAAACAGCAGCCACTGAAAAAACTGGAAAAAGCAAATGTACAAACATCAGTGGCTGAACAAAACTGAGAGGGCAGAAGCCCCCGGAGGGGACCCTGAAGGCCCCCACAGAAGTGCAAGACAAAATGCAAAAATATAGCACAAACACAAAAGAAGAAAATGTCTTATCTGTTAGCAGGAGATGCAGACACGACACAGCAGGCTACAAGGGAAACTGGAATAAAGGATTCAGACCAGAACAATTGATCACCGGCAACCCTGATGGGAAGGTGACTCCCTTATATAAGACCAGTCAGTAACACCTGATTCCCAGTCCTCACAATCTTCACTGGACAGACTAGCACCGCTTGTAACCACCAGAGGGAGCCTCTGCTCAGAACTCATCTCAAACCCATTCACAACAGTACCCCCCCTTGAGGAGGGGTCAACGAACCCTCATTTGAGCAACCAGGTCGGTCGGTCAGGATGAGTTCTATGATACGCACGGATAAGTCTCCTAGCATGGATGTCCGAAGCAAACACCCAAGAATTGTCTTCCTGACCATAACCTCTCCATTTAACCAAATACTGGAGTTTCCGTCTAGAAAAACGAGAATCTAATATTTTCTCAACCACATACTCCAGATTGCCCTCAACCAAAACAGGGTCAGGAGGCACAGCAGCAGGAACCACTGGCTCAACAAACCTCTTCAACAAGGACTTGTGGAACACGTTATGGATCTTAAATGTCCCTGGAAGAAGCAAGCGAAAAGAAACAGGATTAATAATCTCCATGATCTTATAAGGTCCAATGAACCTAGGCTTAAATTTAGGAGATGCTACTCTCATAGAAATATTCTTTGAGGACAACCAGACCAAGTCCCCCACTTTAAACCGAGGACCATCAGTCCTATGCCGGTTAGCAAACTGCTGGGCCCTCTCCTGAGAGAGGGACAACCTCCCCACTACCTGGTCCCAAATCGGTTGCATACGCTCCACAACAGAGTCAACACCTGGACAGACAGAAGCCTCCGTCTGTCCTGAAGAAAATTGAGGGTGAAATCCAGAATTACAGAAAAACGGAGACATCAAAGTAGCAGAGCTAGCCCTATTATTAAGAGCAAACTCAGCCAAAGGCAAAAAAGAGACCCAGTCATCCTGATCAGCAGACACAAAGCATCTTAGATAAGTCTCCAATGTCTGGTTTGTTCTCTCAGTTTGACCATTGGTCTGAGGATGAAATGCCGAGGAGAAAGACAATTGAACACCCAGTTTAGAACAAAAAGTCCTCCAAAATCTGGAAACAAACTGGACTCCTCTGTCAGACACAATGTTCTCAGGAATGCCGTGTAAACGAACCACGTGCTGAAGGAACAACGGCACCAATTCAGAGGAGGAAGGCAACTTAGGTAATGGCACAAGATGTATCATCTTGGAAAACCTATCACAAATTACCCAGATGGTGGTCATTCTCTGAGAAACAGGAAGGTCGGAAATGAAATCCATAGAGATATGGGTCCATGGTCTCTTGGGCACAGGCAATGGCATCAACAAACCACTAGAGCGAGAGCAAGGCTTGGAGCGAGAGCAAGTCCCGCAGGACTGCACAAATTCCCTGACATCACGAGACAAGGTAGGCCACCAAAAGGACCGACTAACCAAGTCTCTGGTACCAAAAATTCCGGGATGCCCAGCCAACGCGGAACAATGAATCTCAGACATCACACTCTTTTTCCACTGGTCCGGGACAAACAATTTTCCAACAGGGCAGCACTTGGGCCTATCCTCCTGACACCCCTCCAGAGCAAGTCTCAAATTGGGCGAGATGGCGGAAAGAACTACACCCTCTTTCAAAATAACAGAAGGATCAGATAACTCAGGAGAGTCCGCAAGGAAACTCCTCGAGAGGGCATCCGCCTTAACATTCTTAGTGCCAGGAAGAAAGGAAACCACAAAATTAAAACGTGTGAAAAACAAGGCCCACCTGGCCTGTCTAGGATTGAGTCGCTTGGCAGATTCCAGATAGACCAGATTCTTATGGTCCGTAAGGACCACCACCTGATGTTTGGCTCCCTCCAGCCAATGTCTCCACTCTTCAAAAGCCCACTTCATGGCCAATAACTCCCGATTACCCACGTCATAATTACGTTCAGTAGGAGAAAATTTTCGAGAGAAAAAGGCACAAGGGTTACTTTTAGAGGTCTCTGGATCTTTTTGGGACAAAACGGCACCTGCCCCAATTTCAGAGGCATCAACCTCCACCTGAAATGGCAGAGAAACATCAGGCTGCCGTAGAACAGGAGCAGAAGTGAATCTCTGCTTAAGTTCCTGAAATGCAGAGACTGCCTCAGGAGGCCAATTCACCACATCAGAACCCTTTCTGGTCAAATCAGTTAATGGTTTAACAATAACCGAGAAATTACCAATAAATTTACGATAAAAATTGGCAAAACCCAAAAATCTCTGAAGAGCCTTTAATGAAGTAGGTTGGACCCAATCACAGATGGCCTGAACCTTGACCGGGTCCATTTCAATAACAGATGGGGACAAAATGAATCCCAGAAATGAGATCCTCTGTACGCCAAAAAGACACTTTGATCCCTTCACATACAGAGCATTCTCTCTCAAAATCTGGAATACAGTTCGAACATGTTTCACATGAGAGTCCCAGTCATTAGAAAAAATCAAGATATCATCCAAATAAACAATCAGAAATTTGTCCACAAAATCCCTGAAAATGTCATTCATGAAGGACTGGAAGACGGAAGGAGCATTAGTGAGCCCAAAGGGCATCACCAGGTACTCAAAATGCCCTTCAGGGGTATTGAATGCCGTCTTCCATTCATCCCCGTGCTTAATGCGAATAAGGTTATACGCCCCCCTGAGGTCAAGCTTGGTAAACCAAGTAGCGTTTTTCACCCTGGAAAACAGGTCAGAAATCAAGGGTAACGGGTATTGATATTTCACAGTAATATTGTTCAAGAGACGATAATCAATACACGGCCTTAATGAACCATCCTTTTTGGCCACAAAGAAAAAACCGGCACCTAAGGGTGAAGAGGATGGTCTGATATGACCCTTCTCCAATGATTCCTTGATATAAGACCGCTGTAATGTATGTAGTACAGTTCATATAGCGTCTTGTGCTTGGGTGCGATGAAAATACATGAGACACAGGTTTGATATAGAAAGTCTTGTATTACTTCATACAAGTTGGCAAAAATAGTCACACAGTTTGCAGACACAGAAGCAGGAGACACAGCAGGCCAGAGTAATCTAAGCTCAGCAATCACTCTCCACAACAGGTTCAGGATCTTCTTCTCTGTTACCGTAAGTCCATGCAAACGTGGGTCTTTCAAAGAGCAGGGTTCAGAGTCCACAAGTGCTTCAGAGTTCCTCAGTAGGAATAGCTGGAGTACAAGGTCCAAGGCTTTAGGAGTCAGGTCACAGGTTCACTGCAGGCTAGATTCTGAAGCACTGATTGCTCAGCTGTGGCTGCTTAAGAAGCAAAAGGAGAGAATCAGGGCGGAAACATGCAAGCTGGAAACTCCATTTTGACTGAGGGCAAGATAGCTGCAGCAAGACAGAAAGTAAAATGGCTGACGAACAAACTGAGTTTCAGGAACATGTACACAGAACCTTACATTACTCCCCCCTTAGGGACAACCTCCGGATGACCTCAGGCCAGGCTTGTGTGGGTACCTCTGATGAAACTGACGGAGCAAGCGAGGAGCATTAACGTTATTGACTGGTTCCCATGAGTTGTCCTCCACTGGGTAGCCCTGCCATTTAATCAGATATTGTAACTGATTTCTATACAACCTGGAATCTAAAATCCTTTCCACCACAAATTCTTCCTGACCATCGACTAGCACTGGGTCAGGGCAAGGAGAAGAACGTCCAGGAAACGTATTGGGTGTCGCAGCCTTTAGTAGGGATACATGAAAGACAGGGTGAATTCTCATAGTTCTGGGCAGTTGAAGACGACAAGCAACGGCACTTATAATTTTACTGATTTTATAGGGTCCAATGTACTTATGTCCTAACTTAGACGATGGAATCCTTAACTTAAGATTTCTGGTTGACAGCCAGACCAAGTCTCCTACCTTGAAAGCTGGTGCAGGTTTACGAAATTTATCTGCTGCTTTCTTGTACCTTTCCTGAGCCGATTCCAGATTCTCCTTTAGAAGATCCATATTCTTCTGTAAAGACGTGATTCTTTCAGCCACTGCTGGTAAAGGCGTTTCTATGGGAAATCGTGGTAGAATGTTAGGATGATAACCTAGATTAGAGTAAAAAGGAGACTGCTTAGTGGAGGCACTCTGAGAGTTGTTATACGAAAACTCAGCTAATGGAAGTAGATCCACCCAATCATCCTGTAGGTGGCAGATAAAGCAGCGGAGATACTGCTCCAGGGTTTGATTGGTTCGTTCGGTCTGTCCATTAGTCTGGGGATGAAAAGCAGAAGAAAGGTTTACTTTAATGTCCAATGCTGCACAGAAATTTTGCCAAAACCTAGAAGTGAATTGCACCCCTCGATCCGAAATAACCTCATCCGGTACTCCATGTAAGCGAAACACATCTTTAATCATCAAATCTGATGTCTGTTTTGCAGTGGGTAAGCCGACACAAGGGATAAAATGAGCTGCCTTTGTTAGACGGTCAACCACCACTAGAATGGTGTTCTTCCCTTGAGAGGTTGGTAACTCCACAATGAAGTCCATAGAAATGGATCCCCACGGGCGGGACGGGGTGGGAAGAGGCTGTAACAGACCAGTTGGTGAGGAGCGAGGTGTTTTGCATCTTGCACAGACTTCACATGAAGTGACATAGTTTAAAACATCCTTCCTGCAAGTGGGCCACCAAAAGAAACGAGAGAGAAATTCCTGTGTCTTTAGAATTCCTCTATGCCCAGCTATCTTGGAATCGTGAATGAGTTGCAATACTCTCAATCTGACTGTTTCAGGAATATACAGGCGTTGTCCCTGAATCCACACACCATTCTTAAAGACAAGACTTACGTCCCTTGGGGGTTGTGCCAAAAAGGAATCCGCATGGTATGCTTCCTTGATGTCCTTAAGTAGGTCTTGATTATGAATTACTCCTAGGAATCTAGAGTCAGGAAGAATAGTCTTAGGAGGAGTAATTGGACGTGTCTCTGCTGAGTAAATCCTAGAGAGTGCATCAGCCTTTCCATTGCGCGATCCTGGTCTATAAGAAATGATAAAATTAAATTGGTTTAAGAAAAGATTCCAGCGAGCCTGGCGAGGAGTCAGGCACTTAGCCGACCTGATAAACTCAAGGTTACGATGGTCTGTCAGGACGACTATTTGCTGTGCAGCTCCCTGAAGAAGGTGTCTCCATTCTTTGAAGGCGGCAATAATGGCCAACAACTCTCTATTGCCCACATCGTAGTTCCTCTCAGCCGAAGACAACTGCTGGGAAAAGAAGGCACAGGGATGCAAGACATTCTTCTCACCTGTTCTCTGAGAGAGTATAGCTCCAACGGCACAGTCTGAAGCATCCACCTCTATTATGAAGGCAAGCTCGGGGTTGGGATGTACTAAGATAGGTGCGGTGGTAAATTTATCTTTTAGACGGGAAAATGCTTCCTGGGCTTGGGGAGTCCAGGAGAACCTAGACTCTTTCCGGGTAAGTTGGGTGATAGGTGACACTACCTCAGAGAAATTTCTAATGAAACGTCTATAGAAGTTGGCAAACCCGATGAAGCGCTGTACCTCCTTCACATTTCTAGGACTTGGCCAATCCTTGATGGCTTGGGTTTTGCTTCCATCCATACTAATTCCTTGTGTAGACAGTACATACCCCAGAAATTGAATTTCGGTCCTATGGAATTCACACTTTTCAAGTTTGATGTAAAGATGATTTTGTCTTAGACGTTCCAAGACCATTCTCACATGTCCATGATGTTCCTCTGTGGAGTTAGAAAAAATTAGAATATCATCCAAATAAATTACCACGAATGTATCTAGGAGATCCCTGAAGATGTCATTCACCAAGTGTTGGAAAGTGGCTGGGGCGGTACTCAGACCAAAAGGCATAACTAGATATTCAAAGTGTCCATAGCGTGACCTGAATGCAGTCTTCCATTCATCCCCAGGTCTAATACGGACTAAGTTATAGGCCCCACGAAGATCTAGTTTAGAGAAAATTTTGGCATGTCGCACTCTCTCCAATAACTCAGGGATTAAAGGCAATGGATAACGGTTTCTAATAGTAACCTTATTGAGTTCCCTATAGTCTACGCATGGTCTCAGAGATCCATCTTTCTTCTTTACAAAGAAGATGGGTGCACCTGCAGGAGATGAAGAGGGGCGTATGAAGCCCTTGGCTAGATTTTCGTCTATGTAATCCTTTAAAGCCTTTAGCTCGGGCCCCGCCAGGGGGTAGATCTTACCAAAAGGTATCTCTGCTCCAGGCAATAATTCAATTGGACAATCATATGGACGGTGAGGAGGAAGCTGGTCAGCGTTCTTCTTGTCACATAAATCCACATAGTCCTGGTATACAGCTGGTAGTTCAGGGACTGACATGGTTCCTTTAGGAACAGAGCAAGCTGAAACTTTTGGACTCATCTGTTTCTCTGGAAAGTGTAATTCCTTGGTCTCCCAGTTAATGGTAGGATTCTGAGCCTGCAGCCATGGTAGCCCTAGAATAATGGGAAAGTGGGGAGAAGAGATAAGCATAAAGGACAGTTTCTCTTGATGATCTTTACCCATAAGAACCCTCAATAGCTCTGTTTCCTGATCCACTGGTCCAGAGGTCAGCAGGGAGCCATCCACAGTTTCCATCTGTACTGGAGTAGCCTTCTTCACTGAACGTATCCCCTGTTTCAGAGCAAAGGAGACATCCATAAAATTTCCACTTGCCCCTGAGTCGATCATAGCAGAGCTAGACACCCAAGCTGAGTCAACCCAGAGTTTGATGGAAAGAAAGCAATGAGAATTGTTTATCTTACAACTCAGCTGGGACACCGCTGAGGAAACTTGAAAAATGGCAGCGTTTACACAGTCAACGTCCTCAGAGGTAACGGAGTTTAAGTCCGAGAAATCAAGATCTGTTGCTGCAGATCTCTCTGGAGCCTGAGGCTCGGACCTGACAGATCCCCTCTCGCAACACTCACAATGAATGAGTGCTGCAGTAGTCTTACGAGAACGGCTGGGGCAGTTTATAATGAAGTGCCCTGACTTACCACAATAGAAACATAGATTCTCCTTAAAACGATGTTCCTTGCGTGCATCACTAACCCGTCGTTGTAAAGAGTCTACCTGCATGGGTTCAGGTTCCCGTGTAATCCTACTCAAAGGTTCCTTAGCTGGAGAGGAAGGTAGGAAAAGGTTAGTGCGATTGCTTTCGAACCATCTCTCTTGCCTGCGTTCAGTCAGACGAGTATCAATACGGATGCAGTAGTTAATAAAGTCACCTAACGCAGTGGGAGGGTCGGCACGAGCAAGTTCATCCTTAATCAGTGGAGATAACCCCTTTCGAAAAATAGATTTTTTGGCGGAACTGTCCCAGGTGGTATCAAGGGCCCATCTCCTGAAATCCAAGGCATATTCAGCTACCGAGTGCTTACCTTGGCGCAAAGCTAACATGGCTGCTTCAGCTGTTGCACCTCGATTGGGGTCATCAAACACCTGCCCCATGGCTGAAATAAAAGCATCAAGGTGATTCAAACAATCATCCTCAGTCTCAATCAGAGGGTTTGCCCACATCAAAGCCTTGTTGGTAAGCAACATAATTATAGTAAGCACCTTAGATCGTTCAGTGGGAAATTGTGAAGCATGTGCAGAAAAAAAAGATTGCATTGATTAATAAATCCCCTGAATTTCTCACGTTCACCGCCAAAACGAAAAGGGGGCAACTTGGGAATCCCAGAACTCGGGGCTACGGCAGGAGCCTGGACTCGCTCTTCTAGAACCTCAATCCTGGCTCGCAAATCCTGGGCAGTCTGTCCAAACACTTACAAATTGTGATTAGTGAGGTCCTGTAGGCTTGAAAAACGGGTCTTTATATTCTGCAAATCTGCAAGGATATTATCAGTCACTCCGCAAAGTTCCTTTATGCGGGCCTCCATTTTCCAGATCTTTTAAGACAGGAGTACTGGAAGAAGAGGAGAGGAGAAAAAAAAAAAACAATAGTGTTTACCTGTGGTAACACTGCAGAGAGAAAAAAAAATTAAGGGAACTGCTCACCTGGAATGGTTGTGAGAAGTCACAACCACTATCATCACAGAAAGTTCACCCGGACATCTGATATCCACAGTTACAGCAGACAAAAAAGAGAAAAGAAAAAAAAAAAACAATAGTCTTTACCTGTGGTAACACTGCAGAAAAAAAAACACTTAAGGGAATTGCTCACCTGGAATGGTTGTGAGAAGTCACAACCACTGTCATCACAGAAAGTACAACCGGACATCCGATATCCACAGTTACAGCAGACACAGCCTTTCCAGACCCAGCAGACACTAACGTTTTGGCTTCAGAATCTTGTAATGTATGTAGTACAGTTCATATAGCGTCTTGTGCTTGGGTGCGATGAAAATACATGAGACACAGGTTTGATATAGAAAGTCTTGTATTACTTCATACAAGTTGGCAAAAATAGTCACACAGTTTGCAGACACAGAAGCAGGAGACACAGCAGGCCAGAGTAATCTAAGCTCAGCAATCACTCTCCACAACAGGTTCAGGATCTTCTTCTCTGTTACCGTAAGTCCATGCAAACGTGGGTCTTTCAAAGAGCAGGGTTCAGAGTCCACAAGTGCTTCAGAGTTCCTCAGAAGGAATAGCTGGAGTACAAGGTCCAAGGCTTTAGGAGTCAGGTCACAGGTTCACTGCAGGCTAGATTCTGAAGCACTGATTGCTCAGCTGTGGCTGCTTAAGAAGCAAAAGGAGAGAATCAGGGTGGAAACATGCAAGCTGGAAACTCCATTTTGACTGAGGGCAAGATAGCTGCAGCAAGACAGAAAGTAAAATGGCTGACGAACAAACTGAGTTTCAGGAACATGTACACAGAACCTTATAACCGCATAGCGTCATGTTCAGGTACAGACAAGTTAAAAAGGCGACCTTTAGGGAATTTACTACCCGGCACTAATTCAATAGCGCAGTCATAGCTCCTATGGGGAGGCAAGGATGCAGATTTACTTTCGCTAAACACATCAGAAAAATCAATCAAAAAGTCAGGAACATCCTGAGCCTGGGGGGAGGCAGAAAAAACAGGAGTGTTGGTATTAACACATTGGCAGCCCCAACTGGTTACAGACACAGATTTTCAATCCAAAACAGGATTATGAGACTGTAACCAAGGAAAACCCAGCACGATAATGTCATGCAGATTATACAGAACCAAAAATTTGCAGCACTCCTGGTGATCAGGTTCAACCCTCATTATCACCTAAGTAGAAAACTGGGTTTATTCTCAGCCAAAGGGGTAGAATCGATCCCCAGTAGGGGAATAGACTTCTGTAGGGGTATCAAGGGAAATCCACAACGTTTAGCAAAATCATAATCCATCAGGTTAATAGCTGCTCCAGAATCAACGAAAGCCTGAGCAGAAAATGAGGACAGAGAGTATATCAGAGTGACAGTTAATAAAAACTTAGTCTGAACACTACCCAAGATAACTGAGCGTGCAAAACGTCTTCCCCGCTTAGGGCAGACTGAAATAGCATGAGAGGCATCACCACAGTAGAAACATAACCCATTGCGCTTTCGAAACTCATGACGCTGTGCCCCAGACACCACTCTATCACACTGCATGGGTTCAGAAGCTGGTTCACAAGGCAACACCATTCCACGCATACTTCTCCGCTCACGCAAACGTCTGTCAATTTGAATCGCTAATGACATAGAATCATTGAGACCAGAGGGGACAGGGAATCCCACCATAACATCCTTTACATTATCTGACAGACCCTTCCGGAAAAGGGCTGCCAAAGCGTCGTCATTCCATTTGGTCAGGACTGCCCACCTACGGAATCTCTGACAGTATAACTCAGCGTCATCAAGCCCTGATTTAATGCCAACAAGGCTTTCTCAGCTTGATCAGTGACATTAGGCTCATCGTACAATAACCCCAAAGCCTGAAAAAATGCATCAACATCACTCAAAACAGGATCCCCAGGTATCAGGGAAAAAGCCCAATCCTGAGGATCGCCGCGCAGGAGAGAGATGATAATTTGAACCTGCTGCGCTGCTTTCCCTGAGGACTTAGATTTTAAGTCAAAAAACAATTTACAATTATTTTTGAAATTCTGAAACTTAGCTCGATCCCCTAAAAACAAATCTGGCATGGGAATCCTAGGTTCCACAACAGGCAACCCAGCAAGATAGATAGCAATACTCCGAACCTCAGTGGCAAGCTGATCCACACGGCCAGACAACTGTGCAAACTCCATTGAGAGAAAAGATCCTCCCCAGCACCCAGAGATACAGAGGGAAAAAAAAAATGCAACAAACAGAAAAATATCTCTGACACTATTTTTTCCCTTCTGTGAGTACCATACAATTTTCAATTTTTATGCCGGTGATACTGTTATGTTTCGGTAGCTGAGGAGTGCAGGCAAAAAAAAAGGCAATACACCAGAGCAGTTGGAATCTATGAGATTGCAGTACCCTGACTAACCACCACAACTAGAGGCAGCCGTGGAGCGTTCCTACGTTGGTCCTAGACGCCTCGTCACAGCCTGAGAAACTAACTACACCTAAAGATAGATATAGGAAAGCTATCTGCCCCGGAGCAGAACCCCAAAGACAATAGAAAGCCCCCAAACATGTAATGGCGGTTAGACAAGATGAAATACTGACACAGAAAGAAAATAGTATGAGCAAACGCTGGGGCCCAAACTAACTAAATAGAAAGGATAGGAAGGGTACTTACTGCAATCCCAGAAAACCCTGAAAAGCACCAACTCTACTAATTTCAAAAACACCTGAGATCACACGACCTCTACCACCTAAATTAGCTCTCTGGTGTAACAAAATCAAAACAGCAGCCACTGAAAAAACTGGAAAAAGCAAAAGTACAAACATCAGTGGCTGAACAAAACTGAGAGGGCAGAAGCCCCCCGAGGGGACCCTGAAGGCCCCCACAGAAGTGCAAGACAAAATGCAAAAATATAGCACAAACACAAAAGAAGAAAATGTCTTATCTGTTAGCAGGAGATGCAGACACGACACAGCAGGCTACAAGGGAAACTGGAATAAAGGATTCAGACCAGAACAATTGATCACCGGCAACCCTGATGGGAAGGTGACTCCCTTATATAAGACCAGTCAGTAACACCTGATTCCCAGTCCTCACAATCTTCACTGGACAGACTAGCACCGCTTGTAACCACCAGAGGGAGCCTCTGCTCAGAACTCATCTCAAACCCATTCACAACAGTTTAAGTTCTGTGTTCATCCATCCTGGTTTCCTTAAATGCTTCCCATTCTTCCCTCTTTTCGGAATTGTTAACGATTGTGCTTTGAAAATCTTTTTAGCAGAGGCCTGACAGTTATGTTGCAAAAAGTGACAGATGTTTTGGATTATTCGTAATTCCCTCCAGCTTGACTAAAACCCCAGTTTCATTTGCCGAAAAACAGCCACAAAGTATAATGCTGCTTCCACCAGGCTTCACCTCATGAGTGACATAACATTTTTTTTTTTTTCATGCTCTGTTAGCTATGATGAGAAGATTTATTTCTTCTCCTATTACACACTTCTCCAGCAGCTTCACTATTTATGCTTATGATACAGATCCTGTCAGTTGAGACATAGATCTCGGGAGCAGTGTCTCTTCAGACTACAGCCTGTCCTGACATCTGACTAGAACTGGCATTCTTGGAGAACACCTTAAGCCTGTTTATTTTGTGCTTCATGCACATAGAAATAGGTTGTTTGTTTTTTTTGGGGGGAGGGGTGGGAAGGAGGAATCCTGTTGCTAGATTCCCTTTTAATTGTCTCCTGACCTGTCTGTTAAGCTACTTCTGGCCTATCCATACACTATAAATGATTGGGTGATCAGCGCTTTACTCTCGGCTGATGTTCTGAAATGTCAGTGCAGAGTAAGCATTTTGCATGAGATTAGGGGGTGGACTTTTGGGCCTCGCTCACAATGGCGTGTAAATCAGACGAGTGAAATGCGAGAAAACTTGGCAGTGCACTCTGACCAATGTTAGTAGATCAGTCAGTACTTATCTGTGAGTTTTTCTCAGTTCGGATCTGACTGAGAATAGACTCACAGCATGCAGTGATTATCTGCGAGAATCGAATTGCACTCTCCAATGCAAGTCAATAGGTGCAAGAAAAAAATCTTTTTTACACACACATCTCAAAACAAACCCGACATTTCTTCAGCCAAGTGCAGTAAATTTTAGCCTAAACTGTCAGAATTTATTAAAATGTCAGTGAAACATATAATCAGTGCTTTGCATGTGTAGTTTACTGTGCATGTATTTAGTTAGTAAATGCATAAAATGGCAAGGGGTCCCCCTTATTTTTAATACACCGCTAAGGATAAGCAGACAGCCGTTAACTGGTCTAGGAAGGGGCCAATACCATTGGAGCATTCCAGCCTATTAATATCGGCTCACAGCTGTCTGCTTAGCCTTCACTGGTAATTAAAAAGGGGAACCCCAAAAAATTGACGTTAGGTTCCCCCCGTAATAGTACACCGATGTCGGACTCCCCCTGTTTGGTGCGGGCTCCGGCACTGAGCCCGCACCTTCCCAGGCGCCGGAAAATGGCCTTTTTTTACCAAACTTTTGGATTTGTTTTCACCACTTAAATAAAAAAGAACCTAGACATGTTTGGTATCTATGAACTCGTAATGACCTGGAGAATCATAATGGCAGGTCAGTTTTAGTATTTAGTGAGCATGGTAAAAAAAAAATTAAAAAAATTGTGGCATTGCACTTTTTTTTGCAGTTTCACCGAATTTGGAATTTTTTTCTTATTTTCCAGTACATGATATGTTAAAACCAATGGTGTTGTTCAAAAGTACAACTCGTCCCATAAAAAACAAGACCTCACATGGCCATATTGACCGAAAAATAAAAAAGTTACAGCTCTGGGAAGAAGGGGAGCAAAAAACGAAAATACCTCTGGTCATGAAGGGGTTAAAGATGCATGCCTATCAAAATTTTTATCCTCTTAATATATTGCAGTCATCATATTATATAGCACTGTGCACTTACAATTGCTCATTTTGCCTTTTTACCCTGCTAATTCTTTTTTTTCAATTAGTTCTATGACATCATGTGATTATAAACGGACCAGCTGAATCCTCCTAAGCTCTATGTAGAAGCAGGAGGTCAATTTTACCTGCATGAGTCATCACATCAAAAGTCCCTGGCAGGAGGAGGACGATAAGCTGGGTTAGGAGTTGTAGAGGGAAATGATAAATGCAGGGACAAGAGACTTTCTGTTTCTACATAGAGCAGAGAAAAGAGAAGAATTAACTGGGTAGAAAAGCAAAATGAGCAATTGTAAGTACACTGTGCTGTATAATATGATGACTAATATTTTCAGAGTGTAAAAACTTAGATGGGAGTGCTTTTTTCATTGTACTTTTTAATCCTCTTAAGGTACTTGAAGCTACGATCATCGGATCACCTGTGCTATACAAAGCAGTGCGCCAGCACGACTATGTATAAGGAGAATCACGCTGGCTTTCACAGGAAAATCGTCATGACTATCATGGAGGTCTTCAGGAGGTCTGTCATGGTAACTCATCGGCACCCCGCGATAATGTCACGAGTATGCCAATGGGCATGTGTAATGACGCGTTTCCTGTCAGCACGTGTTAAATGTCGCTGTCATACATTGACAGCAGCATGGAGCTCCACTTGCAGCTGTTAGTGGCAGATGATGGCCATTTTCAGCCAGGAAATATACTCACCAAAGTCGGGGACACGACATATGATGTAAATGTACATCATATGTCGTGAAGGGGTTTATATGCTACAATACCCCCAAAGATATTTTAAGATCCTATACTGTGCACAGTGTGTGAAATAAATGGAGAATAAAATATAAAAATAGCAAAAATAAAATAGAAAAAAAGCATTAAAATAACTCTGCCAGTCTCAATCATTGTTTCTAGCCCTGCACCTGTTGAAAAAAAAATGTCTAATGCATCAAAATAGTTTCTACGAAAAGGAAATATATATGTATTGTTTGTCCTGTAGGAGCCTGCATTTATCCGACATGTATGAGATATCCTATTGAATCTTCTCTGTTGGATTTCTTCAAGTCTACTTGGTTCACTACCCTGCAGAAAATCCTGTAGGCGTGCACATAGTGGGGACAAGTCATTATTCTGTTTACTGTTATCATTTCTAAGTTTGATGTTCCTTTAGTGGTCAGAATATTAGATTCCTTCCTTTGACACAGATGAATACAGGCATCCGTTGTTAATGCCAGTAATAAACCCTTTACCTGCAGCTCTCAAGGCTTGATGGTCCCCTTTGCTTACACGTATGATTCATTCATGTCTAGCAATCTCTTAGTGCAAACTCTGACATCACCAAATACCATGTTCTTTTACCCCTAGGTGATTTCTAACCTGACCCGTGCTCTGGAGAAGCAGAAAGAAAAGACTGAACTAATGCGAACATTTTCCCACTGGCGTCTTCAGCAAATAGAAGCCAGACAAGAGGTGAATGGCATGTGAATCATTCCCAGGGAGCCTTCTGCATCAGTGCTATGCTAGTGTCCTTGTGACTGGTACTGAGAATCGACCTCCTCGGAGTCTGCACTGGCTCAGCGATACCAAGTATTAACATTTCATTCAGGTCTATTAGGTTATTGTAATGATCATTGCCAGAGCGTGCCAGTAAATAACGAGGTTACCAACATGTAAGAATGGACAGAACTTTATTTCTACAGGAACATGGTAGAGCGCATCTATTAGTGTTATATGTCTGTCCCAATCAGAATTGGTTAAAGGATTTTGCAAAACTTTTGTAAGTAAATATCTAAATATGTCTAAATTCCGACCAGATATTGCCATCATAACTCGCAGGGAGTTTCGGTTTAAGGGCTGTTATTTCACTGTTACTGCAAATCTTTAACCCATTTATGACTGGGCTATTTTTATGATTTTACTTTTATTTTCCCTTCTACACTAGAGGACTTGAACCTGCGATTGTTTGTTGTTTCTACTATATATTGCTATACCGAAGTATTGCAGTATATAGAACAAGTGATCAATCTCCCATGAAGTCCAGCCTCAGCTGAGCTCAATGGGAGTGCAAAAATGGCAGCGTCAGGCCTTTATTAAAACTCTAGCTGCCATGGTGACCCTTCGGCACCGCAAAGTTATATTGGGGGTGGTGGTGGGAGCCAGGAACAGTTGTGCCACGTGATCACGCCAGTATATATGCCACTGTCACTGGATGACAGCAACTTAGTGATTAAATAGCAGCAAATGGATTTAGTTCCTGTCGCTGCTTTTAGAGGCAAAATAACACAGTTGGAACCCATCAAGTATGGAGCAGGCTCAGCTCCTAAAATCTCCCCACAGAGTCCTTGCACCCATATGATGTATATTTGTTATATGGCTGAGAAAAAGTTAAGCAAGTCCTTTTAATGTATTCACAGTATATATATATATATATATATATATATATATATATATATATATCCTGTGCTACAAGAAGCTGTACTTCTGTTCACTGCTCAGTCTGCTACCCAAAATGTGATACTTGCCCCTCCAGAGACATAGAGGAAGCGGGAGGGCAATTGTAGATGGCAGGCGAAAGATAGACCAGAATAGACCAAGGTGGATGCCCCCTATACTGCATGGAGAATGACTTGGAGACGTTTTCAGAGTATCTGATGTCACACCCGCAGGTGATAAATCCCAGAAATATGGTGACTGCATGTGAGAGGGGCTCACAGAGGCCTCACAGCTGCAGACAGTAGATTACTACAGGACTCGTTAGTAAATTGTTCCAAATTCCTACTGCTCAATCCTTTAACATCTTGTAATGTTTCTCCTGATATTTTCGCCATCTAGTTAAACTGCCCTTTGTTTTATATTTATGGAATTTGTCATCTCCCTTAATAAATGTTCCTTTAGGATTATGTGTGCAGCATGGCCAACAAACATTACAAAAGCATACTATTGAAGAATATGTGGAGAACATGGCGCTCAGTTATGGAGTCCAACTGGAAGGATAAAGTGGAACAAGCGTGCCAGGCCAGAGCGGAGGAAGTTTGCATTGAGCTATCTAGTGATTATGAGACGAAAGTTGCTCAGGTATGTAAACCATAATCTATCTATCCATATAATGGTGAACTGTACGTAATGAAAGCTTGTTACGCCATAGAATGTGATGTATATCACAGGCTCCACCAGCCAAGATCAGTTAGATATATTATTCACATTAAAGAGGTTGTTCGCTACATTTACAGTAATGACCTAACCTTAACCTGTCCGATCGGCCAGGGGTCCGAGTCCGACACTTGGCACACCTGCCGAACAGCTCTTACCGGTGTCTGCGCAGGGTACTACACATCCGCCTCCTATTGATTTGGATAGGAGGCTGATGTTGATGTCTAGTACCAAGCTTTGGTCACTGCCAGAAGACGGAGCAGCTTGGCAAGTGAGTACTTCTGGATGGCCGGCTCTGCAGATACCGATAACAGCTGATCGGTGGGGGTGTCGGACCCCGGCCAATCAGAATGATGACCTATCCTCAGGATAGGTCATCAATGTAAAAGTAGTGGCCAGCTTCTTTCTTGGACAAGTGCTGGTAAATATGGCTGTTTTTTCTTGTTCAGGCAACCATTAATTGGGTTTGATTGAATCTGGTCCGTGATCATTCTTTTACTTGGATTAATGAAATTATTTCTAAGAGTATAAATGTGTTTTCTTCGGATTTAACCATGTTGTTTTGATAAATGCCCATCAATATGCCATGCAAGGCACACAACCTTTACCAATTCCGTCATACCATTTTTTAGCTGAGCAATGCTCTGGAAGACGCTAGAGCAGAAGTTTCAAGACTTCGTGCAGAGAGGGGACAGTTTGAAGGATCTATGAAGAAAGCCTTTATGCGTGGTGTCTGTGCATTAAATATGGAGGCTATGTCCATGTTTCAAGGGAGAGAAAGCCGAGCAGAGCAAGGTAGGTAACAAAGATTAAGGCCGGGATCACACATGCGACGAAGTCGTCCAACACTCGCATGTGAAATCCCAGCTCTGGCGCCGGCACTCGGGAGTGGAGCGAGCGGCTGCATAGAACTACATGCAGCCGCGCACTCCACTCCCGAATTCCGGCGCCAGAGCTGGGATTTCACATGCGAGTGTCGGACGACTTCGTCGCATGTGTGATCCCGGCCTAAGACACATTGTTGGAGAAGTTCCATTCTTAGAAATGATCACCTCTGCAAATTTCTGTTTCATTAAGGTCTCGTTACTCACATCTCTTAAAGGTTTTTAAACCTATTAAAAATGCCATAAATATCAAGCATTTTACAGGTTTAGGTTTAAGGTTTTTTTTGTTTTGTTTTTTGGCCAGAGAAAATGAACTGTATCGGAGCCATTCAAAAATTTGTAATTGACTGTCAAACGCTGCAGCCAGATCTTACTTGCAAAAAATATAAATATATATGTATATAATTTTTTATATATTTTTTTTTAAATTTCCAAATGCCACAAAAATAGCAAAATTAATCTGCAAGATGCCCCTTGGCAGTCGCTGAGGATAGTGTAGCCCATATGAAAACAGAGGATTGCAGGTCCGCACGCTTTTACCGTTGGAATCGCCATTATTCTGCCTCCATGGCAAACTGAACTTATTAGCAGAATTTACAAGCTTTCTACTGTTTGCAAAAAAAACAATCAAATGAGAACAATGTAAATAGTTCAACACAAAAACTATAGCAAGTAGTTTCACCTAAAAATGCCGCATTTACTGACTACGTCAGTCTCCAAATTATTCAGCCCCTTCCACCGAACACAGTCGCCAAACGTCTGTGATTTTTGTGTATGGTTTGAGCTCATCAGAGCTGACTAACCTTGTGCTTTTGGGTCAGTAGAGGTGCGCGACGTGGAGACGGTCAGGAATTAGTGTGCACCTTTTAGGGTTGGTTCTCACAGCCCTATAAAAAATAGTTTAGAGTGTCAGCTAGAAAACTCAGACAATTTTTTTTTTTTACTTGTTATCTGTGTGCAGTTGTTTTTTTTTTTTTTTCTTTCAAACCGCAGCCATTAAAGGGAACCTGCCAGGTCCCCCATTCCTCCAACCCAGCAACATTCATATATGTATTACTAAATTCCCTGCCTAACCAGCCCTCTATAATGTTATTCACTAAAATCAAGGTTAAAAAAGATTTTTTACAATTGAGAAATACAGGTTTTGTCACTATTGCTTGTAGCTAGTGATGAGCGAATTTGTTCGGATTCGGTTCCGAATATGATCGGCATCAAATATTGTTTTTGCAATATTCGTCGAACACAGACGAACGTCATTAGTCAATGGAGCAAAAATTACCAAATATGTTCAGAACCGATCACAAGACGTACATTCGGCACAAATAGGGTTCGAATATGGCATGAATACGGCAAATTCGGTCAACTCTACTTGTAGCATCTGTCACAGTTAGAAAAAGAAAAATGTATTTGCAATCAGCACCTATAAACTTAAGTTTCTTCACTCGGCTCTTGCAAAGAGGGCTGACTAGTCTGGGGAAACTAACGGCCCATCGACTAGTCAAAGTGCTAATTAGCATTAAAAAAAAACCTGAGGTTTTAAATACTTTTTTTTTGTAGCTGTGCTTATTTTTTCTGTGATCTCCTAACGACTCGGAAATAATTGGATGCTAAGCATTTAGCTAAGCGGATAGAATTGTTGTATGTGTAATACTAATCTGAACACAAGGTGGCACTGTAACACAATACAGCAGCTCCTGCTTTCCACCGCTGAAACAGAGAGGATCCATGTACACAGTATATAGGATGAAAATGCAAATATCCGGCCAAATGAATCAGTTATGGATATTGCTCTACGTCCTAATCAACTGCAGCACTTTTTTTTTTTTTTTTCTTAAAGCACCACTCCAGCGTTGTGGTTTTTTTTAAGCACT
>JARQOD010000001.1:918946032-919016878 GCA_033576555.1 Oophaga sylvatica | reverse complement strand
CCGTGGAGCGTTCCTACGTTGGTCCTAGACGCCTCGTCACAGCCTGAGAAACTAACTACACCTAAAGATAGATATAGGAAAGCTATCTGCCCCGGAGCAGAACCCAAAGACAATAGAAAGCCCCCAAACATGTAATGGCGGTTAGACAAGATGAAATACTGACACAGAAAGAAAATAGTATGAGCAAACGCTGGGGCCCAAACTAACTAAATAGAAAAGGATAGGAAGGGTACTTACTGCAATCCCAGAAAACCCTGAAAAGCACCAACTCTACTAATTTCAAAAACACCTGAGATCACACGACCTCTACCACCTAAATTAGCTCTCTGGTGTAACAAAATCAAAACAGCAGCCACTGAAAAAACTGGAAAAAGCAAAAGTACAAACATCAGTGGCTGAACAAAACTGAGAGGGCAGAAGCCCCCGAGGGGACCCTGAAGGCCCCCACAGAAGTGCAAGACAAAATGCAAAAATATAGCACAAACACAAAAGAAGAAAATGTCTTATCTGTTAGCAGGAGATGCAGACACGACACAGCAGGCTACAAGGGAAACTGGAATAAAGGATTCAGACCAGAACAATTGATCACCGGCAACCCTGATGGGAAGGTGACTCCCTTATATAAGACCAGTCAGTAACACCTGATTCCAGTCCTCACAATCTTCACTGGACAGACTAGCACCGCTTGTAACCACCAGAGGGAGCCTCTGCTCAGAACTCATCTCAAACCCATTCACAACAGTTTAAGTTCTGTGTTCATCCATCCTGGTTTCCTTAAATGCTTCCCATTCTTCCCTCTTTTCGGAATTGTTAACGATTGTGCTTTGAAAATCTTTTTAGCAGAGGCCTGACAGTTATGTTGCAAAAAGTGACAGATGTTTTGGATTATTCGTAATTCCCTCCAGCTTGACTAAAACCCCAGTTTCATTTGCCGAAAAACAGCCACAAAGTATAATGCTGCTTCCACCAGGCTTCACCTCATGAGTGACATAACATTTTTTTTTTTTTCATGCTCTGTTAGCTATGATGAGAAGATTTATTTCTTCTCCTATTACACACTTCTCCAGCAGCTTCACTATTTATGCTTATGATACAGATCCTGTCAGTTGAGACATAGATCTCGGGAGCAGTGTCTCTTCAGACTACAGCCTGTCCTGACATCTGACTAGAACTGGCATTCTTGGAGAACACCTTAAGCCTGTTTATATGTGCTTCATGCACATAGAAATAGGTTGTTTGTTTTTTTTGGGGGGAGGGGTGGGAAGGAGGAATCCTGTTGCTAGATTCCCTTTTAATTGTCTCCTGACCTGTCTGTTAAGCTACTTCTGGCCTATCCATACACTATAAATGATTGGGTGATCAGCGCTTTACTCTCGGCTGATGTTCTGAAATGTCAGTGCAGAGTAAGCATTTTGCATGAGATTAGGGGGTGGACTTTTGGGCCTCGCTCACAATGGCGTGTAAATCAGACGAGTGAAATGCGAGAAAACTTGGCAGTGCACTCTGACCAATGTTAGTAGATCAGTCAGTACTTATCTGTGAGTTTTTCTCAGTTCGGATCTGACTGAGAATAGACTCACAGCATGCAGTGATTATCTGCGAGAATCGAATTGCACTCTCCAATGCAAGTCAATAGGTGCAAGAAAAAAATCTTTTTTACACACACATCTCAAAACAAACCCGACATTTCTTCAGCCAAGTGCAGTAAATTTTAGCCTAAACTGTCAGAATTTATTAAAATGTCAGTGAAACATATAATCAGTGCTTTGCATGTGTAGTTTACTGTGCATGTATTTAGTTAGTAAATGCATAAAATGGCAAGGGGTCCCCTTATTTTTAATACACCGCTAAGGATAAGCAGACAGCCGTTAACTGGTCTAGGAAGGGGCCAATACCATTGGAGCATTCCAGCCTATTAATATCGGCTCACAGCTGTCTGCTTAGCCTTCACTGGTAATTAAAAAGGGGAACCCCAAAAAATTGACGTTAGGTTCCCCCCGTAATAGTACACCGATGTCGGACTCCCCCTGTTTGGTGCGGGCTCCGGCACTGAGCCCGCACCTTCCCAGGCGCCGGAAAATGGCCTTTTTTTACCAAACTTTTGGATTTGTTTTCACCACTTAAATAAAAAAGAACCTAGACATGTTTGGTATCTATGAACTCGTAATGACCTGGAGAATCATAATGGCAGGTCAGTTTTAGTATTTAGTGAGCATGGTAAAAAAAAATTAAAAAAATTGTGGCATTGCACTTTTTTTTGCAGTTTCACCGAATTTGGAATTTTTTTCTTATTTTCCAGTACATGATATGTTAAAACCAATGGTGTTGTTCAAAAGTACAACTCGTCCCATAAAAAACAAGACCTCACATGGCCATATTGACCGAAAAATAAAAAAGTTACAGCTCTGGGA
This sequence comes from Oophaga sylvatica, assembly GCA_033576555.1. Classification (NCBI taxonomy): domain Eukaryota; kingdom Metazoa; phylum Chordata; class Amphibia; order Anura; family Dendrobatidae; genus Oophaga; species Oophaga sylvatica. Next base: position 919,014,467 of record JARQOD010000001.1, on the reverse strand, counting down.
AGAAGGGGAGCAAAAAACGAAAATACCTCTGGTCATGAAGGGGTTAAAGATGCATGCCTATCAAAATTTTTATCCTCTTAATATATTGCAGTCATCATATTATATAGCACTGTGCACTTACAATTGCTCATTTTGCCTTTTTACCCTGCTAATTCTTTTTTTTCAATTAGTTCTATGACATCATGTGATTATAAACGGACCAGCTGAATCCTCCTAAGCTCTATGTAGAAGCAGGAGGTCAATTTTACCTGCATGAGTCATCACATCAAAAGTCCCTGGCAGGAGGAGGACGATAAGCTGGGTTAGGAGTTGTAGAGGGAAATGATAAATGCAGGGACAAGAGACTTTCTGTTTCTACATAGAGCAGAGAAAAGAGAAGAATTAACTGGGTAGAAAAGCAAAATGAGCAATTGTAAGTACACTGTGCTGTATAATATGATGACTAATATTTTCAGAGTGTAAAAACTTAGATGGGAGTGCTTTTTTCATTGTACTTTTTAATCCTCTTAAGGTACTTGAAGCTACGATCATCGGATCACCTGTGCTATACAAAGCAGTGCGCCAGCACGACTATGTATAAGGAGAATCACGCTGGCTTTCACAGGAAAATCGTCATGACTATCATGGAGGTCTTCAGGAGGTCTGTCATGGTAACTCATCGGCACCCCGCGATAATGTCACGAGTATGCCAATGGGCATGTGTAATGACGCGTTTCCTGTCAGCACGTGTTAAATGTCGCTGTCATACATTGACAGCAGCATGGAGCTCCACTTGCAGCTGTTAGTGGCAGATGATGGCCATTTTCAGCCAGGAAATATACTCACCAAAGTCGGGGACACGACATATGATGTAAATGTACATCATATGTCGTGAAGGGGTTTATATGCTACAATACCCCAAAGATATTTTAAGATCCTATACTGTGCACAGTGTGTGAAATAAATGGAGAATAAAATATAAAAATAGCAAAAATAAAATAGAAAAAAAGCATTAAAATAACTCTGCCAGTCTCAATCATTGTTTCTAGCCCTGCACCTGTTGAAAAAAAAAATGTCTAATGCATCAAAATAGTTTCTACGAAAAGGAAATATATATGTATTGTTTGTCCTGTAGGAGCCTGCATTTATCCGACATGTATGAGATATCCTATTGAATCTTCTCTGTTGGATTTCTTCAAGTCTACTTGGTTCACTACCCTGCAGAAAATCCTGTAGGCGTGCACATAGTGGGGACAAGTCATTATTCTGTTTACTGTTATCATTTCTAAGTTTGATGTTCCTTTAGTGGTCAGAATATTAGATTCCTTCCTTTGACACAGATGAATACAGGCATCCGTTGTTAATGCCAGTAATAAACCCTTTACCTGCAGCTCTCAAGACTTGATGGTCCCCTTTGCTTACACGTATGATTCATTCATGTCTAGCAATCTCTTAGTGCAAACTCTGACATCACCAAATACCATGTTCTTTTACCCCTAGGTGATTTCTAACCTGACCCGTGCTCTGGAGAAGCAGAAAGAAAAGACTGAACTAATGCGAACATTTTCCCACTGGCGTCTTCAGCAAATAGAAGCCAGACAAGAGGTGAATGGCATGTGAATCATTCCCAGGGAGCCTTCTGCATCAGTGCTATGCTAGTGTCCTTGTGACTGGTACTGAGAATCGACCTCCTCGGAGTCTGCACTGGCTCAGCGATACCAAGTATTAACATTTCATTCAGGTCTATTAGGTTATTGTAATGATCATTGCCAGAGCGTGCCAGTAAATAACGAGGTTACCAACATGTAAGAATGGACAGAACTTTATTTCTACAGGAACATGGTAGAGCGCATCTATTAGTGTTATATGTCTGTCCCAATCAGAATTGGTTAAAGGATTTTGCAAAACTTTTGTAAGTAAATATCTAAATATGTCTAAATTCCGACCAGATATTGCCATCATAACTCGCAGGGAGTTTCGGTTTAAGGGCTGTTATTTCACTGTTACTGCAAATCTTTAACCCATTTATGACTGGGCTATTTTTATGATTTTACTTTTATTTTCCCTTCTACACTAGAGGACTTGAACCTGCGATTGTTTGTTGTTTCTACTATATATTGCTATACCGAAGTATTGCAGTATATAGAACAAGTGATCAATCTCCCATGAAGTCCAGCCTCAGCTGAGCTCAATGGGAGTGCAAAAATGGCAGCGTCAGGCCTTTATTAAAACTCTAGCTGCCATGGTGACCCTTCGGCACCGCAAAGTTATATTGGGGGTGGTGGTGGGAGCCAGGAACAGTTGTGCCACGTGATCACGCCAGTTATATGCCACTGTCACTGGATGACAGCAACTTAGTGATTAAATAGCAGCAAATGGATTTAGTTCCTGTCGCTGCTTTTAGAGGCAAAATAACACAGTTGGAACCCATCAAGTATGGAGCAGGCTCAGCTCCTAAAATCTCCCCACAGAGTCCTTGCACCCATATGATGTATATTTGTTATATGGCTGAGAAAAAGTTAAGCAAGTCCTTTTAATGTATTCACAGTATATATATATATATATATATATATATATATATATATATATATATCCTGTGCTACAAGAAGCTGTACTTCTGTTCACTGCTCAGTCTGCTACCCAAAATGTGATACTTGCCCCTCCAGAGACATAGAGGAAGCGGGAGGGCAATTGTAGATGGCAGGCGAAGAATAGACCAGAATAGACCAAGGTGGATGCCCCCTATACTGCATGGAGAATGACTTGGAGACGTTTTCAGAGTATCTGATGTCACACCCGCAGGTGATAAATCCCAGAAATATGGTGACTGCATGTGAGAGGGGCTCACAGAGGCCTCACAGCTGCAGACAGTAGATTACTACAGGACTCGTTAGTAAATTGTTCCAAATTCCTACTGCTCAATCCTTTAACATCTTGTAATGTTTCTCCTGATATTTTCGCCATCTAGTTAAACTGCCCTTTGTTTTATATTTATGGAATTTGTCATCTCCCTTAATAAATGTTCCTTTAGGATTATGTGTGCAGCATGGCCAACAAACATTACAAAAGCATACTATTGAAGAATATGTGGAGAACATGGCGCTCAGTTATGGAGTCCAACTGGAAGGATAAAGTGGAACAAGCGTGCCAGGCCAGAGCGGAGGAAGTTTGCATTGAGCTATCTAGTGATTATGAGACGAAAGTTGCTCAGGTATGTAAACCATAATCTATCTATCCATATAATGGTGAACTGTACGTAATGAAAGCTTGTTACGCCATAGAATGTGATGTATATCACAGGCTCCACCAGCCAAGATCAGTTAGATATATTATTCACATTAAAGAGGTTGTTCGCTACATTTACAGTAATGACCTAACCTTAACCTGTCCGATCGGCCAGGGGTCCGAGTCCGACACTTGGCACACCTGCCGAACAGCTCTTACCGGTGTCTGCGCAGGGTACTACACATCCGCCTCCTATTGATTTGGATAGGAGGCTGATGTTGATGTCTAGTACCAAGCTTTGGTCACTGCCAGAAGACGGAGCAGCTTGGCAAGTGAGTACTTCTGGATGGCCGGCTCTGCAGATACCGATAACAGCTGATCGGTGGGGGTGTCGGACCCCGGCCAATCAGAATGATGACCTATCCTCAGGATAGGTCATCAATGTAAAAGTAGTGGCCAGCTTCTTTCTTGGACAAGTGCTGGTAAATATGGCTGTTTTTTCTTGTTCAGGCAACCATTAATTGGGTTTGATTGAATCTGGTCCGTGATCATTCTTTTACTTGGATTAATGAAATTATTTCTAAGAGTATAAATGTGTTTTCTTCGGATTTAACCATGTTGTTTTGATAAATGCCCATCAATATGCCATGCAAGGCACACAACCTTTACCAATTCCGTCATACCATTTTTTAGCTGAGCAATGCTCTGGAAGACGCTAGAGCAGAAGTTTCAAGACTTCGTGCAGAGAGGGGACAGTTTGAAGGATCTATGAAGAAAGCCTTTATGCGTGGTGTCTGTGCATTAAATATGGAGGCTATGTCCATGTTTCAAGGGAGAGAAAGCCGAGCAGAGCAAGGTAGGTAACAAAGATTAAGGCCGGGATCACACATGCGACGAAGTCGTCCAACACTCGCATGTGAAATCCCAGCTCTGGCGCCGGCACTCGGGAGTGGAGCGAGCGGCTGCATAGAACTACATGCAGCCGCGCACTCCACTCCCGAATTCCGGCGCCAGAGCTGGGATTTCACATGCGAGTGTCGGACGACTTCGTCGCATGTGTGATCCCGGCCTAAGACACATTGTTGGAGAAGTTCCATTCTTAGAAATGATCACCTCTGCAAATTTCTGTTTCATTAAGGTCTCGTTACTCACATCTCTTAAAGGTTTTTAAACCTATTAAAAATGCCATAAATATCAAGCATTTTACAGGTTTAGGTTTAAGGTTTTTTTTGTTTTGTTTTTTGGCCAGAGAAAATGAACTGTATCGGAGCCATTCAAAAATTTGTAATTGACTGTCAAACGCTGCAGCCAGATCTTGCTTGCAAAAAATATAAATATATATGTATATAATTTTTTATATATTTTTTTTTAAATTTCCAAATGCCACAAAAATAGCAAAATTAATCTGCAAGATGCCCCTTGGCAGTCGCTGAGGATAGTGTAGCCCATATGAAAACAGAGGATTGCAGGTCCGCACGCTTTTACCGTTGGAATCGCCATTATTCTGCCTCCATGGCAAACTGAACTTATTAGCAGAATTTACAAGCTTTCTACTGTTTGCAAAAAAAACAATCAAATGAGAACAATGTAAATAGTTCAACACAAAAACTATAGCAAGTAGTTTCACCTAAAAATGCCGCATTTACTGACTACGTCAGTCTCCAAATTATTCAGCCCCTTCCACCGAACACAGTCGCCAAACGTCTGTGATTTTTGTGTATGGTTTGAGCTCATCAGAGCTGACTAACCTTGTGCTTTTGGGTCAGTAGAGGTGCGCGACGTGGAGACGGTCAGGAATTAGTGTGCACCTTTTAGGGTTGGTTCTCACAGCCCTATAAAAAATAGTTTAGAGTGTCAGCTAGAAAACTCAGACAATTTTTTTTTTTACTTGTTATCTGTGTGCAGTTGTTTTTTTTTTTTTTTCTTTCAAACCGCAGCCATTAAAGGGAACCTGCCAGGTCCCCCATTCCCTCCAACCCAGCAACATTCATATATGTATTACTAAATTCCCTGCCTAACCAGCCCTCTATAATGTTATTCACTAAAATCAAGGTTAAAAAAGATTTTTTACAATTGAGAAATACAGGTTTCAGCTGCAGATGAAGGAAGAGAGCCACAGTATTCATTACTGATGGGTAGGCGGAGCCCAGATCAGGATGTTACCTCAGATCAAAAGAGTGATGACTGGCTGGCCCCTCCAGCTCGGGCTCCTCCTACTCAGCTCCAGTCTAAGATTTGAGGTCCAGAGGATGGTCGCTGCTAATGCAGCTCCTCAGAAGATTTTATTATTTTAATATTCGGACAGGAGACTTGGATCACTAGTTGGTCTAGAGGTCTCAGGGGTATCAGCGCTGCTGTACCCCAACCTCTCCCTTGGCGGATCTGTATTTACTCAAAGTCCCTGCAGAATCCTTGCCGGCCCTGGGGATGAGGAGAGCTTCTCTGGCGGGAACGCAAACCACACGTGCGGTCACTGCGTTCTTCGCCCTGGGGGGAAGCATGGGCACTGCGCCAGAAACCCCTGAGGGTCCCTGTGGCGCCTTGGCTGGTGAGTACTCCACACAAATTTTAATAATAATTATGTGTGAGTGCTTTAGCGTCTGAATGAGCAGCGCTATTACTAATGTCAGTATGCTTCAGCGCTGCTGTGACAGCGTTACTACATGTATGTCAGTATGCTTCAGCGCTGCTGTGACAGCGCTACTACATGTAATGTCAGTATGCTTCAGCGCTGCTGTGACAGCGCTACTACATGTAATGTCAGTATGCTTCAGCGCTGCTGTGACAGCGCTACTACATGTAATGTCAGTATGCTTCAGCGCTGCTGTGACAGCGCTACTACATGTAATGTCAGTATGCTTCAGCGCTGCTGTGACAGCGCTACTACATGTAATGTCAGTATGCTTCAGCGCTGCTGTGACAGCGCTGTTACAAGAAGATGTGGTGATTTTTTGTCCGCAGGCAGATAGCTGCAGGACAGAGAGGGAGCAGGAGCGGGGAGAGTTCGCGCTCATTATTTGAGCTAGCAGGGGGCGTGGCCTATCTATCCCGGTCTTTTGAGCAGGAAGACGCGCGCTCTGGCTTTTCTCCTGCGACCCCCTCACTGTGGCGGCCATTACTCAGGCTCCTGGGCTCCTCGGACCGCTCCTCTCCTCATATAGACACCACGGCCAGCTGGGTGAGTGCGGATTCCTCACCCCGCAGCGCAGCGATCGCTATCCTGCAGCTGCAGTCTCATCAGAGACATAAAAATTGGCTGGGGCTCACAAATATATATATATTTTGGTGAGTTTGCAATATTAACCCCTTTGAGGGTTATTTCTACCAGCTAAATTTGCTGACTGAATACCGCTGGGGTAACTCTGCTTGGTGGAGCGTTAACCCTTCAGCGTTTGAAAAAAAAAAAAAAAAAACCGCATAGTTTTTTGCTGGTATTACCGCTTTGACCTGCTCATACAGGTGAGACATGTCTGAACAGAGTTCAGATGCCGCGGATCACGTCCCAGTGCCATTGCGGCAATCAGATACGCAGACCTCCACAGCGTCTAGCGCTGCGGTCGACAGCGGTGGAAAATTGGATGATATCGCTCGATCGATTAATAACTTATCTGACCTTTTAGGTCAATATGTGTCTGCTAATTCCTCTCAGAGGAAGCGACGCAGGCCGTTACCGGCCTCTACACGGAGCGAGTCAGATGTATCTGATATTGGGCAGAGTTCCCCTTTAAATTCGGATGGAGAAATATCCGATTCAGATGCGGACGAGCCGCAGGGCGTTCCTCTATGACGAAGCGTACGGAGGCATTAATTGAAGCCATGAGAGATATATTACAGTTACCGGAGGAGGTAACTAGTCGTCCTGGTAAATCAGCACGCATGTTCCAGGAGTCCCGTGCTTCGCGCGCAACATTGCCAGCTCTGGATGAGCTTAATGGTGTAATAGAGGAGGAACGTCTATGTCCAGATAAGCGTTTTCATGGAACGCATTTCTTTGATACACTTTATCCTTGCTCTACGGAGTTAAAGGCTAATTGGACTTCTGCTCCTGAAGTGGATGTGTCTTTGTCTCAGCTTAGTAAATCCTCTCTACTCCCTATTAAGGGAAAAGCGAGCTTACAGGAGCCTTTGGATAGAAAGGCAGAATTGGCGGCAAAAGCAAGCTATGAGGCTGCGGGTCATGGATTTCGAGCAGTGCTAGGATCCATGTGTGCTGCTAGAGCTTCTCTAAGCTGGTTGGCACGTCTGAAGACGGAGTTGCAAAATGAATCTCCGTTATCTGAGATACGGGAAACTTGTGAATGGTTAGAAACGGCAGCCTGTTATATCTTTGATGCCGGTCTGGATACGGCATCTCTGCTGGCCAAAGCGCAAGCTTCAGCGGTCACAGTCAGAAGAGCTTTATGGCTCAGACAGTGGGCCGGGGACGCAGTTTCCAAACAAGGGTTGTTGGCCTTACCTTACAAGGGTGGCCATCTTTTTGGATCCGACCTCACAGAGCTGATTTCCAAGGCTAAGGCGAAGGAATCAGCATTACCACAGCGAAGGGCCATGGCCTCGGTGTCCAGTAAGCCTGGTGTTTATAGTGGTCGGCGGTCCTTTCGGGGCCGAGGACGATCTAGTCACTCCTCGTGGGGATCGGGTCGTCCTTCTTTCTCAGGAAAGAAATCCTCTCAGAAAACTCGTACTCCCTGGAAGCAGAGTTTCCGCCAGAACAAGCGGGAACTTGACAAGAAACCCGCAAAGTCGGATTGACGCCAGGGGTCCACTCGAGGATTCTCGAGTGGGGGGTCGCCTGCTTCTTTTCAAGGAGACTTGGATGGCTCGCGTTCCAGATTCCTGGGTAACGCGGATAGTGTCGGCAGGCTATTTCATAGAGTTTGCTTCTCAACCCCAAATGTTTTTTGTCAATCTCGCGTTCCGTCGGAACCCGAGCTTGTTGTCGCTCTACAGCGAGAGGTCGAATCGCTACTACAAAAGGGTGTAGTGATACCGGTTCCGTCAGAGGACCGAGGGAAAGGTTTTTATTCCAACCTTTTTATAGTTCCCAAAAAGGAGAACAAATTTCGCCCGATTCTGGATCTCAAGCGATTAAACCGGCATGTCCATGCCCGGAAATTTCGCATGGAGTCGCTTCGTTCCGTTGTGGCAGCTCTGTCACAGAACGATTTTCTGGTGTCAATCGACATTCGCGACGCCTATTTGCATATTCCCATCGGAAAGGCTCATCAGCGCTTTCTTCGATTTGCCATAGGTCAGAATCATTACCAGTTCGTGGCTCTGCCGTTCGGCTTAGCCTCAGCGCCAAGGGTCTTTACAAAAATTCTGGCGCCCCTCATGGCACTCCTTCGAAGACAGGGGATTACGATTCTCCCTTATCTGGACGATCTTTTGATCGTGGCTTCCTCGGAGGAGGAGGCGTTGACGGCTCGGGATTTGTCTCTTCAGTTTCTGAAAGACTTCGGTTGGCTGGTCAATTGGGAGAAGTCGTCCCTGGAACCATCGAGGACAATTCTCTTTTTGGGAATGCATCTCGACACGTTTCGGTCGGTAGTTTCCCTACCACCAGACAAACAGTCATGTCTTCTTCGACATGTACAGATTATGACATCCTCAACGGCAATGTCCCTACGGAAGTGTATGCGTCTTCTGGGACTGATGGTGGCGTCCATGGAGGCAATTCCTTTTGCCCAGTTCCACTCCAGGACTCTTCAAAGGTTCATCTTGAGTCGATGGAATCAGTCGCAATCGCTGGATTGCAGTGTCACCATTTCTCGCGCGGTGCGGGATTCTCTAGAATGGTGGTTACGTCCAGGGGCATTCTCCCTGGGGAAGTCTTTTCCTCCCTCTGAAGTGGTCAGTCATAACCACCGATGCCAGCCTGACGGGCTGGGGGGGTGTTTGGAACAATCTCTGGATTCAGGGGGTATGGTCACCGGAAGAGTCTGTGCTTCCGATCAACATCCTGGAATTGAGGGCGATTTTCCTTTGCCTCCAACATTGGACGGTCCCTTTGAGCGGTCTGCCAGTCCGTGTGCAGACAGACAATGCGACGGCTGTCGCGTATATCAATCACCAAGGTGGGACAAGGAGTTCCAGACTCATGGTAGAGGTGTCCCGAATTCTGATTTGGGCAGAGGCCAATTTACCAGCCATTTCGGCGATTCACATTCCAGGGGTTCAGAATATTACAGCGGACTTTCTCAGTCGCAGAAGGATGGATCCCGGGGAATGGAGCCTCCACCCGGAAGTCTTTGCACTACTGTGCTCTCGCTGGGGAACCCCCCAAGTGGATTTGATGGCATCCAGGTCCAATGCCAAGTTACCGACATTCATGTCCAGGTACAAGGACCCGAAGGCGGTGGCGGTGGATGCTCTAGTGGCTCAGTGGGATCAGTTCGAGCTGATCTATGTATTCCCGCCGATATCCTTACTTCCTCTAGTGCTGCGTCGGATCAGACTAGAGAGAATTCCAGCTATTCTGATAGCTCCAGACTGGCCAAGAAGGGTGTGGTTCTCGACAATAATGTCGCTGTTGGCGGCACCTCCGTTTCCACTCCCTCTTCAACCGGACTTGTTGACTCAGGGGCCCGTTTGTCATCCGGACTTGATGTCCCTGCGTTTGACGGCGTGGCTCTTGAGACCGAAATCTTGACCCGTAGAGGTTTTTCAGCCGAGGTCATTGCTACCCTTCGTGCTGCAAGATGTCCGGCTACTTCTAGGATTTACCACAAAATTTGGGAAACCTTCTTTTCGTGGTGTTTGGGGTCTTCTCGGAACCCGAGAAAATTTTCCATTCCCAACCTGTTGGCTTTTCTGCAGCATGGGCTAGACAAGGGTTTGGCAGTTAGCACTCTGAAAGGTCAGATTTCTGCTCTGTCCTTATTGTTCCGGAGAACCATTGCTTCGAATAGAGACGTGCTCTCCTTTTTCCGAGGTATCTCTCGTAAGTTTCCGCCGCGGAAGGCACCCGTGTCTCCTTGGCGGCTCAACCTTGTTTTGGAGGCTCTTCAGCATAAACCTTTTGAACCTATGGTTTCTGCTAGCCTTTCTTTACTTTCTTGGAAGGTGGCTTTCCTTGTTGCAGTCACTTCCTTGAGGAGAGTTTCTGAATTGGCAGCTCTTTCTTGTTCGCCTCCTTTTCTGGAGTTTTTTCCGGATCGTGTAGTGCTTCGCACTCGGGGTGATTTTTTGCCTAAAGTGGTGTCACAATTTCATGTTAACCAGGATATTGTGTTGCCTTCACTCTGTCCGGATCCGAAGAATACGAAAGAGCGAGATTTACACACATTGGATTTAGTGCGGGCCTTGAAGTTTTATCTATCTATTACTCAAGGTTTTCGTAAGACGGACTCCCTGTTTGTGGTTCCGGCAGGTCGTCGGCGTGGTCAACGAGCTTCCAAGGGTTCTATAGCTCGTTGGATCCGGTCAGCTATTTTGGAAGCTTATCGTCTTCGGGGTGAATCTTGCCCGATTAAGATTCGAGCCCATTCCACGAGAGCTGTGGCTTCATCGTGGGCTTTTCATCAAGGTGCTTCGGCAGTGCAGCTTTGCCGAGCGGCGACTTGGCGCTCTGTCCACACGTTTACAAGGTTTTATAAAGTGGACGTCAGTGCTTCCGCTGATGCAGCCCTCGGACGTAGGGTCCTGCAGGCAGCTGTAGTTTAAAGTTCTGGATGAACTTGTGTTTAGCGCTGGTTGCGCTTTGTTGTTAAGGTTGTTGGGTTTCTGCCTTTTGTTGGTTTTTTCCCACCCTTATTTTTGAACTGCTTTGGGACGTCCCATCAGTAATGAATACTGTGGCTCTCTTCCTTCATCTGCAGCTGAAACACGGATTTTGGTAAAGACTTACCTGTAAAATCCTTTTCAGCGAAGGAAGGAAGAGAGACACAGCACCCTCCCACGGCAGAAGTGTGTTGATGTTTTCAGATGCAGCGCGACCCTTATCTGATAGCGATTATCTGGGCTGAGGTCAGCGCGCTAAGGCTCTGTTCCAGCATCGCCAGCTCATCGCAGTAGTCAGGTTCCGTGAGTAGTACCTGGAGCTCTGTGGTTTTTGGCTTTCTTTGCATGCATAACCTGTATCCTTGTGTTTTTTCTCTGAAGTTCCTTCAGAAGGGGTTATGTTGCTCTGCTGGTGATCTTGGCTCTTTTCCTAAAAGCTTTGGTACGACTGGAGCTGAGTAGGAGGAGCCCGAGCTGGAGGGGCCAGCCAGTCATCACTCTTTTGATCTGAGGTAACATCCTGATCTGGGGCTCCGCCTACCCATCAGTAATGAATACTGTGTCTCTCTTCCTTCCTTCGCTGAAAAGGATTTTACAGGTAAGTCTTTACCAAAATCCGTGTTTTGTCACTATTGCTTGTAGCTAGTGATGAGCGAATTTGTTCGGATTCGGTTCCGAATATGATCGGCATCAAATATTGTTTTTGCAATATTCGTCGAACACAGACGAACGTCATTAGTCAATGGGAGCAAAAATTACCAAATATGTTCAGAACCGATCACAAGACGTACATTCGGCACAAATAGGGTTCGAATATGGCATGAATACGGCAAATTCGGTCAACTCTACTTGTAGCATCTGTCACAGTTAGAAAAAGAAAAATGTATTTGCAATCAGCACCTATAAACTTAAGTTTCTTCACTCGTCTCTTGCAAAGAGGGCTGACTAGTCTGGGGAAACTAACGGCCCATCGACTAGTCAAAGTGCTAATTAGCATTAAAAAAAAACCTGAGGTTTTAAATACTTTTTTTTTGTAGCTGTGCTTATTTTTTCTGTGATCTCCCTAACGACTCGGAAATAATTGGATGCTAAGCATTTAGCTAAGCGGATAGAATTGTTGTATGTGTAATACTAATCTGAACACAAGGTGGCACTGTAACACAATACAGCAGCTCCTGCTTTCCACCGCTGAAACAGAGAGGATCCATGTACACAGTATATAGGATGAAAATGCAAATATCCGGCCAAATGAATCAGTTATGGATATTGCTCTACGTCCTAATCAACTGCAGCACTTTTTTTTTTTTTTTTCTTAAAGCACCACTCCAGCGTTGTGGTTTTTTTTTAAGCACTACCATGGCGCTTTAAATGCAAGCCCTCTGCCCCCGATCTTATAGTTGCCATCTGGCATTTTCAACTTTTAGCGATGTCGCTCTGATCCCGCGGCACCATCTCGTGACACTAGCTTCAGACTGTCCGGAAGTAAGAAGCTACGTCACAAGCCCTCAGTACAAGTCTGAGTGATAGAATGAGGCTGTCATAGACTTGTATTGAAAAGTGACCTCTGACGCTCTCTGGCAGACACTCGAGCTATTCGTCAGGTCACTTTTCACCAGAGACGGACTGGAGCGACTTTTTTTTTTTTTGTTCTTTTTTTTTATGTAGGGTGTTTTGCGGTCATCAAACTGTTTATAGTTGTGTCTCTTGTCCAGATCATCCTCCTATGAGAGAAGACCCTGGCTGCGGTCCCTCCGTAACATTTCAGCAGGTGCCTATGAGCCCTTCACAGCACGATCTCCCCTCATCCGTCCATATTCCAGCTTCTACATCAGAGTCAAATGTAAGAAGTCAGTTTGTTCTGCTAACATCGCATTTCTCTGTACATTGAAGGTAACACTGGGAGTTTGTCACCACGTTTGTTTTTTATATATATCTTTTCTTCCACTGTATAGGAAAGTGTAGTCTGTATCCTTTCCCATGCAGAGGGGCACACATAAAGTGGAATTTGTCACTGCCTTCCATAGGAGTTGTGCACTGGATCCTCTCAACATATATCTTTGGATATATGATATGTGAACAGTCTTACTCTGGGCATGTATTAAGGTTGTAAAAATTAAGGTATAATTAAAATAGATGCAGGAAAAAAAATTTGATCCAGCTCCTGATACCTTACAGGTAAAATCCAAGATTTATTCTTATTCATTTAAAAAAAAAGAAATATCCAAAAAAACATTTGCCAAAGGGTATTTGGAAAAAGAGGGGGGGGGACATGGGAGGAAAAAAAGGACACATATTCACAATACACGTTTTGAACAGGACATGTTCTTAGGCTTGGTGTGAATTAACACCACGTCTAAGGACATGTCCTGATGTCCTGTGAAAGCGCACGTCCCTAGAGAAGACTGAAGAAATGCCCAGTTGGACTACAAGCTGAGATTTCACATACTGCCCTCCAAAAGTAACAAATGTGAACATCTCTGCCATGGAGGGATGGAGCACAAAATGGAAAAGTTCAGCAGAATCAGGGGAGCTTCAAGGTCTTGAACTTGAATTTTTTTGTACCTCCAGTTTCACAAGAAAGGCATTGTAGACCATTTTCCCTGTTTTTGCTCATCACCCACTGCATGGACAAGCTGAAGCCCTTGCTGCAGGCTGCACTAAACTAAGCTGCGTCCTTCTGCTGCGAGGATGCGATCTTCAGTGCAGGAGTGAGGGTCATTGGGTCTTGCAGCTCTGATTTCCACACTGCAGATGGTCGCCTCTCAGCAGCAGGAGGACACTGTTCAGTTTAGTGTAGCCCACAGTATTAAGTTCTGATGGGCCCATACTGCTGGTTATTAGCAAAATCAACACTAATAGTGATTGAGAAAAAGGTTTGTCCTGCACTGTAATTATTTTGTTATGAAACTGGGGGTATGCTTTAATGTTGGTTGCAAAAAAAAGTGGACATTCCCACCCTGCAGGTAAATATGACAAACGCTGTCATTACCTGACTTGCTACTCCAATGTGTGGAAGGTGCACATTAAATTGACTGTATGTGCAATATCCTATGAGAATACAATCTCTTACATTTTTATACAAGCTGTTCAAGTCTGTAATGTGACGGCAGCAATCCTGTAAAAGAGATAATCTGAATGCTCCATTATATGCTGCAATCAGATTCCTGAAAGTCATTCCTATGTTGGGTTGCTGTAAATTCCATGCTATGCATTAGATTGTTTGTTTTACTTTTTGTAATATTGATTTGAATTGTTTAATCATTGGCCTCCAGTTTCGATCGCACTTGGCTCCTTCAGGTGTTTCTGAGCCCAAAGATGGTTTGAGTACGCCAGTGGTAATATCGGCTACTACGTCAGGATCAAGCATGTTAGCAACGCAGAAACTGGTAATTGCAAACATTGACTTATATCTGTGACTGTGCTCTTCCACTGCAATGTTTGACAACTTTGACATGGAAAGAATGATTTTAGAGGTTTCCTTTAAAGAATTGCACCACGTTTCAGTCTGTAGCCTTCATTCCTTCATTCATTTTCAGAACCACTGAGAAGCAATTTGCAGACTGATCCAAGTTTCAGATTTTTCTCTCGTGGGAGCAGTTCTCCTGGGAATATAGGCTTAATGTGAGCGCTGGGTGTATCCTGGGTCAAGCTGACTTCTCTTGCTTTCATGTATAACAGCTGCTATCCTGCTCTTATATATTCTTCCCGTGCTTTCTTATTTTCTCTGCCCTCTTTGAAACTGTACATGCTTTCCCCTTACCACTGCAGATCTGCGTACAACCCACTTGCTTCTATCTCTAACACTTAAAGAAGGGAGTGTGGAGTAGAGACCTCTGATCAGGAGCTCTGAAAGATTTGTAAGATTTTGTAGGTCACTCAGCTAGATAAAGGATTTCGAGACACGCTGCTGAAGAAAAGTGGTAGAATTTTTTTAATGAATACGATTTAGAAAGTTACCTGCAATTAGGAAGAAAATGAGCAATAAAATAATATTCTGTGGGAATGTGCACTTGACCTTTTTAGAGGTCATCTGTCATGCCCATCATACAGTCATGGCCAAAAGTTTTGAGAATGACACAAATATTATATTTTCACATGATCTGCTGCCCTCTGGTTTTTATGTGTGTTTGACAGATGTTTTTATCACAGACAGAAATATAATTGCAAACATATGAGTAACAAAAGCTTATATTGACAGAATGAGTTAATGCAGCAAGTCAATATTTGCAGTGTTGACCCTTCTTCTTCAGGACCTCTGCAATTCTCCCTGGCATGCTCTCAATCAACTTCTGGACCAAATCCTGACTGATAGCAGTCCATTCTTGCACAATCAATGCTTTTATTTTGTCAGAATTTTTAGGTTTTTGTTTGTCCACCCGTCTCTTGATGATTGACCACAAGTTCTCAATGGGATTAAGATCGGGGAGTTTCCAGGCCATGGACCCAAAATCTCTGTTTTGTTCCCTGAGCCATTTAGTTATCACCTTTGCTTTATGGCAAGGTGCTCCATCATGCTGGAAAAGGCATTGTTGATCGCCAAACTGCTCTTGGAGGGTTGGGAGAAGTTGCTCTTGGAGGACATTCTGGTACCATTCTTTATTCATGGCTGTGTTTTTAGGCAAGACTGTGAGAGAGCCGATTCCCTTGGCTGAGAAGCAACCCACACATGAATGGTTTCAAGATGCTTAACAGTTGGCATGAGACAAAACTGGTGGTAGCGCGCACCTTGTCTTCGAATGAGGCATTTCCTGATGTCCCAAACAATCGAAAAGGGGATTCATCAGAGAAAATAACTTTACCCCAGTCCTCAGCAGTCCACTGCCCGTACCTTTTGCAGAATATCAGTCTGTCCATGATGTTTTTTCTGGAGAGAAGTGGCTTCTTTGCTGCCCTCCTTGAGACCAGGCCTTGCTCCAAGAGTCTCCGCCTCACAGTGCGTGCAGATGCACTCACACCTGCCTGCTGCCATTCCTGAGCAAGCTCTGCACTGCTGGTAGCCCGATCCCGCAGCTGAAACACTTTTAAGAGACGGTCCTGGTGCTTGCTGGTCTTTCTTGGGCGCCCTGGAGCCTTTTTGGCAACAATGGAACCTCTCTCCTTGAAGTTCTTGATGATGCGATAGATTGTTGACTGAGGTGCAATCTTTCTAGCTGCGATACTCTTCCCTGTTAGGCCATTTTTGTGCATTGCAATGATGACTGCACGTGTTTCTTTAGAGATAACCATGGTTAACAGAAGAGAAACAATGATGCCAAGCACCAGCCTCCTTTTAAAGTGTCCAGTGGTGTCATTCTTACTTAATCATGACAGATTGATCTCCAGCCATGTCCTCATCAACACCCACACCTGTGTTAATGGAGCAATCACTGAAAAGAGGTTAGCTGATCCTTTTAAGGCAGGGCTGCAATGATGTTGAAATGTGTTTTGGGGGATAAAGTTCATTTTCTAGCCAAATATTGACTTTGCAAGTAATTGCTGTTAAGCTGATCACTCTTTATAACATTCTGGAGTATATGCAAATTGCCATTAGAAAAAATGAAGCAGTAGACTTTGTAAAAATTAATATTTGTGTCATTCTCAAAACTTTTGGCCATGACTGTAGAATAGTTATCTTTCAATTTCAAGATATAAAATAGTTAATTGTTTGCGAACCATTTGAGGGGCACCTAGTAATATTCATCCCTAACGTCCTGTATTTTAAATGTCAAACCCAAAGACACAGTCATGGAAGCTAATATACAGTGACAAGCAAAAGGGTAACAATGTTTTGAACTTTTAACTTTCAGGCTCCATTGTTCATCATCCACTACAGGTTCTAACTTGGGACTTGCCTTCATTTTATTGACAGTCATCTTGGCCATCTCATACATGAATTTGACTGAAAACTATTTAGCATATGATTAGTTATGCAGATTCTTGTCACGTCACTGCATTGTTACTGTTTTGCTCCTAAAAATGTAAATTTAATTTTTTATTACTTCGTAAATCCACCTTTGGCTTTTAACCCCTTAATGACCGCCGATACGCCTTTTAATGGCGGCAGTTAAGGGTACTTATTCCTCAGCACCGCTTTTTAACAGCGCTGAGAAATAAGTGAATAGCGCCCTCCAGCGTCGAAAAATCTTTGGGTCTTGGCTACCAGGAGTAGCTGAGCCCCCGTAGAACATGATCCGGGTCGGTTTTTACCGTCCCCAGTGTTGCGATCGCCGTTATTCAATGAATAACGGCGACCGCAAGAAGAAAAAAAAATGTCCAGTTTCCCTCTGACATGATCTAGCACATCAGAGAAAAGAGAAATGGGGTCCCCAGTACCTCCAATTTCCCCTGGTCCTTCTGGCTTTGTCGCCCGGCCCTCGGCGTCTTCTTCTGGGAAGTAAATGGTGGGCGCATGCGCAGTGCGCCTGCCAAGATCTGCTGGACTGCACCCAGCAACAATAGGAGATTTTTCCTATTGGTTCAGCTTGAACACTGTGATAGATCCTATCACAGTGATCAAAATAAAAAAAAATTGTAAGTCAAAACCCCCTTAGTTAGGTAAAAATAATAAAATAAAAAAAGTATTTATTTCCATTTTTCCATTAGGATTAGGGTTCAGGTTACAGTTCGGGTTGGGGTTAGGGTTGTCTTGGGGTTAGGGTTGTGGTTGGGATTAGGGTTAGGGTGGAGTTGTGGTTAGGGTTGGGATTAGGGTTAGAGGTGTGTTTGGGGTTAAGGCTGGAGTTAGAATTGGGGTGTTTGACTATTTAGGTAAATCAGGGGGTCTCCAAACACGATATGGCGCCCACCATTGATTTCAGCCAATTTTGCGTTTAAAAAGTCAAACAGTGCTCCCTCCCTTCTGAGCTTTGCCATGCGCCCTAACAGTGTCTTTCCCCCACATACGAGGTATTGGTGTACTCAGGAGAAATTGCACAACAATTTTGTGGTTCATTTTCTCCTGATACCCTTGTGAAAATAAAAAAGGTTGGTTCCTAAGTAAATTTTTGGTGAAAAAAGTAAAATGTTCATTTTTTCCTTCCACATTGCTTCAGTTCTCGTGAAGCACCTGAAGGGTTAATAAACTTTTTGAATGTGGTTTTGCGCACCTTGAGGGTGCAGTTTTTAGAATGGTGTCACTTTTGGATATTTTTTGTTATAGTGACCCCTCAAGCTCACTTCAAATGTGATGTGGTCCCTAAAAAATGGTTTTGTAAATTTTGTAGGAAAAATGAGAAATCGCTGGTCAACTTTTAACCCTTATAACGTCCTAACAAAAAAAAAATTATGTTCAAAATTATGCTGATGTAAAGTAGACATGTGGGAAATGTTATTTATTAACTACCATATAAGCCCAGATTTTTCAGCCCATTTTTAAAGGCTGAAAGTCCCCCTCTCGGCTTATACGCAAGTCATATACTCCCCCTGGCGCGTCTCTGCTGCCTCCCTGCTTCTCCCACGATCTCAGGCTCCTGCGCATATTCATGACTTTAATGAGCGGTACCACGTGACCGCTGAAGAAAGGAATTGCTTCCGGAGACCGCGGGAGAAGCAGGGGGGCAGCAGAGACGCTCCAGGAGGGGGTAAGTATATGCGATATTCACCTGTCTCTGGTCCACCTCTGCACGCCGCTCTATCCTCTGCGTCCAGTGGCGTACCGTCAATAGTAGCAGACCACGCAGCTGCTATAGGGCCCGGACAGGTGAGGGGGCCCGCGACGGCCGCTGCGGTTTGGCAGCTGTGCTGACACAGTACTATCTCCTTTAATTAAATGTAAGCGCCGGCCGCTGTATACCCCCTTGAAGCTCCCCTTTCCTTGTTTCCTGGTCAGCAGTTGACTGAAGTCTCTCGCTGGATTTGCATAAGAACGCCACGCCTCCTGGCTGCCAGAGAGCAGCACATGTGCATTGCAGAAAACATTCATGAGCCTCTCTCACTCAGGGAGAGGGACACACACACGAGACAGTGAGCCCGGCTGGCTGGGGGACGGGGTGGATTTTTCAGCTGCAGATGGAAGCAAGGGGGACACTTCTTTACTTCTGGGTAGGGCGGAGCCAGATAGTAGGACTAACCTCAGGTTCTAAAAATGGGTGTTGTCCGGCCCCTCCGGCTCTGGCTCCTCCTGCCGTACACTCCAGTTTCGACTTGAGGTCCAAGTAGGAAGGACGGCTGCTAATGCAGCTCCTCAGAAAACACCTCAGAAGAGTTTATTATTTTACTCGGACAGGGTCCTGGACTTTATGTCTAGAGGATCAGGGGTACCGGCGCTGCTGGTCCCCATCCTCTCCCCTGGCAATATGTATTCCCTAAATGGTGGTCATTACATTTTCTTGCCGGCCCGGGGGGAAGAGGTGGCTATCCCTGACAGGACGCACACCACGTTCTGGGTCACTGCGTTCCTTGTTCTCATGGGGAAGCAATGGGCACAGCGTCACATATCCGTGGAGGGTCCCTGTGGCGTTTTTGGCTGGTGAGTAATCTGCATTATATTTTGATATGTGCGAGTGATTACAGCGTCTGCGGTGACAGCGCTGACTGTTATTGGTGTTTCCCACTATTTTCTCATGATTGGGCATTTTTTTTTAAAAAAAAAAAAAAAAGAGAGAAGAGAGCGATTTTTTATTTATTATGTGCTGTGTGTTTTCGGCGCTGCAGCGCCGTTACAGTGTACAGGGAGAGGAGTGCAAAAGATCTCCCGCACTTTTTTGACTGAGCAGAGAGGGGGCGTGGCTTCGGGCTTTCCCGGCTTTCTGATTACAGGAAGTGACTGGCTCCTTCTCTTCCTGCTCTCTGCGGCAGCCATTACAGCTCTCCTGGTCTCCTCTCCTCCGTTTCTGTACACAGGCATTTGAGACAACACCAAGCCAGCCGGGTGAGTCGCTGCTATCGCTTAGGTAGCAGCTTAACCCTTTAGCCTCCCGCAGCATTTTTTTTGCTGTTTGCGCTCTCTAGCGCAGCGCTGCAGTTTTCTGATCATTGGGACATTGTATCCCTCAGTAACGGTCTGTGAGCTGTCTGCAGCGGGGGGGGTGCCGTTTTTCACTGCTGGGGTATTCTTTTGCTTTTAAAGAAGTTAACCCTTCAGCGTTTTGCTATTGTGTGAGACCACACTGCTCTGGTTATTTCTCATCACTATTACCATCTGAATAACCGGCATGTCAGATTTGAGTCAGGAGGCTAATCGTCTTCCTCGTCCTCTCCAGGACCAGCCCCGCGTTTCTGACGCGATAGAATCCTCTGCACCTTCTAGCGCCGCTATTGGAGGTCGCTATGATGCCAAGTTTGATATGCTCACTACTGCTATTAGTGGGCTTTCTGACCTTTTGGGTCAGTGGGTATCCTCTAGACCTTCTCATAGCAAAAAGCGTCCCAGGATTGCTATGCCCTCCCCACTAAGTGACTCAGATTTGTCTGCGAGGGGGAGTTCTCCTTCAGTTTCTGAGGGAGAATGTTCTGATTCGGGCAGAGAGGATTTTCAGGAGCACTCTGCTTCCTTGTCGGGCCGTATAGATGCTTTTGTCAGAGCCATACGAGAGGTACTGCAAGTACCTGAGGACATTAATGATGATGAAGGTATTCCCAGATGGTACCATGGGTCGCAAAGATCACGTTTAGCGATGCCAGCTATGAGTGAGTTTTCTAAGAAAGTAGAAAAGGAACGCGTTTGTCCAGACAAGCGTTTTCAGGGGACAAGGTTGTTTGAAACCTTGTATCCTTGTCCAGCAGACCTATTTGCTAGCTGGATTCCGTCCCCTGAGGTGGATATTTCTTTATCCAAGCTTAACAAAGCTTCTATGCTTCCCGTCAAAGGAAAAGCTACTTTGCAGGATGCGCTGGACAAAAAGTCAGAGATGGCGGCCAAGGCCGGCTATGAAGCTGCTGGTCAGGCCTTTAGAGTGGCTTTATCTTCCTATTGTGCTTCTAGAGCTTCCATGGGTTGGACAGCTCGCCTGCGGATATCCCTGCAGGATGGGTCTTCTTTACAGGCAATAGATGAGATCATTAAGTTAATAGAAGAATCAGACCAATATGTCTGTGACGCTCTTTTGGATATGGCTTCCCTAATATCCAGAGCTCAGGCTTCTACAATCACTGTTAGAAGAGCGTTGTGGCTTAAACAGTGGACTGGAGATGCGGTCTCCAAACAAGGTTTGCTATCTTTGCCTTACAAAGGTGGTCAGCTTTTCGGCTCTGACCTCACAGAATTGATTGCTAAGGCTAAGGAGTCAGCGTTGCCTCAGCGTAGGGCAGCTACGGCTGCTTTTGGCAGGACCGGTTCCTACGGTAACCGGCGGTTTTTTCGTGGCAGGGGGCGAGCCGGTCACTCCTCTTGGGGATCGGGTCGTCCCACCTTTTCAGGGAAAAAGTCTTCCCAAAAGTCTAACGCTTCTTGGAAACAATACCCGCGCAATGACAAGCGGGAATCTGACAAAAAGCCCGCCAAAACGGACTGACGCCAGAAGTTCACTCGAGGATTCTCGAGTGGGGGGCGCCTGCTCCTGTTTCAAGCGGTTTGGGTCTCCCGCGTCTCAGACTCCTGGGTGACACGAATAATGTCGGCAGGCTATTTCATAGAGTTTCTCTCTCGCCCTCCAGAAAGATTCTGTCAGTCTCGCGTTCCGTCAGATCCCGACTTATTGACCGCTCTGCGGCAGGAAGTCGATTCCTTACTACAGAAGGGTGTAGTAGTGTCAGTTCCTCCGGAAGACCGGGGAAGGGATTTTATTCCAACCTCTTTGTGGTCCCCAAAAAGGAGGGAAAGTTTCGTCTCTGGATCTCAAGAGGTTAAATCGGCATGTTTACACCCAAAAGTTCCGCATGGAGTCGCTTCACTCAGTGGTGACTGCCCTGTCACAGAACAATTTTCTGGTGTCCATAGATATTCGCGACGCCTATTTACACGTTCCCATCGGAAGATCTCATCAGCGCTTTCTGCGCTTTGCCATAGGTCAGGACCATTACCAGTTTGTGGCCCTCCCTTTCGGGTTGGCTTCGGCACCCCGAGTTTTTACAAAGGTGCTGGCACCTCTTATGGCAATGCTTCGGAGACAAGGGATCATGATACTTCCTTATCTGGACGATCTTCTGATTGTGGCATCCTCAAAGGAGGAGGCAGTGACGGCTCGCGATTTATCCCTTCAGCTCCTGGAGGATTTCGGGTGGCTGATCAACTGGGAGAAGTCATCCCTGGAGCCTTCTCAGTCAATCCTGTTTTTGGGCATGATTTTCGACACAGCGAAAGTGGTAGTTTTTCTGCCAAAGGACAAGCAAACCAGTATCCATTGTCTGGCACAGACTGTGCAGTCCTCAACGACAGTATCCTTTCGAAGATGTATGCGCCTTCTGGGGTTAATGGTCGCTTCGATGGAAGCTCTTCCGTTTGCTCAGTTCCATTGCAGAACGCTTCAAAGCTTCATTTTGAAGAGATGGAATCGTGCACAGGAAACACTGGATTGCAGGGTTTTAATCTCCCGCAAAGTGCGAGAGTCTCTGGACTGGTGGTTACGTCCGGAACGGTTTTTCCTGGGAAAATCTTTTCTTCCCTGTCATGGTCGGTCTTGACCACCGATGCCAGCCTGACGGGCTGGGGGGGAGTTTGGAACAATCTCTGGATTCAGGGAGTTTGGTCACCGGAAGAATCGGTGTTACCGATCAACATCCTGGAATTGAGGGCAATTTTTCTTTGCCTCCAACATTGGACGGTCCCTTTGAGCGGATTACCAGTTCGTGTTCAGACGGACAACGCTACGGCGGTTGCGTATATCAACCATCAAGGCGGGACGAGGAGCTCCAGACTCATGTCGGAGGTATCTCGGATTCTGATATGGGCCGAGGCTCATTTGCCGGCCATTTCTGCGATTCACATACCAGGAGTTCAGAATATCCAGGCAGACTTTCTCAGCCGAGAGAGGATGGATTCAGGAGAATGGAGTCTTCATCCGGAAATCTTTGCACTTCTGTGCTCCCGATGGGGGACTCCTCAAGTAGACTTGATGGCCTCCAGGATCAATGCCAAGTTACCAACTTTCATGTCCAGATACAGGGATCCGACCGCGGTGGAAGTGGATGCGCTGGTGGTTCCGTGGAGCCAATACCAGCTGGTTTATGTGTTCCCACCGATATCCTTGCTGCCGCTTGTGTTACGTCGGGTCAGGCTGGAGAGGGTTCCGGCTATTCTGATAGCCCCAGATTGGCCGAGAAGGACGTGGTTTTCCACGCTGATGTCGCTTCTGGCGGCGCCTCCTTTTCCTCTGCCTCTTCGACCGGACTTGCTCACTCAGGGTCCCGTGTGTCATCCGGGCCTGAGGTCTCTGCGTTTGACGGCTTGGCTCTTGAGACCGAGATTTTAACCCGTCAAGGGTTTTCAGAAAAGGTCATTGACACTATGAGAGCGTCAAGAAGTCCGGCTACGACTAGGATTTACTACAGGATTTGGGAATCCTTCTTTTCATGGTGTTTGGGTTCTTCCAGGAATCCAAAGAAATTTTCATTACCCAACTTGTTGGTTTTTTTTGCAGCACGGGCTGGATAAGGGTTTGGCAATCAGTACCCTGAAGGGTCAGGTGTCTGCCCTGTCGGTGCTTTTTCGTAAAGCTATTGCCTCGCGTAGGGACGTATGTGCCTTTTTTCGCGGAGCAGCCCGTCAGTTTCCTCCAAGGAAAACTCCTGTGTCGCCTTGGCGGCTTAATCTGGTTTTGAAAGCTCTTCAAAGTGCTCCTTTCGAGCCTATGGATGCTATTAATCTTTCTTTGCTTTCTTGGAAGGTTGCCTTCCTAGTGGCGGTCACTTCCTTGAGACGGGTTTCCGAGTTGGCGGCTCTTTCATGTTCGCCACCTTTCTTGGAATTTTTCCCGGATCGTGTTGTTCTTCGCACGCGACATGATTTTCTCCCTAAAGTGGTATCTCAATTCCATGTCAATCAAGATATTGTGTTGCCTTCGCTTTGTTCAGAACCAAAGAATGCGAAGAAGCGGGCCTTGCACTCATTGGACTTAGTGCGGGCATTGAAGTTCTACTTGTCAGTTACGCAGAGTTTCCGGAAGTCGGATTCTCTTTTTGTGATTCCAGCAGGTCGTCGTCGTGGTCAACGAGCTTCTAAAGATACTATAGCTCGTTGGATCCGGTCAGCTATTTTGGAAGCTTACCGTGTTATGGACGAACCTTGCCCGATTAATATTCGGGCTCATTCCACGAGAGCTGTGGGCTCTTCGTGGGCCCTTCATCAAGGGGCTTCGGCAGCCCAGCTCTGTCGAGGAGCGACTTGGCGTTCTGTTCACACCTTTACAAAGTTTTATAAGGTGGACGTCAGTGCCTCCGCTGATGCGGCCTTAGGACGCAGAGTCCTTCAGGCGGCTGTATTTTGAAAACTTCTAGTTAAGTTTATGTTGCGCCTGTTGCGCATGTATCAAGGTGTTGGCCTCTGCCTGTTTAAGGTTTTTTCCCACCCTTGTTTTTGTACTGCTTTGGGACATCCCAGAAGTAAAGAAGTGTCCCCCTTGCTTCCATCTGCAGCTGAAATACGAATTTTGGTAAGAACTTACCTGTAAAATTCTTTTCAGCAAAGGAAGCAAGGGGGACACTTCTCCCTCCCATAAGTCAGAAGGTGTTGTTTCAGATGCAGCACGGCTCTCTCTGATAAGCGAGTTTCTGAGCTGAGGTCAGCGCTCTACGGCTCTTTCCAGCATCGCCAGCTCATCGCAGTGGTCAGGTTTTGTGAGTGGTACCTGAGCTGTGTGGTATTCATGTTATGTGCATAACATTGTTCTTTTGAATCCTGTCAGTTTGGTTATGGCGCTCCGCTGGTGATTTATTTCTCCTTAGCTTGTGTACAAAACTGGAGTGTACGGCAGGAGGAGCCAGAGCCGGAGGGGCCAGACAACACCCATTTTTAGAACCTGAGGTTAGTCCTATTATCTGGCTCCGCCCTACCCAGAAGTAAAGAAGTGTCCCCCTTGCTTCCTTTGCTGAAAAGAATTTTACAGGTAAGTTCTTACCAAAATTCGTATTTTTTGTTAAATGTGTCTCCTCACAGGGGGGGGGGCCCATTCAGACTTTTGCTTTGGGGCCCAATGATTTCTATGTACGCCCCTGTCTGCGTCCTCTGGCTGTGACGTTAAGGTCAGAGGGCGGGATGACGTAGTTAGTGCGCGCCGCTCCCTCTGCCTGAACAGTCACTGACAGAGGACCCGGAAGACGGAGTGGCATGCAGCGGTGGACCGGGGACAGGTGAATATCTCAGGTGCCGGCGCCCTGAGCCAGCGATGACACCGGCACCTGTCCCCCATAGTGCGCCGGTGTCCCCGCCTGCTCCGGACGCCGGCACCTGGCCCCAGCGACGAGAGGTGAGTATGTCATTTATGGGGCCTATTCTATGGGGCATAATCTATGGAGCATTTTATGGGGCATAATCTATGGTGCATTTTATGGGCATAATCTATGGAGCACCTTATGGTGCCATAACCTTTATGGAGCAGCATATGGGGCGTATTATTCAATGGAGCATCTTATGGGGCCAGTATTCACTTTTGTGCAGCATTGTATGGGGTGTATTTTGTATAGAGCATCTTATGGGGCCATCATGAACTGTATGGAGCATTATATGGGACTCCTGATTCAATATGGATATTCAAAAGCATTTAACCTACTGATGTCTCAATTAATTTAACTTTTATTGGTATCTATTTTGATTTTTGAAATTTACCAGTGGCTGCTGCATTTTCCACCCTACGCTTATACCCGAGTCAATAAGTTTTCCCAGTTTTTTGTGGCAAAATTAGGGGGGTCGGCTTATACACAAGTATATATGGTATTTTGTGTGACACCACTCTCTGATTTAAGGTGACAAACATTAAAAGTTTGAAAATTGCAAAATTTTCTAAATTTTTGCCAAATTTCATTTTTTTCATAAGTAAATGCAAGTTACCGTATGTACTCATGTATAAGCCGACCCGTGTATAAGCCGACCCCCCCCCCCTAATTTTGCCACAAAAAACTGGGAAAACTTATTGACTCGCGTATAAGCCTAGGGTGAAAAATGATTAGGCCCCCATAAACTGCACAGATTATGCCCCGTATGATCCACAGATTATGCCCCCATATGCTCCACAGATTATGACCCCATATGCTCCAGATTATGCCCCATATGCGCACAGATATCCCTATGCTGCACAGATTATGCCCCCGTATGCTCCATAGATTATGCCCCCATATGCTCCACAGATTATGCTCCACAGATTATGCCCCCATATGCTGCAGATTATGAGATATTTACCTGTCCTCTCTCCACCGCTGCGCACTGCTCCCTCTTCCGGGTCCTCAGCAGTGACTGATCAGGCAGGGGGCGCGACGCGCACTAACGACGTCATCGCACCCTGATCATTCACAGCCAGAGGAGTCGGACGAGGGAGCAGCGCAGCGGTGGTCCGGGGACAGGTAAATATCGCTATACTTACCCCTCCGCCGGCTCGTCTCTGCAGCCTCTCCTCTTCTCCCGGCGGTCTCCGCAGCTCTTCAGTCCTACAGCGGTCATGTGCTACCGCTCATTAAAGTCATAAATATGTGCATATTCATGACTTTAATGAGCGGTACCATGTGACCGCTGCAGGAAGGAGCCGGAGATCGTGGGAGAAGCAGGGGGCTGCAGAGACGCGCCGGCGGAGGGGTGAGTATGATCCGACACCCCCGCCGACCCCCGTATATGACTCGCGTATAAGCCGAGAGGGGGACTTTCAGCCCTAAAAAATGGGCTGAAAATCTCGGCTTATACACGAGTATATACGGTATATCAAAGAAATTTTACCACTGACATGAAGTACAATATGTCACGAAAAAAACAGTCTCAGAATCAGTGGGATATGTTGAAGTGTTCCAGTAGTCAGAATTGTAAAAATTGACTTGGTCATTAAGTACCAGATTGGCTGTCGCTAATGGGTTAACACTGCTTTCTTAGTATAGCAATGAATTTCAATACAAAGTCAGTCCCATACACATTTGTATCTCATAAACCTACAACTCTCAGTATGTCCCTAACAATGGTAAGGGTATGTTTCCACGGTCAGGAAATGCTGCGGATTGGACGCTGCGTACAGCCGCAGCGTCCAATCCGCAGCGGCCAGATGTTACAGCATAGTGGAGGGGATTTTATGAAATCCCATCTCTACTATGCGTTCAAATACACAGGTGGCAGACCTGCGTATACGCACATGTGGCGCGTCTTTTTAGACTGCAGCATGTCTATTTAAGATAAATAGCACCGTTCTATGTATAGGATGTGGTGATTCCGCTTGTGTTCAATGAATACATGTGGAATCCCTGTGCGTACAAAAGCCAGCAGTGTTTTGGATGGAGCCGGGTATCCGCTGCGTCCAAAGCGCTGCCATCCGGGACCATGGAAACATACCCTAAGAAGATAATTGGAAACTGCAAACCATATAGGAATAAAAACCACCCAGGGTGTGGAGGGGAATACCACTGTTTATATATGAAGAATATTATATATTTTTTTGTATAGTTAAATTGATATGCATGTGAGTGTTGAAGCTATATATGTATCAGCTTGCTATATGTCTCTACATTTTTAAACATATATTTTAATAATACATGGTTTTATATTTTGAGCCACTTGATTAATAAAGGCAATTTATTTACTGGTGACATTGGGCTCCTGGTCTTTTTTCTTTCTCCTGTCACTGTGGTATTCCCCTCCACACCCTGGGTGGGTATTATTCATTTCCAGATGGTCTGCCATCCCAATTTTCAGGTGATATAGCCACATATTCATTTTAGTATTTTAATTTATTTCTTTTTATATATATATTATTTTGATATTTTGTGAGTTATATATCTCTTGATTATTTTTTTTAACCATATAGGAACAACAGGACTGATGAAACTCAGGCAGAATTTACACAAAAACATTTACAGCCAAGTAACTTTTCTCTGATCCCTTTATTTTCGTCTCCATTTTCTCCTGACGCCATGATGATTTCTCACATCCACAGCTCTACTCTGCAGACTTCCCTGTCCTTCCCCGGTCTTCTGCAGCACATCCCAACACTGTGCCCTTAAAAATAAGTGTTATTAAAATGCCCACTGCATAAAAATATTTGTCCATACTCATTGCCCTAAATGAGTGTCCTATGGAATATGACCTCCACACTGTCTGCTTTAATGATCTATAACCTCCAAATGGTCTGCCACACTGTCCACCACAGCCCTCCCATTATATAGAATGGTTACCACAGCCCCTTCCATTATGTAGAATCACTAATTAAAAAACACAATACTAATTTTACCATTAGTGCCATTATCCTCAGGAGCGTTTCGAGGTTATCGCTGGTCACTGAGGCTGCGTTCCCAGCCGGGCTGAACTGCAATGATCTCAGCACTGTGAGAAAAAGTCACTAAGTTCACCACAGATCACCATGAATTCTCACAGTGATCTGCAGTGAACTCCGTGACCTTTTCCCATGGTGCTGAGTAGTGATGAGCGAGTAGCATTGTTGCTCGGGTGATCTCCGAGTATTTTGGCGTGCTCGGAGATTTAGTTTTCGTCGTCTCAGCTGCATGATTTGAGACTTGTAGACAGGCTTAATACATGTGTGAATTCCCTAACAAACCTGCATTCCACACATGTATTCAAGCTGTCTAGCAATCGCAAATCATGCAGCTGAGGCGACAAAAACTAAATCTCCGAGCACGCCCAAATACTATGAGATCACCCGAGCATGCTCAGGGAGACCGGAGCAACACGTATACTTGCTCATCACTAGTGCTGAGGTCACCGCACTTCAGCCCGGCTGGGAACGCAACCTCCATGACCGGCGATAAGTTGATGTCACCGCTACTCATTGATGCTACGCTTGAAGCAACTCATTCATGAATGGTTCTCAGCCTGGCCGGTCATTTCTTGCCACCGTCTAGGTTGAAAACTATTTATCCCCAGACGTGGATTACGGCGTGGGACAGAACGACTGACAGGTGAGGGATAGTTGTTTTTTTTTAACATTTTTGTTTTATTACAGAAGACGAGGGATTCAATGGAATGGACATTAGGTGAATATAACGGTGTTTATTATTTTTAAATAAAAATGGAAAGTGTGTTTTGTTTTGATTATAAATAAAATACTTTAGTCTTGCGGTGTCTTTATTTACAATACAACTATAGGATTAGCAATGGATAGGTGTCTTATAGACACCTCTCCTTTACTAAGCCGTGAGCTTGATGTCACCAGACAATACAAAAGTGACATCAACCCCACAAATATTACCCCACTTGCCATCACTACAGTGCTAGTAGGAAGAGTAGGGCAAAGCGCCAGAATTCACACAATATATGTGCCTTTTCTGGGTGGCTGCAGGCTGCTATTTTTAGGCTGGGGGGGGCAATATCCATGGCCCCTTAGCAGAATGATAATACCTTCCCCAGCTGTCTGCTTTAGCAAGGCTGGTTGTCAAAAAATGGGGGAGACCCCACACTTTTTTTTTTTATTATTTAAATAATTAAGAAAAACCGCATGGAGACCCCTCTACTCTTGATGCTGACCGCTGAGGGTTGCAGCCCATAGCTGTCAGTTTTGTGTTGCTGTTTATCAAAAATACATTTATTAATGAATACTCCCATCAGGATATCTCCAGTACACTTTTTTCCAGTACCGAAATATCAGGACGTGTGAAACCAGCCTAACAGATTGTTTTCCCATATGAACATGTTAAGTCTGAGCACCAAAGTTTAAAATCCATTTTTTTTTCTCAGGCAAACCTCAGTACTTTCTGTTTCAGGAAATCCACCTGCACATTAGCAGCAGTGAGCAGACTCTGACCCTGCCTTGTATTGAAGCTTCTAATGAGCGTGTTCAGGGGTCATTGTGAAGGCAGGAGGAGCTGTGATGTCACCTTTTGTGATCTTTGGATCATGCTATTTATCTGTTATTGTAATTATGCCTTAGATGATAATGAGACTACTGAAAACTTTTCAAAGGACAGGAAGTATGAGCCTAAAATAGCTCCAGTGACCTGTGTGAAAATTGCAAAATTACCAATATTGAATTTTTTAAATGAAAATATGTAGAAAATAATTGTCAAAATAAAAAAAATACATAGAACGTATCCCTATCTGCAGTAGTTTCTGATTCTTCTGTATCAAAATAGATGCTTTTTCCTGCAACAAAATAGAAGCCGATCTGTCTCTTCTGTCGCTTTGTAGAGTCCATGTGGAGTATAACTAACGCAAAATCATACATATCTCCACGGCGTGATGTATTACATGTGCAGAGTTCCTGTATTATGCTTTTGTATCGTAAAGGAAATATTACAGCAAATTTTTGTTCTGAGTGTACAAAGAATTCACAAACAGACTGAGATAGCGATCACAGGGCGCAGCGTTCAGTGGAAACATTAGGAGGAACAGCTACATTCTTTTACAAGGTGTTCTTTGTATATTTTGGAGATACTTCTGTCCAGTGCAACTTTAAACCCTTAACCACTTCATGACTGGGCTATATTCCGTGGTGGGAAAAAAAATTTGAACATTTATAAAAAAATAAAAAAAAATTCTACCTGTCACTTTTTTTTCCCAAAACCCATAATGTTTTCCGTTTTTGGGATCCGGTGCTGGGTGAGGGCTTTTTTTTTTTTTGTGTGCCCTGATGTGACATTTTTATTGATACCCTTTTGGCGATAGATACTATGTATTGATCCCCCTCTTATTGCAGTGTTGCGTCTGGCAAAAAGATGTAATTTTAGCATTTTGATTTTTTTTTTTTACTCTTTACCTCGTTTACTAATCTGATTAATTTATTTAATATTTTGATAGAAGGAACTTCTGCAAACACGATACTAAATATATTTTGTTGTTTTTTTAATTTTTCTTTTTAATGGGGCAAACGGATGATTTTGAACTTTTTTTTTCCTATATTTTTAAAAACTTTTTTTTTTCACCTTTTATTGTGTTTGTTAGCCTCCTTATGTGACTTGAACCTAAGATCATCCTGTAGCTTGTGCTGTGCACAACAGTATATCAGCGCTATGTATGGCGAGCATCACGGTCTCTTATGAACGCCAGCTAGCCGCTAACTTTCACAGGAGAATCGTCGCGACAAGCACAGAGGTCTTCAGCAGACCCGCACCTGTCATAGTAACCCATTGGTGCCCAAAATCACATCACAGGCATGTGGAGTGGCACGCCCCCTGCTGGAGCATGCCAAGTGCCGCTATCCAAGATCGAGGCCATGTGCACACATTGAGTATTTGGTGTGTTGTTTTTTTTGCCTCAGTATTTGTAAGCCAGAGAGGCTTGAAGAAGGTTTTTTTAAAACCGAAATGTCGCCGTCTGGGCTTAATACTATGCTATAATATACTTCTATACTATTCTTTTGCATTTATTTTGCAGTGCTGCTTTCCTTTTTTTATATGCTGTATATTATAGCAACTGCGTATTTGTTTTGTGGGGTCTGGCTCCGGCTGTAGATTACTGTGGTGCTGTTCCACTATTTTTTGTGTATGTGTATATAATATATGCTGTATATTTCTCCATTTTCCGAGGCCAATAACTTTTTATGCTTTTTTTTTGGGGGGGCCATAGAGCACGTATGAGGCTATGTGCACACATTGCGGATTGTTAGCGGTTTTGCCGCGGTTTTTCACGGCAAAAACGCTTACCCAACGCAACTCATTATATCCTATGGGATTCCGCAATGCTGTGCACATGCTGCGTGTTTTTCCGCTGCCAAATCGCATCGCGTAAAAAAACGCAGCATGTTCATTCTTTTTCTGGAATCGCGGCGATTCCGCCGCCATAGGAATGCATTTAACCGCTTACTTTCCGCATGTGGCTATGCCCACCATACGCTAAGCAAGCGGTTCATGTGCAGATGGTACCCAGGGTCTGGAGGAGAGTAGACTCTCCTCCAGGCTCTGGGTACCATATCCATATTAAAACAATAAAATAATAAATAGAGATATTCTCACCTTCCGGGGCCCCCGCAGCTTTCCCGCCTCTCAGCGACGCTCCCGGCAACTCCCGTTCCCAGGCGTCCTTTACGACGATGATCCCAGATGACGTAAAGGTCTCGCGTGATGCTACGTCATCTGGGGTCATTGTCGCAAAGGACGCCTGGGAACGGGAGTTGCCGGGAGCGTCGCTGAGAGGCGGGAAAGCTGCGGGGGCCGCCGGAAGGTGAGAATATCTCTATTTATTATTTTTATTATTATTTTAAACATTACATCTTTTTACTATTGAAGCGACATAGCGACAATCAGTTTTCCAAGCGATGCTACAGATTGCTTGGAAAACGCTAGCATTCTGCAAGCTAATTACGCTTGCAAAATGCTAGTTTCTGGTGGGAATACGCATACCTATAAAATGCAGATTTCCCGCGGCAATTCTGCAACTTGTGCACATAGCCTAAGGGCTTGGTTTTTTTTCCTTTTGTGTCCTGAGTGGTTTTATTGTATCCAATTTGCAATACATACTTGTTTTTTTTCATTATTCAATTAATATTGCATTTTTTTAAGCTGATGAGGTGACCAAAAACCATTATTGCGGGATGCTGATTTTTTTTTTTCTCTTTGCAGTGTTTACTGTATGGGTTAATTAAGTATAAGTGGTTGACTGAAATCGGCAGGTTCAGGCAACTTTTATCTGTGTTTTTACTGCCTGCCCCCATTTCTCCATGTTTGTATTACTAGACCTGTGGAAAGCATTGTTTGCACTAACGTAAGCAGAGCTACATTGCTGTCTACAAACATAGATCCCTACATACATACAAGTTTACTATATGGATGCTGAACACAATTCGTTGTATTCCCATCACTTGTTGAATGATCCACTATGTTTTATGTGATTATAGCCTGTGACCAGAGTTATAACTTCAGGCCAGCAAAAGGCTGGGAAGACGATAACGGCCCGTGTTACTGCTCGTGCTGATCTGGCGCAGAAAATCACCAAGACAGGAGGAAGTGTCACTTCTATGGGAGTTTCACCACCAATGAGCTCCATAGTGGTGGAAAAGCATCATCCAATCACTCAGGTATCTCCACATGTCATGTTTCCCCATTGTAGTAAATGGACAGCATGGCAATTGCCTGTTGAGAAGTTATAATGTGTAAATCACTACTTCCCTCATCATTTGCACTACAACCTGACACCTATAGTGAACGTCCCATTTTAAGTAAAACCTATAATGGAGCAGGTCTTCCAAGCATAGGCCGACAATGTGTCACCTCTGGGAATCGCACCTCTGGGATCTCTGCAGTTAGCACAATAAAGGATCCATATTGTTGTTGCCCCTTTACCCCAGTAACAGTTATAAGATCTTAGAAAGTCTAACCAGAAAAGGGTAAGACAAAAAATCGGCCCGTCAGTTATAAATCTTTATTTTCAACCAGACAAAAACAATGTTGGAGCGCCTTTTCTTACAACTCTCTACCGTCATGTTCCTTTATAAGTCCTCCTGGAAATGTAAGAATAAATTGATAACACACCTCGATAATCGGGTGTTTCTGATTGGCTAGATGTCGTAGGGACACACCTTATTGACTAAAGGGGATTGGTAACACCCACTTGTCAGTTTATTATACATTACAGGTAGAATTACAAAGGAACGACACAGTGCAGAGGTCTAAGAAAAGATGCTCCAGGTTGTTCATGAGAGCTGGCAAGTCCTCTTTAATCTGTACTAGAATATTGGTTATTTGTCCGTGAAGTCTTTGTTTTCGCCACACTTCTTCTTGCGGAGTCCTCTGTCCCGCTTCTGACATATGGCAGTGTTTCTCATTGGCACAGTGTGGCAGGAGAGGTAGGTATCATTATGCCAGGTTGGTGTATTGGCGTGCTACACAGCCTGATTAGCCTAGTAATGACCCATCCATCGCATTTCCGGGTGCAGAGGCATTGTTCTAATCTTTTCATTATGGATCTTTATGTAACTCTGTTACTAAATGTTCTCTCTCTAAACATTTGTATCTTTAAAGCAAACCATTTCTCAAGCCATAGCTGCAAAATACCCTCGATCTGCATTACACAGTGCCAGCTCCATCAGTGGCAGGGGTACTGGGCAAAGTGCCCGAACATCTCACGTCCACTCCGGGGTTCATTCAATCAAAGTCGTTGACTGACCTTCAAAGTCCATGAGCAAATCCACAAGAAGAGCCTCAGTAAAGCAATAATAGAATACTGGATCTGAATTGATACAACGTCTTGATTCTGGATGGAGCAGGTCTACCTCTCAATCAATTTTACCTGCTCGTGGCTTTAGTTGTATCGGAGTCCTGCTTCTGATCGATCCTGACCTCTCTTTTGCAAGTGGCATTTACCAAGGTGCCTTATGTGTGTTGTATAGTATTTATCAAGTCTTATTTATGTTTTTCATTTAATACTTTTCTATAGTGATGGGGTATGTGGGCTACATTGACCTTTAAATGAGATTGTCCACAGCTGCTGTGTTGTTTTTTATAATATTTTACTATTTTGTAATAAAGCAAATTTTCAACTACGATTTCTGAGTGTTTCAGTTAAGAGGGAAGAAATGCAAAAGACTGGAGGTTACGGTTTTGTTGGAAAAAATACTACTAGTGGTATAGCACAAGCTACCTCAGGCTTTTTTTAAATCAAATCATTTTTATTGAAACAATTTTTTATCATTTAGTTTTGTTACAAACATCATTAGCAACCTTCACATAACATCATACAAACATAACAACCTAAGGGTAACAAACCTACATTATTTCAGTATAGCTAACAATCTAGCTCAACGCTGTCCTTGCTACCTCAGTCTTATTGAATGTGCAATATAGGCAGCACAGTGGCTCAGTGGTTAGCACTGCAGTCCTGGGTTCAAATCCCACCAAGGGCAACGTCTGTAAGGAGTTTGTACGTTCTCCTATTTCCTCCCACACTTAAGACATATTAGGGAATTTAGATTGTGAGATTCTGACAAAGATGCTGCTGTATGTAAAGCGCTGTGGAATATGATGGTGCTTTATAAGTTTACATAAAAGCATAGTAATAAGGTAGCTGCAGATCCCAACACAATATAGAAGATAATACAGTCATGGCCAAAAGTTTTGAGAATGACACAAATATTATTTTTTCACATGATCTGCTGCCCTCTGGTTTTTATGTGTTTGACAGATGTTTTTATCACAGACAGAAATATAATAATTGCAAACATATGAGTAACAAAAGCTTATATTGACAGTTAGAATGAGTTAATGCAGCAAGTCAATATTTGCAGTGTTGACCCTTCTTCTTCAGGACCTCTGCAATTCTCCCTGGCATGCTCTCAATCAACTTCTGGACCAAATCCTGACTGATAGCAGTCCATTCTTGCACAATCAATGCTTTCATTTTGTCAGAATTTTTAGGTTTTTGTTTGTCCACCCGTCTCTTGATGATTGACCACAAGTTGTCAATGGGATTAAGATCTGGGGAGTTTCCAGGCCATGGACCCAAAATCTCTATGTTTTGTTCCCTGAGCCATTTAGTTATCACCTTTGCTTTATGGCAAGGTGCTCCATCATGCTGGAAAAGGCATTGTTGATCGCCAAACTGCTCTTGGAGGATTGGGAGAAGTTGCTCTTGGAGGACATTCTGGTACCATTCTTTATTCATGGCTGTGTTTTTAGGCAAGACTGTGAGAGAGCCGATTCCCTTGGCTGAGAAGCAACCCCACACATGAATGGTTTCAGGATGCTTAACAGTTGGCATGAGACAAGACTGGTGGTAGCGCTCACCTTGTCTTCTCCGAATGAGGCGTTTTCCTGATGTCCCAAACAATCGAAAAGGGGATTCATCAGAGAAAATAACTTTACCCCAGTCCTCAGCAGTCCACTGCCTGTACCTTTTGCAGAATATCAGTCTGACCATGATGTTTTTTCTGGAGAGAAGTGGCTTCTTTGCTGCCCTCCTTGAGACCAGGCCTTGCTCCAAGAGTCTCCGCCTCACAGTGCGTGCAGATGCACTCACACCTGCCTGCTGCCATTCCTGAGCAAGCTCTGCACTGCTGGTAGCCCGATCCCGCAGCTGAAACACTTTTAAGAGACGGTCCTGGCGCTTGCTGGTCTTTCTTGGGCGCCCTGGAGCCTTTTTGGCAACAATGGAACCTCTCTCCTTGAAGTTCTTGATGATGCGATAGATTGGTGACTGAGGTGCAATCTTTCTAGCTGCGATACTCTTCCCTGTTAGGCCATTTTTGTGCATTGCAATGATGACTGCACGTCTTTCTTTAGAGATAACCATGGTTAACAGAAGAGAAACAATGATGCCAAGCACCAGCCTCCTTTTAAATTGTCCAGTGGTGTCATTCTTACTTAATCATGACATATTGATCTCCAGCCATGTCCTCATCAACACCCACACCAGTGTTAATGGAGCAATCACTGAAAAGAGGTTAGCTGGTCCTTTTAAGGCAGGGCTGCAATGATGTTGAAATGTGTTTTGGGGGATAAAGTTCATTTTCTAGCCAAATATTGACTTTGCAAGTAATTGCTGTTAAGCTGATCACTCTTTATAACATTCTGGAGTATATGCAAATTGCCATTAGAAAAAGTGAAGCAGTAGACTTTGTAAAAATTAATATTTGTGTCATTCTCAAAACTTTTGGCCATGACTGTAGACTGTAATAAAACTTAGATGTGGCGGTTAAAATAGGCAGGAGGCTCCCAATTACTGGCACCTTGCGATCTTCATTCCTAATGTGCATGCAGAGTCATTCCCAGATAGCTTGAGCAAACTAATCCTTGGAGGGAAAAGCCAGAAGCTCTTTGTCCAATTCTGTGGACTCCACAAAGGCAAGAAAGAGTCTAAGAATAAGATTTTTATCCTGATCAAGAAAGCTGTTCATGAAGCCTATCAAACTCAAGATTTCCATAAAACGAAATGCTCACTTCGCCAGAGACATGGCTGGCCCTTTGACCAAAAGGTCCTGTACCTAGATATTATACAGTATTATAAGAAAAATCTGTTTGTAAAGGCTGAAACCTGAACCAATAGGGCATACATCAGTATTACCCTGAAAGCCACAGATAAAAAGGTATTGAATAACCTAATAAACGTCATTCCATGACCCTTCCAATAGTTTTTTTATTACATATTTTTCACCTTGTGAGGGTTTGTTATTTCGGACAACTCGGAGTTTCAATTGTTCTTACCTAACACACTTTTTAGTAAGTTTTTTTCTTTTTTTGGGTGGGGGGGTGGCAATAAAATTTTACAATAATACAGCTTTATATAGTGACAAAGTCCCACAATTCTTCCTGCAGAGTCCTCTATCCTGCTTCTGTTATATGCCAGTGTTTCTAATTGGCACAATGTGGCAGGAGCAGTTAGGCTCATTATGCCAGGTTGGTGTATTAGCATGCTAAACAGTTTGATTAACATCTCAACAATCCATTCCTTGCATTTCTCAAAAGTTAGGCTGCTGCCGTGTCACAGAGGCATTGTTCTAATCTTTTTATTATGGATCTTTATGAAACTGTTCCTAAATGCCCTTTCTTTAAACATTTACATTTTTTAAAACAAACTATTTCTCAAGCCTCAGCTGCAAAATACCCTTACTGCTGTCTACTTTATCTAATGTTGATCTCATACCAGTGGTGCTGAGGTAAGAAGAGGCTGCTAACACTGCTGTCCATCTGATCTAATACTGGAGCTACCAGGGGTGCTGAGGTTAGAGGAGTCTGTTCACACTGCTGTTCACCCTGTTTTCTGATCTAATACTGGATATGCCAGTGGTGTGGAGGTAAGAAGAGGCTGCTCACACTGCTGTCCTTGTTATCTGATCTAATACTGGAGATACCAGGGGTTCTGAGGTAAGAAGAGACTGCTCACACTGCTGTCCATCTGATCTAATACTGGAAATACAAGGGGTGCTGAGGTAAGAAGATGCTGCTCACACTGCTATCCATCTGATCTAATACTGGAAATACTAGGGGTTCTGAAGTAAAAAGAGACTGCTCACACTGCTACCCACCCTAGCTATATGATTTAATACTGGAGATACCAGGGTTGCTGAGGTAAGAGGCGTCTCACACTTGTTGTGAATGTGTTGGAGATGAGTTCTGAGCAGAAGCTCCCTCTGGTGGTTGCAGACAGTGCTGAACCATTTAGTGAAGATTGGCAATCAGGAGTTACAGACTGGTCCTATATAAGGGAGGTTCCCTCCCATCAGGGTTGCCGGTGATCAATTGTTCTTGTCTAACTGCTGTTGTTCCTGGTTCACTTGGAAGCCTGCTGAATCTTGCCTCTTCTCCTGCTCTCAGATAAGACATTTTCTGTTTTTATTTCTGTGCTTGCTTTCTGCATTTTTTCCTGCACTCTTGTGGAGGTCAGCCAGGTCCCCTCCGGGGGGCTTGTGCTCCTCTCAGTTTATCTGAGCCTCTGTTATTTGTTCATTTGCCTTTTTCAGTGGCTGCGGCTTAGTTTTGTTACACCAGAGAACTAATTTAGGTGGTAGAGGTCGTGTGATCTCAGGTGTTTTTGTAATTAGTAGAGTTGGTACTTTTTAGGGTTTTTTGGGATTGCAGTAAGTTTTCCTTCCTATCCTTTTCTGTTTAGGAAGATTGGGCCCCAACGTTTGCTCATACTATTTTCTGTCTGTGTTTGTGTTTCCTCTTGTCTAACCGCCATTACATGTTTGGGGGCTTTCTATTATCTTTGGGGTTCTGCTCCGGGGCAGATAGCTTTCCTATATCTATCTTTAGGTGTAGTTAGTTTCTCAGGCTGTGACGAGGCTTCTAGGACCAACGTAGGTACGCTCCACGGCTGCCTTTAGTTGTGGTTAGTCAGGGTACTGCAATCCAGTAGATTCCAACCTCTCTGGTGTATTGCCGTTTTTGCCTGCTCTCCTCAGCTGCCAAAGCATAACAACACTACTATCCTTATCTAATACTGGAGACACGAGGGGTGCAGAGGTTAGATGAGTCTGTTCACACTTCTGTGCACACTGTCCTGATATAAAACTGGAGATACCAGTGGTGCTGAGGTAAGAAGAGGCTGCCCACACTGCTGTCCATCTGTTCTAATGCTGGACATACAGTGGGCACGGAAAGTATTCCGACCCCTATAAATTTTTCACTCTTTGTTTCATTGCAGGCAGCCATTTGGTAAATTTGCTACAAATTCTACATTTGTTTTTTCTAGTCAAGATGGGGTGCAGAGTGTACATTAATGAGAAAAAAATGAACTTTTTTGAATTTACCAAATGGCTGCAATGAAACAAAGAGTGAAAAATTTAAAGGGGTCTGAATACTTTCCGTACCCACTGTAACAGTGGTACTGAGGTAAGAAGAGGCTGCTCACACTGCTGTCCATTTGATCTAATACTGGAGATGCGAGTGGTGCTGAGGTATGAAGAGGCTACTCACACTGCTGTCCATCTGATCTAATACAGGAGATCCAAGTGGTGCTGAGGTAAGAAGAGGCTGCTCACACTGCGGTCCATTTGATCTAATACTGGAGACACGAGTGGTGCTGAGGTAAGAAGAGGCTGCTCACACTGCTGTCCACCCTGTGTATGTGATCCAATACTGGAGATACCAGGGTGCTGAGGTAAGAAGCTGCTCACACTGCTGTCCATCTGATCTAATACTGGAGATGCCAGGGTGCTGAGGTAAGAAGAGGCTGCTCACACTGCTGTCCATCTGATCTAATACTGGAGGTACAAGTGGTGCTGAGGTAATATGTGGCTCACACTGCTGTCCACCCTGCGTATCTGATCTAATACTGGAGATAGGAGTGGTGCTGAGGTAAGAAGAGGCTGCTCACACTGCTGTCCACCCTGCATATCTGATCTAATACTGGAGATACGAGTGGTGCAGAGGTAAGAAGAGGCTGCTCACACTGCTGTCCATTTGATCTAATATTGGAGATGCGAGTGGTGCTGAGGTATGAAGAGGCTACTCACACTGCGGTCCATCTGATCTAATTCTAGAGATACCAGGGGTGCTGAGGTTAGATGAGTCTGTTAACACTTCTGTCCATCCTGTCTTTATGATCTAATACTGGATATACCAGTGGTGCTGAGGTAAGAAGAGGCGGCTCACACTGCTGTCCACCCTGTGTATATGATCCAATACCGGAGATACCAGGGGTGCTGAGGTAAGAGACGACTCACACTACTATCCACCCTAGCTATATGTGTTATGTTTTGGTAGCTGAGGAGAGCAGGCAAAAACGGCAATACACCAGAGAGGTTGGGATCTACTGGATTGCAGTACCCTGACTAACCACCACAACTAAAGGCAGCCGTGGAGCGTTCCTACGTTGGTCCTAGACGCCTCGTCACAGCCTGAGAAGCTAACTACACCTAAAGACAGAAAGAGGAAAGCTACTGCCCCGGAGCAGATCCCCAAAGAACATAGGAAGCCCCAAAACATGTAATGGCGGTTAGACAAGAGGAAATACAGACACAGACAGAAAATAGTATGAGCAAACGCTGGGGCCCAATCTGCCTAGACAGAAAAGGATAGGAAGGATACTTAATGCAATTCCAAAAAACCCTAAAAAAAGCCAACGCTACTAATTGCAAAAACACCTGAGATCACACGACCTCTACCACCTAAATTAGTTCTCTGGTGTAACAAAACTAAGCCGCAGCCACAGAAAAAACTGGAAAAGGCAAATGAACAAACAACATTGGCTCCAGAGGAACCGAGAGGAGACCAAGCCCCCCGGGAGGGGAATCTGGCCAACCTCACAGAAATGCAGGGAAAAATGCAAATGGCAAGCACAAAAACAAAAAACAGAAAATATCTTATCTGAGAGCAGGAGAAGAGGCAAGACTCAGCAAGCTTCCAAGTGAACCAGGAAACAACGTTGAGACAAGAACAATTGATCACCGGCAACCATGATGGGGGGAAACCTCTCTTACATCCAGCCATCTGTACTTCCTGATTGCCAATCCTCATTGAATGGTTCAGCACTGTTTGTAACCACCAGAGGGAGCTTCTGCTCAGAATTCATTTTTACAACATTCATAACAGTACCCCCCCTTGAGAAGGGGTCACTGAACCCTCATTTGTGCAACCAGGTCGGTCAGGATGAGCTCTGTGATACGCACGGATCAGTCTCCTAGCATGGATGTCCAAAGCAAACACCCAAGAATTGTCCTCCTGATCATAACCTCTCCACTTAACCAAATACTGGAGTTTCCGTC
The DNA here is from genome assembly GCA_033576555.1 of Oophaga sylvatica. Classification (NCBI taxonomy): domain Eukaryota; kingdom Metazoa; phylum Chordata; class Amphibia; order Anura; family Dendrobatidae; genus Oophaga; species Oophaga sylvatica. Next base: position 918,973,413 of record JARQOD010000001.1, on the reverse strand, counting down.
TAGAAAAACGAGAATCCAATATTTTCTCAACCACATACTCCAGATTGCCCTCAACCAAAACAGGGTCAGGAGGCGCAGCCATAGGAACCACTGGCTCGACAAACCTCTTCAATAAGGACTTGTGGAACACGTTATGGATCTTAAATGTCCCTGGAAGAAGTAAACGAAAGGAAACAGGATTAAGAATCTCCATGATCTTATAAGGTCCAATGAACCTAGGCTTAAACTTAGGAGATGCAACTCTCATAGGGATATTTCTTGAGGATAACCAGACCAAGTCCCCCACTTTAAACCGAGGACCATCAGTCCTATGCCGGTTGGCAAACCGCTGGGCCTTCTCCTGAGAGAGGGACAACCTCTCCACTACCTGGTCCCAAATCTGCATACGCTCCACAACAGAGTCAACACCCGGACAGACAGAAGCCTCCGTCTGTCCAGAAGAAAATCGAGGGTGAAACCCAAAATTGCAGAAAAATGGAGACATCAAAGTGGCAGAGCTTGACCTATTATTAAGAGCAAACTCAGCCAAAGGCAAAAAAGAGATCCAATCATCTTGATCAGCAGACACAAAGCATCTCAGATAAGTCTCCAATGTCTGGTTTGTTCTCTAAGTTTGTCCATTGGTCTGAGGATGAAAAGCAGAGGAGAAAGACAATTGAACACCAAGTTTAGAACAAAAAGTCCTCCAAAATCTGGAAACAAACTGGACTCCTCTGTCAGACACAATGTTCTCAGGAATGCCGTGTAACCGAACCACGTGCTGAAAGAACAAAGGAACCAATTCGGAGGAGGAAGGCAACTTAGGTTTTCCAAGATGATACATCTTGTGCCATTACCTATCACAAATCACCCAGATAACGGTCATTCTCTGAGAAACAGGAGGTCGGAAATAAAATCCATAGAGATATGGGTCCATGGTCTCTTGGGCACAGGCAATGGCATCAACAAACCACTAGAGCGAGAGCAAGGCTTGGAGCGAGAGCAAGTCCCACAGGACTGCACAAACTCCCTGACGTCACGAGACAAAGTAGGCCACCAAAAGGACCGACTCACCAAGTCTCTGGTACCAAAAATTCCGGGATGACCGGCCAACGCGGAACAATGAATCTCAGACATCACACTCTTCTTCCACTGGTCTGGGACAAACAATTTCCCAACAGGACAGCGCTCGGGTTTATCCTCCTGACACTCCTCCAGAGCCAGTCTCAAATTGGGCGAGATGGCGGAAAGAACTACACCCTCTTTCAAAATAACAGCAGGATCAGATAACTCAGGAGAGTCTGTTGTGAATGGGTTTGAGATGAGTTCTGAGCAGAGGCTCCCTCTGGTGGTTACAAGCAGTGCTAGTCTGTCCAGTGAAGATTGTGAGGACTGGGAATCAGGTGTTACTGACTGGTCTTATATAAGGGAGTCACCTTCCCATCAGGGTTGCCGGTGATCAATTGTTCTGGTCTGAATCCTTTATTCCAGTTTCCCTTGTAGCCTGCTGTGTCGTGTCTGCATCTCCTGCTAACAGATAAGACATTTTCTTCTTTTGTGTTTGTGCTATATTTTTGCATTTTGTCCTGCACTTCTGTGGGGGCCTTCAGGGTCCCCTCCGGGGGCTTCTGCCCTCTCAGTTTTGTTTAGCCACTGATGTTTTTACTTTTGCTTTTTCCAGTTTTTTCAGTGGCTGCTGTTTTGATTTTGTTACACCAGAGAACTAATTTAGGTGGAAGAGGTCGTGTGATCTCAGGTGTTTTTGAAATTAGTAGAGTTGGTGCTTTTCAGGGTTTTCTGGGATTCAGTAAGTACCCTTCCTATCCTTTTCTATTTAGTTAGTTTGGGCCCCAGCGTTTGCTCATACTATTTTCTTTCTGTGTCAGTATTTCATCTTGTCTAACCGCCATTACATGTTTGGGGGCTTTCTATTATCTTTGGGGTTCTGCTCCGGGGCAGATAGCTTTCCTATATCTATCTTTAGGTGTAGTTAGTTTCTCAGGCTGTGACGAGGCGTCTAGGACCAACGTAGGAACGCTCCACGGCTGCCTCTAGTTGTGGTGGTTAGTCGGGTACTGCAATCTCATAGATTCCAACTGCTCTGGTGTATTGCCTTTTTTACCTGCACTCCTCAGCTACCGAAACATAACAGTATCACCGGCCTAAAAATTGAAAATTGTATGGTACTCACAGAAGGGAAAAAATATTGTCAGAGTTGTCAGAGATATTTTTCTGTTTGTTGCATTTTTTTTTTTTTTTCCCTCTGTATCTCTGGGTGCTGGGGAGGATCTTTTCTCTCAATGGAGTTTGCACAGTTGTCTGGCCGTGTGGATCAGCTTGCCACTGAGGTTCGGAGTATTGCTATCTATCTTGCTGGGTTGCCTGTTGTGGAACCTAGGATTCCCATGCCAGATTTGTTTTTAGGGGATCGAGCGAAGTTTCAGAATTTCAAAAATAATTGTAAATTGTTTTTTGCCTTAAAATCTAAGTCCTCAGGGAACGCAGCGCAGCAGGTTCAAATTATCATCTCTCTCCTGCGCGGCGATCCTCAGGATTGGGCTTTTTCCCTGATACCTGGGGATCCTGTTTTGAGTGATGTTGATGCATTTTTTCAGGCCTTGGGGTTATTGTACGATGAGCCTAATGTCACTGATCAAGCTGAGAAAGCCTTGTTGGCATTAAATCAGGGGCTTGATTACGCTGAGTTATACTGTCAGAGATTCCGTAGGTGGGCAGTCCTGACCAAATGGAATGACGACGCTTTGGCAGCCCTTTTCCGGAAGGGTCTGTCAGATAATGTAAAGGATGTTATGGTGGGATTCCCTGTCCCCTCTGGTCTCAATGATTCTATGTCATTAGCGATTCAAATTGACAGACGTTTGCGTGAGCGGAGAAGTATGCGTGGAATGGTGTTGCCTTGTAAACCAGCTTCTGAACCCATGCAGTGTGATAGAGTGGTGTCTGGGGCACAGCGTCATGAGTTTCGAAAGCGCAATGGGTTATGTTTCTACTGTGGTGTTGCCTCTCATGCTATTTCAGTCTGCCCTAAGCGGGAAGACGTTTTGCACGCTCAGTTGTCTTGGGTAGTGTTCAGACTAAGTTTTTATTAACTGTCACTCTGATATGCTCTCTGTCCTCATTTTCTGCTCAGGCTTTCGTTGATTCTGGAGCAGCTATTAACCTGATGGATTATGATTTTGCTAAACGTTGTGGATTTCCCTTGATACCCCTACAGAAGTCTATTCCCCTACTGGGGATCGATTCTACCCCTTTGGCTGAGAATAAACCCCAGTTTTCTACTCAGGTGATAATGAGGGTTGAACCTGATCACCAGGAGTGCTGCAAATTTTTGGTTCTGTATAATCTGCAAGACATTATCGTGCTGGGTTTTCCTTGGTTACAGTCTCATAATCCTGTTTTGGATTGGAAATCTGTGTCTGTAACCAGTTGGGGCTGCCAATGTGTTAATACCAACACTCCTGTTTTTTCTGCCTCCCCCCAGGCTCAGGATGTTCCTGACTTTTTGATTGATTTTTCTGATGTGTTTAGCGAAAGTAAATCTGCATCCTTGCCTCCCCATAGGAGCTATGACTGCGTTATTGAATTAGTGCCGGGTAGTAAATTCCCTAAAAGTCGCCTTTTTAACTTGTCTGTACCTGAACATGACGCTATGCGGTCTTATATCAAGGAATCATTGGAGAAGGGTCATATCAGACCATCCTCTTCACCCTTAGGTGCCGGTTTTTTCTTTGTGGCTAAAAAGGATGGTTCATTAAGGCCGTGTATTGATTATCGTCTCTTGAACAATATTACTGTGAAATATCAATACCCGTTACCCTTGATTTCTGACCTGTTTTCCAGGGTGAAAAACGCTACTTGGTTTACCAAGCTTGACCTCAGGGGGGCGTATAACCTTATTCGCATTAAGCACGGGGATGAATGGAAGACGGCATTCAATACCCCTGAAGGGCATTTTGAGTACCTGGTGATGCCTTTTGGGCTCACTAATGCTCCTTCCGTCTTCCAGTCCTTCATGAATGACATTTTCAGGATTTTGTGGACAAATTTCTGATTGTTTATTTGGATGATATCTTGATTTTTTCTAATGACTGGGACTCTCATGTGAAACATGTTCGAACTGTATTCCAGATTTTGAGAGAGAATGCTCTGTATGTGAAGGGATCAAAGTGTCTTTTTGGCGTACAGAGGATCTCATTTCTGGGATTCATTTTGTCCCCATCTGTTATTGAAATGGACCCGGTCAAGGTTCAGGCCATCTGTGATTGGGTCCAACCTACTTCATTAAAGGCTCTTCAGAGATTTTTGGGTTTTGACAATTTTTATCCTAAATTTATTGGTAATTTCTCGGTTATTGTTAAACCATTAACTGATTTGACCAGAAAGGGTTCTGATGTGGTGAATTGGCCTCCTGAGGCAGTCTCTGCATTTCAGGAACTTAAGCAGAGATTCACTTCTGCTCCTGTTCTACGGCAGCCTGATGTTTCTCTGCCATTTCAGGTGGAGGTTGATGCCTCTGAAATTGGGGCAGGTGCCGTTTTGTCCCAAAAAGATCCAGAGACCTCTAAAAGTAACCCTTGTGCCTTTTTCTCTCGAAAATTTTCTCCTACTGAACGTAATTATGACGTGGGTAATCGGGAGTTATTGGCCATGAAGTGGGCTTTTGAAGAGTGGAGACATTGGCTGGAGGGAGCCAAACATCAGGTGGTGGTCCTTACGGACCATAAGAATCTGGTCTATCTGGAATCTGCCAAGCGACTCAATCCTAGACAGGCCAGGTGGGCCTTGTTTTTCACACGTTTTAATTTTGTGGTTTCCTTTCTTCCTGGCACTAAGAATGTTAAGGCGGATGCCCTCTCGAGGAGTTTCCTTGCGGACTCTCCTGAGTTATCTGATCCTTCTGTTATTTTGAAAGAGGGTGTAGTTCTTTCCGCCATCTCGCCCAATTTGAGACTTGCTCTGGAGGGGTGTCAGGAGGATAGGCCCGAGTGCTGCCCTGTTGGAAAATTGTTTGTCCCGGACCAGTGGAAAAAGAGTGTGATGTCTGAGATTCATTGTTCCGCGTTGGCTGGGCATCCCGGAATTTTTGGTACCAGAGACTTGGTTAGTCGGTCCTTTTGGTGGCCTACCTTGTCTCTTGATGTCAGGGAATTTGTGCAGTCCTGCGGGACTTGCTCTCGCTCCAAGCCTTGCTCTCGCTCTAGTGGTTTGTTGATGCCATTACCTAAGTTGCCTTCCTCCTCTGAATTGGTGCCGTTGTTCCTTCAGAACGTGGTTCGTTTACACGGCATTCCTGAGAACATTGTGTCTGACAGAGGAGTCCAGTTTGTTTCCAGATTTTGGAGGACTTTTTGTTCTAAACTGGGTGTTCAATTGTCTTTCTCCTCGGCATTTCATCCTCAGACCAATGGTCAAACTGAGAGAACAAACCAGACATTGGAGACTTATCTAAGATGCTTTGTGTCTGCTGATCAGGATGACTGGGTCTCTTTTTTGCCTTTGATTGAGTTTGCTCTTAATAATAGGGCTAGCTCTGCTACTTTGATGTCTCCGTTTTTCTGTAATTCTGGATTTCACCCTCAATTTTCTTCAGGACAGACGGAGGCTTCTGTCTGTCCAGGTGTTGACTCTGTTGTGGAGCGTATGCAACTTATTTGGGACCAGGTAGTGGAGAGGTTGTCCCTCTCTCAGGAGAGGGCCCAGCGGTTTGCTAACCGGCATAGGACTGATGGTCCTCGGTTTAAAGTGGGGGACTTGGTCTGGTTGTCCTCAAAGAATATTCCTATGAGAGTAGCATCTCCTAAATTTAAGCCTAGGTTCATTGGACCTTATAAGATCATGGAGATTATTAATCCTGTTTCTTTTCGTTTGCTTCTTCCAGGGACATTTAAGATCCATAACGTGTTCCACAAGTCCTTGTTGAAGAGGTTTGTTGAGCCAGTGGTTCCTGCTGCTGTGCCTCCTGACCCTGTTTTGGTTGAGGGCAATCTGGAGTATGTGGTTGAGAAAATATTAGATTCTCGTTTTTCTAGACGGAAACTCCAGTATTTGGTTAAATGGAGAGGTTATGGTCAGGAAGACAATTCTTGGGTATTTGCTTCGGACATCCATGCTAGGAGACTTATCCGTGCGTATCATAGAACTCATCCTGACCGACCTGGTTGCTCAAATGAGAGTTCGGTGACCCCTCCTCAAGTCGGGGGTACTGTTGTGAATGGTTTTGAGATGAGTTCTGAGCAGAGGCTCCCTCTGGTGGTTACAAGCGGTGCTAGTCTGTCCAGTGAACATTGTGAGGACTGGGAATCAGGTGTTACTGACTGGTCTTATATAAGGGAGTCACCTTCCCATCAGGGTTGCCGGTGATCAATTGTTCTGGTCTGAATCCTTTATTCCAGTTTCCCTTGTAGCCTGCTGTGTCGTGTCTGCATCTCCTGCTAACAGATAAGACATTTTCTTCTTTTGTGTTTGTGCTATATTTTTGCATTTTGTCCTGCACTTCTGTGGGGGCCTTCAGGGTCCCCTCCGGGGGCTTCTGCCCTCTCAGTTTTGTTCAGCCACTGATGTTTTTACTTTTGCTTTTTCCAGTTTTTTCAGTGGCTGCTGTTTTGATTTTGTTACACCAGAGAACTAATTTAGGTGGAAGAGGTCGTGTGATCTCAGGTGTTTTTGAAATTAGTAGAGTTGGTGCTTTTCAGGGTTTTCTGGATTGCAGTAAGTACCCTTCCTATCCTTTTCTATTTAGTTAGTTTGGGCCCCAGCGTTTGCTCATACTATTTTCTTTCTGTGTCAGTATTTCATCTTGTCTAACCGCCATTACATGTTTGGGGGCTTTCTATTATCTTTGGGGTTCTGCTCCGGGGCAGATAGCTTTCCTATATCTATCTTTAGGTGTAGTTAGTTTCTCAGGCTGTGACGAGGCGTCTAGGACCAACGTAGGAACGTTCCACGGCTGCCTCTAGTTGTGGTGGTTAGTCAGGGTACTGCAATCTCATAGATTCCAACTGCTCTGGTGTATTGCCTTTTTTACCTGCACTCCTCAGCTACCGAAACATAACAAGAGTCCACAAGGAAACTCCTCGAGAGGGCATCCGCCTTAACATTCTTAGTGCCAGGAAGAAAGGAAACCACAAAATTAAAATGTGTGAAAAACAAGGCCCACCTGGCCTGTCTAGGATTAAGTCGCTTGGCTGATTCCAGATAAACCAGATTCTTATAGTCCGTGAGGACCACCACCTGATGTTTGGCTCCCTCCAGCCAATGTCTCCACTCTTCAGCACCCAGAGAAAAAGAGGGAAAAAAATAAAAATATCTCTGACAACTCTGACAACTTTTTTCTTTCCACACTATTTTTCCCTTCTGTGAGTACCATATAATTTTCAGTTTGGGCCGGTGATACTGTTATGTTTTGGTAGCTGAGGAGAGCAGGCAAAAACGGCAATACACCAGAGAGGTTGGAATCTACTGGATTGCAGTACCCTGACTAACCACCACAACCAAAGGCAGTCGTGGAGCGTTCCTATGTTGGTCCTAGACGCCTCGTCACAGCCTGAGAGGCTAACTACACATAAAGACAGAAAGAGGAAAGCTATCTGCCCCGGAGCAGATCCCCAAAGAACATAGGAAGCCCCCAAACATGTAATGGCGGTTAGACAAGAGGAAATACAGACAGAAAATAGTATGAGCAAACGCTGGGGCCCAATCTGCCTAGACAGAAAAGGATAGGAAGGATACTTACTGCAATTCCAAAAAACCCTAAAAAAAGCCAACGCTACTAATTGCAAAAACACCTGAGATCACACGACCTCTACCACCTAAATTAGTTCTCTGGTGTAACAAAACTAAGCCGCAGCCACAGAAAAAACTGGAAAAGGCAAATGAACAAACAGCAGTGGCTCCAGAGGAACCGAGAGGAGACCAAGCCCCCCGGGAGGGGAACCTGGCCAACCTCACAGAAATGCAGGGAAAAATGCAAATGGCAAGCACAAAAACAAAAAACAGAAAATATCTTATCTGAGAGCAGGAGAAGAGGCAAGACTCAGCAAGCTTCCAAGTGAACCAGGAAACAACGTTGAGACAAGAACAATTGATCATCGGCAACCATGATGGGGGGAAACCTCCCTTATATCCAGCCAGTCTACTTCCTGATTGCCAATCCTCATTGAATGGTTCAGTACTGTTTGTAACCACCAGAGGGAGCTTCTGCTCAGAATTCATTTCTAAAACATTCATAACATATATGATTTAATACTGGAGATACCAGGGGTGCTGAGGTAAGAAGAGGCTGCTCACACTGCTGTCTATCTAATCTTGTACTGGAGATAACTGGAGCGCTGAGGTTAGATGAGTCTGTTCACACTGCTGTCCATCTAATCTAATATTGGAGATACCAGAGGTGCTGAGGTAAGAAGAAGCTGCTCACACTGCTACCCACCCTAGCTATGTTTTAATATTAGAGATACCAGTGGTGCTGAGGTAAGAAGATGCTGCTCACACTGCTGTCCATCTGATCTAATACTGGAGATATCAGAGGTTCTGAAATAAGAGGCTGCTCACACTGCTACCCACCCTAGATATATGATTTAATACTGGAGATACCAGGGTTGCTGAGGTAAGAAGAGGCGGCTCACACTGCTGTCCATCCTGCATAAGTGATCTAATACTGGAGATACAAGTGGTGTTGAGGTAAGAGACCGCTATCAACCCTATGTATGTGATCTTATACTGGAGATACGAGTGGTGCTGAGGTAAGAAGAGGCTGCTCACACTGCTGTCCATTTGATCTAATATTGGAGATGCGAGTGGTGCTGAGGTATGAAGAGGCTACTCACACTGCGGTCCATCTGATCTAATTCTAGAGATACCAGGGGTGCTGAGGTTAGATGAGTCTGTTAACACTTCTGTCCATCCTGTCTTTATGATCTAATACTGGATATACCAGTGGTGCTGAGGTAAGAAGAGGCGGCTCACACTGCTGTCCACCCTGTGTATGTGATCCAATACCGGAGATACCAGGGGTGCTGAGGTAAGAGACGACTCACACTACTATCCACCCTAGCTATATGTGTTATGTTTTGATAGCTGAGGAGAGCAGGCAAAAACGGCAATACACCAGAGAGGTTGGGATCTACTGGATTGCAGTACCCTGACTAACCACCACAACTAAAGGCAGCCGTGGAGCGTTCCTACGTTGGTCCTAGACGCCTCGTCACAGCCTGAGAAGCTAACTACACTTAAAGACAGAAAGAGGAAAGCTACTGCCCCGGAGCAGATCCCCAAAGAACATAGGAAGCCCCCAAACATGTAATGGCGGTTAGACAAGAGGAAATACAGACACAGACAGAAAATAGTATGAGCAAACGCTGGGGCCCAATCTGCCTAGACAGAAAAGAATAGGAAGGATACTTACTGCAATTCCAAAAAACCCTAAAAAAAGCCAACGCTACTAATTGCAAAAACACCTGAGATCACACGACCTCTACCACCTAAATTAGTTCTCTGGTGTAACAAAACTAAGCCGCAGCCACAGAAAAAACTGGAAAAGGCAAATGAACAAACAACATTGGCTCCAGAGGAACCGAGAGGAGACCAAGCCCCCCGGGAGGGGAATCTGGCCAACCTCACAGAAATGCAGGGAAAAATGCAAATGGCAAGCACAAAAACAAAAAACAGAAAATATCTTATCTGAGAGCAGGAGAAGAGGCAAGACTCAGCAAGTTTCCAAGTGAACCAGGAAACAACGTTGAGACAAGAACAATTGATCACCGGCAACCATGATGGGGGGAAACCTCCCTTACATCCAGCCATCTGTACTTCCTGATTGCCAATCCTCATTGAATGGTTCAGCACTGTTTGTAACCTCCAGAGGGAGCTTCTGCTCAGAATTCATTTTTACAACATTCATAACAGTACCCCCCCTTGAGAAGGGGTCACTGAACCCTCATTTGTGCAACCAGGTCGGTCAGGATGAGCTCTGTGATACGCACGGATCAGTCTCCTAGCATGGATGTCCAAAGCAAACACCCAAACAAGCCTCCGTCTGTCCAGAAGAAAATCGAGGGTGAAACCCAAAATTGCAGAAAAATGGAGACATCAAAGTGGCAGAGCTTGCCCTATTTTTAAGAGCAAACTCAGCCAAAGGCAAAAAAGAGACCCAATCATCTTGATCAGCAGACACAAAGCATCTCAGATAAGTCTCCAATGTCTGGTTTGTTCTCTAAGTTTGTCCATTGGTCTGAGGATGAAAAGCAGAGGAGAAAGACAATTGAACACCAAGTTTAGAACAAAAAGTCCTCCAAAATCTGGAAACAAACTGGACTCCTCTGTCAGACACAATGTTCTCAGGAATGCCGTGTAACCGAACCACGTGCTGAAAGAACAAAGGAACCAATTCGGAGGAGGAAGGCAACTTAGGTTTTCCAAGATGATACATCTTGTGCCATTACCTATCACAAATCACCCAGATAACGGTCATTCTCTGAGAAACAGGGAGGTCGGAAATAAAATCCATAGAGATATGGGTCCATGGTCTCTTGGGCACAGGCAATGGAATCAACAAACCACTAGAGCGAGAGCAAGGCTTGGAGCGAGAGCAAGTCCCACAGGACTGCACAAACTCCCTGACGTCACGAGACAAAGTAGGCCACCAAAAGGACCGACTCACCAAGTCTCTGGTACCAAAAATTCCGGGATGACCGGCCAACGCGGAACAATGAATCTCAGACATCACACTCTTCTTCCACTGGTCTGGGACAAACAATTTCCCAACAGGACAGCGCTCAGGTTTATCCTCCTGACACCCCTCCAGAGCCAGTCTCAAATTGGGTGAGATGGCGGAAAGAACTACACCCTCTTTCAAAATAACAGCAGGATCAGATAACTCAGGAGAGTCCACAAGGAAACTCCTCGAGAGGGCATCCGCCTTAACATTCTTAGTGCCAGGAAGAAAGGAAACCACAAAATTAAAACGTGTGAAAAACAAGGCCCACCTGGCCTGTCTAGGATTAAGTCGCTTGGCTGATTCCAGATAAACCAGATTCTTATAGTCCGTGAGGACCACCACCTGATGTTTGGCTCCCTCCAGCCAATGTCTCCACTCTTCAGCACCCAGAGAAAAAGAGGGAAAAAAAATAAAAGTATCTCTGACAACTCTGACAACTTTTTTCTTTCCACACTATTTTTCCCTTCTGTGAGTACCATATAATTTTCAGTTTGGGACGGTGATACTGTTATGTTTTGGTAGCTGAGGAGAGCAGGCAAAAACGGCAATACACCAGAGAGGTTAGAATCTACTGGATTGCAGTACCCTGACTAACCACAACAACTAAAGGCAGTCGTGGAGCGTTCCTATGTTGGTCCTAGACGTCTCGTCACAGCCTGAGAGGCTAACTACACCTAAAGATAGAAGGAGGAAAGCTATCTGCCCCGGAGCAGATCCCCAAAGAACATAGGAAGCCCCCAAACATGTAATGGCGGTTAGACAAGAGGAAATACAGACACAGACAGAAAATAGTATGAGCAAACGTTGGGGCCCTATCTGCCTAGACAGAAAAGGATAGGAAGGATAGTTACTGCAATCCAAAAAAACCCTAAAAAAAAGCCAACGCTACTAATTGCAAAAACACCTGAGATCACACGACCTCTACCACCTAAATTAGTTCTCTGGTGTAACAAAACTAAGCCGCAGCCACAGAAAAAACTGGAAAAGGCAAATGAACAAACAACAGTGGCTCCAGAGGAACCGAGAGGAGACCAAGCCCCCCGGGAGGGAACCTGGCCAACCTCACAGAAATGCAGGGAAAAATGCAAATGGCAAGCACAAAAACAAAAAAACAGAAAATATCTTATCTGAGAGCAGGAGAAGAGGCAAGACTCAGCAAGCTTCCAAGTGAACCAGGAAACAACGTTGAGACAAGAATAATTGATCATCGGCAACCATGATGGGGGGAAACCTCCCTTATATCCAGCCAGTCTGTACTTCCTGATTGCCAATCCTCATTGAATGGTTCAGTACTGTTTGTAACCACCAGAGGGAGCTTCTGCTCAGAATTCATTTCTAAAACATTCATAACATATATGATTTAATACTGAAGAATACCAGGAGTGCTGAGGTAAGAAGCTGCTCACGCTGCTGTCCATCTGATCTAATACTGGAGATACCAGGGGTGCTGAGGTAAGAAGAAGCTGCTCACACTGTTACCCACCCTAGCTATGTTTTAATATTAGAGATACCAGGGGTGCTGAGGTAAGAAGAGGCTGCTCACACTGCTGTCTATCTAATCTTGTACTGGAGATAACTGGAGCGCTGAGGTTAGATGAGTCTGTTCACACTGCTGTCCATCTAATCTAATATTGGAGATACCAGAGGTGCTGAGGTAAGAAGAAGCTGCTCACACTGTTACCCACCCTAGCTATGTTTTAATATTAGAGATACCAGTGGTGCTGAGGTAAGAAGATGCTGCTCACACTGCTGTCCATCTGATCTAATACTGGAGATATCAGAGGTTCTGAAATAAGAGGCTGCTCACACTGCTACCCACCCTAGATACATGATTTAATACTGGAGATACCAGGGTTGCTGAGGTAAGAAGAGGCGGCTCACACTGCTGTCCATCCTGCATAAGTGATCTAATACTAGAGATACGAGTGGTGTTGAGGTAAGAGACCGCTATCAACCCTATGTATGTGATCTTATACTGGAGATACGAGTGGTGCTGAGGTAAGAAGAGGCTGCTCACACTGCTGTCCATTTGATCTAATACTGGAGATACGAGTGGTGCTGAGGTAAGAAGAGGCTGCTCACACTGCTGTCCATCTGATCTAATACTGGAGATACAAGTGGTGCTGAGGTAAGAAAATGCGGCTCACACTGCTGTCCACCCTGCGTATGTAATCTAATACAGGAGATACGAGTGGTGCTGAGGTAAGAGGCTGCTCACACTGCTGTCCACCCTGCATATCTGATCTACTACCGGAGATACGAATGATGCTGAGGTAAGAAGAGGCTGCTCACACCGACGTCCATGCTATCTGGTCTAATTACTAAATATACCACTTATCTAATTTACCACTGTCTGTGTTTACCAAAACAGACATGTTGGTAGAACTAACAGATCCTCCAGAGTAATTCTAAAAAAATTTTTTTAATGTAAAATAAATGTTTATTGTATTAAAAGTGCATTATTTACATAATTAGTTTAAACGGTCGCTGTTGTTTTAACAAACTTTGTATAAGTTAAAGTTTAAAAACATAACTAATTTTTGTTACCGGATAAATATGCTTCTTTCATCACTTACAAGACTTTTCCACACATCCTCCTGAAATCACTCTGAAAAACAGCTAAAATTCATCTGGCTGAAAACAGGACAGTCTTCCAATTTATTGAGGTGGCAGATGATAGATGCCTATTGAAAACTACGAAGAAGCGGAGTGAGAAACCGGCAGAGACACACACAGGTGGGATAGCTTCTTTATACCGTTTACTTTTTTTTTCCATGTAATGTATGTATTTTTGGACCTACATTTTTGGGATTTAATAATTCTCTATTTGTTATTAACAGATTTGGGTAAGTCAGCAATGCAATAGATTTTAGAAGCAGAAGATCTTTTAAGAATTTAAAATCTATGTCTTCACCTCTCAGCAATTGGCAGTCTTTGTATAACATGATTTCTTAATTATTTTGCCTGAAACTTGAGACATTTTAACTCCAACATGATGGATCCTTTTTAGTTTTTGCGTTTCTGTTTTTCGCTACCCTTTTCCCAGAGCAATAACTTTTTTATTTTTCCGTCAATATGGCCATGTGAGAGCTTGTTTTTTGCGGGTTGAGTTACTTTTGAACAACGTCATTGGTTTTATCATATGTACTACTTGTTCAAAAAAAGAGCAATTCCACAACAGTTTTTTGGATTTTATTATTTTATCATGTTCGGTCAGTTTTAGAATTTGATGGCCATTATGATTCTCCAGGTCTTTACGATTTTATAGACACCAAACATGTCTAGGTTCTTTTTTTATTTAAGTGGTGAAGAAAAAATCCAAAGTTTAAAAAAAAAAATTGTCATATTCCGAGACCCGTATCGTCTCCATTTTTCAGGATCTGGTGCCGGGTGAGGGCTTAATTTTTGCGTGCCGAGCTGACGTTTTTAATTATACCATATTAGTGTAGATACGATCTTTTGATCGCCCGTTATTGCATTTTAATGCAATGTTGCGGCAACCAACAAAATGTAATTCTGGCGTTTTTACCAATCTGATTAATTCTTATTATAGATCGATAGATCGGGCGATTCTGAACTCAGCGATACAAAAGATGTGTGTTTGATTTTTTTTTATTTTATTTTGAATGGGGCGAAAGGGGGATGATTTTTTATTTTTAAATATTTTTAAAAACTTTTTTTTACTTTTTGTATGCTTCAATAGTCTCCATGGGAGACTAGAAGCTGCAGTTGTATTATCGGCTCTGCTACATACAGGCGATGATCAGATCGCCTGTATGTAGCAGAAATGCTCACTTGCTATGAGCGCCGACCACCGGCTATGACAACTATAGAGGTCTGCTGGTGACCTCTGGTTGTCATGCCAACCTATCGGTGACCTGCGATCACGTGACCCGGTCACCGATGGGCTGGATTTCCGTTGCGCTTGCTGGAAGCGCGAGTTAAATGCCACTGTCAGAGTTTGACAGCGGCATTTAACGGGTTAACAGTGAGTGGATGGTGATTCCATCCGTGGCTGTTAGAGGCACATGTCAGCTCTTCAAAACATCTGACATGTACCGGGAAAGATATGGGCTCAGCGCCGGACCCCACATCAAAGGGGGAGACACGACACGCGCAGTACTAGTACGGCTCATGTCGTGAAGGGGTTAATACAAGTCTTAAGACCATGTCATTCATACATTATCACGAGAAGTCATATTGCTGTTCACAACTGGAAATAAAAACAAGATCCAGAGCCATTTATAGGATATGAGGTCTAGTGTTTGTTCGTTTTCTTGTCCTCATCTCACATAGACGTATGTGCCAGGACCAATCTGAGATGACATCAGGTCATTGGTTTTACTTAGTCCTTATGTTGTAAAATGTTTCAGTTCCATCCAGTATTAGGAAATTGTGCACTTCTTGGGCTGCACACCATCACTGCTCTGTACTCTGAAGGTTTCTGTAAAGAAGGTAAGACAGTAAAATGTTAGCTAGGGAGGTAGTTTGTCCATGATGTTGAATTACTCTAATTGTATATTACGTTATCTTCATTATGCAAATTGCCTCTTAAGAGAAAAAGAGGACTTGTACTCTATAGCGCCACCTATTGGAAGTAGTGATCCTACAAGTCACAATCAACCCTTTAACGAGTCTTGTAATATGACTTAGGCTATGGTTCCACGGTCCGGAACCATAGCGCTTTTGACGGAGCGGAAATTCCGCTCCGTCTAAGCCCCGCCCCCTTTCTGACGCGCGATCTTTCCGGAGGTGTTCAGGACACCTCCGGAACACCTCCGGAAAGAGCGCAGGGCTACATAGCCCTGTGTTAATTCTGTTGCGGCGACGCACCGTCGCCGCAATACGCGAGGACATGCTGCGGTCTGAAAAGACGCGCCGCATGTCCGTTTACGCAGGTTTGCCACCTGCGTATTGTTACGCATAGTGGAGACGGGATTTCTTGAAATCCCCTCCACTATGCTGTAACATCTGGACGCTGCGTGTTTGGCGCTGCGCCAGCGCACAGCGCCAAACACGCAGCGTTTCCTGACCGTGGAAACTCACCCTTAGGATAAAAGCCAAATCAGAATCTCACTTTTCAGACACGGTGTTTCGGGCTATTGGCCCTCATGAATGCAAAGTATGAGATCTGATTTGGCTAGGTGAGAGGCTCTGGACTGAGGTCTCAGGGGTAAGGTTTCTCCTTGTGGAGAGTGACATACCAGCTCTGGCTTGTCAAAGTAAGGAGGCTTATTCGCCGTGCAATGCTCCTCTGGCAAATTTATTATGCAAATTGCCTCTTACGAGAAAAAGAGGACTTGAACTCTATAGCGCCACCTATTGGAAGTAGCGATCATACATGTCACAATCAACCCTTTAACGAGTCTTGTAATATGACTTGGGTATCTTCATTAGTAAGATCAGATGGAAGCTTTTATAGTCTTAACTGTGGTTCTCTATATCTTCACCTTTCTAGAATCCATAGCGGCCACTATTTTTGGTTGACTACAATTAACCTACAGACATTACAGAAATAATAAGTATCACTGTTATTATTAAAACTTCATATACTGTAGCACTTGGGAAGCATGCCCTGCCAGCCTGCCTCTGTACCTACACCACACACCCATATTCTGCCATCTGTCACACAATCATGAGGTTGCGATCACACAGCAGCCATAGAGTGGCTGAAATCCCAGAAACCCTGAGCCTCTGTGGTCTTTTAACGGATCTGTACAAAATCTCTTCAATAAGTGGACTCTTTCTATGTATTATGGCGCACACCTCTTCTCTGCCTGTTGGTTTCCTGCTTGCTGGTTAGAGGTGTGCTCCTAAAGATTGACAGTTTGCACGGTTCAGCCCAAGAGTACGACCGTGCTGTCCACTCTCCGATGCTGCAAGCAGAGGCAGCTTCACCTCTGCAGTATCGGAAAAGTTCAAGGGGCACTGAAGTTGGCCAAATCCAACAATCAGCCCAGCTTCAGAACAGCACTTGCAAACTTTTGTAGCAAAGATCTTAGAAGTGCTGCACTCCTTGCCTAGAAGTCTGGCCATCTTTGCAGTAGCCAACGAGCCGCCAACAATTACGGTAAATTTAAAAATCCCCCAAGTCTTCAGAAAGGAGATTTTTAATAAGAAGTTAATTATAAAGTTGTCTTAGAGGTGATGATTTAAAAATAATTAACCTGATCTAGGGAGCGCAGGGCTGCCACAGTTAAGGATTTCTATGCAAATTTGCAAAATTGTTGATGATGGATCATTAGCGATGCCCTAGGATGGTGGAGTCGAAGCCATAGATCTGATATAACATTTGCCTTAACTCAATTAATAAACTCAATTAATAAAGGTGGTATATCAGACCATGTTTAGTTCGAAATTAGGAATATGTTATTACAGTTAAATGTCTAAAAAGTGCAGAGCTTTCGTCAGCAAGAGAACCTTAATATCTTAATATTTTCCTTTATGGAAAAAAGGAATGGGCGTCATATAATGTTCCATCCATCTTGTGTGACCTTTAAA
The DNA here is from genome assembly GCA_033576555.1 of Oophaga sylvatica. Classification (NCBI taxonomy): domain Eukaryota; kingdom Metazoa; phylum Chordata; class Amphibia; order Anura; family Dendrobatidae; genus Oophaga; species Oophaga sylvatica. The sequence continues at coordinate 918,956,198 of JARQOD010000001.1, read as the reverse complement.
GGAGTTATCAACCAAGTGGATGTTCCCTTTTTGTAATGAAGTATTCCTCCTTGCCAAATAAAATTTGAAAAAAAAAAATCTCATCTCCCACATCTGCGTCATTCGAGTGATATCAGCGCCAGGACTCCCGTGGCTCAGTTGACACGGTTATGCCACGTGAGCCCTGCAGCCATTCAACGTCCACTATTGGGCTGCTGCGCGCTCACTTCTTCCTTTTCTCAGACATTTTCCCTAGAGAAGTGAGAGCCCAATAACAGACGCTGATTGCCTTCATGATTCAATGTACGTGTCAATGTCATGTAAGCACCTAGAGACCCAAGGCAGACATTGCTGGAGCAACGCCGGTGCAGGAGATGAGTATATGGGTTTTTTATTTAAAAAGGAGGGATTACGGTGCTTCATTTTAAAAGGGTTTTCCCGGTAGTGGAAAACCTACAAAATGGATATGCTATAAACGTGTTCATGGTGGATGTCCGAGTCGGCACACTTGGCAGCTTTCGTGCCTCACAGCGTTTTTCCAGGAGCACAGAACCTGGCTTCATCATTCTCTGGATTACTTTCATATCAAAAGTGTTAAATGTGAGAAAAATCCCTTGTCATAGAAAAAGCATCGGCTCATTCTCAGCCATTGTGAACGTCATCAAACATAGGCAGTGACTAATCTGCAATAAAAAGGAAACAGTAAAAAATGTTATGTTCTTTGCAAGCCTGGCTCATGTTGAGAAGGACAATTAACAGGAACTGGGAATAAATATTTTTCTACATCTACAAGATATCTGCTACCTCATGTTACGCTGATGGCTCATGCTGGTTTTGTTAGTTTATCACTTTCCTATTACAAGGTTTCCTGGTCTTGTTTTATATGACAAGTTTTTATGTTTTGGAAATAGATCTAGATCATTAAAAAAGTAATGTGAATAAAGCAAAGCGTATGCTACCTTCGATCATGGTTAACCGTTCACATATAAAATGAATCTACATAAAAAGTTGTTTAGCTCCTTAAATACATTTTATTATTCATTTTGTGCTGATCGTGTCTGTATTTTAATTGAGAGTAACATTCATTGTTCTCCTGGCTTCAGAGCTGAAAATTGCCAGCATTCCTTCCTTACTATCAGTGGCGTACTACCAATACTGGTCGCCATGAAGCCTGTGAGTTGAGGGGGGGGGGCCCGGCGCTGGTGTGGCCCTTCCCTCCCCCTCCACCAGGCATCATACTTTCAACTGTATCGGCATCCTGGATCATATTATGAAAACTCATGTGTAGTGCACATATGTTGTGAATATGCTGGAGGTGGCTTCTGAGCTGGGGCTCCCTCCGGTGGTTGCTGAGGGTAATGAACCGATTAATGAATGGCCTTCAGCTGGCGCTGAATGGTAGGATATAAGTGGTCTGAGTTCCCAGCAGCCTTGCCGGTTAACAATTGTTCCTTCTGGTCTTGCTTGAAGCACTGCTAGTTTCCTGCTCTCCTTCAGATAAGTGTTTGCTGTTTTTTTTCTCTCTGTTTGATTTTCTCTGCTGGTTTGCTGCCTGCAGTGGACTGCAGCTGACTCGCACCACAATTGTGGATACCAGGGCTATGGGGTACTCGGACCGAGCCCATAGATTTCTATGGGAGATGTCACTGGCAGCGGGACTCGGTCCGTGGCCCTGGCAGTCAAGCGATGGGGGATATTTACAGGGGATTATTAGGATAGGTAGTTCGTGACGCCACCTGTGGTATCTGGTCAATTGTACCAGCGCTGCTATAAGGATCTTCACAGGGGATGTTATGGGGCAGCTGGGTGGTAAGTCTCCCACAGGTGAGACTGGTCCCTGGAAGTCTATGGTGATGATGCAGGGTGTAGATAAGAATTCAGTCACACACAATGCAGCTTCTTTTCATACCTTTTACTTGAAGGTGTTTCAGCAAGATCCGGGGAGCTGGTCGGGGTGGAGAATGCACATTCGGGTAACCGCTGAGCAGGTTAGAGGCCTCCTTTCTTTCAAATGTATGTGAGTCCAAACTTGCATGAAGCGAAGTTAACTCTGCAATCTCCAGCTTTCTCAATAGCTGTAATGCCCGGCCGACATTGTGGTGGAGCCTTCTATGTCTCTGACTAGCAGATGTTGAGAGAACTAAGTCCTTACTTTTGTCTGGCCTTGACTCAAAGTCCCCGTTCTCCCTGACTCCGGTTACGTATCGACACTTAGGGCTGCTCTCTGCGACCTGTAGTCCAGATGCCTCCGGTTTTCTTGTTACTACGCATGAAGCTCTAGCAACGCTTCGGACCCCGGTGTCCGGCAAATTAGTGCAGGCAATCCAATACCTAAAGCACTTCTCTATCTTCTCCACTGCGCCCTTCGCCCTGCTTCCCGCTCTTAACATAAGCACTTGTAGCTTTCGATGGAAAAGTCAGCTTTCTTCTAGAGCTCGCTGAATAGCTCTCAGTATCCCCCAAGTCCAGACTGGACTGACACTGAACTGCCCTGCACTCAGACAGGAAACAGACTGGGGTGACTCACTCTTGAGCCACCTGGAGCTTGACTGAACTCCTCTATCCTTAGACAGGAAACTGACTGACTGGAAAGACTGAACTGAAACTCAACCCAGCTCTGCACTGTCCGAAGACAGGAAACTATCTGTCTCTGCTATGTGTCACTCCCTTTTATACCCCTGATGGGTGTGTCTGAAAGTGTGAGTGAAGTGAATGCATATCAAGCGTTGCGGTTACCTTCCTGTGCACTCTCCTGGATTTTATGTGTGTGCCTTACATAGCTGGGCCACACACAGCCTGTCCCCTTTTGGGGGTCTGGCGCTGCAATTGTGCTCAGTTTGTGTTTGCACTTTTGCTTTGCTCTTTTGTTACTTTTTATTTGCTGAATAGTGTTTTGTTACACCAGAGATCTGATTTAGGTGGATGAGATCGTGTGATCTCAGGTTTTTTGGCAATCAGAAGTGTTGGTATTTTTGTTAGGGTTTTGTTGGATTACGGTCAGAATTGGGTCCCAGCGTTTGCTCATTCTATTTTCTGTCTGTGTCCGTGCTTTCTTCTTGTCTAACCGCCAATACATGTTTGGGGGCTTCCTATTTTCTTTGGGGATCTGCTCCGGGGCAGATAGCTTTCATCTTTCTGCCTTTAGGTGTAGTTATCTCTCAGGCTGTGACGAGGCATCTAGGATCAACGTAGGAACGCTCCACGGCTACCTCTAGTTGTGTGGTTAGTTCAGGTTACTGCAATCCAATAGGTTCCAGCCTCTCTGGTGTATTACCGCTTTTGCTATTTTTTGCTATTTCTCCTCAGTTACCGAATCATAACACACATAGTTCTGTTTTTTCCACTTGTTTTCAGTAAGGGGGGGGAAAGTAAATTTTGTCTGAAGAAAAGTTCCACATTTTCCCACTGAATATATGAAAAGTGGGAAAAAAATACACCCCATAAACAAAAAACTCTTTAAAATCACTCTCTAAGGCAGGGATCACACATGCGAGAAACTCGCACGATTCTCGTGTGAGTCTCTCGCATGAGCACCCGGCACTTGGACTGGAGCGTGCGGCGGCATGTGATTCTATGCAGCAGCATGCTCCGGTCCGAGTGTGACGGCAGTGCCGGGTGTTCATGTGAGAGACTCGCATGAGAATCGAGCGAGTTTCTCGCATATGTGATCCCGGCCTAAGAGTAGAAGAGGTTCCCCTAATTCAGAACACTTAACCCATTTAACATGTGACTATAAACCAAAAGAGAGGGAGTTCCATGTGAGGAATGTCACAACACCTCTGGTAGTTGTGCATGCCAGGCACAACGCTGATGCTAAGCGGTGAATGATGGTGGTCCTTGTGATGAAACAGGCACACGGTCCGCCACACGGTAGCCCGGGGTATCACGGCTTGTGATCCCTCCGTGCCGCAAATGTGACGAAAACGCGCACACACACGACGGCTGCTGCCGTCCGACCCAGTAAACTGCAGGGATTTATAATTATCCCACGTCCACTTAGGAACTTGCCGCTCTCTGGCGCCCCTCTTAACCCTCAGGTCAGTCAGGGAACTGCACCTAGGATAATTAGTCGCCAGACGGGTCACTTGGATGTGTGCTGGCTATTGGGCACGCTGCAGTGAGGGAATTATAATTACTCCGGGCCGCAGCCAGGCAATACACTTATAAAACCCGCTCCGTCACTGCCAACGCCACCCATAGGTCCACACTTTACACCCCTTCTTTTAAGCTGCCACCAGCTACGATTTACTTAAGGAACAATTTATCAAGAGGGTCCGTAGCAACCCCAAAACAGTAGCGTAGTACTTCAGGTACGTGCAAATTCGTTTATAGAGCAGGAGAAACAAACTAATAATTTTATAGGTTTATTCCTTAAAAAACAGGCAGTGCTTATACTATATAAAAAAGATGTAACAAGCTGAGGCAATATAGTTATGTACAATGCAGTTACAAAATAAACGGGATTGAAAATGAAAACTCACATGGTAGTTACAGGCAAGACTGGCTGGGGGAGGAGCCACACGTCATAGTTCATTTGCAGATCTGTTAGTCACGTCATCACAGCTTGGAATCACTAAGGGGGCTTAACTGCAAGACTTATACCTGTGGGCTGCTGACCTCACAAAAGGGGATGGCTTTTCTGGCCACCTCCCAGAGATGGAAGTTATGGTTTGAGGCTCTGGAAAGTCATAAGGACCATAACTCAGCGGGGAACTCTGGCAGAATAATGGCAGACCTATCAATGATCTTACTTTGAAATAACTGTTCAAATGAGCCCAAACTTGTGTGAGATAGGTCATGGTGCGTCCAAGAATTCCATTTCTCGGGTTCTGTTGGAGTTACGGGTTCACCAGTACCACGGGAACAATGCCAGTCGGTGCATGGTTCAAAACAGTGACTTTCGTGTTTCTGACGCAACTTCCCACCGTGTTATAAGCCAAAAGAATGAATCCTCATAATGGCTGCCATGGAGGGACAGCACATGTGAAGACAATGGAGACCCCCTACGGTGAGGCGGGAAAACTCCAGCACTGGTAGCTTCAGATTACACTGAGCCTCAATGGGAGGGGGAAGGGAAGCGCAGCTATACACAGGCTGCTAAATGTAGTAGATGTCATCACAGTCCTGGAGCGCTGCAGCACCTTCTGCCCGCTCCTGGCATCCTGCTCAGGGGCCGTGATACAGTGAAAAACAATGAAAGGTGGGCGGTGGAAATCCAATAGCGCCACGCTCTGAGTCAGGAACCACCCAGGTCAGATATTGTGCATTGAATAAGATACGATACGAAGTGTATCGTATCGTATCGTATTCAATGCACAATGCGTTTCAGGGATGATCTGCCCCCTTCATCAGGTAATGAACAGGATGAACGGGACAGATCGTCACTAAAACACGTGAGTTGAATAAATCGCCCTGTGGATTTCCATCTCACACCTTTCATCATTTTTAACCTGAGTTAAAGGGAGGCTGTAAAGAGTGACTCTCTCTCTGGAGCATGCAGCTCTTCAGTGTACCTTGTAGTTAATTGTTTTCAATATGAGCTGTGTAAATACTTCAATTCACCTGCAGAGGCACTGTAGGGAAATTGACCAGTTGCTGTCAGGTTCCTTCACAGATCACAACCGTTTTATAGGGGCACCTGCTTTCCTCATCCATTAACCCTACTAACAGAAATGAGTTGCTGAAAGAAATAGCCCTTTAAATCAATACTTTAATCTGTAAAAATTAAGAACTTGAAAGAAGGAGTCTATTTCTGATATGTAAGGTGCCAGGTCTTTTCACTAATAAAAAATTCAGAAAAGGCCATTCTAGCAGCTTTATTTTCTTTTCCTGAAACCCACTGACAGTTTCATTGGCTGTTTGTTTTGGATCATTTTCTTGCTGAAATGTCCACCCTCGTTTTATCTTCATCATCCTGGTTGATGGCAGCAGCTTTTTATAAAGAATGTCTCGGTACATTTGTCCATTTATCCTTCCTTTAATTATGTGAAGTTTGCCAGTTCCGTATGCTGAAAAACAGCCGTACACCATGATATTTCCACCACCAAACTTCACTGATGGTATGATGTTTTTGGGGTGATATGTAGTGCCTTTTACCTCCAAACATGGTGTGTATTATGGCATCCAAAGCATTCAGTTTTGGTCACATCTGACCAGACCATAGTCTCTCAGTATTTCGAGGGTGAGCGTGCATACAGGCCATGGAGTTTGAGTGCATTACTTATAGCTTTCTTTGAAATAATTGTAGCTGTTGATTGCAGGTCTTTTTGTAGTTCTCCACAAGTGGTCCTTGGCTCTTGGACAACTCTTCTGATAATTTTTTTCCCTCCTATCTCTGAAATCTTGGGAGAAGCACATGCTCGTGGCCTTTTTATGGTGAAATTATCTTCTTTCCACTTCCAGATTATGGCCTCAACAGTACTGGAGCCTTCAGTAGATTAGAAATTCTTCTGTAATCAATGCCATCAGTATGTTTTACAACAATAAGGTTGCAAAGGTCTTGAGACCACTCACTGGTTTTACCCATATGAAATATTTCTTGTGTGGCATCTTGGTAATGAGACACCTTTTTATAGGCCATCAGAGACCAGTTTACAATATTTTTCAGTAAGTGACAGGACTGCTTTCTAATTACTGATAGATTTAAGCTGGTGTCATGACTTTCCATGGTTTTTTGCACCTCTTTTTCCTCATGTGTTCAATACTTCTTCCCTGCGTCTTTTCTTATTATTACACACAACTTAATTTATGGATGTCTATGGTTTGATATCTTTCCCTGTGTGGATGAGTTGTTACCGACATCTGGTGAGAATTTCATATCAATAACACGTTTAGAAATAATTTGCTAAGAAAATTAGTGACGTGTTCAATACTTCTTTTACCGATTGTAAATAGTTTGCGGATTAAATCTTTTTGAGAGATTCCCTTTAAAATTGGCTTTTATTTGTCTTGGCAAGTTCATGGAAAGTGTCGCTGTGTTGTCAGTCAAGCATAACACCCTTAAATTTCACTTGTTTTATAGATTCTTAAAATTGTATAATACCACAAGGTTCTAGAGCAATTAACTGCAGAACTGCACTAAAATGGACTATTCAAAAGTGCAAGTTCTATGTTAATAGTGTAATAAAGTGTGAATTACCAGCGAGCTGTGGGTGCCCCATCTCCACCAGATCCTCATATAAAGATTTAATTGGATTTTCTTTTTTCAGTAAGACGCCATGTAGCCATATGAGCAACATCCTGTGGCCATGTTCCTTGTAGCTGAATTTATCTGTTAATAGCAGAAAATTACAATATTAAATTGTTATGTTGTGTTGATATGTAGCAGCATTTTGCAATATCTTGTCTTGTCATTTATTCAGGAGTATACAATGTTTGATACAAACAATGGGTTCTTCAGTGTTGAGTCAAACTAGGATGGTATGTTAAATAATACTTTGAATAATCTCTATGTTGGTTTTTTTCTGTAACTTTATATATGAAAGATTTAATAAAACTCAGCTATTAGAAAAAAAATAACTCTGCTGTAATAAACTGCAAATTTTCCACCCGAAAAACCGGCAGCGCATCTTTCACAAATAAATATCCCCTAAATGTATTCAGAACTTACATAAGACCCCGCACTCTGGTAACAGAAAACCAAGAGGATTCTGAATTTAGCATAAAATTAATTTGATTTTTGACACCTATTCTGAATGCAGCTTGATGTAGAGGCAGAGACCTGGATTCCAACAATGTCGCTTACTGCTCTGTTTGCTGTAGATTTGATAAAATCACTGTGTTATCAGAAGGAAATTATCACTAGAGGACTAGTAAACGTGATGTCATGCAGCCCTCCATATTCATGACTTCTGTATAACAACACACCCACAGATTGGCAGTTTTCTGTCTATGCAGAGTGTACACAGGAAACTGCAAATCAGTGGTGCGGGCGGGGTTATGCAGAGCTCAGCATTCAGAGAACTGGTAGATCTACGGCAGAGAAAACAGACAGTCTATCAAAATTGCAGCAAGCAGTAAAGTAAGTGACACGTCACGGGAATCAGGGTCTCAGCCCCTATATCCTGCTGTTCTCAGAAAAGGTAGCAAAAACCCAGTGACAGATTTCTTTTAAGTCGGCATTCACATATCCTATCGCTGTTGTTTTTCTCGAACAGCACAATGAGCTATAGAGTTTCACTGAGCCATACACACATCAATTTAAAAAACGTACCCATGTCTCCAGTCCGCGAGACTCAACGCATGTCTTATTCTTACCTTGCAGATCAGACTCGGACATTAAAGTCTATAGGAAGCGGTGCAGAACAGTGAAGGCACAGGAAGAGCCACTTAACCCATTATTCACAACTGTTACCAGCGCTGAAGCCAGAAATGTGCTCCTGTCTGGGATAGTTATACATTCCTGGAGTAAGTTACGCCACTGGTGTAACCTTATGATGTATATGACAGGCGGCGTGACCAAACCTTGGGACATCCATGTCCTGCCAATATTGGTGTAGATGGCCAGGGATAATAGAAAAAATTGGAGTCTGGCTCAACAGGACTGGATTTTATTTTTATTTTTCAAAATAAATTATAGTGAATACAAAAGAAAATTTTTATGGTCGACATGACCCAGTCGACGCGTTTCGACTGCACTTAGCAGTCTTACTCATGACCAGCTGGCCAGGACATATGATTTTTTTGCGCAACTTCCAAGTTGAGCAAAAATATTGCAACTTATTAAGGTATTTACATTACATTTCTGCTGTAAACATCTTAGTGATTGCCCCCATGCTTTTTACTTTAGAGTTCCATCTGAATCCTCACACTATACCTGTCCACTGCATCTCAATGGCTTTAATCTGCCGCTCAGAGAAGTTCCACATCTGAGCCAACCTCTTCCATTCATCAGGCTTCAGCTGCTGATACGCCAAGTTCCAGAGAGCTGAGCGGATCTGAGCCGTCTTCGACAGGTGATCTTGTTTGAATGTCACAGGTCCCTCATGGTTAACCTCTTCATTAAGGCTCTAACCAAAGCAATGGAGACAATGTCACATCAAGACAGGACTTAACAAAATTGAGAACTGATGCCAAAATCAGTAAATAAAAGCCTACGAGATGCTCCATTGGTGAGTAAAGTGAATGTAATCTCACTTTTGAGCAGGTTTTCTCTAACTTGTGAACAGTAAATCATTCTAACTACGTATAAAGTAAATTTATCATACCGTCCAGAGTCTGAGACAGGAGAACGACATCTCTTTTTGAGATTTTTAGTGGTGAGCATTCTGGTTGTTGCATAGCTTTTCCACAAACAGATGAAAAAAAAAATTACTAAATTAATAAAAAATATTACATTATATATACACTGGGAATTACTGTCATTTATTTTTTCTCTTTTTATTATGAAGAACGCCTTATAAAAAAAAACTGCTGCATGCAGTTATTTTTTATTATTTTTGTTTTATTTTACCTTGTGTTCACTTTATACGCTGGCCAGTGTTCACACAGTAATGATCTTATTTGATAATTTTGTGCTTTCCTATGTAGTTCACTTTTTATCATTATTATGTAATTTTGTCCTTGTCTTGTTCCGTTTTTTTATATCTCTTCATGTCTAAATGCGGTTTTTGGAATATTTTATTAAGATTTGTTTCTTTTCTATGTGAACCTTATTATAATTTATTTGTGGTCTTATCATGTTTATTATATTATTTTTCCATCATCTATGTCCATGTGGGTGTCCACATGGGACTTGTCATGTTAGTCTAACAAAATGCTGCTTGTATATAAACATGTTATTCTCTTATTAATAGAGCTTACTACGGCCAGACAAATTTATGTCTTTACCATTTGTTGCTACTACTTGCCTATATTTATTTGTTTTGCAGCCCTCTTTTTTCCGTTACATGATTCCATGCTGATCTATTTCTGAAATTGGTCCACGCAAGCGCTTGCTGACATGCATGCGCAGTTTTCTCTTATCACCCCATCACACGGGCGCCTGTGCAAGGATTTCTATTTAGTGACATAGTGTTGATGTCCTATACTAGAGCTGAGCTCTTTTCCGGTTTACTCTTTTGCGTGCTTGCGCATGCGCCGGGTGACATGCACGCGCCCGCGCGATGACTCACTTTTTTACCGCGCATGCGCCAAAATGATAATCCCCTCTGTTCCTCGCCGATAGTGTGTCTGATGTGAAAAATTCC
>JARQOD010000001.1:918917181-918945932 GCA_033576555.1 Oophaga sylvatica | reverse complement strand
AGGCAAAGACTAAAACAAAAGCTGAAGAATCACATATTTATATACACAAAAGGACACAGGAATAATGCAATAGGTAAGACAAGTGACGTGAAGCAGAACTGTCATTATGGCAGAGGGATGAACATAAATATGACTAGTTCATAGATAAGGAGTGAAAGTTTTATTACCCTCTGATTGGGGTCTGGTATTGTGTTGTGATGACCCTAAAAGGTCAGGGAAGCAGATTCCTTAATTGTTGTAGAAAGACATAAAACTCTGGGATATATTCATCCCAGCACTAAGAGTGTCAAAGGTCATCATAAGTTTATATTCCCAGACTTTTCTATCGTTCTCAGATTTGAAGTTAGATTTTAATACAAGTAATTCTATATCCGTCATGCTATGACCGGGTATACAAAAGTGTTTTGCCACAGGTAAATCCATTCTTTTTTCTCTTATTGTGTGGCGATGAGAATTCATCCTTGTTCTCAGTTTTTGCCCGGTCTCCCCCACATACAGACCCCCAGTTGGACATTTAGTACATATAATTAGGTACACCACATTAGATGTGATGCAGCTGAAAGTACCTGGTATCTTGTAGTCCTGATGGGAGTTGGGGATCTTTATCCTGTCCGTGGTCATTATAGATGCACAGGTTTTGCATTTCTTTTGTTTGCAAGGAAAGGTACCTGCAGTACCTTTTAGTCTTTGCCTGATGACGAGACCTGCGTAGTCTCGAAAGCTTGCAATTTGTTACCATCTTTTCAGTTAGCCATTAAAAGGTATCAACCACTGAGGACTCTCAAGTCTAAATATTTTTCTATCTACTGGCTAACACGGTACGAAGATAAACATCTTACCTATAACCTCTTCTGGAAATTTTCCCAGAAAATAGGATGAGAAATAGGTATGTGATTAGTATCAAATGTCTCATAGGATTGTAAGATCAAATAATCACAAATAACATATATAAATGTGTAAAATAATGAATATGCATGTAGTAAAATCACCAAAATGAGATAAAATGGAGTCCCTGATATAATTCAAACTGCAGCCCGTCCTAGTCATGTGTCATTAAAGGCTGCAGACTGAAGATATACAGCTCCCCAAACCTGTGACTCATCTGACAATAGCTGCATCACACATAGTCCATCAGCGGCCTGGAACAGGGCTGTGATATGTGAAGAAATACGTTTTAACCCACATTGCGCTCTGGGATGAGATCTCCAGTTTTGTGCGCCTCTTCCGTTAGTCTGACAGTTTTATAGCAGTGAACATACACTGAGTGCAGTCTCCTCCTCAAATAAACATTGAAGAGGATGAGACTGGAGATGACTCTCCTTGTGGTCTGCAGAAAGAGATATATTTCTTCACATATGACAGCCGTGCTCCCTTCCGCTAATGGGGTGTGTCATACAGCTCTTGTCAGTTGAGATACTGGTCTCGGGAGCTGAAATCTTCAGTCTGCAGTCCATACTGACATGTCACTAGGATGGGCTGCAGTTTGAATGATATCTGGTACTCCAGCTTATCTCACTCTTAGAAAACCCCATTTAAGCTGCAATACAATATAGTGGTGCAGGTTTTTTAATGAGAGGTACAGACTCTTTTTTATACTAACCTCGTACAATCCCTTTAAATTGTGATTAAGCAACAAGACAAATATTGCAGTTTTCCTCCTACCTTATCCGCAACGTCAACTCGTGCTTTATGGTTGAGAAGAAAATTTACGGCTTGATAATGTCTTCCTGCAACTGCAAAATGTAGAGCCGTGCGATTGAGCTAAGAAAAGTATGAACAACAAATTTTATTTCATGTGCATTAGTAGATAGCTCTACACACAAGTACACAGAGTTAGAAGACAATGCTGTAAGACATTTTACTGTTCGTACAGATACAAAATTGTTTTTTTTTTAATTAAAAAACTTTTAAAGGAAATATGTCAGCAGGTTTTTGTTATGTAATCAGACAGCAGCATAAGGTAGGAACAGAGACCCTGGTTCCAGGGATGTATCACTTAATTTACTGGGTGCAGCAGCTGTGATAGAATCACAGTTTTCTCTGCTGCAGTTACAGTGGGTTTGGAAAGTATTCGGACCCCTTTAAATTTCCAAAAATATCTACATTTGTTTTTTTTCAGTCAAGATGGGGGTATAGAGTGTACATTAATGAGAAAAAATGAACTTTTTTGCATTTAGCAAATGGCTACAATGAAACAAAGAGCGAAAAATTTAAAGGTGTCTGAATACTTTCCGAACCCACTGGTATAGCAGGCTGAGCTGTGTATAACCCTGTGCACACTACAGCTTTCTGTGTACATTGTATAGTGACAGAGTTGCGAATTAGTGCTTGGAGCGGGAATGGACAAGAGAAAATGAGATGTGGTGCCCCTGAGGGTTCAGTCGTCACAGAGGTGTTGCATCTCACCCAGAGGTATGACACCTGACTCTCAGGTAAGGAGGAAGCACCCCTAAGACTCCACAACTGCATCCAACACTTGCATCCAACACACCATGCCAGTTGAGCATACGGACGTACCCTACGGGAGGATGGTCTGACTCAGACTGGTTAGCAAAGGGTGTAGATATGGGTGGGTGGAGCTTAGGCAGCAGCAATAGGAGAAGAGAAGCTTGGAGGGCAGAACACACTGAGGTGTGGAAGCGAGCAGACTCTCGAGAACTCCTTTAGGAGTCTCTCGGTAGGAGAGCTGTCCTGAAGAGCTTCTGAGCTGAGAAAGGGTCCCAAAAGCACGGACAGTGATTTATTCCATCCGTGGCCCATCCTGAAGAAGGAAGGACCAGGCCATCAGGGAACGGCCCCTAGACTAGTGGGAAAGCTTCAGGCCCTGCTAGTAAGCCGACGGCGGTGATCACTTTATGGGTCATTGCTACCACCACCAGCAGCATCCCCTGGAAGGAAGCTATATAGCACCAAGAACGTACAGAGCTAATCTGTTTCCGACAGGACCGCAGCTTCTGATCTGAAGGACTGCATGGTGAGGTGCTAGGAAGAAAGGAGTGAAAAGCACAGAGAGTGAAGGCCAGGAAAGGAACACACTGAAAGGGAGTCTTGGGAAGTGTGACCAATCTACCTGGGGTTGCTGGACCACTCACCCGGAGGACACAGTGCCAGGCGGGCATCTGTCTTGTGGCCAAAGACTGTGAGTAAACCTTGGAACTGCACTTGGACTGTCTCCCTGATTACTCCAGCGTCACACATCTCCCTGCTGCACTACTCAGCACCATTCCTAAAATATACACCATCTACCTGCCCTGGAAGTACACAGCCTCACCTGTAGGAGGTTTACCATCTAGCTGCACAACACCATCCCTTCCAGAGGACCTGCACAGCAGCGCTGGTCACCCTGACAGATACTACAGGTGGCGTCACAAATCACTATACGAACATTATCCCCTGTAAATATATTCCCCTTTTTGGTGAGCGCCCAGGGCCACAGACCAAGTCGTGGCTACCATGACATCCCCCATAGAAGTCGACGGGCTCGGTGCCGAGTACCCCACGGCCCTGGCGGGCGACTCAGAGACACTTAGTCCTGTAGTGATAATCTTCTTCTGATAAAATACTGATTATATTGAAAAAGCGAAACACAACACAATAAGTGACATATCCCTGCAATCAGGCTCTCTTGAACTGTATCATGGTGCTCTCAGATTACATAGCAAAAACCCAGTGACAGATTTACTTTAATGTAACCATTCTGAAACATGTTTTCTTAAAGGGGATATCAGGGACTTTTTAAAAAAAATAAATAAAAAAAAGCGCCTAGGCACTAACAGGCAGGTGGTTGCAAATTACCTGCCTGGTGGGCATGGCACCATTCTCCACCGGCACAGAGTGGTCACTGACCGCTCCTGCTGGCGATTCAGCTTCTCCCTGTCAACAGAACAGCTCTTCTAGGCTGCACTGCTGACAGGGCGGGACTGCTGGCGTCATACTGATTGACAATCGTTTCCTCCTTAACCCCTTAATGTCCATTGACGTGCACAGTCCGTCATGGCAGGATGTCCGTTCCTGCACCAGGACGGACTGTGCACGTCATGCCTGTGCAGTTCAGTGCCGACAGCTGTCTATGACAGTTGACAGGCACGGCAAGAGGTGCGGGGTCCCTTGCAGTCGGTCCCTGCACCCACAGCACTGTGATTGGTCAGTCAATCTGACTGACCAAACGCAGCAGCGATTAGGCAGGAGATGCTGAAATTTCAGCATCTCCTGCCCGTCCGTGCAGGAGCTCAGTGCTGCAGTGGCCAAGCTTCCTGCACTGACAGCAGGGAGCAGCGTCCGCGCCGCCCCTGGCTGTTAACCCCCTGACTGCTGCGATCGAACGCGATCGCAGAGTGCATAGGGTCGGGAGCTCCCTCTGCCTCAGATTGGCGTCCCTGCGGTGTAATTGCAGGGCCCGATCTCTGCCTTGATGACTTGGGGTTGTCATGACGACCTCCGGTCATCCAGCTACAGAAAGCCGCTGTGACCATGTTCACAACGTGGTCTCAGCAGCTTTTTCCATTGGTATAATGCATTGCAATGCTGGAGCATTGCAATGCATTATACCTGCAACAAAAGTGAAAAAGTGAAAGTCCCATAAAGGGACTAGGCAAAAAAAAAACATTTTTTACAAAAAATTGTAAAAAAAAAAATATTAAAGAATAATTAAAAAATTCCCCTAAAAAATGCAGATTTTTATGTTAAAAAAACCAAAAAAATACACGTTTGGTATCGCCGCATCCGTAAAAATCCCATCTATAAAAGCGTAACCCTAGTTAACCCCTTCAGTGAAATCCGTAAAAAAAAAAACACAAAAAGTAGCAAATTATACTTTTTCTAAGCGGTATTATCATACCGCTTGGAAAAAGTGAAACAATACACGATCAAAACATGGTACCGCTGAAAACGTCATCTTGTCCCGCAAAAAACAAGCCGCCATACAGCATCATCAGCGAAAAAATAAAACAGTTATAGCTCGCAGAATAAAGTGATGCAAAAATAATTATTTTTTTTATAAAAGTTTTTATTGTGTAAAAAAACACCAAAACATAAAAAAAGATATAAATGAGGCATCGCTGTAATCGTAGTGACCCGAAGAATAAAACTGCTTTATCAATTTTACCACACGCGGAACGGAGGGGAAAAAAAACAATTCCTGAATTGCTGGTTTTTGTTCATTCTGCTTCCACAAAAATCGGAATAGGAAGCGATCAGAAAAACGTTATGTGCCCGAATATGGTACCAATAAAAACATCAGCTCGTCCCGCAAAAAATAAGCCTGCACATGACTCTGTTGGCCGAAATATGGAAAAATTATAGCTCTCAAAATACGGCAATGCAAAAATTTCTTACACTAAAAGATGCTTTTTTTGGAAGAATTTTTTGTGTGACAGAAGCTAAACATGAAAAAAGGATGTAAATCTGGTATCGCTGTAATCGCACCGACCCGAAGAATAAAGTCGCCTAATCACTAATACCGCATGAGGAACGGTGTAAAAAATAAAACCAGATCTTCACCATTTGTGGATTTGTTCATTCTGCCTCCCAAAGATCGCAGTAAGGTGATCACAGTGGTTCCCCCCACATATGGGGTATCAGCGTACTCAGGACAAATAGCACAACAACTTTTTGGGTCCTATTTCTCCTGTTACCCTTATAAAAATAAAAATTTGGGGGTAAAAAGATCATTTTTGTGGAAAAAATATGATTTTATTTTCACGGCTCTACATTATAAACTTCTGTGAAGCACTTGTGGGTTCAAAGTGCTCACCACACATCTAGATAAGTTCCTTGGGGGGTCTAGTTTCCAATCTGGGGTCACTTTTGGGGGGTTTCTACTGTTTAGGCACATCAGGGGCTCTGCAAACGCAACATGACACCCGCAGACCATTCCATCAAAGTCTGCATTCCAAAACGGCGCTCCTTCCTTTCCGAGCTCTGCCATGCACCCAAATAGTGGTTTACCCCCACATATGGGGTATCAGCGTACTCAAGACAAATTGCACAATAACTTTTGGGGTCCTGTTACCCTTTGGAAAATAAAATTTGGGGGTGAAAAGATCATTTTTGTGGAAAAAAATGATTTTTTAATTTTACGGCTCTACGTTATAACCTTCTGTGAAGCTCTTGGGGGTTCAAAGTGCTCACAACACATCTAGATAAGTTCCTTGGGGGGTCTAGTTTACATAATGGGATCACTTGTGGGGGGTTTCCACTGTTTAGGCACATTAGGGACACTCCAAATATGACATGGCGTCCAATCTCAATTCCAGCCAAAAAAGTCAAATGGCGCTGCTTCCCTTTCGAGCTCTGCCATGCGCCCAAATAGTGGTGTATCCCCACATATGGGGTATCAGCGTACTCAGGACAAATTGCACAATAACTTTTGGGGTCCTGTTACCCTTTGGAAAATAAAAATTGGGGGTGAAAAGATCATTTTTGTGGAAAAAATATGATTTTTTAATTTTACAGCTCTACGTTATAACCTTCTGTGAAGCCCTTGGGGGTTCAAAGTGCTCACCACACATTTAGATAAGTTCCTTGGGGGTCTAGTTTCCAAAATGGGGTCACTTATTGGGGGTTTCCACTGTTTAGGTACATCAGGGGCTCACCAAACGCGACATGGTGTCTGCTCTTTGCTCCTTCCCTTCTGAGCACTGCCGTGCGCCTAAAGATTGGTCTTCCTCCACACATGGGGTGTCGGTGTACTCAGAAGAAATTGTACAACAAATATTGTGGTTCATTTTCTCCTGATACCCTTGACAAAATAAAAAAAATTGTGTCGAAAGAAAAATTTTGGGGAAAAAAAGTGAAATGTTTATTTTTTACTTCCACATTGCTTCAATTCTTATGAAGTACCTAAAGGGTTAATACACTTCTTGAATGTGGTTTTGAACACCTTGAGGGTTGCAGTTTTTAGAATGGTGTCACTTTTGGGTATTTTCTGTCATATTGACCCCTCAAAGTGACTTCAAATGTGAGGTGGTCCCTAAAAAAAATGGTTTTGTAAATTTTGTTGGAAAAATGAGAAATCACTGGTCAACTTTTAACACTTATAACTTCCTAACAAAAAAAAAATTTGGTTCCAAAATTGTGCTGATGTAAAGTAGACATGTGGGAAATGTTATTTATTAACTATTTTTTTGTGACATATCTCTCTGATTTAAGGGCATAAAAATTAAAAGTTTGAAAATTGCAAAATTTTCAAAATTTTTGACATATTTCCGTTTTTTTCATAAATAAATGCAAGTTATATTGAAGAAATTTTACCACTACCATGAAGTACAATATGTCACGAGAAAACAATCTCAGAATCTCCAAGATCCGTTGAAGCTTTCCAGAGTTATAAGCACATAAAGTGACAGTGGTCAGAATTGTAAAAATTGGCCTGGTCATTAATCTACAAAATGGCTTGGTCCTTAAGGGGTTAAAATATATGAATAAAACGACAGCTGGGTTAGTGTTAGTAGTAGTATTTTGGGGTTTGCATCCACACACTCTGACATTGTCCAATGTTGTTAGTGCTTAGGACCCATCCCTTTAATCAGGAGAATAGTAATACCTAGTTTTTAATTGATTCAAACATTTCTAGGAGGAATAACAGAGGAACGGCACAAGGCTGAGTCCCAACAATAGACTTCAAGCGTACAATTATATGTTAGAAAAGTAACCCACTTTTACAGAACTGGCGCATATGTTCTGAAAGAGCATTTGATTGTAAAATGGAGCAGAAGTTTTAGGCCTTTGAAAAAAATCCTTCCTCAAATTTGTACCAAAAACGTATTAAATAAAAGGAATAAGATATAAAAAAAAACAGGAAAAATTTAATAATCACACAATAGTTATTGCTTATTTTACTTTGTTTACCTGCAAAACATACACTAATAAATGGAACGCTACGTGTGAACACACCCGTGAGATGCTTATTCCTGTGCTCACAGTTGTCCTCTAAGTAACACAATATTTTGTTTGGCCTTTTAAGAAAAGTCATTTGCTTTGAAGATATTCCTGGACCAAAATGTAACACTGACTTTTATGATCCATCCCGCCATTGCCTGCCCAGCACTAGAGCACTTAAGCTTACCACATTTCTAGAATTGATGTTCACTTTCTTTTCTTTGAGTAAGGTCATCGTCTCCACGTCATTTCTCTTTGCTGCCTGATGAAACGCCATCTCATTTTTTAGCACTGGAAAAACATAATATTAGGATAGATGGAAGTAATATCAGCGGGCTCGCCAAGTGCAGAAGAATTAGGTAGACTATCAAATATTATCAGCCTGCAAAAAAGAAAAAGAAAAAACTAAGAAAAAATGGAAAAGGAAAAAAAAAAAAAGTTGTTTGAACTAGGTTTAGAACCTTGCTTATTTTCGGTCAAAATGCCATTTACAGGCTGGATTTCACAGGGTGATCATCATGACAAGCACTGAAGTCTACAGGAGACCCCGGTTGTCATGGCAGCCCTTCGGCGCCCCGCGATCACGTCATGATCTCACTGACAGGGAGCATTTAATGACTTGCCCTGCCTGCCAATGCATGTTATATGTCATTGTCAGAGATTGACGGGCATCTAACAGATTAAGAGCTGTGGGCGAAGCTTAACTTAGTTCCCCCCGCGCCTGTTAAAGGCACATGATGGCTGAATAACATCTGCCAGGAAAGATGCAGGCTTGGCGTGGTTAAGGCCACATTCACACAGTGAGTATTTGGTGAGTTTTTTACCTCAGTATCTGTAAGCCAAAACCAGGAGAGGAACAATCAGAGGAAAAGTATAATAGAAACACGTCACCACCTCTGTATTTATCACCCTGTCCTGGTTTTACCTTCCTTACAAATAGTGAGGTAAAAAACTGAAATTGTGGACGCGGCCTAACACTGTAATGAATATTCATAATTTATTTATTTATCCATGCATGAAAATCAATGATGAAACACTGATAGTATAACTGACACTGAGCAAACACAGATGATACTTGGACGGGTTTTTGTTTTTTTGTTTTACGTACATGAAAAACACTAACGTCTGAAAGAGCCTTAAAAAAAGGGTGACTTTAAAACAAGTCATGAAGATGGCCATCCTATTACATCCTGTGCTGGTTTTATTGTACCGAAACATGATCCATCTAGATCCTGTTCTTTGACAGGACAGAAGAAAAAGGTCTTCATTATTTTTTGTTTAGAAACAAGAAAAAACCCAAATACATAATGTTTGTGAATAGTACCACACTATGCGGACCAAACAAATTCTCAAAAATTCAAGATGAAAACCACTCCAAAAAAAACCATTGTAAAAAGGAGGATGGTTGGAGTCTAAATGGTTATTATTTTTATTATTATTAGCAAAATATTACAAAAAATTGTCAATTTTATTTGAATACATAATAGAAAAAGACAGACAGCTAACAAACACTGATAATATTTTGTATATATAGAAACATGATGTAAGTATAGGCTATGGGGAAATCAGGAGGACCTCAAAAGTAATGTCATAATAATCAAAGTATATCCACATTATTATAATACGTTAGACAAAAGTACTGAGAGGCCATCTTACCTGTAGATCAGAAGTGACATGTGATCAGAAGTGACATGACGAACAGATATTCGTGATTCATGTGAGCTTCAATACTGTTTACCCTCCTAACCTCTTAATCCTGACCTCATCCTTTATAATAAAGGACCCAATAAACACTCTACATTTAGATTGGATTAATTGGCCACAGCAGCCTTTAATTAACATTTAATACAATTTAACAACAACCTCCCAGAAGGGGTGGCCCTCGAAGCCCCAAAACACTATAAGCCCCAGGTTTAATAAACCCACCTTGGCCCCAGGTCAAGTCTTACCCCTAGCCACTATGCACCAGCTCAGAGGCACCTATCAACCAACCTGGCTAATATCCAGCACCATTAACCAAGGGTCCCCTTTAATCCCTTCTGCGGGATTATTTAAACACCCATCCATTTGAATCCACCCAGGGGGGGTCCAGGAACTCTTGAAATCCCCCCCTCTGATCCGCCATTCACCAACTCCACTAACTTCAAGGACCTCCTCCCCATGCCCTACTGCCAGGACATATGTAGCTCTGGCAAAAATTAAGACACAACTGCAACATTTTCAGTTTGTCTGATTTTTCTGTTTATAGGTATAAACTTGAGCAAAATGTAAATTGCTCTTTTATTCTATAAACTACTGACAACGTCTCCAAATTTCCAAACAATAAATTTTGTATTTATTTTCAGAAAATGAGAAATGGTCAAAATAACAAAATAATGCAGTGTTTACAGACCTCAAATAATGCTAAGAAAGCAAATTCATAATCATTTAGAAACAACAATTCTAATGTTTTAACTCAGGAAGAGTTCAGAAATCAATATTTTGTGGAATAACCAAGATTTTTAATCACAGCTTTTATGTGTCTTGGCATGCTTTCCACTAGTTATTCACACTGCTTTTGGGTCACCTTATGCCACTCCTGGTACAAAAATTTAAGCAGTTCTTTGTTTGATGGCTTGAGACTATCCATATTCCTCTTGATTACATTCCAGAGGTTTTCAATGGGCTTCAGGTCTGGAGATTAGGCTGGCCATGACAGGGATTTGATGTGGTGGTCCTTCATCCACACATTGATTGATCTAGCTGTGTGGCATGGCGCATTGTCCTGCTGGAAAAAACAGTCCTCAGAGTTGGGGAACATTGCCTGAGCAGAAGGAATCAACTGTTTTTCCAGGATAACCTTGTATGCGACTTGATTCATACGTCCATCACAAAGATTAACCTGCCCAATTCTGGTCTTGCTCCACCAAATTTCACAGTGGGTGCAAGACACTGTGGCTTGTAGGCCTCTCCAGGTCTCCGTCTAACTATTAGACTACCAGGTGTTGGGCAAAGCTGAAAATTAAACACATCAGAAAAGATTACCTTACTCCAGTCCTCTATGGTCCAATCCTTATGGTCTTTGGCAAACTTCCGCCTGGCTCTCCTTTGCTTCTCATTGATGAAAGGCTTTTTTCTAGCTTTACAAGACTTGAGCCATGCCTTTAGGAGTCTGTTACGAACTGTTCTTGCCGTATACTTCAACCCAGCTGCCATTTGCCATTCTTTTTTTAGGTTACTTGATGTCATCCTGCGGTTGCTGAGTAACATTCGAAGAAGATGACGGTCTTCCCGGTCAGTGGAGAGTCGTTTTCGCCCTCTGCTGGTCTGTAGCTTTGTTGTCCCCCATGTCTGTGTGTAGCCCAGCTACGCAGGCACACATGAAAATCCAGGAAAGTGCACAGGAAGGTAACAGCCAAAGCTTGATATGCATTCACTGTCACTCACACTCTTCAGACACACCCATCTGAGTTATAAGGGGGAGTGACACGTGGCAGGTCAGGAGTTTCCTGTCTTCGGACAGTGTAGTCAGTCAGTTAGCTCCGGGAGGCTCAGGAGTGAGTCATCCCTTGGATAGTTATCTGTCTGAGATAAGATCAGTCTGTGTGGAGCTTAGTGTTCAGTGCAGTTCAGCCTGTTAGCTTCTGTCTCAAGGACAGAGCAGCCATTCAGTCTCGGTCCTGTGTGGACTTTGGAGGAAACTGAGAGCTGTGCAGCGAGCTCTGGATGAAGCTGACATTATTCCACAAAAGCCACCAGTGTTTATGTTAAGAGCGGAAAGCAGGGCGAAGGGCACAGTGGAGAAGACAGAGCAGTGCCTTAGGTATTGGATTACCTGCACTAAATCACCGGTCACTGGGGACCGAAGCGTTGCTATTGTTTCAAGCATAGTGACAAGAAAACCAGAGGCATCTGGACTACAGGTCGCAGAGAGCAGCCCTAAGTGTCAATACGTAACCGGAGTCAGGTGGAACAGGGACTTTGAGCCTGATCAGCAAAAGTAAGGACTTAGTTCCATCAATTAGAAGGCTTCACCACAACGTTGGCCGGGCAGTACAGCTACAGAGAAAGCTGGAGTTTTAGAGTTAACTTCGCTTCAGGCAAGTTGGACTCACATTATATGGAAGTTAAGGAGGCCTCTAACCTGCTCGGCTGCTACCTGAATGTGCACTCTCCACCCCGACCAGCTTCCCGGGATCTGCTTGAACCATCATCAGTAAAAGGTATGAAAAGGAACTACCTTGTGTGTGACTGAATTCTTACTATACCCTGCATCATCATCACCATAGACTTCCAGGGACCCATCTCACCTGTGGGAGACTACCACCAAGCTGCCCCATAACATCCCCTGTGAAAGTCCTCCTAGCAGCGCTGGTACAATTACCAGAAACCACAGGTGGCGTCACGAACTACCTATCTTAAATATCCCCTGTAAATATTCCCCATCGCTTGACTGCCAGGGCCACGGACCGAGTCCCGCTGCCAGTGACAACTCCCATAGACTTCTATGGGCTCGGCTCCGAGTACCCCATAGCCCTGGTATCCACAATTGTGGGGCGAGTCATCTGCTGCTTGACTTTGCTAGTAAAGCCAGAATTGAGCCCTTCTTTTCCTCACTCAAGACTTTTCTTTTCAACTCCCTTGGCATGGTTAAAAGTTATGTTTTCATTCCTATTACTTTTGGGATATTACTAGCACTTGTTTTGACATCCAGCTCGTCTTATTGCAAGAGGATTGTGTACACCACAGCAGGGGTTTTATAGTTTCCTCATTAAATAGATTTGGTTCAGGTGATCACCTAATCAGAAGCACATTAAGTAGAATGAGGTGTACTCTGGTTGGAATTCAACTGACACTGGAATGGAATGGCTGTCAGAAATGTAGAGAAGCTGATTTTTTATAAAACTGTGCAGTGGTCTCTTAATTTTTGCCAGAGCTGTATATCATTCATATTTTTAATAAAGAAAAACATCCCAATCACTCTAAAACACTGTGATCCCAATACTCCACAAAACTTGAGATAAATACAACAAAAAAACCCTGTGAAAAGTCAGAATCAAATAAGTGAGGGTGGGTGGGAGCTTCTTACCACTGTAAGAGGTAACTAAAATGGTTACCTCAATTAAAATGGCTGACACTTTTATACTGTTGCCCCCTAACCCCACCTCTGACCCCTCCTCCCCCAAGATCTAACTCCAGTACCATCTCTGTTCAAATATATTAACCTCCACACTTCCAACTGTTCCCCCAACCGCTCACTATATTCCCACCTCAACCCTGTCATGTCGGCCTCCCTTTAAGGCCAGAGGACCAGTTCGGCCTTATTGGACTGTTATCAAAAAGTAAAAGAGAAATCCCCAACGCGCGTCTCGCGTGTATCTCACTTGCTTTTGCACTTTCTCTTCTGATCTGATCATTTTTCTATATATACAAATTCCCATCAGCTGTCTTGTTCTTCCATGTATTTATATATAATTGCCACTTTTTTAATAATAAAGTGTACTTTTTTACATTTAGATTCCAACCATCCTCCTTTTTACAATTATTTTTTGTTTCCTGTTGCAATTGTCCCTCCAAAAAAACAGTCATTATCAACAGGATGCAAAAATCTGGTCTGAACAGAGTCTTCACAGCTTAGGCTAAGAGGCAAGTCAGTAAAATACACATTTGATGCAATTTTCCCATAACTAGGGATGAGCAGATGTGAGGAAGTTCAGGTTCTGGTACCTGACCCAAACTTTATTCCGAACTGTACCCTAACTTGAACCAAAATCCCTGGGGATCCGAATTTTTTCTTGAAAATCTGACTCTCTAACTGACCAGTATAAACCAGAAAATTTTAAAGCGAACCTGTCACCAGGTTTGGCCGATACGAGTTACGGCCACCGCCTTTCAAGGCTTGTCTGCAGCATTCTATGATGCTGTAGATAAGCCCCCGATCTGACCTGCAAGATGAGAAAAATAATTTTATTATACTCACCTGGGGGGTGGTGTGGTCCGATGGGTGTCGCAGGTCCGGGTCCGGCGCCTTCTATCTTCTTGTGATGTCGCCCTCCTGCTTGCTTCATGGCTCCCTGGCATCACGTTCCTGTGCAGGCGCACTTATCTGCCCTGTTATCTGCCCAAGAAAGGTCAGAGAGGCCCAGCGCCAAGTAGAACTGTGCAGAAGCAAGACGCTGGGGAGCCATGAAACAAGCAGGAGGGCGACGTCGCAAGAAGATGGGAGGCGCTGGACCAAGACCAGCGACGCCCATCGGACCGGACCGCCCTGCAGGTGAGTATAAGGCTGGGGTCATACATGCAAGAAAATCGCATGATTCTTGTGCAAGTCTCTCGCATGAATACCCGGCACTGCCGCCGGAACTCGGACTGGAGCGTGCGGCTGCATAGAATTACATGCAGCCACACGCTCCCGTCCTAGTGTCAGCGGCAGTGCTGGGTGTTCATACAAGATACTCGCACGAGAATCGTGCGAGTTTCTCGCATGTGTGACCCCGGCCTAAGAAAACTTATTTTTCTTATCTTTCGGTCGGATCGGGGGCTTATCTACAGCATTCTAGAATGCTATAGATAAGCCCTGAAAGACGGTGTCCGTAACTCATATCGGCCAAACCTGGTGACAGGTTCCCTTTAAGTTTGGGTTGGCTCATCTCTACCCATAACCTTATTCCTACTCACTGGATGATCTCAATAGTAGAGTGAGTGAAAAGTGGAGAAGTTTCCTCAGTTTCCTAAGGAAAATGATCAGATTTTAGTTATTTTTATAGTTTTTTTTGCAAGCTAAATAAAATTGGTCAGTTTAGATAATATCCTCCCAAGTTTTCATAATCAGTTTTGTAATGTTTGCTATGTTTTTCTAGGTTCGATGGTTTCTTTGTTTTCTGTAAATCTCTACCAGGGTGAAGACTAATTATATGTAGATAAGTTATATCCTGAGGTCTGATACTGGCACAATGTGACAGTGTTGGGTAAGTGTGTCGACCCGCCACCACAATTGTGGGTTACCAGGGCAATGGGGTACTCAGAGCCGAGCCCATGGAAGTCTATGGGGTTTGTCACAGGTAGCGGTGGCTCGGTCTGTGGCCCTGGCGGTCTGGCGTATGTTGGGGGAATATTTACAGGGGATAGATTTATATACAGTTCGTGACGCCACCTGTAGTCTCTGGTAATTTGTACCAGCGCTGCTGTAGATCTCTGAGGGGATGATAAGGCAGCTAGATGTCGGGTCCCCTACAGGTGGGACTCTTCCCTCAGGTCGGTAGTTAAAGCAGGGTTGTGCAGGCATGCAAATAAATAACTCAGTCTCACACCGTCAGCGTCTTTCCATACCTTTACTTGTAAGATGGTAAGGCAGGTCCCAGGGAGGCTGATGGGGTTGACGGAGGATGAGCTTTGAGGCAACGGCTGAGCAAGGCAGGGGCCTCCTTCTGCTTTCCAATGATGATGAGTCCAACCAGCGTAAAGCGTAGTTCCCTCTATAAACTCCAGCTATTCCAAAGCTGTACTGCCCGGTCAGTTTTGTGGTTGGAGCCTTCCTATGAGAGAGCTGAGTTCCAATTCCTGTCGTGCACTGACTCAAGGTTCTCACTCTCCCTGACCCCAGTTACGTACTGACTCTTCAGGGGCTGCTTTCCGCGACCTAAGGTCCGATAAGCCTCTGGTTTTCTTACCACTATGCGTGAAGCTATAGTGATCCTTCGGTCCCCAGTGACCGGTAACAGTGTGCAGGTATCCTATACCTATGGCACTTTTCTGTTCTCTTCCACTATGCCCTTCGGCTTGCTCACACTCTCAACAGATGTCTTCAAGTGAGGTACAGCTCTGACCAGGCTGAGGTGATCTATATCTCGCCCTTACTGGCCTCCACTTTCTGAACTGCTGACAGGCTCAGACTGGATTACTTCCTCCCTCCAAGTCCAGGCTAGACTACTCTGTCTGAAGACAGGAGACTGACTGCTCACCACTCCCCTCCACACCCCTGCTGGGTGTGTCCGAAGTGTACGTGATATCATGAAGAGCCCTTAACCGTTACCTCTCCACTCATCCTCCTGGTATTGTGTACCAGGGCTACACATTCCCCCATGGTAAACGACAGCACTCCCGGGCTGTGAAATACAAGAGACATTTTTGTTTATGCATTAAACATCAACATTAAACATTAATTCGTCCCATCCGGGAGGTAAGAATTTCTTGAACGTTGCAAACAACACATTGAATATAGAAAAATACGAAATATTAAATAAACATGTTCATAAATAAACGACAATATTCTTGTGAAGGACCCGCACCAAACCTTCAACGTGGGTCCTGGGTGGGCTGCAGGACATCCGAATGCAGACCTCACTCAGTGCCTCACCACACGGGTTTTATGTTCAGAGGTAAGTCAAGGCTTCGTGTGAAACCATTAAAAGGCACCTTAGTGCAACTATTTACAAGATACAGTTTTTGGGCTGGCTCAGTCCTCAGCCTCTGAGTCCATTATAAGACACCATAAAGAAAAGACACATTTATATATATACTTTTTACATTATTCACATTAATTTGTTATAATTACTGCTGGTATCGAATGGGTATCTTCCCTTTCGTGATTCGCTCTGATCTACGTGGAGTAGCTTCAGGTATATTAAGTTGTGATCTGTCTGCACTGCGTAACGGCAAACTATAGAACTGCCTCAATCTTTCTATGGATCTGGCAAGCGTACTGATGGCTGGGCGGTGTGAGTCAGCTTCACCAGGGGATCCCATAGTATGGGGCGCTGCTTCAGATGATCCTTCTTGAGATTCCGTAGGTTGAGGTGTTGCTGGAATGGGTAACTCCTGAACTGGCTCAACTGGCACCACTGGCACAACTGGAGGTAGAACTTCCTCTTGTGGCTGATAAAACTGCAACACCGGAACTATTACAGCATCTTCCAGTCTAGGCCAATCCGCAGGAAAATCTCCCAGATCCGTGTGTATGACCTCTTCTTTCCTTTCTTCTTGATTGATGACAGGGTTCTTTTCACAACGCTTTAAGGGTTCTGGACACAATTTCAAATGGTCTCTGGACACAGTGGTTATTGTTCTTCCTCCGTCCTTACTGATGATACAAACTTTTCTGTTGTCATATTTAGAATCTTGTACGACGTAGGGTTCTTGCTCCCACTGGTTATCCAATTTGTGCATCTTCCTTTTTCTTTTTAATACTACCTCTCCAGGCATCAAAGGCTTGGCAGGAGCATTTCTGTTGTAAATATCTTCCTGTTTCTCCCGTGCCTTGTTGAGACTTTCCTCTACACAGATTTGCACTCGTCTGTACTGCTCTTGCCGATTGATGTCCCAGTTTTCAACGGCGTCGTCTGCCTCCGGTTCTACCACTCCAAGTTCTAGATCCATTGGTAGTCTTCCGGGCCTTGCTCGCATAAGATAAGCTGGAGTGCAGTTAGTTGAACTTACAGGTATATGGTTATACAAATCAACCAAATCAGGTAGTAAATCCGGCCATCGATTCCTATCTTCCAACGGTATGGATCTCAACAAATCAAGGACGATATGGTTCATTTTCTCGCAAAGACCGTTGGTTTGAGGGTGGTATGGTGTTGTTCTAATTTTCTTACACCCATACATGTGACAGAATTCCTTGAATAGATCAGCTTCGAAAGCAGGTCCCTGATCGGTTAATACTTGCTCCGGATACCCATGCGGTCTGCAGAAGCTTGCTTGAAAGGTTTTCGCTGCCGTCACTGCGGTCTGGTCCTTAACTGGAACAACCACCAGAAATCTGGAGTAATGGTCCACCATGGTCAAGGCGTATGAGTATCCAGATCTACTTGGCGACAATTTGACGTGGTCCAGGGCCACAATCTCCAGGGGAGAGTCGTCCGGATAGGTTGCAGGGGTGCCTTCTGACTACCGTAGTCCTTTCTTCTGAGACCACAGGGTCCACAGTTCCGACACCACCTCTCGATGGAGCTGCGCATCCCTACCCAGTAGAACCGGCATCTCAACAGGGTCTCCAGCTTTCTCCAGCCAAAGTGTCCTGCTTGATCGTGGTACGCTTCCAACACCATTGGGACGTCTGCCTTGGGGACCACTATTTGCCAGACCATCTCATGGGTTCTGGGGTTGACGTATCTCCTGCACAACTTCTCACGGTATAGGAACAACCTGCTTTTCTCGTTCCACAGGAGCTTTGCTGACATAGGTGCATCCTTTTCCAAAGAGGAGCCTTCCTGTCTTAACAACTCCTTGATGCGGCTGACCACTGGATCACTGTCCTGAGTCTCTTTCCAACTGTGATGGGGTAAAGGATTTAATGTTGCACCATACTGCTTTCTGTGGACTCGATGCTCGTGGACTACCCCATTTCGATGGAACGCAGGTAGCTCAATTTCTTCCAGGTCGTCCGATTCTTCTTCCGTGTCAGAGTCATGCGGCCTTCGGGACAACGCGTCAGCATTAGCATTCTTTCGACCTGCCCGGTACTTGATAGTAAACTGGTAATTGGACAACCGAGCCATCCATCGCTGCTCCATGGCAACCAGCTTGGCAGTTTCCAGGTGCGTTAACGGGTTGTTATCTGTAAACGCAGTGAACTGATTAGAGGCCAGATAATGCTTAAATCTTTCAGTAATGGCCCAGACCAGCGCCAGAAACTCCAGCTTGAAGCTGCTATAATTTTCCGGATTCCTCTCAGTTGGCCTGAGTTTTCTGCTGGCATATGCGATGACTTTTTCTTGGCCATTCTGCTTCTGACTGAGAACTGCTCCCAAACCTTCATTACTGGCGTCGGTGTACAACAGGAACGGTTGGCTGTAATCAGGATAGGTTAAGATCTCATCACCTGTAAGGATCTCTTTCATCTTTTGGAATGCTTCAGCCTGTTCTTTACCCCAATTAAAGGGAGGGTTTCTGCCCTTTAGGGACTGTCCTACTAGGAGGTCCTGTAAAGGAGCTGCCTTCTTCGTGTAATCTTTCACGAATCTCCTGTAGTAACCCGTTAGTCCCAGGAACTGTCGCACTTCCTTAAGGTTCTTCGGCTCCTGCCACTTCTGGATGGCGGTGACTTTCTCTGGGTCCGGCGCTACTCCTTCCGAACTGACGATGTGCCCCAAGTATTGTACCTTCTGTTTGAGTAGATGGCATTTTGAGGGTTTCAACTTCATCCCGTACCTGGACAGGGATTCAAATACTTCTGCCAGGTGCTTCAGATGGTCCTCATATGTCTTGGAATACACGATGACGTCGTCTAGGTATAGCAGCACGGTTTCAAAATTGAGATGTCCCAGACAGTTTTCCATCACTCTCTGAAATGTTCCTGGGGCACTACTGAGCCCAAACGGCATTCTGTCGAACTCACAGAGCCCCATTGGGGTGGTGAAAGCCGTTTTCTCACGATCCTCCTCAGCCACAGCCACTTGCCAGTAACCACTAGTCAGATCGAGGGTAGAAAAGTAGTTAGCCGTTTTCAGAGCAGCTAATGACTCCTCTATACGTGGTAACGGGTATGCATCCTTGTGTGTTATGCGGTTCACCTGCCTGTAATCCACACACATTCTCATACTACCATCTTTCTTTTTAACCAGAACTAGAGGGGCTGCCCAGGGGCTACAACTATCCCTTATCACCCCGGCTTTCTTCATATCATGCAACATTTCTTTAGCCTTCTGATAATGAGCTGGAGGTATGGGCCTATACCGCTCTTTGATGGGAGGATGACTGCCTGTAGGGATATGATGTTGTACTCCCTTAATTATCCCAAAATCAAGTGGATTCTTGCTAAACACTTGGGCGTACTCTTGCACCACCCGTAATACCCCTTGCTTCTGGTGAGCGGGAGTGGTGTCCGTCCCAACATGGAGTTGCTGACACCATTCCGCCACCTGGGTTGCCGGGTCATTATCCTCCGCTATTTGGCGGGAGTCTAAGGACTCAGCCGGGAGAATAGAATTATTGTCGACAGCATGAAGTTTAGCAATGGTTGCATAACGGGGTAAATTTACCTCATCATCTCCCCAATTGAGAAGCCGTACCGGTACTCTTCCATTCACCACTTCTACTACTCCTCTAGCAGTCATAAGTGTAGGTCTATGTTCTGAATGGTGGGGTTCTACTACAGCTTGGTAGTTCTGTCCTCTCAGACCTATGGCTGCCCTGCACCAGATGATCATTTCACTCATTGGGGGTATCACAATAGGATCCGAGTCAGTGACCCGTACATTACCAATTTCGCCGTCTGTAAGCTTCGCTTGCTGCTGACACACCAGGGCCCGGATCTCTCTTTGGATTACTCCTCTCTGCCTTGGTCGGGCAATCTCAGCGAGCTGTTGGAGTAAGAACACAACTTCTCCCAAACAATTACCGATAATGTTAGTACCCAAAATTATATTTAAACCGTTCTCCTCATTTACAGTCTTTACTACCAGAAGCCCCTGGTCTTTCAACTCCTCTCTGCCCACCTTTACATCTACACATTTTGTCCCGAGTACTTCTACAGGAAGACCATTAGAAGCATACACGGTAAAGTCAGGGCTCGGGGGTTTAAGACTGTCCATTGACCAGTACTTAGTATATAGGGCATCAGGTATTAGGGTCACCTGGGACCCAGTGTCTAACAATGCCGGAACTGCAATACCATCTAAGATGATAGACAGGTAGGGTCGCCCACCCACATACCTGCGGTTCCAGTCTAGGGGGCCTGACGGGTATTCTCCTGGGTGTTGGCCCTCGGACCCAGGTTCTGCCCGTTTAAAGGACACTGTGGAGACAGATGACCTCTCCGGTTGCATCGGTAACAGATGATCTCTCGACGAGGAGGGTGTTGATCCGGGGTTGCTCCTGGGGGTGGCGTTGTCCTCCTCCGGGGGGGCGACGTCTTCTTCCTTCTCCGGTGCATCCACGGGACGTCTTCTGGGCAGTCAGCTAACAAGATCTTCCCTTCTTCCTCTTTCCGCAGTTGCAGGGCACTCATCACAGCAGCCAGATTTTTAGTCAGCTGGCGCACCTCTGAGCGCAGACAATCCAATTCACTAGGAGGGGTCACCTGCGCTTTGGCTTCGGCCACTAACGGGGAAAAGAGGGGTACTGCCGGTTCCAGAGTGACTTCAGCCTGATGATGTTGGGTTGCCACCTCAGGTTTGCCCAGGGGCCGCAGCCCTTTTATTGCCATGTCCTTTAGGGCATCAAAGGTAGCATCCGGATGATCTAAGGACCACCAATTTACAGTTCTGCGTTCCTCTTGGATCTCAATCCCTGTATAAATTGTTCTTTCAGCATTTTATTCTCATCGATAGCATTTAAATTATTAATCTGTTTAAGAGCTCTCAGGGCTCCTTGTAGTCGGCAAGCGTAGTCCCGGATGCTGTCACCTGGCTGTTGTGAACAGTGATAGAAGGCCATCCGGAGATCCGTTTCTGTGTGGTCTTCAAATATGGCATGCAGCTTAAGGAAGATCGCAGGTACCGACTCCTGATCAACGGTATCCCAAGTCTCCACTTCCCTCTCAGCAGCGCCAGTTAGCTGCCCTATTAGCACAGCAGCTTTTTGTCTCTCAGGCATGGAGTACATTTCTAGGATGCTGCATAACTTCCGCTTGAAGCCTGCTAATGTGCCTGGCTCACCGCTGTACTGGGGAAGCCATTTCGCCCCAGGCATATATGGGAGCGTTAGTGGCATGATCGGGACTACCGGACTGGGTGCAGGGCCTGCGCCCCCATCTGGCGCTACAATACCAAGCGGTGCGGGATTAGGGCCTCCGGCCGGGGCCGCACTGTCAGCCGGTTGTTGTGACATCTTAGCGCCCCCTTGGTTAAACGGAGCCTACCGGTTTCAGACGCTGCTATTTCACAGGCACCGCAGTGGGAACAGGACCTTCGTCGCAGGCACTCTGATGTCAGAGCGTTCACTTCCTGTTGCAGGACCTGCCGATGAGTCAGAGCCAGGGGCGTGTCCAAGACTCTGCGCGCTCTTTCAGGTACGCCCACCTTCTTCTCCAGCGCCTTAGGGCGCGAATCTGGCGGCAAATAAGGCGGTATTTGGCGCCAAACAACAGCAACAGTCTTTTTCACCAAAACACTCCACAGGCACACAGGGCTCGCAATGCTGCAAGTTTCGTATCCTGTTCGTGACGCCAAAGTTTTTGTGTCGACCCGCCACCACAATTGTGGGTTACCAGGGCAATGGGGTACTCAGAGCCGAGCCCATGGAAGTCTATGGGGTTTGTCACAGGTAGCGGTGGCTCGGTCTGTGGCCCTGGCGGTCTGGCGTATGTTGGGGGAATATTTACAGGGGATAGATTTATATACAGTTCGTGACGCCACCTGTAGTCTCTGGTAATTTGTACCAGCGCTGCTGTAGATCTCTGAGGGGATGATAAGGCAGCTAGATGTCGGGTCCCCTACAGGTGGGACTCTTCCCTCAGGTCGGTAGTTAAAGCAGGGTTGTGCAGGCATGCAAATAAATAACTCAGTCTCACACCGTCAGCGTCTTTCCATACCTTTACTTGTAAGATGGTAAGGCAGGTCCCAGGGAGGCTGATGGGGTTGACGGAGGATGAGCTTTGAGGCAACGGCTGAGCAAGGCAGGGGCCTCCTTCTGCTTTCCAATGATGATGAGTCCAACCAGCGTAAAGCGTAGTTCCCTCTATAAACTCCAGCTATTCCAAAGCTGTACTGCCCGGTCAGTTTTGTGGTTGGAGCCTTCCTATGAGAGAGCTGAGTTCCAATTCCTGTCGTGCACTGACTCAAGGTTCTCACTCTCCCTGACCCCAGTTACGTACTGACTCTTCAGGGGCTGCTTTCCGCGACCTAAGGTCCGATAAGCCTCTGGTTTTCTTACCACTATGCGTGAAGCTATAGTGATCCTTCGGTCCCCAGTGACCGGTAACAGTGTGCAGGTATCCTATACCTATGGCACTTTTCTGTTCTCTTCCACTATGCCCTTCGGCTTGCTCACACTCTCAACAGATGTCTTCAAGTGAGGTACAGCTCTGACCAGGCTGAGGTGATCTATATCTCGCCCTTACTGGCCTCCACTTTCTGAACTGCTGACAGGCTCAGACTGGATTACTTCCTCCCTCCAAGTCCAGGCTAGACTACTCTGTCTGAAGACAGGAGACTGACTGCTCACCACTCCCCTCCACACCCCTGCTGGGTGTGTCCGAAGTGTACGTGATATCATGAAGAGCCCTTAACCGTTACCTCTCCACTCATCCTCCTGGTATTGTGTACCAGGGCTACACATAAGGGCTTATTAACATTTCACTATTTGGTCAGTATTTTACCTCAATATTTGGAAGTCAAAACCAGGAATAGAACAATCAGAGGAAAAGTATAATAGAAGCACGTCACCACTTCTGGATTTGGCTACAAATACTGAGGTAAAATACCGACCAAATGCTGAATGTGTGAACATTGCCTTAAGATCATATTTCTGACTGCTGTATATAAGAGACATAACTCTATTTTTATCTTCTGTTTTTCCAGAAATGTGAAATATACTGTCTTACAGAAAAAGAACTCAAATCATTTACAAAAAGAGTCAAGTTGAACACAAACGGGAAAAGACGAGAACGTAAGAGACATCCGATGCGCACGTTTAAGTGGTTACACAGAATATTTATTGTATTTTTTGGCTACGTTCTTACAGGGAGCTTTTGGTGCATTTTTGATGCTCCATATTTTTACAGCATCAAAAGCACAGTGTCTTACAGCACCAGCAAAGTGGATGGGATTTATAGAAATCTCCTAACCACTGTGCTTTTATTATACTCAGCGTAATCTGATCTGTGGTGCGAGTTTCAAATCCAAAACATGTCAACTTCTCCTGCAGATACACTGAGTTTTATGAGGATATCTTTGGTACATTTTTGTGTGCATTTTAATCCCATTCATTTGAATGAATGAAATGCAATGCAAAAAAATACGGAAAGAATTTTCATGCTGCAGACTCGGAAAATCACTTTGATGGTTAAAATCTGCAAGTAAAAAATAAGCAGTGTGTGCATGAGCTTTCAAAAATCTCATTCACTTTACTGGTACTGGAAAAGGCATTTTTTTCTGTGAAAAAAAATGTGGCAAATTGCAACATGTGAACAAGCCCTAATCTTGCAAAATATTATGACAACGACAGTGACTATATGATACTTGCAAAGAATTTTCACCTAAACTCTATAGTATATACAGTGGTTACGGAAAGTATTCAGACCCCTTTAAATTTTTCACTCTGTGTTTCATTGCAGCCATTTGGTAAATTCAAACAAGTTCATTTTTTTTCTCATTAATGTACACTCTGCATCCCATCCTGACTGATAAAAACAGAAATGTAGAAATTTTTGCAAATTTATTAAAAAAAAAACTAAAATATCACATGGTCATAAGTATTCAGACCCTTTGCTCAGTATTGAGTAGAAGCACCCTTTTGAGCTAGTACAGCCATGAGTCTTCTTGAGAATGATGCAAAAAGTTTTTCACACCTGGATTTGGGGATCCTCTCCAGTTCCGTCAGGTTGGATGGTGAATGTCGGTGGACAGACATTTTCAGGTCTCTCCAGAGATGCTCAATTGGATTTAGGTCAGGGCTCTGGCTGGGCCAGTCATGAATGGTTACAGAGTTGATCTGAAGCCACTCCTTTGTTATTTTAGCTGTGTGCTTAGGGTCATTGTCTTGTTGGAAGGTGAACCTCCAGCCAAGAGGTCCAGAGCACTCTGGAAGAGGTTTTCATCCAGGATATCTCTGTACTTGGCCGCATTCATGTTTCCTTCAATTGCAACCAGTCGTCCTGTCTCTGCAGCTGAAAAACACCCCCATAGCATAATGCTGCCACCAGCAGTGGAGGTGATGTGTAGTGCCTGCTTTTCTTCACACATACCGCTTAGAATTATCACCAAAAAGTTCTATCTTTGTCTCATCAGACAAGAGAATCTTACTTCTCATAGTCTGGCAGTCCTTCAGGTGTTTTTTAGCAAACTCTATGTGGGCTTTCATATGTCTGGCACTGAGGAGAAGCTTCCGTCGGGCCACTCTGCCATAAAGGCCCGACTGGTGGAGGGTTGCAGTGATAGTTAACTTTGTGGAATTTTCTACCATCTCCCTACTGCATCTGTGGAGCTCAGCCACAGTGATCTTGGGGTTCTTCTTTACCTCTCTCACCAAGGCTCTTCTCCCACGATTGCTTAGATTGGCTGGACGGCCAGGTCTAGGAAGACTTCTAGTGGTCACAAACGTCTTCCATTTAAGGGTTATGGAGGCCACTGTGCTCTTAGGAACCTTGAGTACTGCAGAAATTCTTTTGTAACCTTGGCCAGATCTGTGCCTTGCCACAATTCAGTCTGTGAGCTCCTTGGCCAGTTCCTTTGACCTCATGATTCTCATTTGGTCTGACATGCACTGTGAGCTGTGAGGTCTTATACAGACAGGGGTCTATACAAATCAAGTCCTATCAGTTTAATTAAACACAGATGGACACCAATGAAGGAGTAGAACCACCTCAAGGAGGATCACAAGGAAATGGACAGCATGTGACTTAAATATGAGTGTCTGAGCAAAGGGTCTGAATACTTATGACCATGTGATATTTCAGTTTTTCTTTTTCAATAAATTTGCAAAAGTTTGTACATTTCTGTTTTTTTTTCGGTCAAGATGGGGTACAGAGTTTACATTAATGAGAAAAAAAAATGAATTTTTTGAATTTACCAAATGGCTGCAATGAAACAAAGAGTGAAAAATTTAAAGGGGTCTGAGTACTTTCCATACCCACTGTATATGTATATCTTTCTGTCCGGTTATTGTACTAACTCCTCTGATCTCTGTCGATCATTACACCTACTTACTTGCTGCTTTTTAGAACTGACGTCAAAACTCTTCTCTTCTACAAAGCTCGCCACATTGCTACTCCATCATACATTTCTGCCCTCATACCCAATGCCAACACATTGGGCTCTTTGAGTGTTATGGGTCATTGGATCAGCAACCTCCCATATTACATCCTCTATCTACTGTCTGCATTAGTTTGTGCTGCTTCTTCCCATGAACTCACTACCCAGGAACTGTAAAAAGATTTCTTCAAAGAAGTCTAAGTCACCAAACCATTGTCAGTTGTCAGTGATCATCTTAACCCCTTCAGCTTTAATATATCCCACTTGCCAACACAATTAGCTGTTCTCCTCGACTAAATGCACACCATGTATTTGTAGTGACATTTGGGCAATGGCATTTCTCTTTTTGTCTGACTGTTTGGACATTGGTTTTGTTTACGAGATCATTTTACTTGAACTTCATTAGATCTTAACCAGACAAGGATTCAATATCCGTCATGTGGTGTGAATAATGGTCTAAATACATTGTCAATATAGAACATAAACATTTATATTGTTTTCCTCTGTCCTTAAATATTTTTCTTGGCAATGTACGATCTGATGATCTTGCCAATAGTGAAGAAATAACAAGCGCTTCCCACATCAGAAACATCCTGCAAATTCACTATGCACTAATTATTGTCGTAGCAAAATATGGGCTCATGCACCCGCTATATTCCAGCTTCATTTTATTAAGAGCAGTCACAGGACTGCCATAGGGGTGCATGAGGCTTCTGCTGAACCTCTGTCCACCTCTAATCTCATATGATGGAAAATTGTGCCATGTTCTGTAAAAGTCTGTATATATTGTACGGAGATGTTCTCTTCTATAGAGGCAGACTTACATCAATACCGTCTAATTCCTAGACAGGGATAAAATTATGAAAGTGGGGTTTGATAAATCTTTCCCAATTTTAAGACTGTCTGGGCTAAGTTTATTAAACACCTATTGGCAGACGTAATTTGTCCCAAAAACTTTTACCAAAATATTTGTACATTCTGTGACAGATTTGGTGATCATACCCCTTTTTTGCTATACCTTGTTCCTCCATGTCAGACAAGATGCAGAAAGTGTCAAAAACTGTCATGAAAGACAGCTTTAGACACAAATAATGTCACAATTTTGGCTCATTTAGTTTCATAAATATCCCTCATTACCTGACAACCTGGAAAGCCGTGCACAAAGGTAAAACCGTGCACGGAGGTAAAGCCGTACTCAGAGGTAAAGTCGTGCCCCCAGTCGCTGGCTTTCCCTCTCTGGACTTGAAAATTGAAAATAGATAGATAATTAGATTATATCTATAGATAGATATGGGATAGATAGATAAATAGATAGATAATAGATAGACAGATCTATAGATAGATAGATAGACAGACAGATACACAGATCTATAGATAGACAGATCTATAGATCTATCTATCCCATATCATTCTATCCAATATCTGTCTATCTATCTATCTATCTATTTATCTATCCCATATCTGTCTATCTGTGTGTGTAATGGAGTGTGGGTTGGACAAATTAAAAGAGGAGGTTGGACCAGAAATTACATCACAATTTATTTTTTTTTGTTAAATCTTTATTTAGCTTACACAGACGCACACAAATCCACATGAAAAAAACGCATGAAAATCCGCATGAAAAACACGTGGATTTTTACATGCGTTTTCTGCCAAGAGGCGCAGATTCTGTGCGGAAAATTCTGCAGGCAAATCCGCAATGTGCGCACATACCCTAAGGCTATGTGCACATGTTGCAGATTAGCCTGCAAAATTTTCTGCAGAGAATCTGCATCTCTCGGCAGAAAACGCTGTGCAAAATGCTCGCGGATTTCCTGCAGAATTGATGGGGATTTGTTGCGGATTGTAATGGTTTTTGCTCTGCGGATTTGTTGGGTGATGTTGTGAATGAATCCGGTGTGTGAACTTTCTTCCTTGTGCTCCTTGGAGAGAGAGAGACAGAGAGAGACTGACTAAAAATGCTGCTGTGGATCCGCAAAAAAAAATTGACATGCTGCAGAAAAAAAAACGCTGCAAATCTGCGCGGATTTTTCCGCAGCATGTGCACAGCAATACTTCATTTCACATTGAATTACATTGGCTTGCACTACACCGAATTTGAAAAACCTGCTGAAACGCATCAAATCCGCAACGTGTGCAAATACCCTAAGGGTTTTAAAACCCCCTTTTCTCCTCTCATACAGCACTTTACCTTTTTTTATTTTTTTTTGGTGTTTTACAATTTTGGGTTTTTGTGGGGGTCACAAGTTTACCTTTGCAACTTTTTATAGAAACAAAGAGACTGAAAATGAGTCAACTTCCCCCCAACATCAATCATCACAGGCCCCCAAGTCCTTTTGTCACAGTGTTACTGCCTCAGTATCTCTACACAGCTTTACTTGTTCAAAGAACCTGAATGGGGCTGGCCTTTTACTCCCTCCCAAAACATATGAACCTCAATGCATTACCAAACCCCCCCCCCCACCACCGAACCCTGACTGCAAAAAAATAACTTGAGACCAAAAAACTGCTGAGTACCTGGTAAAAAAGCAGGGTCCAAAAAGGCCCCCCCTTTTTGAAGATTGGGTTTTTCCCCATAAACATTGTTTAAAACCCCAAAAAGCCTATCAAAAAAATTATATAAAAAGTGGATTTACCAAACGAAACTTGAGGGAACCTAGATTTAAAAATTCTAACTAAAGTAATTTTCAGATAATACAAAAAAGTTCTTTTTTTTGGGTAACCCAACCCACCCTGTTCCCCTTCAAAATATTATTTAAAAATCACTCCCCCCAAATTCACCTGTCTCCACAACCTCCTTTTGCATATAAAGTACCCCGATAATTGCTCTTTAACACACTGGCTGATGAAGGATCATGCGCTTTTTTTGAAAATCTTTTTTTACAATTGCTGACTAAAATAACCGGGGATTTTTTTACCCATTGTGTCCCCCTTTTTTCCTTTGTAGATTGTAACTTGTGAGCAGGATCAAATCCCAAGTAACTGTTTAAACTGTTTTTTTTGCAGTGAAGTAAAATTTTGTTGAATGGGGTGAAAAAAAAT
>JARQOD010000001.1:918878104-918917081 GCA_033576555.1 Oophaga sylvatica | reverse complement strand
TTCCCTAAAATCTTGGGGATGTAAGCGATGAACAAGGCGATAGCTTTCACCAGGACTTTAAAGTAATGGAACACTGCGACCAAGGTTTCTGGAATGACTCAATGATGGCAGATTACTGTTAAATCTTATAAAGGGACAACCCTGAAAAATCGTATCAACGACAGTCTAATGTCAAGCACTTTTAATTTCTGCTCATATTTTGGTTTCTTTTTGCATGTGAAATTATTTTGGTTCAATAAAAACTGTTTTGTAAGGTGAAGCATTTTTTTCTGATATGTAGATTACTGTTTTCTTAATGTCACCAGTATACTTCCTGTACCTTATAATAATGATGCTGCTTTATGGAAACTACCGTATATACTCATGTATAAGCCGACCCATTTATAAGCCAACCCCCCTAATTTTGCCACAAAAAACTGGGAAAACTTATTGACTCGCGTATAAGCCTAGGGTGGAAAATGCAGCAGCTACTGGTAAATTACAAAAATAAAAATAGATACCAATAAAAGTAAAATTAATTGAAACATCAGTAGGTTAAATGTTTTTGAATATCCATATTGAATCAGGAGCCCCATATAATTCTCCATACAGTTAATGATGGCACCATAAGATGCTCCATACAAAATACTCCATATATTTTATGCCCCATAGATTATGCCCCCCTAAGATGCTCCATAGATTATACCCCCTAAATATCAAATATGCCCATAGCCTGATTATGCCCCATAGTATAGGTCCTTTATGCTGCCGCTGCTGCAACTAAAAAAAAAAAAAAAAAAAAATGACATACTCACCTCTCGTCACTGGGGCCAGATGTCGGTGTCCTGAGCAGGCGGGGACAACGGCGCGCTATGGGGACAGGTGCCGGTGTTACCGCTCGCTCAGGGCCCCGGCACCTGAGATATTTACCTGTCCCGGGGCCTCCGCTGCACGCTGCTCCGTCTTCCGGGTCCTTCTGTCAGTGACTGTTCAGGCAGAGGGCGCGGCGCGCACTAACTACGTCATCGCGCCTTCTGACCTGAACATTCACAGCCAGAGGATGCGAGGACACAGCGGCGAGCAGCGGTGGAACAGGGACAGGTGAATATCTCCTATACTTACCCCCCTCCTGGAGAGTCTCTGCAGCCCTGCTTCTCCCGCGGCTCTTCCTTCCTATAGCGGTCGAGTGGTACCGCTCATTAAAGTCATGAATATGTGCATATTCATGACTTTAATGAGCGGTACCACGTGACCGCTGCAGGAAGAAGCCTGAGATTGTGGGAGAAACAGGGGGCTGCAGAGACACGCCGGCGGAGGGGTAAGTATGATCTGACACCCCCGCTCCCACTCCCCCGCCGACCCCCCAGTATATGACTCGCGTATAAGCCGAGAGGGGGACTTTCAGCCTTAAAAATTGGGCGAAAATCTCGGCTTATACGTACGTACTACAGAAAAACTATATACATTTTTGGAATCAGGACAAAAAGATGATTCAGAAAAGTACAAAGTCACCTGCGATGATTACAAAAATTATTTTTTTGTAGACCTGTGTTATATTCCTGTGAAAAAAAATATGTGAAAGTAATTTGGTAATTTTGGAGCAGTACCAAGACAAAATCAAGACATTGTGCAACATTTATTTTTAATATATATAAAAAAACAGATATTAAGCTCACATTTTTGTTTTGTCATAAATTAGAAATAGAATAAATACACAATTAAAAGTATATGAAAATATTACCATAAATAAAAAACCTACGGATGTCAAGAATGATTATTATAAGAGGGGTACCCTGCAGATTGCACTGATAAAAAAAATATATAGCCCAAGTTCCAAAAGGCGTATAACCTTTATTGGTATAAAATATATAGATGATTGATAGAGAAGGAAAAAAAGCTTTTTTTTATTTGTATTTACAAAACAAACAGTGCCATACCTGTCCACAGGTCGTGTGTGGTATTGCAGCTCAGCTCCATTCAGTTCAATGACAATATATACACAGGTTTACCACTGTTTTAAAGGTAAGCCATGTGTCGTTTCTACTGTGCCAAGTTAGTCTCAGCCATCTGCAGATTCACGCGGTATCAGGAAAAAAAATTTACGTATCAGAGAACAATGTTCCAAAAATATATATGCATTTAAAATAAATACAAAAATGTACTTAACTTCTAAAAAAAAAAAAAGATATTAATTGCAAAGCTTCGATATATAACATCGTTTTAGCGCAGGCTTGAAAAGCAGTTGAGAAGTAAGTTCTCACATTTATCAGTCCAATGGACAATCCACATAGAGCTCTGTGCTCACCTTCAGCCGAGTGAAAGTCTCTGTGGACAGATCTCAAAGTCAAAATGATCCTCTGGTATGTCGTAGAAGCAAACACCTGTCCACCCCTGGTTTCCACTATGAAAAGGATTTATGGAGCTCTGCACCCCCTTTGCTACAACTTAAAAATCTGACTCATTTGGAGACTAATGCCATTTAGAGTTTAGCACAAAGATCTGTGTTGCCCTGGTCCGGCACAAAGTCCAGTCCTCCATGGCAGCTGGAGCATTACTTGTATGCCGGCATCCTCGGCACCTCTTACAATAACTGGGCCCAGCAATTTCATGACTTCACAAGGCCTTGGGCAACAGAACAGGGCCAAGTAAGCATAAGAGGCGTCCAGGATGTCCAATGCAGAAGTGAAGACTTCTGTGGTCCAGCTGTCACCAAGGCCCAAACTGGACACCACAACCGATTTTGCTCAACTCTATACTACGGATATTAATGGCCCTTGTGTAAGTCCACTTTTTCTTTAAAAAAAAAAAAAAAAAGAACAAAAAAAAGTTTATTAACACTACCAAAGGGATGCCGAGTTCTCTGAATGTGTCCTTTATTCTGGAAATCAGTGAAAGGCTTGGAAAACAAACTTCATCAGTGTGATCTTCATAAATTATTTTTTTATACCATTTCTAGGAAATTTGGGATGTCTTCAGCACATACTATTTCCTTTCTTCACTTGAAACCAGTCTGGGCAGAAGTAGGCAATGGATAAGTGATGCACCAGTTATAGAGCTCGATCCTGTCCTACGTCAATGGCAGCCATCACAGGTCAGACTACCATTACAAAGTAATCTGGTTGTGGTCAGGGAAGCCTTACCAAGGTCAATGGGTATGCTTATTCAGACATACATTTCCTTTTACTTAATTATTAAATAAACAATATTAAAAATCGTAAACCTTTCCCAATAAAATAACTTAGAGAATTCAAATATATTATTATATAAGTTTAGATAAAGATTTTAGGACTGGATTAAGATGGCCTGTGTAATTTTAATTAAAAAAAAAAAATGTAAGTGTCCATCATTTCATAGTCCGGTCACAGTTTTGGCGAGGTAAACCATGTGAGCAGTCATATTAATGCCTGAACAGACTGCAAACTGTCTTCATGTATACCGATGCAAACCAATATTAACAAAATGGCACCTGTAATCTAAGAAGGATCTTCTGTAAAAAAGTAAGATCTAAAAAAATATTAATTATGTAATGTAATTGTTGTGCTAACAAATATCAGATTGTTTAATAGGAATCTTAAAATATCATTTAAAAAAAGCATCAATTGTCAGACTGGAGCGAGTTGTCTTGGCTTTCTTAGAAGCCGGGTTCTGCTGTGCTGTTCCAGGTCTGTTGGAAAAAAAAATAAGCAAAAAGTCACAAATCAAATACATCATACTAAGGATTGAGTCAGATATAGACATCGCTCTATAACAATTGCTGTAAAAAATGTCCATAGTCCAGTTGTACAACGTCTAGTAAGGCCTAATTCAGGCGTGCGTTTTCTTGGCGTACGAGGAAAACAGACCGAGATTCATCAGTTTAATAAGTTTTATTTGTTTTTTCACTGATGCGGGAAAATTTTTTTTTTTCCCACCTTCTATCAGTCAATGAAAAACTCAGACCAATATCGCACATATCTCCATGATTGTACATGAACCACTCGGCGCACAAAAAAAAAAATCCCTGATATGTGAACAGCCCCATAGACTATCACAGATACAAGGGTCATCTGT
This sequence comes from Oophaga sylvatica, assembly GCA_033576555.1. NCBI lineage: Eukaryota > Metazoa > Chordata > Amphibia > Anura > Dendrobatidae > Oophaga > Oophaga sylvatica. The sequence continues at coordinate 918,913,052 of JARQOD010000001.1, read as the reverse complement.
GAAAAGAACAGATAGCACTCATACTATGAAAAACTGATGTGTGAATGAGCCCCAATTCAATCACTTTTTTATGACAGCCTCCCCAAATAGTTACTGACTCCCTAAGTAAACACCAGTAATGTAACGTTAATAGAAATCCACAACGGGTGAATGGGGATAATGTAGAAGAACACAACAAAGTGTCTGCTGCAGTCAGCGTGTGAACGCATAAAAAGTGGTCATGGCAAATCGTCCTCAGCAAGAGCTTTATGAAACAGGACAACGTAATACTGGACAAACCACTGAACGCTTCTGCATTTTACATCTAAGTGTAATGTGTAAATAACGTAAAAGATTTAATAGAGAAGATTACGAAAAGCAGCTTTTTTTATTTTAATTAAAAGCTGCTTTTTTACAGTTCCAGCAAAAGCTATGAGATTTCAGAAATCTCATGCAACATGCTTTTATTTCCTGACTGAATTGGAAATCTAAAGTATTTTTTTTTAAATGTGCAGCGTGTCAATTCTTGCAGCATCTTTTCACCAATAAAGCAATGAGAAAGCGCAAAAAAAAAGTGCAAAAAACGCAACCACGCGTTTTGCTGTCTAAAACTTTATTAAACATGTACAATCCACACCAAAACGATGCTGCAAAAATGACAAAAAAAAAGCAACAAAAACACAACAAAACCTGCTTTCTGTAAGCAGCCTCTTTACTGCCAAGACAGCAGGTACTGCCTGCAGAAAATAACCTTAGGCAGCTCTCGACGCTCTAACATGTATGGGGGCGCTGGGCGACTAATGGTCGGTAGAGACATCCATCACACATGTACGATTTCAGACCTGCAATCACTTCGCTCTCCCGGAGATAAGCCACCGGCCATCGTGTCAGTTGGCTGCTTCTCATAGAGAACACAGGTTGGCTCGGTTGAGCGCGCGCGCTCTGGGTGTATCTGAGAGTCGCCTGGGATGACTGTCAGACGAAAGATCGACCTAAACATCCTTAGTCTGACAGCCATCTAATGTGTATGGCCAGGCTTAGTCTCCATATTGATAATCGATCTGATTAAAAGTGTTTTTGAGGCTTGGGACAAAAGTCTGCAGACACTAGGAAAGTAAAGAATGCCGAATAGCTACAGTCCCAATCTAGGACAACCCCTTTAAGTGAAGAGTGTGATCTGATGTTTAACTGCTCATGTTCAGATTTGTTTAGTGTATAGAAAAAAAATCATCCTAAGGGTATGTTTCCCACAAAAGGATGTCTGCTGCAGAAGTTTGGCAGCGGAAATTCTGCTACACATCTGGATTGATTGCCAAAAACGCTGCGGATTTCCTTGCAGAATTTATTGACATTCCACAGATTTTAAATCGGCAGTGTCGGTCAGTGTCATCCACAATTCTGCTATTATAAAGTGTGTAAATGCCCCTTCCACGTCTACCCCCATATTACAATAAGTAACCACTCATCCTCTCGATGCTGATGAGTGTTCATAGTGACAATCCAGGGATTTATAACAGGCTGTAAAAGCCGACAAACCACACTAACAGAATCCTGATAACTAAACCTACCGTTTAGTTCGTGAAGTAGATTTATTCCCGGCATTCCCTCTGACTGTGATTCCTGGTGATAAGAAAAAATATCAAATTAAAGAAAGAGCATTTACAACAAATAAAACAGTATGTCCAATGTTCTAATAAAACACAAATCAACACTGTTTAGAGGTCAACGTAGGGTTGCACCTGAAAGGTTCTTCTCAAGTTGTCTATTCCACAGCTCATAACTCTGAAGTTTCCTCACTTCCTTGCTTCTAGTAGGGCGGGCTCTCTTCCTTGAGTGACAGCTCTGGTGAGTAGCAGAGCTGTAGTATTACTAGAACTATAAAGCTCAGCACAAGTTCTGCTGTAACACATTCAGCTATTAGTCATTTGTTCTGTTACAGCTGTATTTGCATATAGGAGATAATAGTACATTTAAAAAGCACAAGCCTCAAGAAAGTGAGAGCTATGATGCTGGAGAATTACACAAAACTTGATGTGAGAAGCTTGAGGGGGAGGGGAGGGAGGTGCGCAACAACCTGCTGGAAAGAGGTGACTGGGATATTAGCAGTTAACTCCTCTCATGGAATGTAACTACTGCACACACTAGGACAGGCTCTAGTGGCCAAGCTCTATAGGAACAAGCTGTACACTGCGTAAGATAAAAGCTCTCATTGTAGGAGAATGACATGAGATAGCAAAAGTTGCAAATTTTGTTATTTTCATGCAATTTAACAACTTTAAAATAGCTATTTAAGCAGTTAAAAGGGGTTGTCAAATGTAAAAGACTAAACAAAGCTGAAAAAAAACAGCTCCATTTAATGTGTAGCGACTGCTTTTAAAAAAAGAATAGGAGATGATCTGCAGTACCCGACAGCAGTCGCCTCATGCTGTCACAATGAATAGATCTCTGCTTTGCAATGCGGCTCAGATGATTACATCTGGTGACCACCGATCCAATGGATAGGGCATCAAAATTTTCTGATCGGACAACCCCCTTAAGAAGCAGTTGTCTAGTAGCGGAGAACACTTTTGTACATGAATGATTGAGAATCATCATACAATTCAGAATTAGCACGAGGTAGCAATGCAAAGTATTTAGAAAGCGGTGTAAGCTTTTACGCAGACTATATCTGTACTTTGCTCCTTATAAGATGCCGCCAAATCGCCATTTGTCATATACAGCATCTTCCAGATAAATTTATGTCATATGATTCATAAAAAGAAAATAGCCATTTTCCAAAGGACAAATACTCTGTCAAAAGAATTGTAGTGTTTGGACGGTTACTTTTTGTTTGCAGACAAAGCACCACCAATATACATTTACAGGAAGACTGTGATTGATGGAGACATGAGGTCATTAAGCAGGAAGTTAGGGTTCAACTCCTGTATTCATCCTGTCTCTGCACATCAGTCATCCCTGTGCATCTAGCTACGGGCACAGAATAAATCCGTAGTGTCATTCCTTTCTGTGCAGTTCTGTGTGACGCATGGAGGACGGGGTACTGATGAAATAAGGTGGCGCTTTCTGAACCTGAAATTCAGCGGGAATAAACCTCCCCATTCAGATACACAGTGCATGTGTCAGCAATGGAAGCGTCTGCCGCGGCCCCTTCATTGTGCCACTATCAAACACGGAGGTGCTATCCTGGAGATAACCAAAATGTTCACCAGCTCCCGTGCACTACCGGTGAAGATCCACTGCATGGAAAGTAGAAGCCCCTGCTAGGGCTGAGATACAGACAAAGCAAATGAAGATGTCCAGCCGTTGGATATAAAATGTATTAGTACAACTTAAAAAGTTTCAAGTCCATTAAAAATATTGCATGGAGGCAAAAACCGACGCGTTTCGGACACAGCTATCCTTAATCATGGTCTCCTAACCTGAAGATGCCATTTATCACCAGTGAGCCTATGTATCATGGTTTAGTGTATGTGCAAGTTCACAATGCACTCATTAAACGCGCCCATAAGGCTCAATTAGTATAACAAAGGCTGAAATAAAGCCAGTTGGCCAGCAAAGTCCAATCAAAATGCATGTACAATACGGTATTCTTACTTTTCCATGGAAGTCTATGGGTGATTGTTGCCATTTCATGGCGTTCATCACAAGCATCTGCTATATAAAAACATCATGCGTTTTTAATAGCTTTTTATAGCTATATCCAGTATACCAAGGCCATTACAGCCTATGGGTGACACACGCCTAGTGGTAGCATCCGTCACCCACAGGCTATAATGTCATCTGTTAAATAGAGAGAAGAAAAGCTCAAGGCACATACATTAAACTGATACCATTACAGCACAAGGGTGATGGATGCCTCGGCTTAATTTATACATGGATCTTTTCTCAGTATACACGTTCAATGGAGGCCAAAAGTGCAATATGAACATCGCCTGACCCTAATAATTGTGTATAAAGGACATATTCAGGATGTGGCTGCATCAGTAGTTTATGAAGGAGAAAAGTAATTTTTTTCTTAGAGAAGACAAGCACCTTCCTAATACCAGTCAATGTCGTGCTAGCTTTAGATGCAGCAGACTGGCATTGTGTACGAACATTTAAAAAAAACCTGCCATCAGGATCAGGCATGATAAACTAAAGACATGGGCATAAATTCGCTGTTCTGCCGATTCAATAGGTACGTTCATTGTAGAAATATGCAACCAGGTTATTCTTTAATCACCAATAGAAGTTTTGGTGCAAGACGCTGTTCGCGCATCAGAGAAAGCCAGTGGGGTGGGACTATGTGTAGGGTCTTCATCTCTGCCATGGTCCCTCAGCTGCCTCTGGTGCAAGGAGCTGTCCTAGTTGCGGGTGGCGCTTGCGCAGATCGATATGGTTGGAGGCTTCAGTAGAATGGCACCGGTGTCGATGCATGTGCAGATTGAGATCTCGGCTCAATAACAAGCAGAGATCTCGATCTGCGCATGTGCCGTCACTTTATGCCAATATCTTTAGTGCATCATGCCTGATCCAATGACAGGTTCTCCTTAATTAAATCGGTCAAGTTGGGGATGCTTATTAAAAACAGGATAATCTACAAGAACAAGGAAGTAGATTCTTTCATATAACATAAAAAATGCATCCACTAACGTATACTATATGAACACTATATTATATATATATTATATATATATATATATATATATTTATTATATATTATTACATACACACACACACACACACACACAACATACATACTTACATACATACATACATAATATACACACACCCCTTCGGGGTGAAAGGGTTAATACACCGCATGTTTGTTTTGAACCAATGAATCATACCCTTGTGTGTGCACCAGCGTCTGAGAGCTGATACCTTGCAAAATATATGTGTGATGTGTAAGGAGCACAGAAGTTTTTAAAGCTGAGCCGTGAAAATAAAAAAAAAACATTTTTTGCTTTAAAAAATTTTTTTTAGCTCCACACTTTTTCATAAGTGTAACAGGAGAAATTGCAACATACAAGTACGCCGATACCCAATATGTGGAGGAAAACTGCTGCTTTTTATTGGTACTATTTTCAGACACATGACATTTTTTGATCGCTTTCTATTCCGATTTTTGGGAGGAAGAATCAACAAAAACCAGCAAATCAGGAATTGTTCTTAGTTTTTTTTATACTGTTCCGATGTGGTCAAATTGATAAGGCAGCTTTATTCCGCAGGCTAGTACGATTAAAAAGATACCCAATTTATATCTTTTTTTTTTTGTTTTGGCGCTTTTACCCTAAAAACTGTTTTATAGAAGAAAAAATATATTTTTGCATCGCTTAGTGATTATGGGGCGGCTATGTGACCCGGGGTGTAACACCTCCAACAAATCAAGTTATTGGATGGGGCCTTTAGCAACAACTGAGCTGCTTCCTGGGCCACTAGACACCTACTGGATGTGGCTCTAGTCACTTTCTTTTGGGTTTCAGCCGCCCTTTGAGAACCCCAGTATGGAGATTGTAAGACTCCTTGCTTCCCCAAGGAACTCTCAACTGCGTGGTACCTTTCCACCAGGTCATCGGAATTCTTGGGACCTCTCTGGGCAACACAGGGCTACATTGGCCTCGGAACGGAGTGTATGAACCTGTCCATGATGACCCATCCCACCAACTGAGGATTAGGATTTCGGTTGCAATCACTTTTGAACCTGATGTAATAAGTCAAACTTTTGGGACCAGGGAGGCTGGTCACTGTGATGGGCCCAGTGGTGCACTTTACAGTCAGAGTTATCCCCAAGTGTGCCAGGATTTCCAGTTTCAACTTTACGTACTCTTATGCGTCCTGCAAGGCCAGGTCATAGTATACCTTCTGCATCTCCGGAGGCAGTTTCTCCCATTCCGCGACCCTTTCGAACATCATCTTTTGCAAGGCTCTCCCTACAGTCTTTCTCACCTGTGAACTGCCACAAGTTGCATCTGTTGAATCAGGAGTTTGTTGGTCTCCTGCAAGACCTGCTGCAGCTATTGCGGCTTGATGTTTGCCTGAACCAACTGCTTGATTAGCTCCTCCATGGCTTCAGACTACACTTGCACTGCTATAGCTGCCTTAACCCAGGACATACAGTTTCCAGATATAAATCGCCTGTGTTCTCTGGGATTTCTGCCCGCATTCAAAGCACAAATTGGAAGGGATCAGCTCTCAGGTAGACGTAGGGGTCCGATTAGCTGACTCAAAACAAACATGTGTTTTATTAAATGTTCATAAACCATTTAGCTTAAAACAAAAGGGTATAACAGCAACAAAATGGAAAACAAACAGTTCATTTATATCACAGGTTCACCTGTTTAAATGTCAGACCTTCAATCAGCCTCTAGCAGATACAGAGTCACACAAGCAATGTCTTTTCATCTTGCGCTCACACACACTAATGATACAGCTGGACTTCTTGCCAGGGTGGGGATATGTGAGCAACCAGTCTCACGCATCTACCTCTCTTACTGCTTGCAAACCCAAACCCTGAGGCTATGTGCACACGTTGCGGATTCTTAGCGGTTTTGCCGTGTTTTTTCGCGGCGTTTCCGCCGCAAAACCGCGGCAAAACCGCTTACACAATACAACTCATTAAGGCCTATGAGCTTCCGCAATGCTGTGCACATGCTGCGGGTTTTTCCGCGGCGGAATCGCATCGTGGGAGAATCCGCAGCATGCTCATTCTTTTTTGCGGAACCGCGGCGATTCCGCCGCCATAGGAATGCATTGAACCAATTACTTTCCGCATGTGGCTGTGCCCACCATGCGGAAAGTAAGCGGTTCATGTGCGGATGGTACCCTGGGTCTGGAGAGAGGAGACTCTCCTCCAAGCTCTGGGTACCATATCCATGTAAAAACAATAATTAAAATAAAAAATAGTGATATTCTCACCTTCCGGCGTCCACCGCAGCTTTCCCGCCTCTCAGCGACGCTCCCGGTCCCAGGAGTCCTTTGCGAGATCACCCAGATGACGTAGCGGTCTCGCGAGATGCTACGTCATCGGGGTGATTGTCGCAAAGGACTCCTGGGAACGGGATTGGCCAGGAGCGTCGCTGAGAGGCGGGAAAGCTGCGGGGGCCGCCGGAAGGTGAGAATATCATTATTTATTATTTTTTTTATTATTTTTACATTAGATCTTTTTACTATTGATGCGGCATAGGCGCATCAATAGTAAAAAGTTGGTCACATGAGTCAAACACTTGTTTGACTCGTGTGACCAACCTGTCAGATCGCTTGTAAAACGCTAGCATTCTGCAAGCTAATTACGCTTGCAAAACGCTAGTTTTTAGCGGGAATATGCATACCTATAATATGCGGATTTCCCGCGGCAGGGAGGTGCGGAATTGCCACGGAAATTTCCATGGCAATTCCGCAACGTGTGCACATAGCCTAACTGTGATTACCTCTTTATTTCCACAACAGTTACTCTTTCACCTTGCTTACATATGCCCTTACAGTTTTTTGCTCCACTAAGCTGAACTTTTTTTTCATTATCCACAAACCCAATCACTCTCCAAAGAAAAGGTTTATCTCACCTTCCCTTTTACCTCCCCACCTGAACTTATCTGCAGACCTGCTCCTCAACCTCACATCCCTTCTGTTAAAAACACAAAACTAGCCTGTCCTCTGCCTTCGACACAGTCGAGCCACTCACACCTACTGCAAATCCTTTCTTCCTTTGGTGTCTAAGACCTTGCCCTCTCCTGGAACGCTTCATGCCTGTCTACACGCACATTTAGCGTTGCCCACTCCAATACGACCTCTTCATTAAACCCTCTCGCTGTTTGTCTCCCTCAAAGCTCTGTCTTGGGAACCCTACTCTACTCAATCTATGCCTTTGGCCTGCGACAACTTATAAGGTCCCATTACCACGTACGAGTTGATGACACTCAGATCTACCTCTCTGGCCCAGACGTCACCTCTCTACAGTCCAGAATCCCAGAGTGTATCAGCCATATCCTCAGCCTCTCGCTTCCTAAAACTCAATGTGGATAAAACTGAACTCAATCTTTCCTCCATCTTCACCCGATCTATCACAATTAACGACACCACGCTTTTGGCAGTACTGGAAGTCTGCTGCCTTGGGGTAACCCTCAACTCTGCCCTGTCCTTGAAACCAAGCATACAAGCTCTTACCTCCTCAAATGCAAAAATATTTTCAGAATCTGTCCTTTCCTCAACACTGAATCTACTAAAATGTTAGTGCATACTGTCATCATCTCCCGCTTAGACTACTGCAATATCCTCCTTTGTGGCCTTGCCTGCTAACCCTCTCGCACCTCTCCAGTCTGTCCTCAACTCTGCTGCCCAACTAATCCACCTCTCCACGCTACTCCACTGCAAATCCCTTCACTGGCTCCCAATTCCCCAACATTTTCAGTTCAAACTACTAATGCTGACCTACAAAGCTGTCGATAATCTGTCTCCTCCGTATATACAGTGCCTACAAGTAGTATTCAACCCCCTGCAGATTTAGCTGGTTGACACATGCGGAATTAACTTGGCATTGTGACATTTGTACTGTAGATCAGCCTGGAAGTGGGAAATGCACTGCAGCAAAAATTTTTGTTTTAATTTTTTTTTAAAAACGTTAAAAGACGGATTTTGGTAAGAACTTACCTGTAAAATCCTTTTCAGCGAAGAAGGAAGGGAGACACACTAGTCATTACTAGTGGGTAGGCGGAGCCCACACAGGATAGAACACCTCAGATTAAAAAGAGTGTTGACCAGCCCCTCCAGCTCGGGCTCCTCCTACTCCAGCTCTCCAGTCCGTACACAAGCTAAGGAAGAGCAAATATCACCAGCGGAGCAACATAACCCCTTCTGAAGAACTTCAGAGAAAGAACAAGAAGATAGGTTATGCATATAACAGAAAAAACACACAGTTCCAGGTACTACTCACTGAACCTGACCATTGCGATGAGCTGACAATGCTGGAAAAGAGCCTTAGCGCGCCGACCTCAGCCCAGATAATCACTATCAGAGAAGGGTCACGCCGCATCTGAAAACACAACAACACACTTCTGCCATGGGAGGGATGTGTGTCTCCCTTCCTTCTTCGCTGCAAAGGATTTTACAGGTAAGTTCTTACCAAAATCCGTCTTTCAGCAGCAGATGAAGGAAGGGAGACACACTAGTCATTACTAGTGGGACGTCCCAAAGCAGTCCAAAAATAAGGGTGGGCAAAAAAACCAACAAATGCAGATACCCAACAACCTAAATAAATGCGCAACTAGCGCTAAATACAAGTTCACAAGAACTTTAAACTACAGCCGCCTGCAGGACCCTACGTCCTAAGGCCGCATCAGCGGAAGCACTGACGTCCACCTTATAAAATTTCGTAAATGTGTGGACGGAGCGCCAGGTCGCCGCCCGGCAGAGCTGAACTGCCGAGGCTCCTTGATGAAAAGCCCACGATGAACCCACAGCCCTCGTGGAGTGAGCTCGAATCTTAATCGGGCAAGGTTCGCCCTTAAGTCGGTAAGCCTCTAAAATGGCCGACCGAATCCAACGAGCTATAGAATCCTTGGAAGCTCGTTGACCACGTCGACGACCTGCTGGGATCACAACCAGAGAATCCGACTTCCGAAAACTTTTGAGTAATAGACAAATAGAACTTCAAAGCCCGCACTAAATCCAATGTGTGCAAGGCCCGTTCCTTCACATTCCTCGGCTCCGGACAGAGAGAGGGCAACACAATATCCTGGTTAACATGAAATTGTGACACCACCTTAGGCAGAAAATCACCCCGAGTACGAAGCACTACGCGATCCGGGTGAAACTCCAGAAAAGGGGGCGAGCAAGAAAAAGCCGCCAACTCAGAAACCCTTCTCAAAGAAGTGACCGCCACTAGGAAGGCAACCTTCCAAGAGAGCAAAGAAAGACTAACAGAGTCCATAGGCTCAAAAGGCCCATGTTGAAGAGCCTCCAAAACAAGATTGAGCCGCCAAGGAGACACAAGTGCCTTCCGCGGTGGAAACTGACGGGTTACTCCGCGAAAAAGGAACGTACGTCCCTATGCGAAGCGATAGCCTCCCGAATAGCAAGGACAGAGCAGAAACCTGCCCTTTCAGAGTGCTAACTGCCAAACCCTTGTCCAGCCCGTACTGCAAAAAGGCCAACAAATTGGGAATGGAAAAAATCCTCTGGTTCCTTGAAGAATCCGAACACCACGAAAAGAAGGCTTCCCAAGTCTTGTGGTAAAACCTAGTAGTAGCCGGACCTCTGGCAGCTCGCAGAGTGGCAATGCCTTCGGCTGAAAAACCTTGACGGGTCAAAATTTCGGTCTCAAGAGCCACGCCGTCAAACGCAGAGACTTCAGGTCCGGATGGCAAACGGGCCCTTGAGTTAACAGGTCCGGGCGAAGAGGGAGTGGAAGTGGAGGCGCTGCCAGAAGCAACACCAGCGTCGAGAACCACGTCCTCCTTGGCCAATCTGGGGCTATCAACATAGCCGTGACTCTCTCCAGTCTGATCCGATGCAACACCAGAGGGAGTAAAGATATCGGCGGGAAAAAAAATATAGATTAGCTCGAATTGGTCCCACGGAGCCACTAGAGCATCCACCGCCACAGCCTTCGGGTCCTTGTACCTGGACATGAACGTTGGTAACTTGGCATTGACCCTGGATGCCATCAAATCCACTTGGGGAGTTCCCCAATGGGAGCACAGCAGTGCAAAAATCTCCGGATGAAGACTCCATTCTCCGGGATCCATCTTTTCGCGACTGAGAAAGTCCGCCGTGACATTCCAAACTCCTGGAATGTGAATCGCAGAGATAGATGGCACCCTGGCCTCGGCCCATACCAGGATCCGAGACACCTCCATCATGAGCTTGAAGCTCCTCGTTCCACCTTGATGGTTGATATACGCGACCACCGTCGCATTGTCTGTCTGCACTCGGACTGGTAGACCGCTTAAAGGGACCGTCCAGTGTTGGAGGCAAAGAAAAATGCCCTCAATTCCAGAATGTTGATCGGCAGGAAAGACTCTTCTGACGACCATACCCTGAGTCCAGAGATTGTTCCAGACACCCCCCCAGCCCGTCAGGCTGGCATCGGTGGTTATGACCGACCACCTCGGAGGGAGAAAGGACTTCCCCAGGGATAACACTTCCGGACGTGACCACCATCCTAGAGACTCTCGCACCCTGTGGAGAGATGACACTGCAATCCAGTGAAACCTGCGATCGATCCCAACGGTTCAAAATGAGCCTTTGGAGAGCCCTGGAATGAAATTGGGCAAACGGGATTGCCTCCACCGACGCCACCATCAAACCCAGAAGGCGCATACACCTTCGAAGGGACATTGCTGTCGAAGACTTCATAACCTGTACATGTCGAAGAAGACTCGCTTGCTTGTCTGGAGGCAGAGACACCACTGCTCGTACTGTGTCGAAATGCATTCCCAAAAACAGGATTGACTGCGACGGTTCCAGAGACGACTTCTCCCAATTGACCAGCCACCGAAGTCCTCCAGGAGCTGAAGGGATAGATTGCGAGCCGTCACCGCCTCCTCCTTTGAGGACGCCACAAACAAAAGGTCGTCCAGGTAGGGAAGAATCGTAACCCCCTGTCTTCGAAGAATCGCCATGAGAGGTGCCAGAATTTTCGTAAAAACTCTGGGTGCTGAGGCCAACCCGAATGGCAGGGCCACAAATTGGTAGTGGTCCTGACCTATGGCAAAACGGAGGAAGCGTTGGTGGGCCCTTCCGACGGGAACATGCAAATAAGCGTCGCGAATGTCGATTGACACCAAAAAATCGTTCTGCGACAGGGCCGCCACCACGGAGCGGAGTGATTCCATGCGGAATTTTTGGGTGTGGACATGCCGATTCAATCTTTTGAGATCCAGAATGGGCGAAATTTGTCCTCCTTTTTGGGGACCACAAAGAGGTTGGAATAAAACCCTCTTCCCCGGTCCTCCGGCGGAACCGGTACCACCACACCCTTCTGCAGAAGGGAATAGACCTCTCGCAGTAGAGCGGCAAATAGCTCGGGCTCTGACGGAATGCGAGATTGGCAAAAACTGTCTGGGGGTCGAGACAGAAACTCTATGAAGTAGCCTACCGACACAACTCGCGTCACCCAGGCGTCCGAAACACGGGAAGCCCAAGTCGATTCGAATTGGAGCAGGCGACCTCCACTCGAGAGCCCTCGAGAGAGACCCTGGCGTCAGTCCGCCTTAGCGGGCTTTTTGTCAGCTTCCCGCTTGTCTTGGCGGAAGCTCTGTTTCCAGGGAGTGCAGGATTTTTGAGCGTTCTTTTTTCCTGAAAAAGAGGAACGACCCGATCCCCAAGAGGGCTGACCGAACCGTCCCCTGGACCGAAAGGACCGCCGACTACTACCGGCACTAGGCCTGCCAGACGCAGAAGTCACAGCTCTTCGCTGCGGTAAAGCCGTTTCTTTTGCCTTTGCCTTGGCAATCAGCTCCGTGAGGTCAGATCCAAATAGCTGACCACCTTGTAAGCTAAAGATAGCAAACCTTGCTTGGAAACCGCGTCTCCGGTCCACTGTCTAATCCACAGTGCTCTTCTGACTGTGACCACCGAGGATTGCGCCCTGGACAGTAGTGACGCAGTATCCAAACCTGCATCGCTGCCATATCGGGCTGCATCCTCCAACAATTTGGAAAGCCCATCTACCTCGGATAGTGGGGATCCATCTTGCCACGCCGTCCGTAGACGGTCTAACCAGCTTAGGGAAGCTTTACAAGCACACATGGACCCTAGTACTGCTCTGAATCTATGACCCGCGGCCTCGTAGATGGATTTCGCCGCCATCTCCGTTTTTCTGTCCAGCAGATCCTGCAGACTCGCCTTCCCTTTAACAGGAAGTAATGAGGATTTGCTAAGCTGGGACAAAGGGACATCCACTTCAGGAGAAGGAATCCAATTATCAATCAACTCCGTCGTACACGGATACAGCGTCTCAAAAAAACCGTGTCCCCTGAAAACGTTTATCTGGGCACAGGCGTTCCTTCTCCACTGTCCCATTAAGCTCATCCAGAGATGGTAATGTTGATCGCGACCTACGCGACTCCTGAAACATCCGGGCCGACTTACCAGGACGTCTAGTTACCTCCTCCGGTAACTGTAACGCCTCCCTCATGGCTTCAATAAAAGCCTCTGTACGGCCCAAAAGAGAGGCAGAGTGTCCCTGCCGATCCTCCTTATCTGATCGGACATCTCCCCATCCGAGCTTGAAGGGGAACCCTCCATGCCCGAGATCTCCGAGTCGCTACGCGGGAAGGATGGCACCGGCCTGTGTCGCTTCCTACCATGAGAGGATCTAGCCGACACCCAATAACCTAGAAGGTCAGAAAGGCCATCAATAGAACGAGCGAGGGTCTCCATTTTGACATCACTGACACCTCCGACCGCTGCGCTTGACGCCGTCGAGGTCTGCGTGTCAGATACGCGAGACTGATCCTGTAGCGGATCTGGGAGACGGTCCGCACCTCCTGGACCCTGATCTGACATGCCCTCACACAGTATATGGCAGGTTAAACCTGTTAGCAACTAGAACAGTGTGGTTTCTTAAAGGCAAAACGAACGCTGAAGGGTTAAAGCTCTTAAAGAGAGAGCTACCCCAGCTGTCCCCCAATTAAGGGTTAACCGCCTAAGAAGGGGTTAATGTCGCAGACTCCCCACAACCCTTGTTAATGAAAAGGGTGTGCGAGCCCCAGGTGCCTCTTATGAGGTAACAGCTGCAGGACAGTGTTTCAAGGGTATGCCACACTAAACAAGAACGCTAACATATTGCGCTGATTGTACATCGCAATGACCGCCAATGTCGTTAAGGAGATCGCTAACCATATTGTGTCGTTAATGAGATCGTCCACTATGGCCGCTATCAGCTACATTAAAACGATCACAAAAAAACGATCGCATTAGTATGCGTCGTTATCGTGATAGTTAGCGGTAGCGTTCAGTGTCCTGCGCTGTGGGGGTGAGGGGGTTAAGCTTCTGCCCTGATAGGCGGAAGCGACTCACCCAGCTGGCCGCGGTGTAGCGTCTTCGATTATCGGGAGGGGAGGAGAGTGAGGAAGGAAGCTTTCAGCTCCCTGATCCAGTAATGGCCGCCGCGCTGTGCTTCTGAGAGAGAAGCCGGAAGAGGTAGTAAAGCGCGCGCTCAGAGCGCCGCGAAAAATTCAAAAAAAAAAAAAAAAAAGGGCGCGCGACTCCTCCGCTCTCCATGTCCTGCAGGCATCCACCTGCGGACAAAATAATAATAATAATAATCTTTATTTTTATATAGCGCTAACATATTCCGCAGCGCTTTACAGTTTGCACACATTATCGTTGCTGTCCCCGATGGGGCTCACAATCTAGATTCGTATGTTTTTGGAGTGTGGGAGGAAACCGGAGTACCCGGAGAAAACCCACGCAAACATGGGGAGAACATACAAACTCCTTGCAGATGTTGTCCTTGGTGGGATTCGAACCCAGGACTCCAGCGCTGCAAGGCTGTAGTGCTATCCACTGAGCCACCGTGCTGCCCGTGGACACTAGTCACCAACATGTCACATGTACCAGCGGCTGCCGCAGCAGTCGCTGAAGCACTCAAAACATATTAAAATGTTGAGTACTCACCCAGCTGAGCGCCACAGGGACCCCCAGGGATTTGGGGCGCTGTGCCCATAGCTTCCCCCCAGGGCGGGGAACGCAGTGACCCCAGAAGCGCGGTTTGCGTCCCCGCCAGGGAAGCAATCCTCATCCCCCAGGGCCGGCAGGGTTCTGCAGGGACCTCCTTAAAGGGTAATACAGATCCGCCAAGGGAGAGGTGGGGGTCCAGCAGCGCTGAGACCCCTGAGACCTCAAGACCACGGGAGTCCAAGTCTCTGTCCGATAAAAATAAAAAATCTTCTGAGGAGCTGCTCCAGCAGAGACTATCCTCTGTGACCTCAAATTTTACACTGGAGAGCTGGAGTAGGAGAAGCCCGAGCTGGAGGGGCCGGTCAACACTCTTTTTAATCTGAGGTGTTCTATCCTGTGTGGGCTCCGCCTACCCACTAGTAATGACTAGTGTGTCTCCCTTCCTTCATCTGCTGCTGAAAGTTAATTCAGAGTGTCATTTATTATTCAACCCCTTAAACCACAAGAATTCTGTTTGGTCCCCCTAAAGTATTAAGAAGTAGTTCAGGCACCAAGAATAATGAGCTTCACATGTGTGGATTAATGATCTCTTTTGCCAGCCTTTTCTGACTATTTAAGACCCTCCCCAAACTTGTGAACAGCACTCATACATGGTCAACATGGGAAAGACAAAGGAGCATTCCAAGGCCATCAGAGACAAGATCGTGGAGGGTCACAAGGCTGGCAAGGGGTACAAAACCCTTTCCAAGGAGTTGGCCCTACCTGTCTCCACTGTTGGGAGCATCATCCGTAAGTGGAAGGCTTATGGAACTACTGTTAGCCTTCCACGGCCTGGACAGCCTTTGAAAGTTTCCTCCCGTGCCGAGGCCAGGCTTGTCCGAAGAGTCAAGGCTAACCCAAGTTCAAGGAAGGAGCTCCGGGAAGATCTCATGGCAGTGGGGACATTGGTTTCAGTCAATACCATAAGTAACGTACTCCATCGCAATGGTCTCCGTTCCAGACGAGCCCGTAAGGTACCTTTACTTTCAAAGCGTCATGTCAAGGCTCGTCTACAGTTTGCTCGTGATCACTTGGAGGACTCTGAGACAGACTGGTTCAAGGTTCTATGGTCTGATGAGACCAAGATCGAGATCTTTGGTGCCAACCACACACGTGACGTTTGGAGACTGGATGGCACTGCATACGACCCCAAGAATACCATCCCTACAGTCAAGCATGGTGGTGGCAGCATCATGCTGTGGGGCTGTTTCTTAGCCAAGGGGCCTGGCCATCTGGTCCGCATCATGGGAGGATGGATAGCACGGCCTACCTGGAGATTTTGGCCAAGAACCTCCGCTCCTCCATCAAGGATCTTAAGATGGGTCGTAATTTCATCTTCCAACAAGACAACGACCCAAAGCACACAGCCAAGAAAACCAAGGCCTGGTTCAAGAGGGAAAAAGTCAAGGTGTTGGAGTGGCCTAGTCAGTCTCCTGACCTTAACCCAATTGAAAACTTGTGGAAGGAGCTCAAGATTAAAGTCCACATGAGACACCCAAAGAACCTAGATAACTTGGAGAAGATCTGCATGGAGGAGTGGGCCAAGATAACTCCACAGACCTGTGCCGGCCTGATCAGGTCTTATAAAAGACGATTATTAGCTGTAATTGCAAACAAGGGTTATTCCACGAAATATTAAACATAGGGGTTGTATAATAATTGACCCACACTTTTATGTTTAAAATTTATTAAAATTCAACTGAGCAACATAACTTTTTGTTTTGTAAGATTTATGCTTCTGTTAATAAATCCTACTCTCGTTTGCAGTTTGAAGGCTCTAAAGGTATTGCCACACTAAACTATCCCGCTAGCGATCACGATAAAGACGCATACTAATGCGATCGCTAGCGGGATCGATTTAATATCGCTAGTAGCGGCTTTATTTAGCGATGTCGTTAAGGACGCTATCGCGGTTAGCGATCTCCTTAACGACTTTAGCGGTACAAAATACCGCTAAATCGCTAAATAAAAGGTGCCACACTCAGCGATTATACTTACCCAGCGGGAGCGCCGACGATAAAATAGGGTCCGGAACGATTCCAGCGACGAGCGAGATCACAGCAGGATCTCAGCAGGGAGCTCGTCGCTGACAGATGCCGCACACAACAACATCGCTAACGGGATCGCTAAATAGTGACGTTTTTTAGCGATCCCGTTAGCGATGTTGTTTAGTGTGGCATACCCTTAACTTATTTGCATCTTATCAAACCAGCTAAATCTGCAGGGGGTTGAATACTACTTGTAGGCACTGTATCTCTGAACTAATCTCCCAATATCTTCCAACACACAACCTCCGATTCTCCAAGACTTCCTTTTCTCCTCCACACTCATATGTTCCTCACCTCTAAGACTTCTCCCCAGTATTCCCCATCCTATGGAATTCTGTGCCTCAACACATCTGATTATCCGCAACACTCGGATCTTTTAGCTTTAATTGGAAAACTCACCTCATCAAGAAAGCTTAGAGCCTATAATGGCGCCCTGCCAGCTCACCACCATCAAAGCTGCCACAATCCCTTAACGTACTGTCTCCTTCCTCATACCCTGTAGACCGTAAGACAGCAAGGCCAGGGCCATTTCCATTCTGTACCAGTCTGTCATTGTTAGTTTCTACGCTGTATTTTATATTTGTATCTTGTATGCAAACCCTTCTCATGTATAGCACCATGGAATCAATGGAGCTCTAAGTGATAAAAAAAATTATATACAGAAGATGAAGGTTTTTCAGCAACATCCTTGATCGCTCCTAATGAATTTAATGGAAATAATTTTTTTTTAACAGAATTGCCTTCTTTGTCTTTTGGATACTATAAATTATTCTTGTAATGATACCAATGTTGTTCCTGGTTTTAAAACCAAAAATCTTATGTTTTATCCAGCACAAACTAAGACAGATTCGATGGATAAATTTCAGGATAATGTTGAAAGAGATATTCTCAATTTACTACTTAACCCTGTATCAAATTCTAGTAAAAATAACTTAACAAAGTATGAGATGACAGCTTTAAAAAAAATTATACTCTTAATCTAACATCATTATTAGGATGCCTGATAAAGGGGGTTCAGTTGTAATATTGAATGAATCAGATTATGTTTCTGCCATTAATGTTTTGCTATCTGATAAAGAAACTTATATTCCCTTGAAATCAGACCCCACTGAGGATTGCAAGAGTATCATTGAGGATGGCATGTTACAAGGTTTTTTTTTCTTTTTTAACTAAAAAACAATGTGAATATTTACAGGTGGATAATCAACTATACCAATATTACATGCGCTACCAAAAACGCATAAAAATACTTTTCCTCCACCAATGCGTCCTATAGTGTCAGGCATTGGTTCCTATAGTGAACATTTAGGTGAATGGCTTGATTTTGTCTTGCAACCTTTAGTCCAAAAGGTTCCTGGCTATTTAAAGGACTCCAAGGATGTTCTTTGTATGTTTAAAATGTTGAATCGGATTCTCAGTGGACATGGTTAACGTGCGATGTAATTTCACGTTATACCAGCATTCCACACCAAATAGCCATTTCTGCAGTTCAGTACCACCTGGAAAAATATAGTATGTATTCTTATGATTTGCAATATTTCATTATCTCTGTTCTTTTATTTTTTATTTCAACAAAAAATGTTTTCTTCAAAACAATGGTGTTTCCATGGGTGCTAAATTCTCTCCTTCAGATGCTAATTTGGTGATGGCCTGGTGGGAGGAACAATATATCTATAATGTCGACAATCCATTTTTTGATTCTATTGAATGGTATTCTAGATATATTGATGATTTATTAATTTAATGGAATGATGACATTTCCCATATTTCTACTTTTGTCGATTATATCAACAATCCTTTCAATTTGAAATGTACTAATTCATTCAACAAAAACACAATTTGTTTTCTTGATCTTTGCTCATCTGGTATTCCCCACCAGGTCATAGAAAGAAAACTGCAGGAAGCACCATACTTCATGCATAGAGTTTTCATCCTTCCCACACTACTCGGTCCAATCCTCTGGGGGAAACATTAAGAGCCAAACGTAATTGCAGTTCAGAAACTACATATAACGCTGAAAAGGAAAAGATCAGAAACGTCTCATCAAAAGAAAATACCTCAATTGGACCATAGATCGGGCTTTTCATATCGCAGATGCCAAATCTAAATCTCATTACTGTGAGTTTCAAACAAAATAATAATTCTGATGCAAAAAAAACCTGTCCTAAAAACAACCTGTGTAAGTTCTAACCTATAGTTCCCATTTTAAAGTCATTTCTGATATTATACATACAAATTTAAAAATATATTGAGGGATGATGACATTACGGACGAAATCTTAAAAAATGGCATAAAAATAGTGGCAAGATGTGCACCTGCTTTAGGCAATTCTCTATCACCCAGCTTTTAGAATTCCAACAAAAATACTAGTCCTTCAACTTGGCTAACTACTGCTGGTTACTACAAATGTGGACATTTTCCATGTATGACCTGTTCACACTCTAAAAAAAAACCTCTAATGTTTATAGATGCCAAAAATGAAAAAAAAAACCTTCAAAATCAAGAGTTTTTTGAACTGTAATTCTGATTATGTAGTTTATATTATTGAATGCACAGTATGCAAACTTCAATATGTAGGTTCTATGATTCGCAAAGTGAAAAATAGAATAAGGGAACATCTTTATGATATTTCTCAGCCCACTACACGAAATATTTTTAACCATTTTATTGTTTCTCATAATAGACAAATTTCACAGTTTACAGTTTTTGCAATTGAACAAGTAACTGCAAACACTGGTGGTGGAGACAGAATGAAAAAGCTACGTGATAGAGAAGCTTTCTGGATTTTTCTGTTAAATACACGTGTTCCTTTTGGTTTAAATCTCAAAACAGAAGTGATGTTACATTACTAAGTGTTTTCTATTGCCGGTTCTTAGTTGATTTATTCACCATATCATGTGTTTTTTCTTCTTGTGTTACCTGAGCATGTTCCTATAATTATGCTTTCCACCTGTCTTTAGCTTACTGAGTCTGAGAACACTGCGTGTTAGAAATGCGTTCAGAGCTACTCAGGTGCTCTCCCTGATTTGTATTGAATTTTATCTTGTAGCCCTATTTTTTTTTACTGAAGATCAATAAAGTTTTGGGGAAATTTTTTCCTTGGAGCTGGATTCGTCTTCCCTTTTTCTTGTCTGAACCAGTGTCTTGGCAGAGACACGAATCCGTTGCTCGGGATTCTCAGAATATTTTGGAATCTGCAATCAGGGTGAGCTGAAATCTCTCCTTTTCCTTGGTATAAAAATTAGATACATACACAGTTCACAAACACAAGGAAAACAATATACAGTAATATATACCCAGAATAGCTCTCATACTCCTACTGCCGGACGTAAAACTTGCTAGCTGAACTGTAAACCTCTAATGGGCAGTAAAAGTTTTAGTTACATAGAAAAGTCCTGGCAGGATTTATTATTTTCCAGAGGACTTTTGTCTATGTGCTGGGCACCATGCCATGTGTACAGATTGTGCTCCTAAAGGCTCATTCACCTAGAGCAGGAAGGTGCAGCCAAAGGTCACTGGCAGCGCCCGAACATTCAGGATCTGTTCACACAGTCGTTATTGCAGTGACTACTGATGGCTGGACATGGCTAAGACCATGAATAATACATATGTAATGTGGTCCCGAGAGATAACATGGAAACTAATGCATCACGGAAGCATGTGTATTATTAAATAAGAATAATACCAGAATTAAAGGAAACTTGTGTCACCTGATTCACGCTCCTCAAACCGCAGGCAGCAAGAATCAGAGCCTGGCTGTATGATTGTTGCCAGATATATTGTCATCTGAAACACTCCAACATTTGAGAGAAAATATAGTTTGAAGATCCGGCCGGGGACCATAACCAAACACCAGAAGACTATTCCGGCTACACCCCTGGCCGCCTCTTCCAAGCTCTGCTCCAGGTAAATTGACAGTTCGCCCCCATAGTATACACATGAAAGAGATCTGTCAATCAACTAGTGTGGTGCAGGGAGAAGCCGGCTGGAGTAATCTCGTCTTTAACTGTGGTCACCAGCCAGATCTTCAAAGCAAACTTTCTCTGACATGCTGGAGCGTTTCAAGGAATCATGGTTTAAGCCCACGGTTTGGGTAGCACGAATCAGCTGACATGTTCCCTTTAAACATTGGAAGCAATTCAGTATCTACTAGCTGTTTTGTCACCTTATTTTAGAAACGTTTTTATCATACAAGACCTATAATCTACAATGCACTCACCATTCTGATGATCATTTTTCGGGGGTCTTAGATCCAGTTTGGCAGGATGTTCCTTGAGCTCATCTAGAATACCCTTATTGAGGCAGACATCAACATGTCTATTAAACACTGCGAGGTCAGAGGTATCTTGCAGAATGTTGCACACTGGACAGATGAACACGGTTTCTCCAGGCCTCACTGAAGAACTTGGTTGTGATGCTGCTTTACACTCGTCACTTTTTATTCGATGACTTTCCATAGGGTTCTTACAATAAATTTCTTCTTGGCAGGGGTCCTTCTGCACCTGTTGCTCATGGATGGTGCGCACTGCGTTTTTATCAATGACAAAGTCGTCCATGTCTTCGAATGGTGTCATGGTCACCATTTTGTTTTTAAGGTTCTTTATATGGACATCTTTCCCAAAGCCGTCCGAAAAGTCTTCGTTACTCTTTTTGGCTTTATTATTTGCCCTAAGTACATTTTCACATTTGCCTATTATTTCAGTGTTATCGGAAGGAGGAGATTTACTGAGACATTGGTCAATATGTTTATTAAATGCCTCCAGATCCCAATCACCCTGCTTCATCATGCAAATAGGACATGTGAAATCAGGTTCTTCGCAAATCTGGTCCACCTGGGTTCTGTCCTCCCGCTGGTTGCATGGAGCCGTGTCACGCTCTGCTCCCTGCTCATGACTGCGTTGCTTGTGGACCCTTGCTCCTGGCTCTCTTGTTCCAGCTCTAGTTGTCTGGCTGCACGTTTCTGATTAAAGAAACTTTCTCTCTGTGGGGCCGCAGTCTGAGTTACTTGGCCAGAACTATCTGCCATGTCTGAGAATTTTGATTTTGTAGCTTTGCTTAAGGCCAGGAAACTAGTGATACTTTTCTGATATTTTCTGTCATCTTCTGATAAAAATCCAGAAATCCTTACACCTGAAAAGAAAAATGACAGTAGTTAAAGCAAAAAGTCAAAGTGGAGTTCTGTAATGATCTAAATAAAGTTCTTGGATTTCATCCTGGGAAAATACACTTGGGATTTTAATGTGACCAGTGAATTTATCCTTTGTCATCTTCCCATCCTCTACACAGCGTTCTCCAGGGACACAGAGGGAACACAGGAACTTTTCTTCATGTTGTCACCCACTTTATCAAATCTATCATGTACAGCAGTGCTTCCCAAACTCCAGTCCTCATGGTCCCCAAAAGGTCATGTTTTCAGGATTTCCTTAGTTTTGAACAGGTGATGGAATTATTATTAAGGCATCAGAAATTGCCACAGGTTTTCTCACCTGTGTAAGGAAACCCTGAAAGTATGTTCCTTTGGAGGTCATGAGGACTGGAGTTTTGGAAACACTGATTTACAGCTTCCACCATCACCAACATTAAAGGGAACCTGTAATGTCTCCAAACATCAGTTTTATACAATATAATATAAGGTTACATCATAGAACAAAAGAACAAACAGAATTTCTTATTCAATATATTAACCAAAACCATAAGACCCATGTCAGGTATCAAATATCACAATTTATCACGAGAGAATGCTCATCACCTGGGGACTAATGCTAGTGAAAGTGGAATCAAACCACAGCTTCCATACCTTATCAAATTATATTTTATATGACATATATATAGTCTCATAGGAAGCTGCAGAATTTACCAAGTTGACCCAGTGCGAAATTCGTGGAGATCTTCTATCCATCCATTTTATGGCGATAGCCTTGCGAGCCAAAAACAATGTTTCCCTGAGAAGAGTGCGAGGGTAGTGAGCCAGGTCTCCTGATCAAGGATTCCCAATAAACACACCTTATGGCAGAATGGTACAGGGGATTGTATGATCTCAATGAAGATGGCTATGACCCCTTTCCAAAAGTCTGCAATAGGAGGACAATACCACATCAGGTGTATAAAATCTACCGTCTCTTCCCCACACCTATGGAAATCTCCAGTGGTGGATCTACCCATTTTATATAAAACCTGCTAGGAGTCAGATAGCATTGACGGACTACATACATATGGACTAGCTTGTAATTAATCGCCAGTGAAATATTGTGGTGAGGTCAAGGCTTCAACCCAATCCTCCTCTGATCGGTAGAGAATTTCTTCCTCCATTTGGCCTCAACCAACAATGGTGATGAGGAGCATCTCCTGCTTAGTAACTGGGTATATAAAAGAGATCATCCCCTTGGGTCTCTGGCTCCTTAGAATATTAATCAGGTGGTATGAGGATATGAGAGTGTGAAGAGCCCGCACCTTGCCACCAAGCCTGACGTTACTATTGCGTCAGAAGGATCATGTAATGTGGTCTTCCCACTATCACCAACGAGATGTTCCGCACCCCCTGGGGACACTCAAGATCAGCTTGCTACATTTTTACACAGACGCGCCCTGTCCACACAGGCCCAAAGAGCCACGGGGAGAGAGAGGATGTGACCCCCCTCAGTCACTGACATGGCACCACACTTGCCCAAAACCCTGATAGGCTGACAGGCCGCTTTCACTAGCACCAGTGAAATGAGTCTGGTCAGCCTGGTAGGAATGCCACCAGTCCCTCTTTAGATATAAGCCTGGGACATTAACAGGGTTATATTGGGCCAGAAACCAGCCCCGACAGCATGGAAAGTTAAGCTGAGAAACGGATGTGCGGATTGAGATAAAAGAGCAGCCCAAGGTTAAATGATACAGTGCCTACAAGTAGTATTCAACCCCTGCAGATTTAGCTGGTTGACACATGCGGAATTAACTTGGCATTGTGACATTTGTACTGTAGATCAGCCTGGAAGTGGGAAATGCACTGCAGCAAAAATTTTTGTTTTAATTTTTTTTTTTTTTTTTAAACCGTTAAAAGTTAATTCAGAGTGTCATTTATTATTCAACCCCTCAAACCACAAGAATTCTGTTTGGTCCCCCTAAAGTATTAAGAAGTAGTTCAGGCACCAAGAATAATGAGCTTCACATGTGTGGATTAATGATCTCTTTTGCCAGCCTTTTCTGACTATTTAAGACCCTCCCCAAACTTGTGAACAGCACTCATACATGGTCAACATGGGAAAGACAAAGGAGCATTCCAAGGCCATCAGAGACAAGATCGTGGAGGGTCACAAGGCTGGCAAGGGGTACAAAACCCTTTCCAAGGAGTTGACCCTACCTGTCTCCACTGTTGGGAGCATCATCCGTAAGTGGAAGGCTTATGGAACTACTGTTAGCCTTCCACGGCCTGGACAGCCTTTGAAAGTTTCCTCCCGTGCCGAGGCCAGGCTTGTCCGAATAGTCAAGGCTAACCCAAGGACAACAAGGAAGGAGCTCCGGGAAGATCTCATGGCAGTGGGGACATTGGTTTCAGTCAATACCATAAGTAACGTACTCCACCGCAATGGTCTCCGTTCCAGACGAGCCCGTAAGGTACCTTTACTTTCAAAGTGTCATGTCAAGGCTCGTCTACAGTTTGCTCATGATCACTTGGAGGACTCTGAGACAGACTGGTTCAAGGTTCTATGGTCTGATGAGACCAAGATCGAGATCTTTGGTGCCAACCACACACGTGACGTTTGGAGACTGAATGGCACTGCATATGACCCCAAGAATACCATCCCTACAGTCAAGCATGGTGGTGGCAGCATCATGCTGTGGGGCTGTTTCTCAGCCAAGGGGCCTGGCCATCTGGTCCGCATCCATGGGAGGATGGATAGCACGGCCTACCTGGAGATTTTGGCCAAGAACCTCCGCTCCTCCATCAAGGATCTTAAGATAGGTCGTAATTTCATCTTCCAACAAGACAACGACCCAAAGCACACAGCCAAGAAAACCAAGGCCTGGTTCAAGAGGTAAAAAGTCAAGGTGTTGGAGTGGCCTAGTCAGTCTCCTGACCTTAACCCAATTGAAAACTTGTGGAAGGAGCTCAAGATTAAAGTCCACATGAGACACCCAAAGAACCTAGATAACTTGGAGAAGATCTGCATGGAGGAGTGGGCCAAGATAACTCCACAGACCTGTGCCGGCCTGATCAGGTCTTATAAAAGACGATTATTAGCTGTAATTGCAAACAAGGGTTATTCCACGAAATATTAAACATAGGGGTTGTATAATAATTGACCCACACTTTTATGTTTAAAATTTATTAAAATTCAACTGAGCAACATAACTTTTTGTTTTGTAAGATTTATGCTTCTGTTAATAAATCCTACTCTCGTTTGCAGTTTGAAGGCTCTAACATATTTGCATCTTATCAAACCAGCTAAATCTGCAGGGGGTTGAATACTACTTGTAGGCACTGTATATTTAATCGCCTTAAAGTGAACCGGTCAACAGGATTTTGCTCAGTAAACTACAGACAGTGTCAGGTTGGCGCTGTTATACTGATTAACATTTACATACAGCATATCATATTATTGAGTAACAAAAAAAAAATTACATTCATCAAAATGGAGCCGGAGGTGCTATTTTTTATTTCTCCAGCAAAATGGTGCCGGAACGCGATAGATAATACTGCGCAGGCGCCTCTGCCAGCGCCATTTTGATGAAGATTACACCTTCTGATACGCTGCAGAGACAGCTGTCAGTCAATGTGCCAGGACATGCTTACAGCTGCACTCACTGTGAACTGAGCTAGGACTAAATCCATAACTGTATGACTGAAAGCCGGTGGCTGAGGGAAGAATAAAGTTAATTTTCTCCTGGCAGCCGTGCTTTCAATCAGGCGGTTAGACAATATTGGAATGCTATTACTATTATGAAGTGATATTATCTCTTCACGGGATTGTCATTATGGTGTAATAGGAAAAAGGCAGGGGAGATGGGTGAGGGTGGAGGCAATTGTAAAGACTTCTCTCCAAAAAGGAGTTAGAATTGGTAGTCTCGAAAAACGTGGTGTATATGAGATGATGGTCCTCTCTACCTCCCTACACTTCTCTCTGATCAGTGCAGTGAGCATACAGGCAGCGGAGCAATCAGGAGTCAGCATCCAGCAATGGAAGGAGTAGCGGAAATGATCGTGAAGCCTATATTAATGGAGAGGATATTCTGGCTGTAGCAGATTTTTCTGTATTTTTCATAGCAATTTTGCAGATAAATATTTCATATATACCGTATTTTTCGGACTATAAGACGCACCGGACTATAAGACGCACCCAGGTTTTAGAGGTGGAAAAAAGGGAAAAATATTTTTGAAGCAAAAAATGTGGTAAAATATTTAATAACATAAATAACATACTATTATATGTGGTGTTATTCTATATAATAGTATGTTATTATGTTGAAAGCTACAGGTAGGAGATGGTGCTGCGGGACCAGTGTGATGTCTGTAAAGTACTATGTGAAGATGCTGGAGGGTGAGTATATGAATGGGGGCACAGGGCTTATATTTAAAGCACCACTCCAGCACTGAAAAATAACACTGGAGTGCTGCTTTAAGATCCCATGGGAGAAATATAACTCCCAGCATGTCCTGCAGATCCTATGGCATGCTGGGAGTTATAGTCCACCACAGGATGGCAGAGTGCTTTTTTATGTGCTGTAATTACTAACCTTTTAATTAATTCTTTCTTGTACAGTGTGTCTGCAGGACCTGTGATGACATCATGAAGAGGCAGGGCTTTGTGTGGTCATGTGATGCTCCAGCCCGCCCTCTTCATGACCTCATCACAGGTCCTCCACAGGAGCATTATTCAGCATTGGCATCAGCACAGCCACCAGGCTGTGCTGTCAGGTATGTGATGCCTCCTGCTGCACTCTGCCTCCTGCTGCCTCCTTCTCCTTCGGACACAGATCTCCCCAGCTGCTGCAGGAATCAGGCGCTGGGGCACCATGTGGCTCTGTCATTTGCTGCTTCCCGCTCACTGCTCAGCTGATAGGTGGGCGGGGAAGCGGCTAATGAATATTCACTGCACTTAAGTATCGGGACCAGTGGTTTCCCCAGCTCAGGTTTCCTGCAGCAGAGGGGATATTTTCCTGCCTCCGACCATAAGACATTCCGACCATAAGACGCACCCACACTTTCCTCCCAAATTTGGAGGAAAAAAAGTGCATCTTATGGTCCGAAAAATACAGTACATGATATAGCGTTGTTTTTCCTTTTTCCCTTTTACTATGGCAGTAATGCAGTTTCAATGTTCTAGAGTAATCATTCTTAGTAATTCATGTTGCAACCCTATAGTTTTTCAAGTTACACGTTTTATGGTCAGCACCTGTTCTCGCTTAGATGAGCTGGTCCTTTTTCTCTATTTGTAGCAGACATTTGGAGCAGTAGGAGATACCATGGAGGGCTGTCTGTGTGAGAAGGGGCATGTGAGAGGGAAGGCTGTAGGCACAGTCTGTATACGAAGGGGGTGGAGGGGCAGTATGTCCACTACAAAAACTTAAAGTGGAACCTTACCCCTTAGACCTCAGGCCAGAGCCTCTCAGCTAGCCAAATCAGTTCTCATACTTTGTACTGACGAGGGCCAATAGCCCGAAACACCGTGTCTGCAAATTGAGATACTGATTTGGCTTTTATCCTAAGTCATATTGCAAAACTCATTAAAGGGCTGATTGTGACTTGTAGGATCGCTACTTCCAATACGTGGCGCTATAGAGTTCAAGTCCTCTTTTTCTCTGAAGAGGCAATTTGCATATTAAAGTGGAACCAAACATTATACCTGTCAAATAAGCATCAAATAAGTTTGATACCTTCGAACCTGTATGACTTACTTTTTGGCAATGCTCTTTAAATCAATATTTTGAGTTTTACGTCTGTCAAATAAGCTTGTTACTTCAAGAGTTGTATGATTATCTTTTATTGTAATACTCTTTAAATCAATAAAACATGTTGGAAAAAAAAAGTGGAACCAAACGTTCTTACAGATTTTTCACATTTAGCAGGCACTTGAATTCCTGTAGCTGAAGATGAGAATAGCTGGCTC
Source organism: Oophaga sylvatica (assembly GCA_033576555.1). NCBI lineage: Eukaryota > Metazoa > Chordata > Amphibia > Anura > Dendrobatidae > Oophaga > Oophaga sylvatica. Next base: position 918,885,292 of record JARQOD010000001.1, on the reverse strand, counting down.
TGCCCCTAACCAGACTTCCCAATAATTGACATAATTTCTACTCCTAGACATTGGCTAACTAAAAAGATGGCAATAAATAGCAAGCTTTCGAGACTACTCAGGTATAAAGATGCGGTACATCCTGATAGCCTCCATTTTTGTATCAACCACTAAGGACTCAAATTATTATTTTTCTATCTACTGGTAACACGGAACAAAGATATATATTTGTCCTACTCATAGACAAGCACTTGAAAACAATCACAACAGCAGAGAAGATCTATGATTGAAGCAATAACACTGTTGCAGTGGAAAAAAAATTCATATATATTTTTTTCCCACTGCCAGCAGCAGGCGCCGTTTTGACCAGTTGTAGTAATGTAGTCAGACAACTCTGGTGCTATCTGTGCACAATATTTTCAGCAGTTACAGAGTTACGAAGTGTGCGTTCTCTGTGGAAGGGTTAGACTTTTATGCATTCGGTCGTATCAACAAATTTTACATGAATCAACAACAGAAATAAAAAAAAATAATATATGTTATTAGAGAAAGAAGTGTCATCTGTTTCTTCCTCACTATTTTCTGGACTTATCCTTCATTAGAAAAACTGTTTAAAACAGTCTTGGTCAAGACAGATTGCCAGCTTACTGAGTTTTCAGGCTGCAGCGATCTACTAAAGTCATCTATGGAGAGGGCAAAAGTGAGAACAGAGGTAAAGAAAGCCATAAAAAGGTTGTGTTGCAGAATTCTGGTAAGTATTTTATCTCACCACAAAGCTGCAGTCACAACTACACTGCTCATTACTGCTGTATAATGACCTTCATACTGGTGCTGTTTCTGAGAATATGCTACACAGAGACAGGAGAGCAACAATTTCTTATGTCTGTGATTATGGTCTATGAGAGACTTAATACTAGTCTCCCATCCACTAGCTTAGAGAAAACTGAAAATTAGAGATAGAGTGTGCAATGGGGAAAACTGGTGAAAAATACAGAATACAAGTCATTTAACGGCCATTAATAGAGTAATTCCACACAATACCCAATTCTGAAAATGACGGCAATGTTTCAACACATCGGTTCATCATACAAGTTTCATAGCATGGAATTCTAGATTTACCCATCAATCTGAGGTGCAGAGGTTCCGGTGAGGCCAAATCAATTTCTGCCTTAAGAATTTCCTTGGCAACGGAGAAAATTTCCTCTTCTGTAGAGACCGCATAGGAAACGGTGGATGCCCTGGTCTTGACTTCAAACTTGACATTTTTCAGTTTCAGTGTAACAGTTCGGCCCTTCAATAAAGGAAGCAGAAGTCCATTTATAACCCTATAGAGGCTCCATTGTGTTGCTTTTGGCCACAGAGTGAAAGTTCACATACAGGTTAAGAAGTTCTAGCTATAATGGAAGCTGCGAGATCCACCCACTCTGAACATGTACAGCTCCAAGCACATGCCACAATATTATTATTTCACTTTAATAAATCCTTAGGAAGCACAAACGTTTTAGCCTCAAAGTAGAAAGCAGGAAATACCTTGACAAGGACGTCTATAAAACAACTTATGGAGGAAGCGGGAAGACAAGAACAATATAAACACAATTCTGGAGGAAAACCAGGGAAGTATCCTTCAAGTGTGGAAACAAAGATGGTCAACGTTAGAATGGATGAAGGCATCAAGTGAGTGCTGGGACCAACTAACTACTCTGTAATGCCAAGCAGAAAACATAGGGCAGCTGTCACGCTGTATAGCAGATATATATATGTGATGACAATAATCTATATCAAAAGGGCAACATACTATATAACATGCGCATAGCTATATGATAACATAGATTTACCTGACAGAAAGTCCAGTGGGTCAAAACGGAATCCGTTATACGCTGTCTCCGGCTAGAGGGTGACCGGGGTCTAAGCTGACCCTAAACTGGGGTCCTAACTAATCCCTCAACCTGGAGGTACTGTTAAAGGTACAGAGGTCCAGGCCACCAGCGTAAACCCTGTCTCCTATCAATCCCTGCCAACTGTATTCTAGTCCTAAGAAGGACCCTGAATACCACCAAAGGGAATGAACAGGTAACGGTTAATGAACAGAAAGACATACAAGAAAGACAAGAAATAAAGTAAATAAAGTCTTACATACAACACTCACACACAGTAGGAACACCTAAGGTCTCAGAGATAAACTATAAGCTGTAAGAGTAAAAACAACTAAGGAGCTCTTAGCTTAAGTATTCCCAGAACCGATCCAGTCTGCTAAACTATATGAATGCTTTCACCGGCATCCAACACCCAGACTGGCAGGAATATAAAGGAAACTAATTAGAACATAATCCAAAGCAGCCGGGCGAGGCTGGACCTAGTCTTAGCAAAGAGCTAGGTAAAATTAACTCTCTCATTACCAAACACAAAGAAACAGCAGCTCAGCTGTGAGAAGTCAGAATGTGCAATCGCGACGATCTTCGTGGCGATGCACCCATGACAGTACCCCCCCTTCTACGAGGGGCCTCCGGACCCTCATGACCAGGTCTGTCCGGGTAAATTGTGTGAAAGGTCCGAACCAATCGATCTGCGTTATCATCAGACGCAGGGACCCACGTCCTCTCCTCAGGACCATACCCCTCCAATGAACTTCCACGTTATCATTGACTACCACTGAAGGAGGAGGTAGAGGTGACGGTATGACTGGTGCCACATACTTTTTAAGTAATGACTTGTGAAACACATTATGAATTTTAAACGTAGGAGGGAGGTCCAGACGAAATGCCACAGGATTAATTATGGAACTGATCCTGTACGGCCCGATGAATCTGGGACCCAACCTCCAGGAGGAAACTTTAAGTTTTATATTCCTGGTAGACAACCAAACCAGATCGTTCACCTTCAGATCTAGACCAGAAACTCTCCCCCTATCAGCCATCCGTTTGTAACGGTTCCCCGTAACCTTCAGTCTTAAGCGATCTGGAACTATCAGTCTCCTGGAAGTCCCACAGGGGCGTCCCCCTGAGCCCCCAATACCTCCCCCTCAAGCTCAGAGCATACAGCTGACACTACAACTCCCTCCTGAGGAATAGGAACCGGATCATCCGTCTTCCCGGCCCCTGGGAAAGTACGAGATAAGGCATCAGGAAGCAACTTTATTGAGCAGTCATATGCGCGATGAGGAGGTAACTCTTTACACCCCTCCTCTGAGAACATCTCCCCAAAGTCCTCCAGAAAAGGAGGCAAAGTCCTAGGCACAACCGCACCGATGACCGTGCTCATGCAGTTATTCCTGCAAAATTCACCCCACTGGCTTATCTTTCTGGATTGCCAATCAATCACTGGGTTATGTTTAGCCAACCAAGGAAGTCCCAACACAATAGGAGTAGGTAGACCCTCCAACACATAACAAGACAATTGCTCTTTATGAATTGCCCCTACTCGAAGATCTATGTTATGAACAGCTTGTACCAAGCTACCTTGACCAAGAGGTCTAGAATCAATAGAGAGTATAGGGACCGGTTTGGCCAATACACTCAGTTGCATACCATGCACCTGGGCAAACCGAGCGTCCACCAGATTAGCCCCGGACCCACTATCAAGAAAAACAGAAATCCTCTCAGTTCTAGTACCAATCACCACCTCCGCAGGCACGAGAAACTGAGAGGGATTTGGGGACGAAATACACACTCCCAGGTTAACTCCTTGGTTCAAAGAGGTCCGGGATGGACACCCCCCAACAAAATGTCCCTCTCTCCCGCAAAAGAAACACCTTCTAGTCTTGCGGCGCACCGCTGATTCCCTCCTACAAAATGATGTCCCTCCCAACTGCATGGGTTCCTCAGAACAGACCAGGGGAACCTCAGTATAAGGGACTTTAGTAGTAGGTGGAGTCATCACGGGGGGCGGAGTTACCTCGCGTCTTCCCCGAAGACGTCTATCAATGCGAATAGCGAGGGCCATAGCAGCCTCCAGTGATGGAGGAGAATCATACTGAGCCAACACATCTTTTAATTTGTCAGACAACCCTTGACAAAACTGGCTCCTAAGAGCTGGGTCATTCCACTGAGTATCTGTTGCCCATCTACGGAACTCAGAAGAATATTCCTCCGCTGGACGATTTCCTTGCCGTATTTTACGCAACCTTGTTTCAGCAAGGGAGACTCGATCCGGATCATCATATACCAGACCCAGGGCAGTAAAAAATCGATCCACTGACTGGAGATCTGGGGAGCCTGGAGGAATAGAGAACGCCCAAGATTGAGGATCCCCTTGTAAGAGCGAGATTACAATTCCCACCCTCTGCTCTTCACTCCCAGATGACCGAGGCCGCAGCCGAAAGTACAATTTACATGCCTCCCGGAAAGTAAAAAATTTGTCCCGCCCACCAGTGAACCTGTCCGGGAGAGCAACCTTAGGTTCAGATCTGGTTTGCTCCGGGGGAGACAAAACCTTGGACTTAATGTCTGCCAACTCCATGGACAATCCCTGCAACTGCCGGGCCAGCTGGGCTACTGGATCCATGATAGCTGGGGAGAATCTTTAGTATGGCCGGTGAAAATGTCACGCTGTATAGCAGATATATATATGTGATGACAATAATCTATATCAAAAGGGCAACATACTATATAACATGCGCATAGCTATATGATAACATAGATTTACCTGACAGAAAGTCCAGTGGGTCAAAACGGAATCCGTTATACGCTGTCTCCGGCTAGAGGGTGACCGGGGTCTAAGCTGACCCTAAACTGGGGTCCTAACTAATCCCTCAACCTGGAGGTACTGTTAAAGGTACAGAGGTCCAGGCCACCAGCGTAAACCCTGTCTCCTATCAATCCCTGCCAACTGTATTCTAGTCCTAAGAAGGACCCTGAATACCACCAAAGGGAATGAACAGGTAACGGTTAATGAACAGAAAGACATACAAGAAAGACAAGAAATAAAGTAAATAAAGTCTTACATACAACACTCACACACAGTAGGAACACCTAAGGTCTCAGAGATAAACTATAAGCTGTAAGAGTAAAAACAACTAAGGAGCTCTTAGCTTAAGTATTCCCAGAACCGATCCAGTCTGCTAAACTATATGAATGCTTTCACCGGCATCCAACACCCAGACTGGCAGGAATATAAAGGAAACTAATTAGAACATAATCCAAAGCAGCCGGGCGAGGCTGGACCTAGTCTTAGCAAAGAGCTAGGTAAAATTAACTCTCTCATTACCAAACACAAAGAAACAGCAGCTCAGCTGTGAGAAGTCAGAATGTGCAATCGCGACGATCTTCGTGGCGATGCACCCATGACAGCAGCACAGTGGCTGAGTGGTTAGCAGTGCAGCCTTGCAGCGCTGGGGTCCTGGGTTCAAATCCCAAGGACAACATCTGCAAGGAGTTTGTATGTTCTTCCCGTCTTTGCGTGGGTTTCCTCCGGTTTCCTCCCACATTCCAAAGACATACTGATAGGTAATTTAGATTGAGAGCCCCAATTGGGACAGTGCCAATAATATCTGTAAAGAGCTGTGAAAATAATGGCGCTATATAAGTGAGTAAATAGGGTAAGACTGGCAAGAGGCATGGAAATTTTTTTAATTGGAAGTTTTCTGCCATTTTGGAGATGTTCTGCATCAGATTTTCCTAAAGAAACTCTTGCTATTTTTCTGCATTAAAGGAGCAAAAAAAAAAAAAACCACTGCAGATGTTTTCTCTCTTCTCTCGCATTTTTTTGAAGTCACACTTTTCTTCTATTTTTTTTTTCATTCCGTTACTTTCAAACGCTGAAAATATTTTTGGGGTTGACATGAAATCCCCCAACATCTGGATGTTGTGTACAGCAGCAGGCAGGTGTGAAGATAAGTGCAGGAATCGGAAAAGAGGAGCATCCGAAGAGTGCAGCCCTAATGCTCCCTATTCTTGCCACAGATGCCTCAATAACAGCCAAAATGTCACCATGTCAGCAATTGGGCCACTCAGGAGCTTCACACGTGTTCTCCAGACACAGTGGGTACGGAAAGTATTCAGACCCCTTTACATTTTTCACTCTGTTTCATTGCAGCCATTTGGTAAATTCAAAAAAGTTCATTTTTTTTCTCATTAATGTACACTGTGCACACCATCTTGACGAAAATTTTTTGCAAATGTAATAAAAAAAGAAAAAACTGAAATATCACATGGTCATAAGTATTCAGACTCTTTGCTCAGTATTGAGTAGAAGCACCCTTTTGAGCTAGTACAGCCATGAGTCTTCTTGGGAATAATGCAACAAGTTTTTCACACCTGGATTTGTGGATCCTCTGCCATTCGTCCTTGCAGATCCTCTCCAGTTCCGTCAGGTTGGATGGTGAACGTTGGTGGACAGCTATTTTCAGGTCTCTCCAGAGATGCTCAATTGGGTTTAGGTCAGGGCTCTGGCTGGGCCAGTCATGAATGGTCACAGAGTTGTTCTGAAGCCACTCCTTTGTTATTTTAGCTGTGTGCTTAGGGTCACTGTCTTGTAGTGAACCTTCAGCAGAGTCTGAGGTCCAGAGCACTCACTTTTCATCCAGGGTATCCAGGGTGGATTTGATTTAAATCAAACTGATTTAAATCACGATTTAAATCACGATTTAAATCACTAGTCAGTAAGGCTTGATTTAAATCAGTGATTTAAATCAAAGTTTCTACCTAAACTAGTTCTTGCTACTTTAACATGCAAGTAGATGAAGATTTTTAGAATCACTTTTTATATTACTTTTTTCTCCCCAGTTTAATGGGTTAATCATTCATATTTGGACACCACTGTTCTGTTGTACTTAGCAAGGAGAAAAATAATCCTGACCTGACTTGTCTGTCTGTGGCTATGCTGCAGTATTGTACTCAAAGTTTCACTTTCATTTTCTTGTCTGCTTGCCCTTCCTCCTCCTCACACTTAGATTCACATTCTTCTTGTGTTGTGCAGATCTATTCCACTCCAAACAATCAGAAACATATTGTCTAACTTCTTGGACTTGGCACTGAAGGGGTTGATTCTGTATTCATATAGGTTTGTAGAACAATAGGATTAAGGTCTTTTTCTCAACTCTGTTCATGTTGTAACATTTTTGCCGTGAAGAAGAGGCTGGGACCTCTGCGGAGTCAAATTCAGTTTTGAGAACTGCGTAAGTAAAGCGAGCGTCTGTGATAATATAGGAGAGAAACTGCCCACTGGCACTAATCCTACAGAAACCTCTGGAAGAGCATGGCATTGTGAATGTTA
>JARQOD010000001.1:918839329-918878004 GCA_033576555.1 Oophaga sylvatica | reverse complement strand
CCCTTTAAATATTATTACTATCTTCATGCATTTTTTGCAAAAAAAAAAATTTATTTTATTTTAGAATATTTGTTTTTTTGTGTCTGGTTTTCTCTGTGTAATGGTCCATGTGTTAATATGCATTTACTTTTTGCATACACATCAACTTACTTTTCAGCTCAGACCTAGTTTCTTATTCAGATACGTGATGGAGTTGGTCATGTCTGCACTGCTTGTACAGAATGCGCATATAAATTATAGCAGCGATTCTGCGGAGAGGTCGAATGGTAGAGAAGACGCGGGTAACTTCTAATGTGGCCTAATTTTTTTGACACAATTTGGTTATATTCTGAACCGTGCAAAGTGATTGGCATTTGCCAGAGAACACCAAGTTGGCAGATTCGACACTGGCACCCTGTGCTCTTCACGGAATATGATCAGATTCACCTGAGCACATGTGACAGACATGACAGAGCTGCAGACACGTGAAGAACGTTCTGCTTGCCTGCAAGGCCTCTAGCATGACGGTATGGCAGTGGGTCAGTAATGGTGTGGGGGGACATTTCTTTGGGGGCCACACAGCCCTCCATGTGCTCACCAGAGGTAGCCTGTCTGCCTTTAGGTACCAGAATGAGATCCTCAGAACCCATTGTATGCCATAAGCAGGTGCACTGGGCCCCAGGTCCCTCCTAATGCAGGACAATGCTAGGCCTCATGTGGCTGGAGTGTGTCAGCAGTTCCTGCAAGATGAAGGCATTGATGCTATGGACTGACCGCCTGTTCCCTAGTCCTGAATCCAAATCGAGCACAGTGGGACATCAGGCCTCCTTCAATCCACCAACGCCATTTTCACCACAGACTGTCCAGGACTTGACTGATTACTTTAATCCAGGTCTGGGAGAAGATCGCTCAGGAGAACATCTGCCGCCTCAGCAGGAGCATGACCAGGGATTGTAGGGAGGTCATACAGGCACGTGGAGGCCACAACACTCTACTGAGCATCATTTCCTTGTCTTGAGCCGTCCCACTGAAGTTGGATCATCCCGTAATTTGATTTCCCACTTTGATTTTGAGTATCATTCCTAATTAGACCTCCATGGATTGTTAATTTGATTTACATTGATTATTTTTGTGTTTTATTGGTCTCAATGCATTGAACTATGTAATGAATAAAGATTTGCAACTGGAATATTTAATTCAGTGATATATGGATGTGGTATTTAGTGTTCCTTTTTTTGAGCAGTGTATTTTTCCCCCTTACGTCCCTCAGGACGCACAATGGAGGGCGTCTCCCTTGACCTATAGCGGGACGGATCACAGAGAGGTTAAAAGGCCCCACCCACCTCCACCCTCCAGTGTTTTTCCTGTCCCTACAGGGGACGGTTGTATGAGGAGGTTGCTCCAGGAGTGGAGCGAAGATAGAAGGTGGACGTTTTACAAGACCCAGGGGGATCGTGCTGCTGGATCCAATCCTTCCCCCTGTCAAGTAGCACCGGGGCTGAAACTCTCCTAGGGGGAGTACCTCAGCCACAAAGACCAGTGAGTGGATGAAGCTCCTGGGTAGAGCCGCTTCCTCCTTAGTGGAGGCTCTCGGCTCTGACACTGGCCGGCATTCCAGCACAAGATACCGGAAGGTGCGGTGCCATGGCGCTTCTGGTGACGTCAGGGCGCCGGAGCTAGAGGCCAGCGTGCGTTCCATGGTTGAACGCGGAGGTGCAGAACGAGACAGGCAACAGACAGGTTTCCTGGATCTCGGAGGGACAAGAGAGGAAATCACTGGCAGTAATGCAGCATTCCTGGTGGGACGCCGCTTCCCTCCATACTGGGCTCTCGGCGTTTCCAGCTCCCCCTGTCTTTCTAGCAGGTATGGAGCCAGCACAGGTGAGTGCATCATGGAATGTTGATGGCCTAGGCCTCTGGACTGATGCTAGTCTCATGCCGTTGTGCCGAAGCTGAAGCATAAAGCCTCATATGCTGAGGTGTGTTTCACATGTATGCAGTCAGGCCTTGGACCTCTAAGCTATAATAAGGCCATTATGTCCAGGCTACATCTCATGATTTGACTTCAGTTAGTTACAACTTAACTACTCCATCCATAGGAGGGCTCATAGTGTTAATGCAGCACATCGTCTCCATGAACACTGCCCTCCAGCTGTGGGGCATTAATTAGCTCCTTCGGGTGGGGTCAATCTGACAAATGAGAACTACTATTCAGGCTTGAGATTTATCTGGAACTCTGAGAGTTTGCTCTCTTGGCTCTAACTGGGACTGGTCTCTTGTTTGGACACCTTCAGCATGGTATAGCAGTTGTACTGCAGCATAGTGCTTCTATGCATCATATTGAGTGCCTCTGTGCATCATATTGAGTGCCTCTGTGCATCAGATTGCATCAGAGTGTGACATCATAGCGCTTCATAGTGCCTTTGTGTCATGTTACATTATATATCATATTGCATCATTGTTCCTCAATGCATCTTATTGAGTGCCTCTGTGCATTGTACTGCATCATAGTGCCTCTATTCATCATATTGAGTGCCTCTGTGCATCATATTGAGTGCCGCTGTGCATCATATTGCATCAGAATGCGACATCATAGCGCTTCATAGTGCTTTTGTGTCATGTTACATCATATATCATATTGCATCATTGTTCCTCAATGCATCTTTGAGTGCCTCTGTGCATTGTACTGCATCATAGTGCCTCTATTCATCATATTGAGTGCCCCTGTGCATTGTACTGCTCATAGTGCCTCTATTCATCATATTGAGTGCCTCTGCGCATTGTACTGCTTCATAGTGCCTCTTTTCATCATATTGAGTGCCTCTGGGCATCATATTGAGTGCCTCTGTGCATCATATTGCATCAGAGTGCGACATCATAGCGCTTCATAGTGCCTTTTGTGTCATGTTACATCATATATCATATTTCATCATTGTTCCTCAATGCATCTTATTGAATGCCTCTGTCCATTGTACTGCATCATAGTGCCTCTATTCATCATATTGAGTGCCCCTGTGCATTGTACTGCTTCATAGTGCCTCTATTCATCATATTGAGTGCCCCTGTGCATTGTATTGCATCATGGTGTCTCTATTCATCATATTGATTGCCCCTGTGCATTGTACTGCATCATAGTGCTTCATAGTGCCTTTGTATCATATTACATCATATATCATGTTGTCTCTATGCATTATATTGAGTGCCTCTGTGCGTGGTACGGCATCATAGTGCTTCTATGCATCATATTGATTGTCTCTGTGCACCATATTGCATCAGAATGCTTCATAGTGCCTTTGTGTTATATTACATCATTTATCAGATTCCATCATTGTTCCCCTATGCATCATATTGAGTGCTTCTGGGCATCGTATTGCATCATAGTGCCTCTAGACTTCATATTGAGTGTCTCTGTACATCACATTGCATCATACTGTTTCTATGCATCATATTGAGTACCTCTGTACATCACTTTGTATCATAGTGTCTCTATGCGTCATATTACATCATGGTGCCTTTGGGCATCATAGTACTTCATAGTGCCTCTATGCTTATATTACATAGTTCTACATAGTACTTCTATGCATCATATTACATCATTTTGCATCAGGGTGCATCTTGGTGTTTCATAGTGCCTTTGTGCAGCAGATTGCATCATGTTGCTTTATAGTGCCTCTATGCATCAGGTTGCATCAAGGTCCATCATTCTGCATGGGTGTCTTTCTGCATTATATTGCATTATATTACATCATAGTGTCTTTGTGCATCAAGGTGCATCATAGTGTCTATGCCTCATAGTGTCTTTCTGCATTACATTGCTTTATATTTCATCATAGTACATCATATTGCATCATAGTGTCTTTCACATTATATTGCATCATATTACATCATAGTGTCTTTCTGCATCGTATTGCATCATAGTGTCTGTGTGAATTATACTGCATCATAGTGGCTGGGTGCATTTTATTGCATCATTCTGCATCATAGTCTTTGTGCATTATATGCATCAGGTTGTGGGTCCGCGGGGGACTGGGTTCTCTCCCTTCGGTATCACCCTGTCATTGGGAATTTGTTTGCTGTGGACTGTGTCTGTGGCTTTGTGTGTGGCCCCTTCTCATGTACAGCACCATGGAATTGATGCCGCTGTAATAATATTGCATCATAGTGCTTTTGTGCATATTGCATCATAATGCTTCAGTGCCTCGAGACGTGTCATTCGTGTGTTATATTACCTCAGTGCTTCATAGTACATCGGACATTGTGGGTTTGTGCCTCTGGCTTAGACCTTCTGACTGGTGCCTTATTGCGTGGCCGCACAGTGTATGGTCGGCCCACCACTTCACATTTGTCTCGGGCCAACTCTGGTTATAGAGTCCTTATATTTTAGAACCCAGGTCCAGCTTCGGTTGCTTCATTCTTTGCAACTAGGCTTAGCTGGATGTTCAGCTATGCCTAAATTGGCCTAGTAACTTAGCATTTCTTCAGGATTGGAACAGAACTCTCAAGTGAGTTTCTGCCTTAAGGATTAAAGGCAAGTCTCTTCCATAGTTGGCTTTAAAGGGAGACAGACGTTTTTGGGGCTCATCCTGTAAGTGGACATACTACTGTGCTGAAAGCAGGAAATCTCATGAAGTGAGGAGGAAACTTTCCCGTCTCCACATATGGCAGTCGGACTAGTGTCTTTGATCAACACCCGGTAAACAGATTCTTGACCCCTAAATCCGTTGTATTACGTTTACCAGGGTCGGCATTATTGCCTTTGTACTTTATGGCAAATCGGCGGCACTGTCATGTGGCAGAAGATCCCATACCCACTGCTTGTACAGCAGTCAGGGCTCCTAATGTAAAAGAATCTGTATCCAGGTCTCTTACAGTTAAGGCCTCATAGTCCTTCTGACTCACAGTAAAAAATCTCCCTCTCGAGGGGAAGGAAACTACTTCCCTCTAGTTTTAGAATATGGTTCCTCCCACCAGGGCAGTCGGGGTGTATAAACATCTCTAAGAAAATTGCCTTTTACGATATAATATATAAATAATTTGGCACATACTGTATATATAATGTCGCAGCTAATAACTCATATAGAGACAGTCAAATATCCTGTGTCAAAGGATTTTTACCAACATCCCCCCCCCCCCCCACCGCTTACTGTCATCGATTCCAGAGTCCAGACTCCCGTGTCTAACATCAGTAAAGCAAGAGTGGTGATCCATATCTTCCTTTTAACACTCCTACTGAGAAGCCCAATGTTGGTACTAGCAGGAGATATTACCTGCCAGATGGAGTATTTCCTTAGTTACAATAATATCCAACCCTTACTGGGGGTTGAGACTTCTAAGGTTTCGGAGTAGACATGATCTCCAGAATGAGTAGGGTACATACATCCCAATGCTCTGCCATTTTCCATGTACTAACTGTTATTTGGCTTGATCTTTCAGCAGTCCAGGGTCTCTGTCCTGCAGGTCTCCTCGTAGTATGGTAAGCCGGTCTCTAACCAAGGTTTAATCTGAGCCCAGGAGGACCAATGAAGGAACAGTCCCGTGTTGTTAAGCACATCCAGCCGATTACTGGTCTGTACAGTCCTCATCGTGTGGTGATTGTAACTATCACAATATTTTTGCTGGGCAATAAGATTTTTAAGGCTATTCTGTGGCTGCGGTGTCTATATCTATCACAATAACTGTAATTTCTGCGGTTCATTAATGGTATTGGGGTACAACGGCTGTGTTCACTCTCCGGCTCTGCGGCATATCTGGTTTACCACATTCATACTGGAATTGGCCATTATAAAACATATATCGGACACTCACTACTGTGATTATCTTTACGAATTTCTTTAGATATCTATATTTCTTTTTGATCTTTCAGATCATTTTTATATCTAGCCTGGTTCTTACCTGGGACTTTGGTCCTTGAGCTTCTGTTCCCACCCTGGGATGTTTCTTTGGTATTCTCCATTGTGCTGTCCTGAGGGACGTAAGGGGAAAAGGAAATTAGACCTACCGGTAATTCTATTTCCAGGTAGTCCCTCAGGACAGCACCCTTAATTCCCTCCCTTATGTTTCTCTTTAGGATTGCAAGGGATCAATCTTTGGTGGATGGTCCATCGAGTTGCCAAGGCTAGAGATAAAGAAGAAGTTGTTCAATGGTTTCTTACATACGTGTTTGTAAGGGCGCGTTTAGACCATTTCCTGCCATCCTTCGGTGGTACTTTGAAAAAACACTGGAGGGTGGAGGTGGGTGGGGCCTTTTAACCTCTCTGTGATCCTGTCCCGCTATAGGTCAAGGGAGGACGCCCTCCATTGTGCTGTCCTGAGGGACTACCTGGAAATAGAATTACCGGTAGGTCTAATTTCCTTTTTTTTATACCTGGTGGAAATGCCGATGTTCTCCTGAATCTGCCAGTGTTTTTCTTTTGTTCCTGTGCCTCTCCATTCTTGAAATATTTCTGTCTTCGCTGTAAATAAATCTAGTCTTGTTATCCAAGTGGGCGTGGTCCCCAACCCTTTTCTGGATGAATTGCTGAGAGCCATGCCCAGCTAGATAACAAAACTAAATCTACATACAGGAAGAGGTGCAAAAACAAAAAAAAAGACAAAATAAGGGGGAAAAAAACACCAGATTCAGGCAAACAGTGGTATTTATGCCAGGTAAAAAATTACATTTGTATGTCAAGTGACGGGACCGCTTTAAGAAGAGTTTGGGATTATAAAAAGTTTTGTGTTTTTTTTTTACAGAAACAGTTTTATTTTCACCTATTGTCTGTATTTAGTATTGTGGCTCAGTCCTAATCACTTGCATGGGGATGAGCGGCAAAACCAGAAAAAGCCATTACATACAAGTGGCGCTAATGGTCAAGAAATTCAGAACTTAATCTGATCCAGGAGAATGCTTTCAGTCATTGGAACTTATACTCCCTTATTTTTCTTGAGGCCTGCAAAGTTTCTCGGATGGCAGAGAGCTAATGAAAAAATAGTGTCCAGATGGATGACTTGCTTAGAGCCTACTAGTGTAATAGAGGCCTAAAGGGGACCCGTCCGTTGTTCCAGCTTGTCAGCATTAATAAGTGCTTCCAATCACCACGAAAACACAATTATTCCACATCTTTTCCTAGAAGTCTGCATTTTGCTGTCTCTTGGAAAAGTAAGAATACAATGACAACTGGGCGTTATCATCCCTCTTGTTATAGCAATGTTCCCTTACAGTCCCACAATGGTGGTGCTGAATAGAGAGTACCAGACTATGTAATGATACAATACCATAATTATCTAAAGCAGAAATGTCAGGAGAGGCGACAGGTCCTCTTTACTGGTAAATTATTGGCTCTGGAGCTATGCAAGATATAGAATACACTAGGCCCGCAAGTATAACACTTGGCCAACACTATAGTAAGGCCGGGGTCACACTTGCGAATGCAATGCAAGAAACCTGTGCGAGTTTCTCGCATCAATACTCGGCACTGCCGCTGGCACTCAGGACAAGAGTGTGCAGCTGCATGTATTTCTATGCAGCCGCACACTCCGGTCAGAGTGCCGGGTGTTGATATAATAATAATAATCTTTATTTATATAGCGCCAACATATTCCGCAGCGCTTTACAGTTTAACAGTTTCAAAACACAAGTCATAAGTAACAACATTAACAATACAATAATTAAAGCAAAATAAGCTGCCCCTGCTCGTGAGAGCTTACAATCTACAATGAGGTGGGGGAGATACAAAGTACAGGTGTGTATATACAATGGTGCATTTACAATGATGGTCCAGCCATCTTGAGGAGTGAGGGATGGATGGAGACAGTGAATGGGCTACACACGCACACTTACACATAGAATGACTTTGATTAGTGAATGTGATAGGCCGCTCTGAAAAATGTGTTTTGAGGGAGCGCCTGAAACCATGCAAATTGTGGATAGTCCTAATTTCTTGGGATAGAGCATTCCAGAGGATTGGCGCAGCGTGGGAGAAGTCTTGGAGTCGGGAGTGGGAGGTACGGATTAGTGCAGAGGTTAGTCGAAAGTCGTTTGCAGAGCGCAGCAATCGGTTAGGCCGATAGATAGAAATGAGGGAGAAGATGTAGGGGGGTGCTGCACTGTGGAGAGCTTTGTGGGTGAGAACAAGTACTTTGAATTGGATCCTATAATGAATGGGCAGCCAGTGTAAGGACTGGCGAAGAGCGGACGCGTCAGAGTACCGATTAGCCAGATGGATGACCTGGCTGCTGCATTAAGTATGGACTGGAGAGGGGATAGTCGAGTAATGGGGAGGCCAAGTAATAGAGCGTTGCAGTAGTCCAGGCGGCAGTGGATCAATGCTACAGTGAGGGTTTTTGTTGTTTCCATGGTGAGAAAAGGGCGGATTCTAGAGATGTTCTTTAGGTGTAGGCGGCAAGAGCGGGCAAGAGATTGTATATGGGAGGTGAAGGAGAGATTGGTGTCAAACATAACACCCAGACAGCAAGCCTGCTGCCGGGGTGTTATTATGGTGCCGCCCACGGAGAGGAAATGTCAAATTTAGGGAGGTTAGTAGATGGCGGGAGCAGAAGGAGTTCAGTTTTGGAGAGGTTGAGTTTCAGATAGAGAGCGGACATGATGTTGGAGACTGCGGACAGACAGTTGGTGGTGTTCTGTAGAACAGCGGGGGTAAGGTCGGGGGATGACGTGTATAGTTGTGTGTCATCAGCATAAAGATGGTACTGAAAGCCAAATCTGCTGATGGTCTGTCCAATTGGGGCCGTGTAGAGAGAGAAGAGAAGGGGGCCAAGGACTGAGCCTGGGGTACACCGACAGTGAGAGGAAGGGAGATGACGTGGAGCCAGAGAACGAAACACTGAAGGAGCGGTCAGAAAGATAGGAAGAGAACCAGGAGAGAACAGTGTCCTTAATACCTAGTGACTGGAGCCTAGACAGCAGGAGACAGTGGTCAACTGTGTCGAAAGCTGCAGAAAGGTCGAGAAAAATGAGCAGAGAGTGGTCGCCGTTATGTTTTGCTGTCAGAAGGTCATTGGTCACTTTGATGAGTGCAGTTTCAGTCGAATGTAGGGGGCGGAAGCCGGACTGTGAAGTGTCTACAAGGGAGTAAGTGGAGAGGTAACGGGTAAGGCGGGAGTAGACTAGGCGCTCCAAAAGTTTAGAGATGAAGGGGAGATTGGAGACCGGTCTGTAGTTGTTTGTGCAGGAAGGGTCGAGAGTGGGTTTCTTTAGTAGTGGAGTAATGATGGAGTGTTTGAAGGAAGATGGGAAAATGCCAGAGGAGAGTGAGAGATTAAAGATTGTAGTTAGGTGAGTTGTGACAACTGAAGAGAGAGACTGGAGGAGATGTGAGGGAATGGAGTCGGTCGTGCATGTAGTCGGATGAGAGGAAGAGAGGAGACTGGAGACTTCTTCTGTGATGGGAACAAATGTGGGAAGAGAGCCAGGGGAAATGCAGGGTGGGATGGGAGTCACAGCACTTGGTGGTTGAAAGCAGATTTCCTGACGGATAGTATCTATTTTTTCTATAAAGTGGGAGGCCAGGTCGTCAGCACAAATGTCTGTGATTGGGGCTTGTGCTTTTGGCCTGAGGAGGGAGTGAAAAGTGTCAAAAAGTTTCTTGGGGTTGTTGGCTAGTGAGGAGATCAGGATGGTGAAGTAGGGCTGTTTGGCGAGGTGAAGGGCAGCAATATAAGTTCTTAACATGAATTTAAAGTGGATGAAGTCTTCTGGTGTGCGGGTTTTTCTCCTAGAGCATCGCTGAAGAAGTTGAGTTTGCAATGTGAGCCAGGGCTGTTTTACTGTGTGTTTGGAAGTTCTGAGGGTGAGCGGTGCTACTTGGTCAAGGGTGCTTCTAAAGGCACTGCCACAGTTAGCGATCGCACCAGCGATCACGACAACGACACAACCTGGCGAGCTCGCTAGTTAGATTCCAAACACAAACTCATCAGCGATCTGTGATTCCAAACACAACTCATCAGCGATCTGTATAACGATCTCTGTGGTCGTTGGGAAAACCTAGTCCCGCCTGCGACGCTGGTGAAGTCCTTCATAAAGGGTGTCACACTCAGCGATTTAGGCTCACCAGCGGGACACCAACGACCAAAAAACGGCTCAGAACGTTCATAAGCGTTCAGCGACATCTCAGCAGGGGCCACATCGCTGCTACATGTCACACACAGCTAAGTCGCTAACAAGATCGCTACGGCGTCAAAATGGTGATGCAGTAGCGATCTCATTAGCGATCTCACTAGCGATCTCGCTTAGTGTGGCATACCTTAAGAGTGTCATTGTAGTGCTGAACAGCCAGATTAGGACAAGAAAAAGAGGAGATTGGGGACAGCGATGAGTGTAGGGAGTCTGAAAGTGTCTGAGGGTTAATGGCTTGTAGATTTCTGAATGTGTGGTAGGTAGGAGTGCGCTGGGGTGGTCGAGGATTTGTGAGAATGAAGGAGAGAATGTTGTGGTCAGAGAGTGGAAGCGGTGAGTTATTTAGGTGGGAGATTGAACAGAGGCGGACAAAGACCAGGTCAAGGGTGTTACCATCCTTGTGTGTCTCAGAGGTTGAAAGCTGTGAGAGGCCTAGAGAAGTGGTTAGTTATAGAAGCTGAGATGCAGATGTGGATGTAGGGCTGTTAATGGGGATGTTGAAGTCTCTAAGGATAAGGGTTGGTAGTTCTGAGGACATGAAGTGCGGCAGCCAGGCTGAGAAGTGGTCGAGGAACCAGGTGGGCGAGCCTGGGGGCCGATATATGACCGCTACTCTGAGGGAGAGGGGACGGAAGAGCTTGATGGTGTGTACCTCAAAAGAAGGGAATGAGAGTGATGGAATTGGGGGGATGACCTGGAAAGTGCATTGTGGGGACAGGAGTATGCCAACTCCAACACCATGTCTGTTTGCGGGTCTTGGGGAATGGGAGATCTGTAAGCCAACATAGGAAATGGCAGCAGGGGAGACAGTGTCAGAATCCTGAATCCAGGTTTCTGTGAGGGCCAACAGATGAAGAGAGTTGTTCAGAAAGTAGTTGTGCAGGAAGGATAGCTTGTTGCATGCAAACCGTGGATTCCAGAGGGCACAATTAAAAGAAGGAGATGAGGGAGTGCAAGTAATATTAATAAGATTATTATGGTTTCGATATGAGGTAGGGTAGGGATTGAGGTTGGGGGATGGTGGACCAGGGTTGGGGGAGATGTCCCCTGAAATCAGTAGGAGTAGGAAGATAAAGAGCAGGTAGTTGTTGGAGTTGTAAGTAGGTTTTTTCTGTGATGTGTTTGGGCAAGATGGGCTGAGGTTTCTCAGGAAGGTGAGGAGTGCATGGGAACTGTACATGGGAGAGGGAAGTATGGAGGGCTGATGTGTATGAGTCGTGATGGAGGGGGGATGGGGCGGTGAATGTGGATGGCAAGCGAACACAGGAGGATAGAGATAAAGTACATAATTAAAAAGAAAGCAAAGTGTGGGGTACCTGATTCCAGCCCTGATTAACTGCCATGGATAACTGCCGTTTACACGATGCTTAACTGCCGTTTACACGATGCTTATCTTCTGTGATGCTTTGCTTCTGGGATGACTGCCTGCTGCACCCCACACTGCGTGCTCCCCTTAGACTACTCCTAAATATATAGCCCACACTACAGGGTCAGGAAAGTGGGATTGTGGGAGCTGCTTTGGGATAATTTGGCAGCTGGGGCCAGCACACCAGGGGGTGGTTAGATCATCAAAGGCACTAGAGCTGGCTACATCTATATGCTTTAGCACCTTCCATCTGATAAGATCTAGAGAGGCCCCAGGCACAGGGATATAAAGCAGTAAGTATTAAACACAGTGCAAAAATGAATTATACCAAAGCTTTACCAGGCACATTAAACTATGTTGCAAGATGGTAAAGCAGTGGTTGGCTGCAAGCAGAAGTATGGAGTGCATACCATTAATATATATTGCAGCATACAAGACAGATAGCAGAAGTAGGGATTGTATCATTCAGCTGTTTGCTTCCAATGAATGCAGTGCATACCATTAATATATATTGCGGCATACAAGATGATGAGAGTTTCTCGCATTCCCCTGGAAGTGTTACCCCGGCCTAACAGTTTTACAATTGTAGTGTGTTGTAGGATTTTCACCAATTAATATTATACCCAAAAACAAATAGAAAGTTTTGTGCAGACACTGACCTAGTACGGTATGCAGAAAGATTTCAGCTCTGCAGCCGACAGTACTGTCAATTCAGCTCTGAGCTATAAATTCTAAATCAGTGATGTAATTACAGAGTCAGTACAATTATTTACACATTAATTTCTGTATGTAAAATGAAAACTAGTGTCCAGAAATAGAAATGAAAGGGAAACGGAAATAAGAACAGCCGTTAAATTAAAATGATTAAAGGGGCTGTCCACTACTCAGACAGCCCCTTCTTAAACCCTATCTCACCCCCACCCCCCAAGTAAATAATTGCTCTACTCACCTCTGGAGCCATAAGGTCACGCGATCCCAACGGCCAATTAGTGGCCGATCCGTTTCCCTCTCCTTCAGCCATCCGGAAGAAGTGAGAGCATTCGCAGCTGCAACTTCCTTCAGATGTCAGTTACATCCGAAGGAGGGGACAGTTAAATGGCTGCTGATCGGCAGCAGGGATTGTGTGACATTATGTCACGTGAGCCCCAGGAGAACCAGTGCTGGCACCACTGGAACAGCACCTCCAGCAAGTATAGGTATTAATTATTTTACTTAAGGGAAACAGTGATTGAGAAGGGGTTTTCAGAGTAGTAGACATCCTTTTTAATTTTTCCCAGTTTTTTTCAACGGACTGAGAATAAAAGAAATCTTGGAACAAATCTAAACTGATCAGAGCATAGAGATTCTGCCCACTCTGTGTGCCATGTATGAGGTTAAGCCGCAATACTTGGCATAGGCCATGGACAAGTGGGGTGCTATTCTAGAAAAAAAATTCTAGTCTGGGACAATTGACAATTATGTGCAGCAAAGTAAAACAGTGCATAACATATACATTAAAAAGGTGTGTACATTTCACTTTTCTGCAGAATGTAAAACCCTATTCATCTGCCAAGTACTGAATCTGCAACAGATCATTCACGTATGAACTTCGTCTTATACCTACTAGTAACAGAAAAATGCTGCAAGGTGGGTAATTAGCCGCATCCTACCTTCCTGATAGGCAGGTCTTTGATGAAGTCCATGACCGCCTGTTTGTCATGTGGAATTATATACTGTCCATTAGGTTTGTTCTTGTCACTGCAAACCTTGGCCAACATCATGTTCGGAGCAATGCCTGAAAAAACAAAATCATGGAAAATGACCTTTATGTCCTAACAGCCCAGTAGAGACTTAATGGTTAAATTGCTGGCTCAGGAAACATTTGGGACAGAGGACACGTGAGGGCTTTTTAAGCCGCCAAGTACGACACTTGTCCAGTAATAGTTCAACAATTCAAGAGCTCAAAGCTCTCAAGTTGTTTTGCAAAATCCATCAAGTTTAGAGCGTCGCCAACTAAAGGCTCTTTTACAGGGGTCAATAAACATGGACGCAATCACCTGACGAACAAGCAAATATTCGTTCATTAACTGAACAGATAAATCTTTTATTTGGCCTAAAAATGATAGATGGTTGGCGGCCCATCCGTCCCTGTATACAGAGGATTTACCGCTGACAATGTACAAATGTGCACAGATTTGTTCCTATACAGTTTGCATCACAAGAGGATACAAAGAACCTGACACTTCCCATAATTATGTGTTTCCTTGACATTGCCTACATGCCGCTGTTCTCTTGAATCTATCATGGTTTTGCTTTTATTCATGCTCCTTTCCAATCCCAAGATATCGCCATCACGCCAACTTCACTTCCACAACTAGATTTATATACAAGGGGAAGCCAAATCTCAGGATCAGAGAGGAGCAGGAATAAAAGAAAAACTATGCCAAAATCAGAACAGCACTAATTACACCAGGTTAAAAAGAAAAATTATTTATGGCAAGCGGCAGATCTTCTTAAAATGTACGCTGATCAACTTGTTATATCGTCTATCAGGGCTTCTTTAGACCAAACTCTGCTGGCATAAATGTGTCTTGGAAGTGATGATATGGCCCCCAATGAGCCCTGAGACATCAAATCTGTTTATGATTAAATAATAACACAGAAGGATTTGCGCAGTATACATCCAAAGATCTGTGGTTAGTTCTCCAAGTTGTTTGGAACAATCTCCCTGCTGAGTTACTTTAGAAACTGTGTGCAGGTGCACCTAGTAGAGCCGATGCTTTAAGGCAATTTTGCAGGTGGAGGGTGGTCGCAACAAATATTGATTTGATTTACAGTGGGGAAAATAAGTATTTGGTACACTGCCGATTTTGCAAGTTTTCCAACCTACAAAGAATGGAGAGGTCTGTAATTTTTTTCGTAGGTACACTTCACCTGTGAGAGACAGAATCTTAAAAAATCTAGAAAAATCACATTGTATGAGTTTTACATAATTAATTTGCATTTTATTGAATGAAACAAGTAATTGATACAATAGAAAAACAGAACTTAATATTATTACAGAAACCTTTGTTGAATTACAGAGGTCAGACATTTCCTGTAGTTCTCAACTAGTTTTGCGCACACTGCAGCAGGGATTTCGGTCCACTCCTCCATACAGATCTTCTCCAGATCTTTCAGGTTTTGGGGATGTTGCTGGGCAACATTGAGTGTCAGCTCCTTCCAAAGATTTTCTATTGGCTTCAGGTCTGGAGACTGGCTAGGCCACTCCAGGACCTTGAAATGCTTTTTACTCCGTCAATCTTTAGTTGGCCCGGCTGTGTGTTTCGGGCAATTGTCATGCTGGAAGATCCAAGACACAACCCATCTTCAATGCTCTTACTGAGGGAAGGAGGTTGTTGGCCAAAATTCTATGATACATGACCCCATCCATCCTCCTTTCAATAAAGTGCAGTCATCCTGTTTCCTTTGCAGAAAAGCACCCCCAAAGAATGTTTCTCCCACCATGCTTCACTGTTGGGACAGAGTTCTTGGGGTTGTACTCATCCTCCTTCTTTCTGCAAACACTGTGAGTGGAGTTGATACCAAAAATTTTGCCCATGCCTCATTTGGATCACCCAGATAGTCACTGGCAAGCTTCAAATGGGTCTGGACATGGGCTGGCATAAGCAGGGTGACCTTGTATGCCTTGCATGATTTTAATTCATGACGGCGCACTGTGTTACTAATGGTAATGTTTGAGAGTGTGATCCCAGCTGTCTTCAGGTTATTGACTAGGTCCTCATGTGTAATTCTTGGCCGATTCGTGACCTTTCTCAGAATCATCCTTACCCCACGAGGCGAGATCCTGCATGGAGCCCCAGACCGAGAAGATTGACAGTCATCTTGTGTTTCTTCCATTTTCTAATAATAGTGCCAACAGTTGTTGCCTTCTCACCAAGCTGCTCGCATACTGTCCTGTAGCCCATCCCAGCCTTGTGCAGGTCTACAATTTTATTCCTGGTGTCCTTAGACATCTCTTTGGTCCTGTCCATGGTGGAGAGGTTGGAGTGTGATTGACTGAGTGTGTGGACAGGTGTCTTTTATACAGGTAACAAGTTCAAACAGGTACAATTACTACAGGTAATGAGTGCAGAGTAGAAGAGCTTCTTAAAGAAAAACTAACAGGTCTGTGAGAGACAGAGTTCTTGCTGATGTAGGTGATCAAATACTTATTTAAAGGGAATCTGTCACCTATTTTTTCCCTATGAGATGCGGCCACCGCCATCAGGCTTATCTACAGCATTCTGTAATGCTGTAGATAAGCCCCCGATGTAACCTGAAAGATAAGAAAAACAAGTTATATTATACTCACCCAGGGGCGGTCCGGGTCCGATGGGTGTTGCGGTCCGGCACCTCCCATCTTCTAGCGATGACGTCCTCTCCATGCTTCTGTCACGGCTCCTGATCAGGCGTAATTCTCTGCCCTGTTGAGGGCAGAACAAAGTACTGCATTGTGCAGGGAAAGGTCAGAGAGGCCCTGTGCACTGCAACACTCTGCCCTCAACAGGGCAGAGAATAACGCCTGCGCAGGAGCCGCGACAGAAGCAAGGAAGAGGACGTCATCGCTAGAAGATGGGAGGCGCCGGACCCGGACCGCATTGGACCGCTCCCTCCCCCAGTGAGTATAATAGAACTCATTTTTCTTATCTTTCAGGTTACATCGGGGGATTATCTACAGCATTACAGAATGTTGTAGATAAGCCCCTGATGGCGGTGGCCGCATCCCATAGGGGAAAAAATAGGTGACAGATTCCCTTTAATGCAATAAAATGCAATTTAATTATGTAAAAATCATACAATGTGATTTTCTGGTTTATATTTTTAGATTCTGTCTCTCACAAGTGAAGTGTACCTACAATAAAAATTACAGACCTCTCCATTCTTTCTAGGTGGGAAAACTTGGACGTGACGGCAGTGATGAGGTTTGCTGATCTCATCACACTGCTGCAGTCACCGCAAAGGCAGCAAGGCCGTGAAGGACATAGCAGGTGATGGTAAGCGCTCCACAAAGGAGTCAAAGATTCAATGTTGGGATTATTCCAATAGGGTGGTATGGTGAGGGGCAGTGTGTGGGAAGATATTATGGAGAGGATCAGATGTGGGGGATATCCTGGAAAGGGGCAGTGTGTGTGTAGGATATTATGGAGAGGGGCAATGTGGGGGGTACTAAAAAGTGTAGCAGTGCTGGGAGTATTAAGAAGAGGGGCAGTGTGAAGGGGATATTATGCCGAGGGGCAGTATGAAGGGGACACAATGTGGAGAGTAGCAGTGTGGAGTGAATATTATGAAGAGGGGCATTGCAGGGGGGATATTATGAAGAGGGGCATTGTTGGGGGGCATACGATATTATGGATAATTGGGGAGTGTGGGGGAGGACATATTATGGAGAGGGGTAGTGATGGAGGGAAAATTATAATAACTTATTTTTAAAGGTCACCGTGTTGAGCTGAGCTAAAGAAGACCAAAGAAGAATGAATGCTATAAAGATAAACTGTGGATGACCAAAGTCATCCTGGCATATGTACTAGATGGAGACAAAAGGGATGGAAATGACTTCAATCAGAGAAGATGTAGTTCCGGTGCTGCATTCTTGTACCGCCTGTAGTTCTGCATGATGTATTGATGGTGGCTCTGATCTTAACTGGACACATAGTACGCTACCAAGCTATGTAAAAATACAAAAATTCCGCAAATCTAGTTTTAGTACGAGTAGGATTTGTTGAGTTTCTGCAGTTTTTGCTCTAAAAACTCAGTAAAAGTTAGGATGTGTTTTTAAAGCGGAAAGTCTCAATGTAAGAACATCTCAGAAACTTACCGTAGTTCTAGTCATGCATTCATGTGCTGATTGCGGTGCTGGTGATGTATTCATTTAAAGCAGCCCTTTAAAAAGGTTTGTGGCCTTTTGTATTGGTTCAGTATGACAATGTGGCCTTTGAACCAAAAAATGTGGAGCCTTCCCGATTGATATGCACAAAAAAATACCTACTGTTGTAACCTGTTAATCAAGGGGAAAAATGGCAGAGAGGTTTATGTCTTCTGCTAACAATTGTGCCACAAAAACAAGTGAGGAACGAGCAATAAGCCGGAGTGAGTAATTGTACGAGACGCCGTTCACATGGGAATTAACTGATGAAGCCGAAGTAATTTGCTTAGAATGTGGTATTGGGACCTTCGTTACGTCAGTGGTAACATTGTCAGACGGATAAGAAACTGAAGCATAAGATGGCAAGCACTTGTTGCCAGGTAATAAAAGCCAAACCCTGATATTTCCTTAAAGGCAGCTAATTAGAAAAATATGGCATTGTACAAGTCCGCAGCTCATGGATAGAGGTGGGCTCAGTTCACACAGGCGTTGAATTTCTCAGACCAGTCACACTTGCAATATGGGGACACCACCAGCCCTGTGTGCAGCTCCACGTGCCATCTGTGGGTAGAGGAGCTGCATACTATTCACATGCACTAGTCTGGTCCATGAATCAGGCATAATAGGGAAAGCTGCATTTTTTTTTCAAGAAGTCCTAAAGTCTGTGTGAAGAAAAAAGAAATGGGTATTTTGATCTGAAATAGTCGAGTCTAGATCGCTCGCAGATATGCCCTAAAAGAACAAGGTCTATTTGTGCAGCTGTCAGCAGGGCAAATGCTGCAAATGGGTGGCTCTCTTCGTTGATTTGTATAAGAGGTCCAAAAATTACAAAGAATGCATGCCGGGCAATTTTTGGACCTCTGATACAAATTACTGAACACAGTAGCACGTACAAGGCCAATTGTCCAACCTGTACCCCACACAGCATGGTCTTGTTCTTGAGATGCAGGTCCTACCATTTATGACATTTGTGGATATACCATAAGTGTCCCACATGGGACAACCCCTTTAAGGCTACAAGCAATATTGCCCTGGTATGGTGATATGATGTGGAGCAAGGAAGTCTCTATCATGTCAAAGACAAATAGGGAGGGGGAAGCTTACGTAGGAGAAGCATCTGGGACTACACGAAAGAGACAGAAATCAGGCTACCTTCAAAATTAATAGTATATTAGTATGTTTCATTAACCAACATTGGCAAACCTTAGAGGACTTATTGAGTCAACCAACAACCCCTTTAATGTTATTCTATATCCTTAACAGTTTTTTTATTCTGATTTTTAGATACAGAAATCTCATTTTTCTGCCCAAAGAATTCTAGCGAATACAATTCGGTCAGCGTGCAAACTATTGTGCTATGCTGCAAGCTCCTTAGTGCCCTCTAGTGGTGGCTCCTGATACACAGAATTTTAGTAGAGAATTTGGTGTGAAAACCAAGAGGAAGGTTTAAGAATCTTCTCTTTCTACGCGAAACAATTATGTTCTGCACGCACGCGTCCAGGCACGGTGTCCAGATTCATTAAAACAAGAACAATTGTAGAGAAATTAACTCAGAGGAACAACAAAATCGAAATGATCCAAGCAGAGATGAATGATTCCATCGGCCACCTGCAAGGCAGGAGCTGTGTTCACGGAGCTGTAGACAATACAGTGTAGTTAACCCTTACCTGCACTGGCGGTCAGAGTAGTTTTCTGCTCTATGCGAAACCTCATTTCCCTTACAGCGTCCTCTGCTGACGTTCCAAAGACAGTCACATTTTCTTGTTCCTTCCTCTGACGCTCTGTATCTTGTCGGGCAGAGTCGTGGCATTGGTCTGGCAGGAAGGTAAGACTGTCTTCAAAAAGAATTGGTGACGTACAAATTTTTTCTTCTTGTTCACACTTGGCCTTAGCACTCTCCATACCTAGACAAGGACAACATGACGAGGTGAATAGGATACGGATTCCAGCGCCATTTTAATCTTGAAACCATTTTTTTTTTTTTTTAAATCCTGTTTATCTGATGCTCCCCTATTTCCCGACTGATTGATAAAGGCAAATATTGTTCAGACAGTGGCGTGAGAGCTGCAGCACACACAGCGAGGACCTACAGTGGGGAAAATAAGTATATGACACACTGCCGATTTTGCAAGTTTTCCCACCTACAAAAAAGACGGATTTTGGTAAGAACTTACCTGTAAAATCCTTTTCAGCGAAGGAAGTGAGGGAGACACAGTACTTCATTACTGATGGGTAGGCGGAGCCCAGATCACGATGACACCTCAGATTAAAAGCGTGTTGACTGGCTGGCTCCTCCAGCTCGGGCTCCTCCTACTCAGCTTTCTCCAGTTGTACACAAGCTTACGGAAGAGCAATATCACCAGCGGAGCAACATAACCCCTTCTGAAGAACTTCAGAGGCAAAAACACAAGAACACAGGTTATGCAAGCAAATAGGCAAAAACCACACAGTTCCAGGTACTACTTACGGAACCTGACCACTGCGATGAGCTGGTAATGCTGGAACAGAGCCGTAGCACGTCGACCTCAGCCCAGATAATCGCTTATCAGAGACGGGTCACGCCGCATCTGTAAATGCAACAACACACTTCTGCCATGGGAGGGATCTGTGTCTCCCTCCCTTCCTTCGCTGAAAAGGATTTTACAGGTAAGTTCTTACCAAAATCCGTCTTTCAGCTGCAGATGGAAGGGAGGGAGACACAGTACTTCATTACTGATGGGACGTCCCAAAGCAGTTCAAAAATTAGGGTGGGAAACAAAACCAAAAATAGGCAGAAACCCAACAACCTAGATAAAAACGCAACAAGCGCCAAATACAAGTTAACTAGAACTTTAAACCACCGCTGCCTGCAGGACCCTATGTCCTAAGGCCGCAGCAGCGGAAGCACTAACGTCCACCTTACAAAACTTTGTAAATGTGTGGACAGAACGCCAGGTCGCCATTCGGCAGAGCTGAGCTGCCGAAACCCTTTGATGAAAAGTCCACGATGAAACCACAGCCTTCGTGGAGTGAGCTCGAACCTTAATCAGGTAAGGCTCGTCTTTAAGTCGGTAAACTTCCAAAAAAACCGACCGAAACCAACGAGCTATAGAGTCCTCGGAAACTCGTTGACCACACCTGCGACCTGCAGGAATTACAAACAGGGAACCTGACTTGCGAAAAACTTGAGTAATAGACAAATAGAACTACAAAGCCCGCACCAAATCCAATGTGTGCAAGGCCCGTTCTTTTGCATTCCTCGGGCCCAGGCAAAGCGAGGGCAACACCATATCCTGGTTAACATGAAAATTGCGACACCACCTTAGGTAGAAAGTCGCCCCGTGTGCGAATCACTACTTGATCAGAATAAAACTCCAGGAAAGGAGGCGAACAAGAAAGAGCCGCCAACTCAGAAACCCTTCTCAAAGAGGTTGCCGCCACTAAGAAAGGCAACCTTCCCAGAAAGTAGAGAAAGGTTAGCAGAACTCATAGGCTCAAAGGCACATGTTGAAGAGCCTCCAAGAGCAGGTTGAACCGCCATGGAGACACAGGCGCCTCCCGCGGCGGAAACTGACGGGTTACTCCGCGAAAAAGGAAACGTACGACTCTACGGAAGGTGATAGCCCTCCGAAACAGTAAGGACAAAGTAGAAACCTGCCCTTTCAGAGAGCTCACTGCCAAACCTTTGTCCAGCCATACTGTAGACAAATTGGGAAAGGGAAAAACCTTCGGGTTCCTTGAAGAACCCGAACACCACGAAAAGAAGACTTCCCAAGTCTTGTGATAAATCCTAGTAGTAGTCGAACTACTAGCAGCTCGCAGAGTGGCAATGACTTTGCTGAAAAACCTCTAAGGGTCAAAAATTTTAGTCTCAAGAGTCACGCCGTCAAACGCAGAGACTTCAAGTCCAGATGACAAACGGGTCCCTGGGTTAACAGGTCCGGGCGACGAGGAAAGTGGGAATGGCGGCGCCGCCAAAAGCGACACTAGTGTCGAGAACCACGTCCTCCTTGGCCAACCTGAGGCTACCAAAAATAGCCGGAATTCTCACCAGTCTGATCCAACGCAACACCAGATGGAGTAAGGATATCGGCGGAAACACATAGACTAGCTCGAAATGGTCCCACGGATCCACCAGAGCGTCTACCGCCACAGCCTTCGGGTCCTTGTACCTGGACATGAAGGTCGGTAGTTTGGTATTGAACCTGGACGCCATCAAGTCCACTTAGTGAGTTCCCCAACGGAAGCACAGCAGTGCAAAAATTTTCGGATGAAGACCCCATTCTCCGGGATCCATCTTCTCGCGACTGAGGAAGTCCGCCGTGGTATTCTGGATTCCTGGAATGTGAATCGCAGAGATGGCTGGAACCCTGGTCTCGGCCCAAATCAGGATCCGAGACACCTCCATCATGGGAACTCCTCGTCCCGCCTTGGTGGTTGATATACGCGACCGCCGTCGCGTTGTTTGTCCGCACTCGGACTGGCAGACCGCTCAAAGAGACCGTCCAGTGTTGGAGGCAAGGAAAAAATTGCCCTCAATTCTAGGATGTTGATCGGTAAAACCGACTCTTCCGATGACCATACTCCCTGGATCCGAAGATCGTTCCAGACACCCTCCCCAGCCCGTCAGGCTGGCATTGGTGGTTATGACCGACCACTTCGGAGGGAAGAAAGACCTTCCCAGGGATAACGCTCCTGGACGTAACCACCATCCTAGGGATTCTCGCACCCTGTGAGAGATGGTGACGCTGCAATCCAGTGAAAACTTGCGATCGATCCCAACGACTCAGAATGAGCCTATGGAGAGCTCTGGAATGAAATTGGGCAAACGGAAGTGCTCCATGGACACCACCATCAAACCCAGAAGGCGCATACCTTCCGAAGGGACATTGCTGTCGCAGACTTCATAATCTGTACATGTCGGAGAAGACATGCCTGCTTGTCTGGAGGTAGGGACAACACCGCCCGTACCGTGACGAAATGCATCCTCAAAAACAGGATTGCCTGCGACGATTCCAGAGACGACTTCCCCCAATTGACCAGCCACCCGAATCCTCAGGGAGCTAAAGGGATAGATTGCGTCACAGCCTCTCCTTTGAGGCCACAATCGAAAGGTCGTCCAGGTAGGGACGAATCGAAAGCTCCCATCTTTGAAGAATTGCCATGAGATTTAGGTGCCAGAATCGTTGTAACAGTTCTGGGCGTTAAGGCCAAGCCGAAAGGCCGAGCCACAACCTGGTAATGGTTGATTTATGGCAAAAAAAGAAGGAAGCGCTGGTGAGCTCTTCCGACGGGAACATGCAAATAAGCGTTGCGAATGTCGATTGACCAAAAAATCGTTCTGCGACAGAGCTGCCATAACGGAGCGAAGCGGCTCCATGCAGAATTATCTGGTGTGGACAAGCCGATTCAATCTTTTCCAGAATAGGGTGAAATTTGTCCTCCTTCTTGGGGACTACTAAGAGGTCGAATAAAAAATCCTCTTCCCCGGTCCTCTGCGGAACCGGTATCACCACACCCTTCTGCAGAAGGGAATTGACCTCTCGCAATAGAGAGGTAAAAAGTTCGGCTCTGACGGAATGCGAGATTGGCAAAAAAACTGTCCGGGGGTCGAAAAAGAAGCTCCATTAAGTAGCCTGCCAACACAACCTGTGTCACCCAGGCGTCCGACACACGGGAAACCCAAGTCGGTTTGAAATGGAGTAAACGACCCCCCACTCGAGAGCACTCGAGTGAGATTCAGATGTCAGTCCGCCTTAGCGGATTTTTTTTTTTTTTTTTTTGCCAGATTCTGTCTTAACAGAAGTTCTGTTTCCAGGGTATGCGGAATTTCTGAGAATTCCCCCTTTCTTTTTTTTTTTTTTTTTTAAAAAAGAGAGAGACGACCCAAAACCCCCAGAGGGTTGGCCGGATCATCCCTTGAACCGAAAGGACCGCCGATAACTATCGGCACCAGTCCTGCAGACGCAGAAGTCACAGCTCTGCGCTGCGGTAAAGCTGTTTCTTTTGCCTTTGCCTTGGCAATCAGCTCCGTGAGGTCAGATTCAAATAGCTGACCACTTTCTAAGCTAAAGATAGCAAATCCTGCTTGGAAACCGCGTTCCACTGTTCAAGTCACAGTGCTCTTCTGACTGTGACTGCCGAGGATTGCGCCCTGAATAGCAGTGACGCATCATCCTTCAACTTGAAAAGCCCATCTACCTCGATAGAGGAGATCCATCTTGCCACGCCGTCCTTAGACGGTCCAATCGGCTCAGGTGAGCTTAACAAGTACACCTAGATCCTTAATACCGAATCTATGATCCACGGCCTCGCAGGTGGATATTGTTGCCATCTCCGTTTTTCTGTCCAGCGTGTCCTGCAGACTCGCCTTTCCTTTACCAGGAAGATTTGCTAAGCTGGAATAAAGTGACATTCACTTCAGGAGAAGGGGTCCAATTAACAAACAACCCCGTAGAAAAAACGGATACAGTTTGCAAAGCCGTCGCCATGCGACTCCTGAAACATCCGGGCCGACTTACCAGTAAGTCTAGTTACCTCCTCCGGTAACTGTAACGCCCTCATAGCCATAGAAGTTTTAGTACGGCCCATGAGAGAGGCAGAGTGTCCCTGCCGATCCTCCTTATCCGAAACGGACTTCTTCGCTAAGCGAAAAGGAAGGCACCGATTTGTGTCGCTTCCTTGAGAGGATCTAGCTGACACTCATAATCTAAAAAGTCAGACAGGCCATCAATAGAGGCTAGTGGATTGCTGGAACCTCCGAGTCGAGGTCTGTGCGCCAGATACGCGAGGTTGATCCGTAGCGGATCTGGGAGACAGTCTCTGACATGCCCTTGCACAGTATATGGCAAGTTAAACCTGTCAGTAACCAGAACAGTGTTTCTGTCACGCTGTATAGCAGATATATATATGTGATGTCAGTAATCTATATCAAAAGGGCAACATACTATATAACATGCGCATAGATATATGATAACATAGATTTACCTGACAGAATGTCCAGTGGGTCAAAACGGAATCCGTTATATGCTGTCTCCGGCTAGAGGGTGACCGGGGTCTAAGCTGACCCTAAACTGGGGTCCTAACTAATCCCTCAACCTGGAGGTACTGTTAAAGGTACAGAGGTCCAGGCCACCAGCGTAAACCCTGTCTCCTATCAATCCCTGCCAACTGTATTCTAGTCCTAAGAAGGACCCTGAATACCACCAAAGGG
Organism: Oophaga sylvatica; assembly: GCA_033576555.1. Lineage (NCBI taxonomy): Eukaryota > Metazoa > Chordata > Amphibia > Anura > Dendrobatidae > Oophaga > Oophaga sylvatica. The sequence continues at coordinate 918,853,469 of JARQOD010000001.1, read as the reverse complement.
AATGAACAGGTAACGGTTAATGAACAGAAAGACATACAAGAAAGACAAGAAATAAAGTAAATAAAGTCTTACATACAACACTCACACACAGTAGGAACACCTAAGGTCTCAGAGAAAAACTATAAGCTGTAAGAGTAAAAACAACTAAGGAGCTCTTAGCTTAAGTATTCTCAGAACCGATCCAGTCTGCTAGACTACATGAATGCTATCACCGGCGTCTAACACCCAGACTGGCAGGAATATAAAGGAAACTAATTAGAACATAATCAAAAGCAGCCGGGCGAGGCTGCACCTAGCCTTAGCAAAGAGCTAGGTAAAATTAACTCTCTCATTACCAAAAAACAAAGAACCAGCAACTCAGCTGTGAGAAGTCAGAATGTGCAATCGCGACGATCTTTGTGGCGATGCACCCATGACAGTACCCCCCCTTCTACGAGGGGCCTCAGAACCCTCAGGGCCAGGTCTGCCCGGGTGAGTTGTGTGAAAGGTCCGAACCAATCGATCTGCGTTAACATCAGACGCAGGGACCCACGTCCCCTCCTCAGGACCATACCCCCTCCAATGAACTAAGTACTGAAGGGATCGGCGACTGAGACGTGAGTCAATGATTTTCGACCCATGAATTTCCACGTTATCATTGACCACCACTGAAGGAGGTAGAGGTGACGGTATGACTGGTGCCACATACTTTTTAAGTAATGACTTGTGAAACACATTATGATTTTTAAACGTAGGAGGGAGGTCCAGACGAAATGCCACAGGATTAATTATGGAACTGATCCTGTATGGCCCGATGAATCTGGGACCCAACCTCCAGGAGGAAACTTTAAGTTTTATATTCCTGGTAGACAACCACACCAGATCGTTCACCTTCAGATCTCGACCAGAAACTCTCCCCCTATCAGCCATCCGTTTGTAACGGTTCTCCGTAACCTTCAGTCTTAACTGATCTGGAACTATCAGTCTCCCTGGAAGTCCCACAGGGGCGTCCCCCTGAGCCCCCAATACCTCCCCCTCAAGCTCAGAGCATACAGCTGACACTACAACTCCCTCCTGAGGAATAGGAACCGGATCATCCATCCTCCCGGTCCCTGGGAAAGTACGAGATAAGGCATCAGGAAGCAACTTTATTGAGCAGTCATATGCGCGATGAGGAGGTAACTCTTTACACCCCTCCTCTGAGAACATCTCCCCAAAGTCCTCCAGAAAAGGAGGCAAAGTCCTAGGCACAACCGCACCGATGACCGTGCTCATGCAGTTATTCTTGCAAAATTCACCCCACTGGCTTATCTTTCTGGATTGCCAATCAATCACTGGGTTATGTTTAGCCAACCAAGGAAGTCCCAACACAATAGGAGTAGGTAGACCCTCCAACACATAACAAGACAATTGCGCTTTATGTATTGCCCCTACTCGAAGATCTATGTTATGAACAGCTTGTACCAAGCTACCTTGACCAAGAGGTCTAGAATCAATAGAGAGTATAGGGACCGGTTTGGCCAATACACTCAGTTGCATACCATGCACCTGGGCAAACCGAGCGTCCACCAGATTAGCCCCGGACCCACTATCAAGAAAAACAGAAATCCTCTCAGTTCTAGTACCAATCACCACCTCCGCAGGCACGAGAAACTGAGAGGGATTTGGGACGAAATACACACTCCCAGGTTAACTCCTTGGCTCAAAGAGGTCCGGGATGGACACCCCCCAACAAAATGTCCCTCTCTCCCGCAAAAGAAACACCTTCTAGTCTTGCGGCGCACCGCCGATTCCCTCCTACAAAATGATGTCCCTCCCAACTGCATGGGTTCCTCAGAACAGACCAGGGGAACCTCAGTATAAGGGACTTTAGTAGTAGGTGGAGTCATCACGGGGGCGGAGTTACCTCGCGTCTTCCCCCAAGTCGTCTATCAATACGAATAGCGAGGGCCATAGCAGCCTCCAGTGATGGAGGAGAATCATACTGAGCCAACACATCTTTTAATTTGTCAGACAACCCTTGACAAAACTGGCTCCTAAGAGCTGGGTCATTCCACTGAGTATCTGTTGCCCATCTACGGAACTCAGAAGAATATTCCTCCGCTGGACGATTTCCTTGCCGTATTTTACGTAACCTTGTTTCAGCAAGGGAGACTCGATCCGGATCATCATATACCAGACCCAGGGCAGTAAAAAATCGATCCACTGATTGGAGATCTGGGGAGCCTGGAGGAATAGAGAACGCCCAAGATTGAGGGTCCCCTTGTAAGAGCGAGATAACAATTCCCACCCTCTGCTCTTCACTCCCAGATGACCGAGGCCGCAGCCGAAAGTACAATTTACATGCTCCCGGAAAGTAAAAAATTTGTCCCGCCCACCAGTGAACCTGTCCGGAAGAGCAACCTTAGGATCAGATCTGGTTTGCTCCGGGGGGGACAAAACCTTGGACTTAATGTCTGCAAATTCCATGGACAACCCCTGCAACTGCCGGGCCAGCTGGGCTACTGGATCCATGACAGCTGGGAAGAATCTTTAGTTGGGCCGGTGAAAATGTCACGCTGTATAGCAGATATATATATGTGATGTCAGTAATCTATATCAAAAGGGCAACATACTATATAACATGCGCATAGATATATGATAACATAGATTTACCTGACAGAATGTCCAGTGGGTCAAAACGGAATCCGTTATACGCTGTCTCCGGCTAGAGGGTGACCGGGGTCTAAGCTGACCCTAAACTGGGGTCCTAACTAATCCCTCAACCTGGAGGTACTGTTAAAGGTACAGAGGTCCAGGCCACCAGCGTAAACCCTGTCTCCTATCAATCCCTGCCAACTGTATTCTAGTCCTAAGAAGGACCCTGAATACCACCAAAGGGAATGAACAGGTAACGGTTAATGAACAGAAAGACATACAAGAAAGACAAGAAATAAAGTAAATAAAGTCTTACATACAACACTCACACACAGTAGGAACACCTAAGGTCTCAGAGAAAAACTATAAGCTGTAAGAGTAAAAACAACTAAGGAGCTCTTAGCTTAAGTATTCTCAGAACCGATCCAGTCTGCTAGACTACATGAATGCTATCACCGGCGTCTCACACCCAGACTGGCAGGAATATAAAGGAAACTAATTAGAACATAATCAAAAGCAGCCGGGCGAGGCTGCACCTAGCCTTAGCAAAGAGCTAGGTAAAATTAACTCTCTCATTACCAAAAAACAAAGAACCAGCAACTCAGCTGTGAGAAGTCAGAATGTGCAATCGCGACGATCTTTGTGGCGATGCACCCATGACAGTTTCTTAAAGAAAAAACAAAACGCTGAAGGGTTAAAGCTCTAAAGAGAGAGCTACCCCAGCTGTCTTACCACTAAGAGTTAACCGCCTAAGAAGGGGTTAAAGTAGCAGACTCCCCACAACCCTGATAATGGAAAGGGTGTGAGCCCCAAGCGCCTCTTATAAGGTCGCAGCTGCAGGACAGCTTTTTATGCCACACTATACAGAAAAAAATTCCACAAGATCGCTAAAAAATTGCGCTGTTTGTATAACGCAATGACCGCCAAAGTTGTTAAGGAGATCACTAATCGCTTATGCGATGTTAATGAGATCGCCCAGATTGGCAGCTACTAGCGACATTAAAAAACGATCACAAACGATCGCATAGTATGCGTCGTTATTGGGATCGTTATCGGGAACGTATAGTGGCAGTATTAATGTCGCAGACTCCCCACAACCTCTTTTTTTAACATTAAAAGAGTGTGCGAGCCCCATATACGACAAAACAGCTGCAGGACCGCGCAATCTGTCACTCAGTAGCGCCCCAGACGGCGCCCGCGCTGTGGAGGTGAAAGGGTTAAGCTTCTGCCCGGCGGGCTAGAAGCGACTCACCAAGCTGGTACCGTTCCTGCCGGGAGGGGAGGGGAGCGATCCGGAGAGCTTTCAGCCTGCTTTCTTATCAGCAATGGCCGCCGCGCTCTGTCTCCGACGTGCTCCATGTAGAGGAGCTGGAAATGGAGACTGCCGTAAAGCGCGCGCGCTCAGAGCGGCGCGAAATTCAAAAAATAAAAAGAGCGCGTACTCCTCTTCTTTCCCCCCGTCCTGCAGGCATCCACCTGCGGACATAAAAAAACTAGTCACCGGCATTGTACATGTACAGTGGCTGCCGCAGCAGTCGCTAAAGCACTCACACACTTTTAATAAAATGTGAGTACTCACCAGCCGAAGGCGCCACAGGGACCCCCAGGGGTTTCTGGCGCGTGCCCATGCTTCCCCCCAGGGCGGGGGACGCAGTGACCCCTGCAGCGCGGTGTGCGCCCCCGCCAGGGAAGCCATCCTCATCCCCCCGGGCCGGCAGGTTTCTGCAGGGACCACCCTTAGGGTAATACAGATCCGCCAAGGGAGAGGTTGGGGTCCAGCAGCGCTGAGACCCCTGAGACCTCTACACCACATTTGGTGATCCAAGTCTCTTGTCCGATAAAAAATAATAAAATCTTCTGAGGAGCTGCTTCCAGCAGCGACCATCCTCTGAGACCTCAAATTGTAAACTGAGTAAGCTGAGTAGGAGGAGCCCGAGCTGGAGGGGCCGGTCAGCACACTCTTTTAATCTGAGGTGTCATCGTGATCTGGGCTCCGCCTACCCATCAGTAATGAAGTACTGTGTCTCCCTCCCTTCCATCTGCAGCTGAAATGGAGGTCCGTAATTTTTAATAATAATAAAAATTATCGTAGATACACTTCACCTGAACAACTCAGTGTTCTTAGTTATCCTGAGTGTACGAACAGTGAGTTGTTCGGAGCGTGCACAGGTCCTCCTTGACTATCTTCCTCCGGCATTACCGGTTTGGGCACAGATAGTCATGATATTTTAACAGAAATGGAAATTAAATAAAGTCTTAGATTTTAACCACTTTCTCGAAAGCTGGATCTTTTCTACATGTACAAGTATCTTTCTTACGTCTGGCAGAGACGTGTTCCAGTGGACTTATATAGGGGTGAGCTGAATATTCTACTCTTATCAGTATAAAAGACACCTGTCCGCAACCTCAATCAGTCACACTCCAAACTCCACTATGGTGAAGAACAAAGACCGGTCGAAGGACACCAGAAACAAAAATGTACCCCTGCACCAGGCTGGGAAGACTGAATCTGCAATAGGCAAGCAGCTTGGTGTGATGAAATCAACTGTGGGAGCAATAATAAGAAAATGGAAAACATACAAGATCATTAACCCCTTAACCCCCAAGGGTGGTTTGCACGTTAATCACCGGGCCAATTTTTACAATTCTGACCACTGTCTCTTTATGAGGTTATAACTCTGGAACGCTTCAACGGATCTTAGCGATTCTGAGATTGTTTTCTCGTGACATATTGTACTTCATGATAGTGGTAAAATTTCTTCCATATAACTTGCGGTTATTTATGAAAAAAATGGAAATATGGCAAAAATTTGGAAAATTTTGCAATTTTCAAACTTTGAATTTTTATTCCCTTAAAACAGAGAGATATGTCACACAAAATAGTTACTAAATAACATTTCCCACATGTCTACTTTACATCAGCACAATTTTGGAAACAAAACTCTCCCCGCCTTTGGACAAATCCAGACATCCGGAAGAAGTGAGAGCAGCGGCTATTCAACAACCACAGGATATCAGTTACATCCGATGCAACTTAAAAGGGGTGGTCTGAAACTAATAATGATTTTCATCTTAAATAACTATTTATTGTAACAATCTAGCAGCTTTTCTAATGTGCTTTATTTAAAAAGTTCCTCTCTGTCTAATATAACTGCTTTCTATTTTTTAACTTTATTTTACCCATTTCTGTTTTGATGCCCCCACCCTGAAATGAAGAGTCATCAGTGATATCAGTTTCAGAGGCTGGGCTAGTCCCTGTTGTACTGAGCATGCTTCAGATGTCAATTCCAACGTATGTTCAGTCGGATTTTGTCACTGTGCAATATTCTTCTCAGTGCACAGTGACAGTGCGCTCCATCGCCTGCTCTAATTAGAAATGACTAGCCGGCAAGAGAGCGAACTGTCAGTGCACATTGTAAGGGGAGAAAGGAGAGAGCAGAGACTAGCCCCGTCCCCGATAGTGATGTCACTTTTGGGGGCAAGTCTGGTTCCTGCTTACCACCTTCTTTCCATGACTGACAGCCGGCTGGCAGTCAGTGACGGGACGTGCTTACAGCTGGGGCTCTCACTGCTGTGAGAGGTGACTGTAGTTGCTGCAGGCACGCCTGCATGACTGAAAGCCAGAGGCTCATAAGAGAAATAAAGTTCATTTTCTCCTGGGTGCTGCACAGTCAGTACAGCAGACGGGCTCCTTCATGATGCTATTAACATGCAGTCAACTGTAATTCTGCAGGTAAATAGCTTTATCTGACCTGGCAGTTTCCCTTTAAATTTGCACAGTGTTGTTCTGGCTGCACAGCAGCTTGGATTCTTTAAGTATGATATACATCTCATGCAATCCATAAATGGATGAACATATTTCACATTCACTTCATAGCAAGTGGGCCTTTGTGCTGTCAAATGCCAGGGCTGAACTTCAGTCCCAGCCCGGCCCTGGTCCACAGCCAATTGATGAGAATCACTGATTTAGAAACATTATCAACACTGCGCTATTTAATGTCCACAAAACAACACATTATAATTTGTGATCATTATAAGATAACAAAAAGCCAAGAAAATACAATTAATTCAAGACAAATGTAAGATAATCCCCATCCAAAATAAGAAAAAAAAACATCCAATTAATCTGAAGTGGACAGTGTCACTAGATGTACTTATAAGGCTTTATACCTGCTGGAGAGTTTACATCGTCATGGTGTGCAGTTCTAACAACAAATCTTCTCCGTTCCTCGGGCCAAGTCAGACGTTCTTCTAAATGGTCGGTGATATCCAGATAGGCCTCATCAAGGCTCAGGGGTAAAAAGTTCGGATCATACTCAGAAAATATTTCTCGAACCTAAAAAAAAATAAATTTTATATATATATATATATATATATATATATATATATATATATATATATATATAATCTTTTTAAAACTAAGGCTCCAAGTCATCATAGTTTGCGCCTGTTTTTGCTTTAGTTTTGTGTGTTTTGCACCTTTTTTTGCACTCAACTCATTATTCTATTTGCTCGCCTGAGCTTTTTGATTGTCGTCAGGAGTCTAGCAATTTCAGAAGTTGTAACAGGTTTCATCAATTGCGACCGTTTAAAAAGTTGTAAAATTTTGGTGCAATTTTCTCTCCAGTCGTCCTGGTGTTTTGTCGAGTATGTCCAATTTTGGTGCAATTTTTGGCATCAAAATTTGCAAAAAAAGCCGTTCAAGTCAGCAAGAAAGCCCATGTTATACTTTCTGCCAAATTCATGATTTGTATGTGCCAATTTGATGAATTTGGTGCCCAAAATGGCAACAAATAGCACAAAACAAAAAAAAGGAAAGTTACTTAAAAGACGCCCCCAAATTATAAACTGTCTGGACCTGGAAAGGTTTTGGAAGGGAGTAACAGATATAATTAATAATGTGTATTTTGTAAATTCTTCCCTCATAAAGTTTGCATGTATATTGTGGAAGATCTTGAGACTAACAAATCAGGAAATATTGGGTAGAATGAATGCTCTTATGGCAAGAAACAAAGGACAGATAAGAAGGGTCCGAAAATACGTGAACTTGTTGAGAAGATAAACGGTCTTTTAAATTAAATGTTCAATTTGTTGGAAGGTGGAGACAGTGACGCCAGCCCTGATTGGGCCCCGGGACCGCGAGTGCAGACACACCAGCAACGGCGCCAGCACAGAAGGTGAGTATAGGCTTTTTTAATTTTATCGGGGGTTGTCCTAGTACTGGACAACCACTTTAACTATATTTCAATTAGGTTTCCTGTAATTAGTGGACAATGATAAGCTGGGAATTAATAGCATATACCCTGTGCATAGGCAGAAAACAGTGTTGGAGGGCAGAGAAATGGAGCTCATTGATATGAAGGACTACATTGCTGCAGGTTTGCTTGTACTCTCAGTGATAATCTCCTGCTGATAAAACAGTGATTTTTTTTTATCAAAACCACAGCAAGCAGCCCAGTAAATGACACCACTGGAATCAGGGTCTGTGCCCCTACATGCAACGCTCAGATAAAGCAGCAAAAATCTTGTGATGGGGGTCTCTGTAAAATGGAAACCTTTAAGGCTACTTTCACACATCAGGCTTTTTGAATCAGGCGCGGTCAGGCGTCGCGCCGGAGCGCCGGATGCGGCAATGAAATAAAAAACCTGATACGCCGGATCCATTTTTCTGCCTGATCAGTTTATCGGATCAGGCATAAAACCGGATCCGGCGCATCAGTTTCATCCGGTTTTTTGACGGATTCTGACGGATCCGTTTTCCAATCACGCCCCTTTCATTTCAAAATCTGATTGGCTATTGTAAATCCTATATATACAGTGTTCCTACAGAACATCTTTGACAGGTTGTAGAGGAGCATTTTTGAGAGAGGAGCAAGTGACTGATGAAGATGGAGGCGATTATTGGTAATATTTTCTGGAATCTTGTGGATTTCACAGCGGAGGCGAATCGCTTGTGTTTTATCGTTATGGAGAAGGAGAGAGGGATCGAGCAGCGCCTAAAGCGTCAGCGACAGCGCCGCCGTCGGATGTGGATACACCCCATCACGGCACAGCGACTTACCCGTGGAGTCTATTCAACACTCAATATGGAGTTAAGAGAGAATCCACATAAATTTTTTTCTTATCTTCGTATGAAGAAGGCAACCTTTGACATGTTGGTGGAGAGGATTGAAGACAAGATCAGGAGATGTGACACGTATTGCCGGTATTCGATTTCTCCGTCGGAGCGTCTCATGGTGACAATAAGGTAAGCTATTACTTTTGAATGTGTTTGCTTGCACACAGTTGTATTGTTGTTTCGTATTCTAGGACTAAAAGGCAACAGAAGGATTACTACCAGTGCAATAAAAAATGGTCAAAAACTTGTGTGTGCTTATTTCATTCAATTGCATATTTTTGTGTATCTTTGTGGGAAATGTTTAATACAATATGGTTATTGTTATATTTTTTTTTTTCAAACTTTTATGCTATGTGGGTAGTGCCATGTTCTGTTTTGGCGTACTTTTAATAGTTAGTGTGTAGTGCCGTGTTCTTTTTAGGGATACTTGTAAATGTTGTCATTATTGTTTTATACTATGTGGGTAGTGATATATTCTGTCTTTTCACTTTTAAAATTTTTATACCTGAGATCTGAGCATTGATAGTGTTTTTTTTTTTTTTTTAGATTCCTTGCAAGTGGAGAATCACTCTCTTCACTCCATTTCCAATTTCGTTTGGGAATCTCAACCATATCGGGCATAATAAAGCACACCTGCCGTGCACTCTGGGACTGTTTGGTCTCGGAATATATGCCTGAACTGACCACACAGCGGTGGATGGAAATAGCTGATAAATTCGAAAAGATATGCCAATTTCCAAATTGTCTAGGAGCGATAGATGGCAAACATGTCAGAATTGTGAAGCCATCAGGAAGTGGATCACAATATTTTAACTATAAAAAATATTTCTCCGTTGTGTTGATGGCCATCGCCGATGCCGAATATAGGTTCATTGCAGTTGACATAGGGTCATATGGTCGATCTAACGATTCTCAAGTATTCAAAATTTCAGCAATGGGCCGTCGACTGTATGGCAACACATTCAATTTCCCAGCCCTAGGCCGCTGCCTCAAACCACAGGCCCACCTATGCCATATGTGTGTGTTGGTGATGAGGCTTTCCAGCTATCAGAACATTTACTGAAACCATATGCCAGCAGAGGACTGAACCATACCAAACGTATTTTCAATTACCGGCTCACTAGAGCCCGAAGAATGGTGGAGTGTACATTTGGAATACTTACTGCAAAGTGGAGGGTGCTAATGACAGCCATCAATTTGAAAACGGAAACTGTTGACGAAGTAATAAAAGCTTGTGTGGTACTCCACAATGTTGTGATCTCAAAAGAACAATTGACCATTGAGGACCACCATCAACAAACAAGTTTACATGATTACCATAATAATACTAATAGAAGTTCTGTTGCTGTTTCTAGGATGAGGGACAGATTTGCCCAGTACTTTATTTCAGCCGAAGGACAGGTAGACTGGCAGGATGACCGTGTGTGATCAATTGTTATGTTTGTACCTAAATGTAATGTTTCTGTCTTTACCATTGGTACTGTTATTAATGTTTAATACACATGTAACCTTACATAATCTGTAACATTATAAAGAAATGAGAGACAAAAAATTGAATCAACCAATTCAAAATTTATTAAACCAATATTTTTAAACGTTTGTAAATGTTAAATTTCAAAATATCTTTGATAAAAAAATTTTTGTCATTCAAAGACTGTTTTTTTTTTAGAAAAAACATTTGTACATAACATTATAACGATGTGTAGTGTGTGGTGGACATACTATTGGAGGGGCTGCGGGACAATTCGACTGTGGGAGTGTGTAGAGAGGACTGTGATGCTGGTGGGGAAGGAACAGTAAGAGGTGAAGGGGTGGAAAGGGTTAAAGAATGGGAAGACAAGTTGGAGACTGATTCGGTGATGGGTGGTGGAGTGCAGGGTGGGGCAGGTACTGGAGGAGCAACTGACATGGTAGGGAATTGGTAGGGGGAAGGAGATTGGTAAGAGGTGGGAGTGTGGTACGGGGTAGGTTGTTGGTACGGGGTAGGTGGCTGGTACTGGGGAGGTTGTTGGTACTGAATAGGTGACAGGAGTTGTTGAGGGGACTGTAGTTGGTAATGTGGCTCAAGTTGGTGAGGTGGCTGAAGTTGGTGAGGTGGTTGAAGTTGGGAAGGTGGCTGAAGTTGGGAAGGTGGCTGAAGTTGGGAAGGTGGCTGAAGTTGGGAAGGTGGCTGAAGTTGGGAAGGTGGCTGAAGTTGGGAAGGTGGCTGAAGTTGGGAAGGTGGCTGAAGTTGGGAAGGTGGCTGAAGTTGGGAAGGTGGCTGAAGTTGGGAAGGTGGCTGAAGTTGGGAAGGTGGCTGGTACTGGGAAGGTGGCTGAAGTTGGGAAGGTTGCTGAAGTTGGGAAGGTGGCTGGTACTGGGAAGGTTGGTGATAGTGGGGAGGTTGCTGGAACTGTGGAGGTGGCTGATAATGAATAAGAGGGGGAGGAGGCACGCTCACTGTAGGGGGTGGAGGTGGAGGAACAACTGGGGTGGATGGAGGAGGATGGGAGACAACCTGCACTAGAGCAGCATGGCACGTGTGCATCACAAACATCTGCTGGTCAGCAGATAGAGGATCTATGCGCTCCGCAACCGACCGAAAAAAACTGTGGTTCGGGGATCCTCTTACCTCAGAACGCACACTTTCCAGAAGTGTCTTCACCTCACCAACTAGTGAGGTTATCTGATTAACGCCTGCTGTAACTTGCTCAGATAGCAACTTAAGGCAGTTCTGGAAAGATGCGTTAATGTGTAATAACTCGGGCGCATAGTTACTTTCCTGACCCCTCTGCCGTTGCCGCCCAGTAGCCGCAGATGTACTAGAGGTGGCAGGGGCAGAAGGGTGGGGCAAAGGAAAATCTATCTGTTGACCAGCAGATTCATGTAATGCACTCGGCCACGCTGCTGCAGCGCTGGTTGAGGGGAAAGAGGGCTCACGTGTGGGTGCACATGGGTCGGGGCGGTCAATCTGTCCCTTGGTGCCGGTCTCCTCAGGGATCGCCTCAGAAGGGCCCAACTCTGCGGGCGCCCGAGTGCTGCTCACCGTGCTGTGGAATAAAGAGAAAAGATACAATTAATAAACTGTATTTAAATGGCCCTGGCTGTGAAAAAAAATTTTAGACATACATGTAATTTTTAATATTTACCTTCTGGTGACCATTGTTTCACGCAGGAACGCCAGAGCTCTTGCATACTTATATTTACTCTGGCGTCCTGAAGAACCACTCGGGGCCCGCATTTCTTGTTGAACTCTTTCTTGAAGCGATCCCTGATAGACCGCCACCGCTTCACAATTCTCTCCCCTGAAACGAGATAGCACAAATAGGTTATTATTTCATACATACATGTTTTCAAAACAACAGTCCTCATGTCAACCATGGGTCATGTTTTCAGTATTTACATAGTGTTGGACCTAAGGAAATCCAGAAAACATGACCTCTTGTGGTTCAAGAGGACTGGAGTTGTGGAAACACAGGTTTAAATCCAGCATCCCTACTGAACTGTATATACTTACGCATTTTAGTCTGTGACCGAGCTTCGAGGTCCTCCCAGTATCCAACAAGTAGGGAACAAACTTCATCCCAGAGCCGACGTGTCACTATCTGATCAGAATGGCGGCGGTCCCCCATGTTCCACAGTGGCTCCCGCTCTCTAATCAGATCTATCAATAGATCGATGTCGATCCCCTCCTCTCCGTCTGAGTCGGGAGCACGCTGTGAAGCCTTTAAAAAAAATTTGAATAAAAAATTTTAATTAATAAAATTATTAAAAAAAATTTTTAAAACTAAAAAAAAAAAAAAAAATTATACTTACAGATGGAAGACCGCCGCGTTCTTCATGTCGACTCTGGGAGGCACTGGTTTGACCTCTTGAAACCACAGGTGCGGAAGACTGCCAAAAAAAAAATATATTAATTTTTATTTCCTTTTTTTTATTTTTTAGGATGTGTTGTGTAGTGAGATGTTGTGTTGTAATGATGGATGCAGGAAACTTACGAATTGCGAGCCCACTCCGGGTATCTGTCCACCACGTCCTTCTTCTGGGAGGTCCTCTGGTTCAGATTCCTGTATTGAAAAAAAAAAGAAAAGGAAATAAAAAAAAATTCACCAAATGATTTTGGAAAAATATTTGGTTCAAAATTACCGTTTAAACGCTGCCGATGAGTGAGAGGGCTCCCAGAAGAACTACTGTCCTGCCGGCTGTACTCCATTCCTATCAGAGATGGTCGTCTGTTGTGCATTAAAGAGGAAAATAAAACAAAATAATAAATAGCCACAATCATGCTCCGTGCTGAAAGAAAAAAAACCTTGGTTTCGGTTATTTGTTATGTGATATTTACCGTCTCCTGGATGGCGCCTGCTCCTCTTCTTCCTCTGCCTCTGGTTGTGGTGGTGGTGGTGTCACAGACCGCGGCCTCCTATGCTGTACTCTGCAGTGTAACAAAAGTAACAAAAAGGAGAAAAAAAAAATGGCTCAAAACAGGGACCGGTATGAAAGACAAAAGTTCTGTTTGCGGTTATTTGTTATGTGATATTTACCGTCTCCTGGATGGCGCCTGCTCCTCTTCTTCCTCTGCCTCTGGTTGTGGTGGTGGTGGTGTCACAGACCGCGGCCTCCTATGCTGTACTCTGCAGTGTAACAAAAGTAACAAAAAGGAGAAAAAAAAAATGGCTCAAAACAGGGACCGGTATGAAAGACAAAAGTTCTGTTTGCGGTTATTTGTTTTGAGATATTTACCGTCTAATTGATGGCGCCTGTTCTTCAGCCTCCTGTTGTGGTGGTGATGGTGTGGCTCTACGTGGCCTACGATGCTTTCCTCTGCATTTTTACCAAAACAAACAAAAATAATAAAAAAAATTTAAAACCATGTACCACTATGAAAGTCAAAAGTTCTGTTTGCGGTTATTGTGTTTGTTATATTTACCGTCTGCTAGATGCGGCCCGGTCACGCTGCTGTCCTCCATCTCTTCTATTTTGTGCAGATGCAGTCGCAGCCTGCTGCCTCTGATGTCCTCTGCTGTGGAAAAAATACAATTCAATTTAATACATGGACACAATCATCATATACATGATACATTGAGCTAATCAAAGCATGATTAATTAGGATATTTTCACTGCATAGCACAACCCTCATAGCATACAGCAATAACAACATAATAGAGAAAATAGGCAATACTGTATAGATAAATAACCATAATATAGAAGTATGTCAAAACAGTATATACCAAAACACAACTAGTATACATCAATTCAAAAAGGATATATCTTTTGGCACATTGTATACTACTGTGCCAACCTAGTATATATCAATACCCCAATTGTATACAAGTACCCCAAAACTCAATATTGCAAAACTAACATTTATTTACGTACTAGCCACATACATTATAATACCCACATTGCATTAAACATTACCCACAAAGA
>JARQOD010000001.1:918760968-918839229 GCA_033576555.1 Oophaga sylvatica | reverse complement strand
GGGGAGGGTGGGAACACAGTGTCCAGCCACGGCCGATGCTCTATTGCAGCATCGGCAATGGCTGGATTGTAATGTTACACCACTTTTCAGTGGTGAAATATTACTAATCGCTCTGATTGGCTGTTTCACTTTTAACAGCCAATCAGAGCGATCGTAACCACGTGGGGGTTAAGCCACCCCCACTGTGGTGATGCGCAAGGGGTCCTGTGCCTGCGGGTCGAGTGACCTTTCAGTGATTTCGGTCACCCGACCCGCCGGAACATGATTTATAGCATGACGCCTACGTTGGCGTCATGGGTCGGGATGGCACAGGTTTTCATGACGCCAACGTAGGCGTCATGGGTCGGGAAGGGGTTAAATGACAGAGATATGTGTTATGTTATGGTAGCTGAGGAGGCAGGAGCAAAAAACCGCATAGGCAGCCTAACACCAGAGAGGTTGGAAACTAATAGGTTGCAGACCCCTAAACTTACAGCACAACTAGAAGCAGCCGTGGAGCGTACCTACGGTGGTCCTAGACGCCTCGGCACAGCCGGAGAGATAGCTATCCCTGAAGATGGAAAGAGGAAAGCTAACTGCCCTGGAGTAGACCCCAAAAGAGTAGGAAGCCCCCAAACATATAATGGCGGTTAGACAAGATGAAAACACGAACACAGACAGAAAATAGATTGAGCAAACGCTGGGGCCCAAAACTGTCTAGATAGGACAGCACAGGAGAGAATACTTTCTGCAACCCAGAAAAACCCTAGGAAAAACTCCAACACTTCTGAATCCAAAAACACTGAGACCACACGGTCTCGACCACCTATATCAGATCTCTGGTGTAGACACGTAGCTACCCAGCAGAAAAATATCACAAGAACTGAGCAAATGAACAAATACAAAACACGAACGGAGACCAGCCAAAGCCCCCAAAGGGACCCGGCTGAAGACAAAAAGCAATGCAGCAAAAAGCAAGGAATTCAAACCACAGTAAAAAAACTGAAAGAGACTTATCTGAACACAAGCAGGAGACAGCAGGAAAGCAAGCTGAATTCCAAACTAAACCAGGAAGCACAACTGATCACCGACGAGGATCATGGGAGATCAGCTCACTTATATCAGGCCAGTCAGTACCACCTGACACCCACTCGTTATCTGCGGGTGTAGGACTCTTGGTATTCAACATAGGTTCAATACCCTCAGCAACCACCAGAGGGAGCTTCAGCTCCAAAGTCGTCTCCAAAACATTCACAACAGATATGTCACACAAAATACTTAATAAGTAACATTTCCCACATGTTTAATTTACATCAGCACAATTTTGGAACCAAAATTTTTTTTTGTTAGGATGTTATAAGGGTTAAAAATTAAACAGCGATTTCTCAATTTTACAACACCATTGTTTTTCAGGGACCACATCACATTTGAAGTCACTTTGAGGGGTTCATATAATACAAAATACCCAAAAATGACACCATTCTAAAAACTGCACCCCTCAAGGTGCTCAAAACCACATTCAAGAAGTTTATTAACCCTTCAGGTGCTTTACAGGGATTTTTTGAATGTTTTTTTTTAAAAAAACATGAACATTTAACCCCTTCATGACCCAGCCTATTTTGACCTTAATGACCTGGCCATTTTTTGCAATTCTGACCAATGTCCATTTATGAGGTAATAACTCAGGAACGCTTCAACGGATCCTAGCGATTCTGAGAATGTTTGTTCGTGACATATTGGGCTTCATGTCAGTGGTAAATTTTGGTCAATAATTTTTGTGTTTATTTGTGAAAAAAATCGGAAATTTGGCGAAAATTTTGAAAATGTTTGCAATTTTAAAATTTTGAATTTTTATTCTGTTAAACCAGAGAGTTATGTGACACAATAGTTAATAGATAACATTTTCCACATGTCTACTTTACATCAGCAAAATTTTGGAAACATTTTTTTTTGCTAGGAAGTTATAAGGGTTAAAAGTTGACCAGTGATTTCTCATTTTTACAACAAAATTTACAAATCCATTTTTTTTGGGGACCACCTCACATTTGAAGTCAGTTTGAGGGGTCTATATGGCTGAAAATACCCAAAAGTGACACCATTCTAAAAACTGCACCCCTCAAGCGGATCAAAACCACATTCAAGAAGTTTATTAACCCTTCAGGTGCTTCACAGGAGCTGAAGCAACGTGGAAGGAAAAAATGAACATTCAACTTTTTCGTCGCAAAAATGATCTTTTATAAACAATTTTTTAATTTTTACAAGGGTAAGAGGAGAAAATAGACAGAAGAAGTTGTTGTGCAATTTTTCCTGAGTACACAGATATTCCTTATGTGGGGGAAAAACAGTCTGGGCGCATGGCAGGGCTCGGAAGGTAGGGATCACAGTTTGATTTTTTTGAACGCAAAATTGGCTTGAATCAATGGTGGTGCCAAGTCGAGTTTGGAGACCCCCTGATGTGCCAAGACAGTGGAAACCCCTCAATTCTAACTTCAACCCTAACACCAACACACCCCTAACCCTAATCTCAACCCTAACCATAACCCTAACCCCAACACAACCCTAACCATAACCCTAACCCCAACACACACCTAACACCAACACACCCCTAATCCCAACCCTAACCATAACCCTAACCACAAGCCTAACCCTAACCCCAACACACCCCTAACCCTAACCCGAACCCTAAATCCAACCCTAACCCTAATTCCAACCTTAACCCTAATACCAACTCTAACCGTAATACCAACCCTAATTCGAACCCTAATCCTAACTCTAATTCAAACCCTAATCCTAACCCTAATGGAAAAATAAAAATATTTTCTTTATTTTATTATTTGTCCCTACCTATGGAGGTGATAAAGGGGGGGGGGGAGGATTTACTATTTTTTTTATTTTGATCACTGTGATAGGGTCTATCACAGTGATCAAAATGTCCCTGAATGAATGAATTAATGAATCTGCCTTCCAGCAGATTTGGCGGGCGCATTGCACATGCACCCGCCATTTTGGAAGATGGCGGCACCCATGGACGAGGGACACCCGGACTCCGGAGGTAGCGGGGTGGGAAATTGGAAGGCGGGGGGAGCGTAGGTGGAGCAGATGCTGACGGCGGCGGCAGATCGCCCCCCCCTCAGTTGGTGAGGGGGGGTTAGATTACTGTCTCCAGCATATTTCAGCATCGGCCATGGCTGGATTGCAATATTTCACCAAGTTTTGTTGGTGAAATATTATAATCGCTCTGATTGGCTGTTGAAAGAGAAACAGCCAATCAGAGCAATCGCAGCCACGGGGGGGCAAAGCCACCCTCCCTGGGGTGAAGCACAAGTGTTTCTCTATCTGCGGGTCAGTTGACCTTTCAGTGACCCCGGTCACCCGACCCGCAGGAACGCGATTTATACCATGACGCCTACGCAGGTGTCACAGGTTGGGAAGGCATAGGTTTTCATGACACCTAAATAGGCGTCATAGGTTGGGAAGGGGTAAACTTTTCTTCACAAAACATTTACTTCAGATCCAATTTGTTTTATTTTCCCTAGGGTAACAGGAGAAAATGGACCCCAAAAGTTGTTGCACAATTTGTCCTGAGTACGCTGATACCACATATATGCAGGTCAACCACTGTTTGGGCGCATGGCAGAGCTTGGAAAGGAATGAGCGTTGTTTGACTTTTCAATGCAAAATTGGCTGAAATGGAGATCGGACGACATGCCGCGTTTGGAGAACCCCTGATGTGCCCAAACAGTGGAAACCCCCCAATTCTAACTCCAACCCTAATCCCAACCCTAACCATAACCCTAACCACAAACCTAACCCTAACACACCCCTAACCCTAATCCCAACCGTAACCCAAACCCTAAATCCAACTCTAGCCCCAACCCTAATGATAAAATGGAAATAAATATATTTTCTTTATTTTATTATTTTTCCCTAACTATGGGGGTGATAATAGAGGGTTTGATTTACTATTTATAGCGTGTTTTTATAGCAGGTATTTTATGATTGGCAGCTGTCACACACTAAAAGACGCTTTTTATTGCAAAAAATAGTTTTTGCATCACTACATTTTGAGAGCTATAATTTTTCCATATTTTGGCCCACAGAGTCATGTGAGGTCTTGTTTTTTTGCGGGACGAGTTGACGTTTTTAATTGGTACCATTTTCGGGCACATGACATTTTTTGATCACTTTCTATTCCGATGTTTGGGAGACAGAATGAGCAAAAACCAGCAATTCATGAATTTCTTTTGGGGGGGTATTTACACCGTTCCGCGTGTGGAAAAATTGATAAGGTAGTTTTATTCTTCGGGTCAGTACGATTACAGTGATACCTCATTTATATCATTTTTTTTAGTTCTGGCGCTTTTATATAATAAAAACCATTTTATAGAAAAAATCATTGGTTTTGCATCACTTTATTCTGACAGCTATAACTTTTTCGCTGATGATGCTGTATGATGGCTCGTTTTTTGCGGGACAAGATGACGTTTTCAGCGGTACCATGTTTTTTTATATCTGTCTTTTTGATCGCGTGTTATTCCACTTTTTGTTTGGCAGTATAATGATAAAGCATTGTTTTTTGCCTTTTTTTATTGTGTTCACTAATGAGGTTAACTAGTGGGACAGGTTTATGGGTTGGGTCGTTACGGACGTGGCAATACCAAATATGTGTACTTTTATTGTTTAGATTTTTTTTTAATTCAAATATTAATTTAATGATAGAATAAATATTTATTTTTTATTTTAAATATTTTTCCAATAATTAAAAAAAAAAAAATTTCACTTAATTCTAATTTTTATACTTAGTCCCACTATGAGACACTCATTTTGTGCTGGCTGATCGCTACTATAGCATGCAGATGAAACAGCATCTGCATGCTACAGAAGCTGTCCGTGCTGCACTCAGTGCACACTGACCTGAGTGACGTCCTGACATGCACTGCGCATGACAGGAAGTTTCTCAGCTCTAGAGACCCGGATGTCGTCATGACTACATCGGGTCTCCATGGCAGCGATCAGGACCCCGCGGCATGCAGCGGGGTCTCCGATCCAAAGGCAGAGGGGCTGTCAGCCCCTGTGCCGACTCCGGAACGCTGTGATCTTGTTTGATCGCAGTGTTCTGGGGGTTAAAGTGCCGGGAGCAGTCTATGACCACTCCTGGCACTTAGTGCCGGGTGTCAGCTGCGAGAATTAGCTGACGCGCGGCCGATCGCCTATGACGTACTATTCCGGCGATGGGAATTAGGTCCCAGGTCACATGAATAGTACGTCTGATGGCAGAAAGGAGTTAATGTACACTCTGCACCCCATCTTGACTGAAAAAAAACAGAAATGTAGAAATTTTTGCAAATTTATTAAAAAAGAGAAACTGACATATCACATGATCATAAGTATTCAGACCCTTTGCTCAGTATTGAGTAGAAGCACCCTTTTGAGCTAGTACAGCCATGAGTCTTCTTGGGAATGATGTAACAAGTTTTTCACACCTGGATTTGGGGATCCTCTGCCATTCTTCCTTGCAGGTCCTCTCCAGTTTAATCAGATTGGATGGTTGGTGGAGAGCTGGACCAGTCAAGAATGGTCACAGAGTTGTTCTGAAGCCACTCCTTTGATATTTTAGCTGTGTGATTAGGGTCATTGTCTTGTTGGAATGGAAAGTGAAGCTTCGGTCAAGTCTGAGGTCCATAGCACTTTGGAAGAGGTTTTTATCTAGGATGTCTCTGTACGTGGCCACATTCATGTTTCCTTCAATTGCAACCAGTCATCTTGTCCTTGCAGCTGAAAAACACCCCCATAGCATGATGCTGCTACCACCATGTTTCACTGTTGGGATTATATTAGTCAGGTGATGAGCAATGCCTGTTTTTTCTCCACACATACCGCTTAGAACTTTTTGGTGATAATTCTATCTTCATCTCATCAGACCAGAGAATCTTATTTCTCATAGTCTGGGAGTCCTTCATGTATTTTTTTGCAAACTCTATGCAGGCTTTCATATGTCTTGCACTGAGGAGAGGCTTCCGTCGGGCCACTCTGCCATAAAGGCCCGACTGGTGGAGGGCTGCAGTGATAGTTGACTTTGTGGAACTTTCTCCCGTCTCCCTACTGCATCTGTGGAGCTCAGCCACAGTGATCTTGGGGTTCTTCTTTACCCCTCTCACCAAGGCTCTTCTCCGACGATTTTTCAGTTTGGCTGGACGGCCAGGTCTAGGAAGACTTCTGGTGGTCCCAAACTTCTTCCATTTAAGGATTATGGAGGCCACTGTGCTCTTAGAAATCTTGAGTACTGCAGAAATTTTTTTGCAACCTTGGCCAGATCTGTGCCTTGCCACAATTCTGTCTATGAGCTCCTTGGCCAGTTCCTTTGACCTCATGATTCCCATTTGGTCTGACATGCACTGTGAGCTGTGAGGTCTTATATAGACAAGTGTGTGCCTTTACAAATCAAGTCCTATCAGTTAAAGTAAACACAGCTGGACTCCAATGAAGGAGTAGAACCATCTCAAGGAGGATCACAAGGAAATGGACAGCATGTGACCTAAATATTAGTGTCTGTGCAAAGGATCTGAATACTTATGACCATGTGATAGACGGATTTTGGTAAGAACTTACCTGTAAAATCCTTTTCAGCGAAGGAAGGGAGGGAGACACAGTACTTCATTACTGATGGGTAGGCGGAGCCCAGACGGGATAGTCACCTCAGATTAAAAGAGTGTGCTGACCGGCCCCTCCAGCTCGGGCTCCTCCTACTCAGCTTACTCAGTTGTACACAAGCTTAAGGAAGAGCAATATCACCAGCGGAGCAACATAACCCCTTCTGAAGAACTTCAGAGACAAAAAAACACAAGAATACAGGTTATGCATGCAGATAGGCAAAAAAACACACAGTTCCAGGTACTACTCACGGAACCTGACCACTGCGATGAGCTGGCAATGCTGGAACAGAGCCGTAGCGCGTCGACCTCAGCCCAGAAATCGCTATCAGAGAAGGGCCACGCTGCTTCTGTAAATTAACAACACACTTCTGCCATGGGAGGGATCTGTGTCTCCCTCCCTTCCTTCGCTGAAAAGGATTTTACAGGTAAGTTCTTACCAAAATCAGTCTTTCAGCTGCAGATGGAAGGGAGGGAAACACAGTACTTCATTACTGATGGGACGTCCCAAAGCAGTTCAAAACATTAGGGTGGGAAACAAAACCAAAATAGGCAGAAACCCAACAACCTGAATAAAAGCGCAACAGGCGCCAAACAAGTTAACTAGACTCTTAAACTACCGCTGCCTGCAGGACCCTACGTCCCAAGGCTGCATCAGCGGAAGCACTAACGTCCACCTTATAAAATTTTGTAAAAGTGTGAACGGAGAGCCAGGTCGCCGCCCGGCAGAGCTGAGCCGCCGAGGCCCCTTGATGAAAGGCCCACGATGAGCCCACAGCCCTCGTGGAGTGAGCTCGAAGTTTAATCGGGCAAGGTTCGCCCTTAAGTCGGTAAGCCTCCAAAATGGCCGACCGAATCCAGCGAGCTATAGAATCCTTGGAAGCTTGCTGACCACGTCGACGACCTGCTGGAATAACAAACAGAGAGTCCGATTTCCGAAATCCTTGAGTAACATTCAAGTAGAATTTCAAAGCCCGCACCAAATCCAATGTGTGCAAGGCCCGTTCCTTCACAGTCCTTGGCCTCGGACAAAGAGAAGGCAACACAATATCCTGGTTAACATGAAATCGCGACACCACCTTAGGTAGGAAGTCGCCCCGAGTGCGAAGCACCACACGATCCGAGTGAAACTCCAAGAAGGGAGGCGAGCAATAAAGAGCCGCCAACTCCGAAACCCTCCTCAAAGAGGTAACTGCCACTAGGAAGGCCACCTTCCAAGAAAGTAAATAAAGGCTAACCGAATCCATAGGCTCAAAAGGCTGATGTTGAAGAGCCTCCAAAACAAGATTGAGCCGCCAAGGAGATACAAGAGTTCTCCGTGGTGGAAACTGACGGGTTATTCCACGAAAAAAGGAACGCACGTCCCTACGCGAGGCGATAGCCCTCCGAAACAGTAAAGACAGAGCCGAAACCTGACCCCTCAGGGTGCTAATGGCCAAACCTTTGACCAACCCGTGTTGCATAAAAGCCAACAAATTGGGAATAGAAAATTTTCTCGGGTTCTTTGAAGAACTCGAACACCACAAAAAGAAGGCTTCCCAAGTCCTGTGGTAAATCCTAGTAGTAGCTGGACCTCTAGCAGCACGCAGAGTAGCAATGACTTCGGCTGAAAAACCTCTACGGGTCAAATTTCGGTTTCAAGAGCCACGCCATCAAACGCAGAGACTTCAGGTCTGGATGACGGACGGGCCCTTGGGTTAACAGGTCCGGACGAAGAGGAAGTGAAAATGGCGGTGCCGCTAGAAGCGACACTAGTGTCGAGAACCACGTCCTCAATGGCCAATCTGGAGCTATCAAAATAGCTGAGATCCTCTCCAGCCTGATCCGACGGAGTACCAGAGGTAGCATAGAAATCGGCGGGAACACATAGATTAGATTGAATTGGTCCAACGGGGCCACCAGAGCATCCACGCTACAGCCTTCGGATTCCTGTACCTGGACACGAATGTCGGTAACTTGGCATTGGCCCTGGATGCCATCAGATCCACCTGAGGAGTTCCCCAACGGGAGCACAGCAGTGCAAAAATGTCCGGATGGAGACTCCATTCTCCGGGATCCATCCTCTCGCGACTTAGAAAGTCCGCCGTGATATTCTGAACTCCTGGGATGTGGATCGCAGAGATGGCTGGGACCCTGGACTCTGCCCATATCAGGATCCGAGATACCTCCACCATAAGCCTGGAACTCCTCGTTCCGCCTTGGTGATTGATATAAGCGACCGCCGTCGCATTGTCTGTCTGCACTCGGACAGGCAGACCGTGTAAAGGGACCGTCCAGTGTTGGAGGCAAAGGAAAATTGCCCTCAATTCGAGGATGTTGATCGGCAAGACAGACTCCTCTGGCGACCATACTCCCTGAACCCAGAGATCGTTCCAAACGCCCCCCCAGCCCGTCAGGCTGGCATCGGTGGTTATGACTGACCACTTCAGAGGAAGAAAGGACTTCTCCCGAGACAATTCTGTCGAAACGGATCCACCATCCCAG
Source organism: Oophaga sylvatica (assembly GCA_033576555.1). NCBI lineage: Eukaryota > Metazoa > Chordata > Amphibia > Anura > Dendrobatidae > Oophaga > Oophaga sylvatica. The sequence goes on along the minus strand of JARQOD010000001.1, from coordinate 918,830,116 downwards.
AGACTCTCGTACCTTGCGGGAGATAACCACACTGCAATCCAGTGAGGTCTGCGACCGATCCCAGCGATTTAGAATGAACCCTTGGAGCGCCCTGGAATGAAACTGGGCAAACGGAAGAGCCTCCATTGAAGCCACCATCAACCCCAGAAGACGCATACATCTTCGAAGAGACATTGTCACTGAAGACCTCATCACCTGCGTATGTCGGATAAGACATGCTTGCTTGTCTGGAGGAAGAGACACCACTGCTCGTACTGTGTCGAAATGCATCCCCAGAAACAGGATTGATTGTGACGGTTCCAGAGACGACTTCTCCCAATTGACCAGCCACCCGAAGTCCTCCAGGAGCTGAAGGGATAGATTGCGAGCCGTCACCGCCTCCTGCTTCGAGGATGCCACAATCAAAAGATCGTCCAGATAGGGGAGGATCGTGACTCCCTGCCTTCGAAGTATAGTCATGAGAGGTGCCAGAATCTTTGTAAAGACTCTGGGTGCCGAGGCCAAACCGAATGGTAGAGCCACAAATTGGTAATGATCCTGACCTATGGCAAAGCGAAGATAACGCTGGTGAGCCCTACGATTGGAACGTGCAAATAGGCGTCGCGTATGTCGATTGACACCGAAAAATCGTTCTGTGACAATGCTGCCACTACGGAGCAAAGCGACTCCATGCAAAACCTTCGGGCGTGGACATGCCGATTCAACCTTTTGAGATCCAGGACGGGGCGAAACTTTCCCTCCTTTTTGGGGACTACAAAGAGGTTGGAATAAAAACCTCTTCCCCTGTCTTCTGGTGGAACCGGAACCACCACACCCTTCTGCAGAAGAAACTCGACTTCCTGCAGTAAAGCGGCACATAGCCCGGGCTCTGATGGCATGCGAGACTGGCAATAACTGTTCGGGGGTCGGGAAGAAAACTCTATGAAATAGCCTGCTGACACAACCCGTGTCACCCAGGAGTCTGGGACACGGGAAACCCAAGTCAATTTGAATTGGAGCAGGCGACCCCCCACTCGAGAGCCCTCGAGCGGGACCCTGGCGTCAATCTGCCTTAGTGGGCTTTTTGTCAGATTCCCTTTTATCTTGACGGAAACTCTGTTTCCAGGGAGCGCGGATTTCTGATTTGTCTTTTTTCCCGAAAAAGAGGGACGACCCGACCCCCATGAGGGCTGACCGAATCGTCCCCTGGAACGAAAGGACCGTCGACCACTATTGGTACCAGGCCTGCCAGACGTAGAAGCCACAGTCCTTCGCTGTGGTAAAGCTGTCTCCCTTGCCTTTGCTTTGGCAATCAGTTCCGTAAGGTCAGATCCAAATAACTGACCGCCTTTGTAAGCTAAGGCTAGCAAACCATGTTTAGAAACCGCATCACCGGTCCACTGTCTAAGCCACAGTGCCCTCCTGACTGAGACCGCCGAGGATTGAGCCCTGGACAGCAGTGACACCGTGTCCAGGTTTGCATCGTGTCCATATTGTAAGGCACTTTCTAACAATTCAAACAGTCCATCCACCTCAGGTACTTGAGGTTCACATTTCCTCCGTAAACGGCCCAACCAGACCAGGGCAGCTTTATAAACACACATGGAGCCTAACATTGCTCTGAAGCCATAACCCGTGGGCTTCATAAATGGACTTTGCCGCTGACTCTGCTCTTCTGTCTAGCGGGTCCTGCAAACTCGCCTTCCCTTTAATAGGTAGCAAAGAAGATTTGCTAAGCTGAGATAAGGAGACATCCACCTCGGGAGACTGAATCCAACAATCATTAGATTCCGTACTACACGGATACAGTGACTCCAAAAGACGAGTCCCCTGAAAACGCTTGTCTGGGCACAGACGCTCCTTCTCCACTGCCTGGTTGAACTCAATCATCGATGGCAAAGTCGCGACTGACTTAGGCGACTCCTGGAACATCCTGGCCGACTTACCAGGGCGAGTAGTTACATCCTCCTGTAACTGTAACGCCTCCCTCATTGCCTCAATTAAAGCCTCTACACGACCCGAGCAAAAAGCAGAGTGCATTTGCCGATCCTCTCTATCCGATTCGGATATCCCCTCTGAACTTAAAGGGGAACCCTCCACGTCAGAACTCTCTGAGTCGCTATACGAGCGAAAAGACACCGGCCTATGACGCTTCCTGCTATAGGGGGTTTGGCTGACACCCAACAACCTATAAGGTTAGACAGGCTATCAATCGAACGAGTGAGAGCCTCCATTTTTGCGTCACTGGGTCCTCCGACCGCTGCACTCGATGTCGAGGTCTGTGTGTCAGATATGCGAGACTGATCTCGTAACGGAGCTGGATGATGATCCGCACCTGTGCCCTGATCTGACATGTCTTACTCAGTACAATGACAGGTTACACTGATAGTAACAAAAAAATGTGGTTTTAGGAAAAAAACCTTTTAACCAGACGCTGAAGGGTTAACTCTTAAAGAAAAAAGGTTACCCCAGCCACCATTAAGATTTAACCGCTTGATAAGGGGTTAAAATCACAAAACTCCTCACAACCTGTATTCAAGTGACAGATGTGCGAGTTCCAGGAGCCTCAATGAGGCAGCAGGCAGAGACAGAAAAAACGTCTCAAAAAAAAAATACCACACTTAAATCGCTAAATATTTGCGATCAATTTTGTATCGCAAAGACCTCCAGCGACCCAAATAGCGTCGCTAAACTCAGCGTGTGGCAACCTGCGCTACGGGGGAGAGAAAAAGATTCTCTAAGCTTCTGCCCCGATTGGGCAGAAGCGACTCACAGTTTTGCGGTGCTGTGTTCTTCACTTGTGCAGGAGAGCAGAGATGAAGAGGCGCCCGGTGCGCTGTAATGGCCGCCGCACTGAGGAGGCAGCCGGAAGAGAAGGAAGCAGGAAAGCGCGCTCAGAGAGCGCTTCCTGCCCGGGAGACGCGAAGCCACGCCCCCCGCCTTCAAAAAAAGTGCGGGACTCCCCTTCTCCGGTACCGCGATCCCCGTCCTGCAGGCATCCACCTGCGGACAAAAATACAAAAATCACCACATGAACTGTACCAGCGGCTGCCGCAGCAGCCGGTGAATCACTCAACACACTAATAAACATGTGGAGTACTCACCCCGTTATGCGCCACAGGGACCCCCAGGGGTTTCTGGCGCGTGCCCATGCTTCCCCCCAGGGCGGAGATCGCAGTGACCCCTGAGCGGGTGTGCGTCCCCGCCAGGGAAGCCATCCTCATCCCCCCGGGCCGGCAGGTTTCTGCAGGGACCACCCTCAGGGTAATACAGATCCGCCAAGGGAGAGGTGGGAGTCCAGCAGCGCTGAGACCCCTGAGACCTCTAGACCACATTTGGTGATCCAAGTCTCTTGTCCGATATAAAATAATAAAATCTTCTGAGGAGCTGCTTCCAGCAGCGACCATCCTCTGAGACCTCAAATTGTAAAACTGAGTAAGCTGAGTAGGAGGAGCCCGAGCTGGAGGGGCCGGTCAGCACACTCTTTTAATCTGAGGTGACTATCCCGTCTGGGCTCCGCCTACCCATCAGTAATGAAGTACTGTGTGTCCCTCCCTTCCATCTGCAGCTGAAATTTCAGTTTTTCTTTTAAAATAAATTTGCAAAAATTTCTACAATTGTTTTTTTTTTCAGTCTAGAGGGGTGTGCCGAGTGTACATTAATGAGGAAAAAAAAGTTAAAGGCGTCTGAATACTTTCCGTACCCACTGTAAAATTTAGTTTCAATTCCCTTATACTTTGCAGGTCTAGCCATCCTTTTATTTTCATCATTCCACATCTCTTCCTTCATAGTTCTGCAGTTTCAATGTGGATACCTACATACATACGCCATAAGTTTGGTATATCTCCAGTAACTTGTGCACCACTGATAAAAGAAGTTAGGATAGTGAAAATGATGTAAGTGACAACAGCAGCATTACATTTTTATGAACTTGGAAGGTTAGGAAATACTCCTCTTATTTTTTCAATTAATTTCTATTATTTTTTAAATGCTGTAAAGAGGCAATTAAACAGCACAATTACTGGATATGCCAAGGTGCAGTGAATTACAGCCTGATGCTACAAGGTGATAAACATTTGTGCTGTAGGATAATTCACCATGTACAACATGCATAATTACTCACTTTTGTGGCTTCCATTATGATTTTATTGATCTTCTCCTTATCCAGACCTTCCATTCCCGCCTTGTTGTCATTAAGACCCATTGTGAACTGAAAGCCCTCATTGCTCGGAGCAGTGTCTTTCTCTTTTTGGTGATCCATTTTCTGAATTTCAGATTGTGGATCACCGCCTATGATGAAGACAGTTCACAAACAATTATTAGCGTGTTCTTCACACCAGGTTACTTTTAAATAATAGAAAATGAGTTCAGGTGGAGACATTAACAAAATGTAAATCATGGAGAGAAAAATTCTAAAAACAAAAAAACGTGACATTCATGCCATATTTTAAAATGCACATTTCTGCAAAATATGGCCATAACCTACCTAATGCCAAACAATGGAGACTCTTATCATCTTTTTTTTTTGCCAATAAAGAGTCGTCACCTAAAGGGGCGGAGCTTCTCACATTACAAAACAGATTCATACTAGAAAGCGTCAGTATGCTGGTAATTAAGATGAGATATGTACTGTTGAATTGGGCTGTATATAGAGGGGCTGAGATGAGAGATGTACTGCAAGATGGGGCCGAGAACAGTGATATACTGCAGGGTGAGGCTGTATTTACAGGGGCTTAGAGGAGTGATATACTGCAGAATTGGGCTGAGAGGTGAGATTCTCTTGGATGACACTAATATATATATATATATATATATAATATGATATATATAATATATATATAATATATATATATATATATACACATACACACACATATATACGGTCTCTGGAGAGGTGTTGAGCTGTTCTTCGCCTGCTGCTGACTGTTCAGTGATGTGCAACTACAAATCCTGCTCTACTGATGAACATAAATTAATGAAAATGATTAACATGACAGAAGATAATCCTCGGCCATCTGCATCAATAGAACAGCATCAGCAGTTTCACATCTCTGAACTCTCAGCAGCGGGCGACAAACAGCTCAGCTCTACACTTTCTAGTTATTAAAAGCACTGTTGTGGAGGAGTACAGGTGAGCTGAGAGAAACCTAGAAAACAGCTATCAATTATGTAAAACCACGCAGGCAGCTAAACTGATATAGACAGCAGAAGATAAAATTGGACAGGCAGGGTGCCGTACAGAAGCAAGTGGAGCACAGACGCATAAAGCAAAGTCTACACTTAGCTTTGTCAGGCAAACACAGGAGTGGAGGGAGGGGTCTGCAGAACTGAGGAGTAGCAAGTGCTGCTGGGAAATGTAGTTTTAGAGGTAAAGAATCGGATTGCCATTCAGCTATGTGAGGCTGGTGCACAAAGAATAAAGACACAAAGTCAGTCTGTTTATTAACAATAAATGTGCACGCACTTTGCTTTGCGAAAAATAATGTGATTGTGAAAATGGGTATTATACCTACCGATAATTCGGTTTCCAGGAGTCCATCCTGACAGCACTATGGAGGACGTCCTCCTCCTCCTTACAGGGACAGGAAGCACACGAGAGGTTAAAAGGTCCCACTCCTCCCCCTATACCTCAGTGATTTGACAAGTACCATACCATGGATCAATGCAAGTGACAATATTTAATTACTTAAACATATTACATCATATGAATTAGCATATAAATCAACAGACAAGGAGGGAACTAACCGTGCTGTCAGGATGGACTCCTGGAAACCGAATTATCGGTAGGTATAATACCCATTTTCCAGGACGTCCCCCTGACAGCACTATGGAGAGTACCAAAGAAACCCTCCTAGGGTGGGACTACGGCCTGTAATACTTTTCTACCATATGCCGTCTGTTGTCCTGCTAGCACATCTAGTTTGTAGTGCCTGCAAAAGGTATTTATCGTAGCCCAAGAGGCTGCTTTACAAATTTGTTCTAAAGATGCTCCTGCTCTTTCTGCCCATGATGCTGACAAGGCCCTGGTAGAATGGGCTTTTATTTTTATGGGACAAACTACACCCTCAGATCTGTAAGCTTTTATGATTAAGGTGGTAATCCATCTTGCGATGGAAGGCTTAGAAGCTTTTTTACCCTTATTTTTACCTCCATATAAAATAAACAAATTAGGGTCTTTCCTCCAGCCCCCAGTGGCCTCCAGGTAATCAATTACTGCCTGTCTAACATCCAAGGAGTGTAAGGCTTGTTCTTTAACATTCAAAGGTTTTTCACAAAAGGATGGAAGTATTATTTCCTGGTTGCGATTTTGCAAAGAGGCTACCTTGGGCATGAAAGCAGGGTCTAGTTTCAATACCACATGATCCTCTCTGATCTGCATATATGGGTCTTTAATGGATAAAGCCTGAATTTCCCCTATTCTTTTGGCTGTGGTAATAGCTACCAAAAAGGCTGTTTTCATTGATAGGAGAGAAATAGGCAAATCCTTATTGAAGTGTAAGGAGTTTTACAAAGTGCCCCCAGAACTAGATTTAAATCCCAGGGGGGAGACAATTGCCTTATAGTAGGCCTTAATTTTTGGATTGCTTTAACGAATCTAACTACCCAAGGGTGTGAAGCTAAAGGGTAATCCATGTAAGTACTTAAAGCTGAGATCTGTACTTTAAGTGTACTAGGTCTAAGACCCATATTAAACCCTGTTTGAAGAAAATCCAGTACTCGCGGAACATCCGGGACTCCGGCTACAACATCAGACCTGCCACCTTCCAGACAGAACTTCTTCCAGATTTTATAATATATTGCTGAAGTTACAGGTTTTCTGCTGGCCTGGATCGTTGTTATCACTTGATCTGAAAGACCACGAGCTTTTAGAATGTCCCGTTCAGGATCCAGGCTGACAGGTGCAATCTTTCTGGGTCCTGGTGTAGAACTGGTCCCTGGTGCACTATGTCCTTCCACTGGGGAAGCTCGATTGGATCCTCTCTGGTCATGGCCCCCAGTAGAGGAAACCAGCTCCTCCTCGGCCAGAATGGAACTATTAGTACCACTGACGCACCGTCTTCCCTTATCTTCCTCAGAACTGCTGGTATCAATGCTATTGGCGGGAATGCATAATTTAGAGGTTCGTTCCACCTCTGACTCAAGGCATCTACTCCTTCTGGATTGTCTGCTGGGTTCAGTGAAAAAAACCTTGGTAGTTTTGCATTTTTCCTTGTAGCAAATAGGTCCACTTGAGGTGTTCCCCAACGTTGACATAATAACCGGAAGACCTTCTGGTTTAACTCCCACTCTGTCGGGTAGATCTTCTGTCTGCTTAAATAATCTGCCACTAGGTTTTGTGAACCCTCCAGATGAACTGCAGTTATGGAAAGGATCGTTCGTTCTGCCCATACAAATATCTTCTCTGCAAGGTCCTGCAGTGCTCTGTATCGAGAGCCTCCTTGATGTTTGATGAAGGCTACTGCTGTCATGTTGTCCGATAGGATCTTGACATGCTGGTTTCTTAAACGGTCCTGATTCCTTCTTAAGGATTCCCAGATCGCATACAACTCTCGGTAATTCGATGACATTCGTCTGATTTTCTCTGGCCATCTGCCCTGAAGAAACTTCCCTTCTAGATGGGCTCCCCACCCCCATGCGCTTGCATCTGTAGTTATTACTATATATGGGGATGGAATCCAAAGAACTCCTCTTCTGAGATTTTTGCTTTGTGCCCACCAAACTAACGACCTCTTTGCTCTTGCCGAGAGGTGGATCCTTTTGTCTAGGGATGACTGATGACGATCCCACCACGATAGCACCTCTCTTTGTAGGGGTCTTGAATGAGCTTGAGCCCACCTGACGCATGGTATACATGATGTCATTACTCCCAGAACTTGCATAGTTCTTCGAATGGTAACTCGGTTCTTTACCATCTCTGCCACTTTCATTTTGAAAGATCTTTGCTTGACCTCTGGCAGGAAAGCTGTTCTGGCTCTTGAATCGAGGAGTACTCCTAAAAATACTCTTTTTGTACTGGGAGTTAAGTGAGATTTCTCTCGATTTATCACCCAACCGAGAAATTCTAGTACCCGCCATTGTTTGCTCTGTATGGTAATTTAGAATTTCTGCTGATCGAGCCACTAACAGAAAGTCGTCCAAGTAAGGTATTACTACAATTCCTTGGTTTCTTAGATAGGCTACGACCTCTGATATTAGCTTCGTAAAAACTCTGGGAGCAGAAGCTAGTCCGAATGGCAGACCCTGAAACTGGAAGTGGCAGGTGGATTCTGGTAGGCTTACAGCAAATCTTAGAAGTTCCTGCGAGGCTGGATGGATGGGCACCTGATAGTAGGCATTTTTTAAATCTAGGGTACACATTACCGAAATTTTTTCAATGGAATTGTTGACTTTATAGACTCCATTCTGAATCTTTTGTAGCGAACATACTTGTTCAACGGTTTGAGATTCAGAATTGTTCTTGACTCTCCTGACATTTCATTATTGGAAAGAGAGAGGAATAGTGACCCGACTTTTCCTCTGACCCAACAACTGGCACAATGACTTTTGAAGAGATTAAGTCTTGGATGTCCTGAAACATTCCTAAATTTTCCTGAACCACAGTGGGAGATATGTATCTCTGGGGCGGATAGGATACCAGTTCTATTCTGTAACCTTCCTTTATAGTTTGTAGGACCCACTCGTTTTTGGTGACCTTTTTCCAGTTCTCTGCCGAGAACAAAAGTCTGCCCCCTATGTGCCTGGCATCATTGTTTTCTAGGTTTTGAGGAAGATCCAAACAGTGAACTCCTATTTCCTCTATTTTGAGTATAGGAACCCTTATATGTTCCCCTGCTAGGTCTACCTGTGTCCTTATAAAATGGTTGTCTACGGAAGGCTGGTTTCTTCCGAAAGGATTGAAACTTTTTAGGCTTCTCCTCTGGAAATCCTTTTTTGCTATCTGAGGCCTCCAGAATATCATCCAATGCCTGACCAAATACCTTTGATCCTGCAAATGGTAATGAACATAATTTATTTTTAGAGGCATTATCCCCCGACCAGGATTTCAACCAAATAGCCCTCCGGACTGCATTGGATAAAGAGCTATTTCTGGCAGAAAACCTGACTGACTCAGCCGAGGTATCAGCCAGAAAGGCTGTTGCTGACTTAATAAGAGGAAGAGATTCTAAAATTTCAGCTCTAGGGGTCCTATTAGCCAGTTGATCCTCCAACTGACTCATCCAGAAACACATAGACCTAGCTACCGAAGTAGCCGCAATATTGGTCCTTATTAAGGCCGCCGAAGACTCCCAGGCCCGCTTAAGGAGGATGTCCGCCTTGCGGTCCATAGGATCTTTTAGACTTGAAGAGTCCTCAAAAGGAATCAAAGTCTTTTTAGCCACTTTTGCAATTGGCACATCAACTCTAGGTGTTTCTTCCCACAGCTTTGATTCCTCAGGATCGAAAGGAAGACGATTTTTAAAGTCACGTGACATTACCAGTCTCCGCTCTGCGTCCTTCCATTCACACAGAATCATGGTTTTTATATGGTCACTAATAGGAAAAACTATCGATCTGAGCTGTAAGACCTCCAAACATCAAATCCTGTCTGGATTGGGGTCGTGGGACATCTTCCATATGCATAGTACTTCTTACAGCCTGGACCAAATCATCCGTATCTTCCACCGGGAACAGGTACCTCCTGGCCTTTTCCTGGACTTCCGTCTGAACTTCACCTTCTTCCTGCTCCGAGTACTGCATCTCCACGTTTTCTTCTGATTCCAGATCCGGTTCCTCTTCCAACTCCATCCTAGGTCTCTTACGGCTTGGACCCTGACTAGTGGGCTGCTGTTGTGAACTAGCTGATAATGATGCCTGCACTTCTTCCTTAATCAGGATCCTCAAGTCAGATAATAACGAAGATCTTTCTTGCTCCAAGACTGCTGCTGTACAAGTACAACAGACCGCTTTTTTATAAGCGTCAGGAAGCTTCGTCTGACATGTAGAACAGCGATTAGTTTTCGCCGAGGCTTTGCCTCTCTTCACTGTCTGCAAAGGTGTAGATGAAGTATCCTTGTCCTAATTAATACAACAACATGTATACTAAGGATCGAGTCTGGATTACTTAGTGAGAGTGGAGTTTTTGCGCTATGCGCACTTACCCCTGCCTCCTCTCTGGATTTCTCAGACTCCATGTCCATCCGCAGAAAAGGTTTACTTTGCTGCCTTAGGACTACTATGGTAGCTGCTGCACGTACTCTGTTACCAGATTAGCGATCAGCATTCAAACGCTACCTTTCGCGCGCTTTTATAGCGTTCTGCGACGTCTTTAGCGCCGCCCATACTGCGTTTCACCTGGAACGCAAAAACCAAACGCGACGCGCTTTCCATACCTTTTTGTGTTCTACTTCCGAATGCATGAAGTTTTGCGATACCTCTGAGACGCTTTCCGACCTCCTGCGTTCTATTCCGGAACGCCCGCTGACCTCACGTTTTCGCGTCACCGGAAGTGGCGCTCAGTTTCCAGTCGAGGCCTGTTCGGCGTTCCTCCCTGGACCAGGAAGAAGACGCCTGAGCCGAGAGCCTCCCAACGGAAGGAGCGGCTCTTACCCGGGAGCTCGTCCGCCCCCGGTCTTTGGAGCAGAGGGACTCCCAAGGAGGGAGTTTCGGCTCTGGACCTCGACAGGGGGAAGGATTTGGACGAACCGCATGATCCCCCTGGGCCCGGTAAGTTACTGCGTTCCTCGCAGCGATCTCTCGTGTGTCCCTCCATGCAGGGACAGGAAAAACACTGAGGTATAGGGGGAGGAGTGGGACCTTTTAACCTCTCGTGTGCTTCCTGTCCCTGTAAGGAGGAGGAGGACGTCCTCCATAGTGCTGTCAGGGGGACGTCCTGGAAAATAACCCTTCAATACTTATTTTTAACCTACAACATATAATTCCTAACAATCGGCCACACATGACGGCACAAACTCAAAACTGAAGCATTACAACAGGCTGCATGATATTGCAGGTGATACAGCTGGTTTTCAGGAAAAATCATATGATGTGCCCATTTAAGAATCACTTTAAAAACTGAAGCACTTTTGTCACCTTGGTTTCCACCCACATGGCAGTCACATTAGTATCACCCAATGTGACCCTACCAAAAAGATGCAATATTTGCAATTATTATTATTATTATTACACATTTATATAGCGCCATTTATTCCATGGCGCTTTACATATGAAAAGGGAAAATATAGACAGGTACAATAAACGTGTGCTAGACAAGGGACACACAAGTACAGAAGGAGAGAGGACCCTGCCCGCGAGGGCTCACAGTCTACAGGCAATTGATGGTTAGTAGGAGGAGTACTATGTTTAAAGGGAACCAGTCACTGGGTTTTTCACATAAAAAGTAGGATCAGCACCTGTAAGCCCTAGAATGCTGTATATATTGTCCCCAATGCTCCCTTCATAAAACAAACAAATAACTTTACATTTTATTTGCCTACGGGTGGTCTGATCCGATAGGCATCGCTGGTCTTGATCCCATGCCTTCTCTCTTCTTGCTTCGTGTGGATGACGCGTTCTACGTCATCCAGACAGTGCCATCAGCATTGTGCTCTGCCGAGGGCGCATAGTCCTGTAATATGTGTGCGCGGAAAAAAAGTGAAAAAGCGCCGGCACATGTGCACTACAATACTTTGCTCTGATATGTATTACAATACTTTGCCCTGCCCTCAACAGGAAAGAAGTACGCCTGCACAGCAGCATGATGCAGAACACAGTGCGGATGATGTAGGACGCGTCATCCACATAAAGCAAGGAGGATGGCGATCAAAAGAGAGGAGCCAGATCAAGATCAGTGATGCCAACAGGACTGGACGGCCCATTAGGTGAGTCCAATAAAAGCTATTTTTATTTTATTGAGCACGGATTGGGGACATATATATGACATTCTATAGTTCTGTACATGAGAGTGTACAGGTGGTGACCCTACTTTATATGGAAATATCCGAGTCACGATGAAGGAAGTATGCACAATTTCTTTCTTTCGGATAGGGGTTCTCCCATCTCAGGAAGTTATCCACAGGATAGGTAATAACTTTCTGATCACTGGAGGTTTGACCCTATTAATCAGAAGAATGGGATACCAAAAAAGTACAGGCACAGTATGTAATCCAGTGCAATTGTACGTTAATTCCAGAATGAGAACATTGTTGTCCTGCTAAACTATTAAAAGCCATATTAAAAGTTTGATCCGAGATACAGCATAACAGCGTGTCCAGCGTTATCACTCCACATTAAAGCCCCAAGCAATGAACTTCCTTAGTCAGGAATCGGTCCAAGCACTTCAGGTTTTTACGGCCTTTTTCCAGTAGATTGCTATCACTAAATTAAATCCTGTTTAATATATTACCCATTTCTATTACACAATCTAAACATTTGGAGAAACTTGTATTCATATTTCCATTGTCATATTGTCCTACTGCATGAAATCGAGACATGTCTGCCTACAGTTGGCAGCAATTTGGAGAATTGTGCCCAATTTTTTTTCCTAATTTTTTAAAACTATTTCATGAAAATATTTTTTTTTTTTTAGATATTCCTATAAAGTCTGTTTAGCAGGATGACATATGAAGTCTTATACAATCGAGTTCTGCAATTTTTTTCTTCAATTGTGAAAAAAAAAGTACACAATTGTTACACCATAAAGTAAATGCAGATCTTGTTGATTGCTGGATTTTGGAACATTTGGATATTCTCAGTTGAAGTAATCTAAATTTAAGAGAACTGCAGCCACCTGTAACGTTTGCCCATGTCATAATGGACTTAAATCACTGGGAGTAACCCTAAGTGTATATTCTAAACTCCGCCATATTCACTTGTTGGACCACCTCCGAGACCCATGACCTCCAAACGCCTGGAATGGCGGATGTCAAATGGTGCTTTCAACAGAGAATGAAAGGAGGGGTTGTCCAGCATGTCTGTGCTCCCTTTTTCCGCTGCCAATGGAAAAAAAGTGCATAAACCTCAAGTGGATTTTTGAATACCCCCAAAATAGCTGTTTTTGAAAGACAAGTTCAGCCATACCTTCATATTGGAAGGGCCGACCCTACAGCGTTTGAATTGATATGCAAATGAGGCAGAAGAGCTATTTATAGTTCTGAAGCCTCTGTCACTCCAGATCTATTCCCCGCCCAGTGCCAACTCCTCCTGTTTGACGAGGTCTCCTTTGCCTTTAAAGTAACACAGCATTGAGGCCATCAGTCAAGCAGGAGGCGGCAGCACTGGGAAGGGAATAGAGATTGAGTGACAGAGGCTTCAGATTTGCAAATAATTAATATGCAAATGAAGCTGAATAACTATTTGTAGATCTGAAGCCTCTGTCACTCCAGTTCTATACTGCACCCAGCGCAGCCTCCTGCCTGCCTGACTACTCCTTTGCATGAAGTAACGTGGTCGTCAGTCAAGAAGAAAGGCAGTGGTGCTGGGTGGGGAAAAAAGCAGGAGTGACAGAGGCTTCAGATCTATAGAAGAGGAACAGACTGGCCATGTAAAGTTATTGCTGGACATTGAAAGAGCTGCATGCACATAGAAATAGTTTGGAAGTAAAATCCTGCTGACACATTCCATTCAAGAGGGGCTTTCTGTTTTAGCCAAACTTATTTGGGTGTTTCATTGCTATAACCCCAAGTTATCAACTTCTACAAACCCTAGTGGGTCCTCTAGTTTAATCGGGTTCTTGGCAGCGACTTGTAATTATTCAGAACATGGAGTTCACTTCTGAATCTAAACATTCATAAAACTGAGTGCTCCATATTGTTTTTTTCTCTAGGGGGCATTCATGTGTCTATTAGAAGACGCACGAGTCAATCTGATTACTCTTTGAATGAGGAGAGAGATTTGTTGGAAGCGCGTCTCGGCACTGCAGGGAACCGAGTCTTCACAGCGGCGGTTCATGTCAGGATCAATTTAGACACACTTCATCCTCCACACAACATGCACATTTCAAGAGAAAACTGTCAGCAAAGCGAGACATACAGAGTCTTTGCAATCAAATCCTAGCATCACTGTCAGGTTTTATGTGCAAAACGTCCTTCTTAATGTGAGCACATTATTTGTGCATGTGGGAATAGGGTAAAAGGAGTTAAATAGCAAGGTTGGATCAGAACAGGAGTATAGCGGTCACATTTCAGGGTTTTATTACTGAATTGTGGATGCTGCACCTATAAAAAAAAAAAAAAAATTGAGATGGCCAGGAACAGAAAAAAGAAGGGGTCTCTATTCTGTAATCTGAACAACAGGTAGCACTCTGTGGTCCGACAGCTCAGGAGGCTCCGAGGCCATACCATTATTCCATGTTACGAGGTCCATTAAAGCGCTATACAGCTGCCAACAAAAGGCTTCTCCACACTTTAATCAATGTATGGCCCAAGTGTGCTATAAAAAAATAAATCAAATCAATAGCAGATACTTACTGGATCCCTCAATACTCTTTGCAAAGCACCCGCCAGTCTCCGTTCTAACCCTCCAGGCTGGTGGTAGCCTGACAGCTGCAGTCAATAGCGTTGATTCATCATTTACGGGTTTCTTTTTAAAAGTCACTTTTCTTTTTTTATCTTGTAGTATTCGTTGACGTTTATTGAGACAAATCAAAACTGCACACAAGGTTCACAAATGTAGCCCATGCTCAAAAATTTTTTCCTGACATTAGCCATTTTTGTGACTTTTTGAAGTTTTCTTTTTTTTTTTAAATGTCGGGAAATATGCAATCTTTTTGAAAAGGTGTGCCTAAAAATACACCGGGAGGACTGCATTAAAGGGGATGTCCACCACTAGGACAACCCCTTCTTAAACATAATGTTCGGCCCAGATAAAATAATACGGCGACCTTCCAGCGGTGTCAGCACTCTCTCTCCCCAGGGCTGTGATGCGGTGATGTGACACGTGATGCGGTGATGTGACACGTGATGTCAGGAACACATATTAGACTGAGAGACAATATAGCCAATATGAGCGGGTTTTACAATGCACAAATATCTGGCGTGAACGCTCCTAGGAATGCCCTTTTCTTGATAATCATGGAGTGTAAACTGGCTGTCAGTCACCCGTCAACTGAGCTCAATGCTTGCCTGTTGGGTAAAATAATTTTTTGGTTTGCCTAAAAATAAAAAAATAAAAATAAATTCATTCTCGGCAGCGCATTGTTCTGTGTAAACAGAGCCTGTGCTGCCGAGTTCGATAGCATATGTGCTCAGAAAGATCTATTAGGCTACTTTCACACTTGCGTTTTATCCCGCAGCGCATCGTGCGCTATCGGTCGCATGCGCAATGTTCCCTTATCTTTAGCAAGGCGGGCGCAGGGTCTAGCGCTTGCATACGTTCATCTGCGTTTGTCGTGCGCTGCACATTTTCCAGGTGTGCACCCATACGCGCTAGATGCTACATGTTGCAATTTTTTTTCCGCCCAACTACTTTAAAAAAGCGCATGCGCACGTGTGCGCACTCTATGCGCAAAAAATAACATTAAAGTCTACGGGTGCGCTGACGTGCGCATGGCTGAGCGCTCGTTAGCGCTTTTGCGCGCACGCGATTTTTGAGTAAATAATGTCTACACACTTGTTTAAACCGCCCCCTACACAAGCAACATTGTTTGTGAGGAGTGTAGATATAAAGAAGGTGATAGAGACAGAGATGATAGAGACAGAGATGATAGATGATAGAGACAGATGATAGAGACAGATGATAGAGACAGATGATAGAGACAGATGATAGAGACAGAGATGATAGATGATAGAGACAGATGATAGAGACAGATGATAGAGACAGATGATAGAGACAGAGATGATAGAGACAGATGATAGAAACAGATGATAGAGACAGAGAATAGAGACAGATGATAGAGACGAGATGATAGAGACAGATTATAGAGACAGAGATGATAGATGATAGAGACAGATGATAGAGACAGATGATAGAGACAGAGATGACAGATGATAGAGACAGATGATAGAGACAGATGACAGATGATAGAGACAGATGATAGAGACAGAGATGATAGATACAGATGATAGAGACAGAGATGATAGAGATGATAAAGACAGATGATAGATGATAGAGACAGAGATGATAGAGATGATAAAGACAGAGATGATAGATAGAGACAGAGATGATAGATACAGATGATAGAGACAGAGATGATAGATACAGATGATAGAGACAGAGATGATAGAGATGATAAAGACAGAGATGATAGATGATAGAGACAGAGATGATAGATGATAGAGACAGAGATGATAGATGATAGAGACAGATGATAGATGATAAGACAGAGATGATAGATGATAGAGACAGATGATAGAGACAGAGATGATAGATGATAGAGACAGATGATAGAGACAGAGATGATAGATGATAGAGACAGATGATAGAGACAGAGATGATAGAGATGATAGAGACAGAGATGATAGATGATAGAGACAGATGATAGACAGAGATGATAGATGAGAGACAGAGATGATAGAGACAGATGATAGAGACAGATGATAGAGACAGAGATGATAGAGACAGAGATGATAGAGACAGAGATGATAGAGACAGAGATGATAGAGACAGAGATGATAGAGACAGAGATGATGATGATAGACAGAGATGATAGATGATAGAGACAGAGATGATAGAGACAGATGATAGAGACAAGATGATAGATGATAGAGACAGAGATGATAGAGACAGAGATGATAGATGACAGAGATGATAGATGACAGAGACAGAGATGATAGATGATAGAGACAGATGATAGAGACAGATGATAGAGACAGATGATAGAGACAGATGATAGAGACAGAGATATAGATGATAGAGACAGATGATAGAGACAGATGATAGAGACAGAGATGATAGAGACAGATGATAGAAACAGATGATAGAGACAGAGATTATAGAGACGATGATGAGACAGAGATGATAGAGACAGATTATAGAGACAGAGATGATAGATGATAGAGACAGATGATAGAGACAGATGATAGAGATGATAGAGACAGAGATGATATGATAGAGACAGAGATGATGATGAGAGACAGAGATGATAGAGACAGATGATAAGACAGAGATGATAGAGACAGAGATGATAGACAGAGATGATAGAGACAGAATGATAGAGACGAGATGATAGAGACAGAGATGATAGAGACAGAGATGATAGAGACAGATGATAGAGACAGAATGATAGAGACAGAGATGATAGAAACAGATGATAGAGACAGATAGAGACAGATGATAGAAATGTGACACGTAGACAACCCATGCACCGAAAAAAACGCAAACGCATGCAAAAACGCGTGAAATCGCATACAATCGCGTCTAAACGCTGCATTTTTTTGTTGTAATGCGCACGCTTATGCGACTAAATATCGCAGCGTTTACAAGCGTTTTTTATGCGTTTGATGTGCGCTCGAAACGCATTGCAAAAAAACGCAAGTGTGAAAGTAGCCTTACTGATCGTTCTGTTCGTGGTCTACATGTGTAAACCAGCTATTAAGCAACCATTGACTGGTAAACATGTTCCCAATCGGTGGTCAGTTAACACCACACATTGGTTGGTGTGAATGCACCTTAGGGCCAAGTTTAGACCAGTGTATGAAATTCTTCAACTATCCTTATAAAGATGCATATTAATTATAGTACTATGGATGCAAAAAATCATAGAACAAAACATGAGAACTCTAGGGAAGACCCTGGGAAACCAAAACAGTGCAAAACAACTACAAGATACAGTAAGTTTAGTTAGAAAACATTAAACTAGAAATTCCTTGAATCAAAAAAAAAACAAAAGTTCCTCATAAATATTGGGCACAGTGGTGTGAAAGGACCATTACAGTACTTCCCAAGTCAGGGAAGGATCAAAACCCAGAACAATGAATGACACATTACAGGAAGTAACCATACGAAATAGTGATATAAAGTGCCGGTGTGGACTCCCTATAAAATAGTGGGGGGTTAATCCAACTAATGAATACTATAATGATCAGAAGCTAATAAAATATGATGGGCAAATAAAGAACAAGAAATGCAAGGGACATAGTGAAATCCAGGTCAGGCACATATACAATAGATGTAATGTATGTGTGAAAGTGACAGATGTCTAATAGAACCTACATAAACATATAAGACTGAAGTGTGGCCTAGGGCTGATCCTATAATATAAGAATTAGTGATGAGTAAACGTGCTCGGAGAAGATGGTATCCGAGCATGCTCGGGTGATAACCGAATGTCTTTGACGTGCTCGAAAAATATGTTCGATTCCCCGTGGCTGCATGTCTCGCGGATGTTAGGAAATCCCTGCATGTGCTGCCGCTGTGTAACAGCCACGGGCACGCAGACTCGAGTATATTATACGAGCACGCCGAAGACACTTAGATACCTTATCTGAGCACATTAGCGTATAATAAATCTTAGTCATAAACTACACTCAACATAGTTAATGTAGAGCCTGCTTTACATTCCAATTATTCAGTCACCGCATGTCATGTACTGTGCCCCAATGCGCGTTTCACCCTTATTCCTCAGGGGACGTGAAAGCTCAAACCAATGTATGAAAAATAATACTATTTTCACTTATGACAATATGGATGAACATCATCCGAGTTTTCTATTTCAAACATCAACATTTTAAAATGTACATGATCAAATACAGTTTGGTCCATATGGGATCCAATTTTTTTGTATGCACTCAAACACTTGAATGGGCGACTGAGACAAGACCCGGAGATTAGTTCATGCTCTGGATTTTTTTTTCACACTGAAATTGTCATCTAAACAACCCTATTGATTTTTATTGGTCCGTGTGCAATATTGACCTTTATTCTGCGAGCACACGTCCATCCGTATGTTACACTCATCTGAATTACAGTAGCTCTAACGCCGAATTTGTTATTTTAATGCTTTATCTGTCTCTTCCCAAATTTTAGGTGAAAACTGACAGCCCTTTAAAGCGTATTTTTAGAAGGCTTTTACATAAATCTAAATAATCCATATCCTTCATTGTGCAATAAGACTACAGACTCTAAGAAAAGAAAAAACTACTTCTCGTTGCAGCGCTGGAAGGCAATCTAGGGTTGTGAAGCTGATAAACATTTTTCATTTCCCGTTGTCACAATTGCTTTTGGTGTAATGATAAAAGCAACTCTCATTGGCCTGAACGAGCTGCTAAAAAATAAAAAAAGTGACCAATAATGATGACAAACTGTTTACAACAAGAATAAAGCAGCCATACTGTGAAGCCTAATTTAGATCTAAAGTACTTGCTTTTTTTTTCTTATATTTTAGACCTTTTATTTTTTGATCAAGGAAAAGGTAATTAGACCTGCTGGTAATTGTGTTTCCAGGAATCCATCCTGACAGCACTATTGAGGAAGCCCTTATTCTTACTGGGAAAGGAACCAACAACAAGTTAAAAGGACACTCCCATCTCCACCCCTCACTGTCTTTTAAAAGTACCACACCAGGATGGACTCAACAAAATTTATTAACTATTCCTTATACAAACGTTACGTCACATAAGTATAGGATTCCTCAGAAGGGAGGGAAATAGCCGTGATGTCAGGAAGGATTCCTGGAAGCACAATTACTGGTAGGTCTAATTACCATTTTCCAGGTCATCAATCCTGACAGCACCATGGAGAATACTAAAGAATGGTGAACTAGGGTGGGACTACTGAGTAAAGAACCTTCCTATCGAAAGCCACTTGTCCTGAGACTACATCTAACTTGTAATATCTCAACAAGGTACCAAGATTCTACCATGTTGTGGCCCTACATATGTGATCCACTGATGCCCCCCCTTTCTCTGCCCATGAGATGGCTATGGCCCTAGTTGAATGGGCCCTAAGAATCTTCAGAGGAGATCTTGCATCAGTCTCGTAGGTCAGACCAATCGTGGATCTGATCCTCTTGGCTATTATGGATTTTGCTGCTTTCTTACCCCTATTTGATCCCCCATACTGCACAAATGTTTGGGTCCTGTCTCCAGTCCCTGGTTGCCTCTAGGTAGTGGAGAACAGTCTCCCTAACATCTTGACAATGAAAGGATTGTTCTTTAGGGGTTCTAGGGTGCTGGCAGAATGAGGGGAGAACAACTTGCTGGTTCATGTTCGGGGTTGATACTACTTTAGTTAGGAACGCAGGGTCGAGCCTCAAGACAAATCGATCCTCAAATATCCATAAATACAGGTCTCTGATAGACAGGGACTGTAATTCCCTTATTCTTTTGGCCAATGTAATCTCTACCAGGAAAGCCTTTTAAAGGGAATCTGTCACCCCATTTTTCGACCATCAACTGTAGCCACCGCCATCAGGGGCTTATCTACAGCATTCCAGAATGCTGTAGATAAGCCCCCCGATGTAACCTAAGAAAATCGAGTTATATTATACTCACCCAGGGGCGGTCCGCCGTCTGGTCCGATGGGCGTCGCAGTCCGGCGCTTCCGATCTTCTAGCGAAGCCCTCCTCTTCTTAGCTTCCCGTCGCGGGTCCGGCGCAGGCGCACTGCTCTGCTATGGTGAGGGCAAAGCAGAGTACTGCAGTGCGCAGGCGCCGGGAAAGGTCAGAGAGGTCCGGCGCCCGCGCACTGCAGCACTCTGCTCTGCCCTCAACAGGGTAGAGCAAAGCGCCGGAGCCGCGACGGGAAGCTAAAAAGAGGAGGACTTCGCTAGAAGATGGGAGGTGCGGACTGGACCGCGACGCCCATTGGACCAGACGGCCGACAGCCCCTGGGTGAGTATAATATAACTAGTTTTTCTTCTCTTTCAGGTGACATCGGGGGCTTATCAACAGCATTACAGAATGCTGTAGATAAGCCTGATGGCGGTGGCTACAGATGGTCGAAAAATGGGGTGACAGATTTCCTTTAAATGAAAGCCTGCAAAAGTCCATATTGTTTACTGGTTCGTATGGATGTTTACAAAGTGCATTGAGCACCAGGTTTAGATCCAAGGTGGGACAAATTTCCTCACTGAAGGTATCAGCCTCTGTACAGCTCTGGAGAACCTAGCTATCCAGGGGTGGGTAGATAGGGGAGAGTCAAAAAATATACTAAGGGCTGAAATCTGTACCCTCAGGCCCCTTTTAAAACCTGTCTGCAGGAAATCAAGAATCTTGGGAATGTTCAGGTGATATGTATCTACCGACGACTCACCGCAGTAAATGCAGAAGTGCTTCCAGATCTTGTTATATATAGCAGAGATCACAAGTTTTCTGCTTGCTTGAAGGGTTGATATCACTTCGTTGGACAATCCCCTTAATTTCAGAACTTGCCTCACTGGATCCATGCTGATAGCTGAAGACTGAGGTGGAAAACTGGGCCGTGGTAAAGGAGGATTTTTGTCCTTGGGAGGAGGATGGAGTCTTCTACTGCCATCTTCCTCAGCAGAGGGAACTAACTCCTTTTCGACCAGAAGGGCACCACCAAGATGATTTTTGCTCTTTCTTCCTGAACTTTCCTCAGTACTCTCGGAACTAGAGGAAGAGGTGGAAACGCATAGGACAGTTTCCCTCCCCATGGTTGGGACAGTGCATCGATGCCCACTGGGCCGTCTAGGGGGTTTAGGGGGAAAAAAATTCCCTGACCTTCGCATTTTCTCTGGATGCGAATAGATCCACCAGTGGAACCCACCAGCGCCGACACAGCATGCCTAACACTTCCTTGTTCAGTTCCCACTCCGTCGGGGATATCTTCTGCCTGCTCAAGAAGTCCGTCATGTGGTTCCTGGATCCTTCCAGGTGTACTGGAGAGACAGAAAGCACCATCCATTCGCCCACTGGAAGACCTTCCTTGCCAGGTGTTGTAGGGCTGGATGTTTTGGCCCCCCTTGATGGCGTATGAACACCACCACTGTCGTGTTGTCTGACAGGATCTTTATATGCCTGCCCCTGACAGTCGACTGGACCTGGAGAAATACCTTCCACACTGCATAAAGTTCCCTGAAGTTGGAGGATGTGGCTCAGGTCTCTGGACTCCACTCTCCCTGGAAGTTTCTTCCTTCCGAATGGCCGCCCCAGCCCAGCTGAGTTCCGTCGGTGGCAATTACGGTGCAAGGGGAGAGAATCCAGGGAACTCCCGCCTGGAGGTTTTCAGTAGTGGTCTACCATCGTAGAGATTCCCTCACCGAGAGGGATAGAGGCATCACAGCGTCCATAGCCAGTTGACGTCTGTCCTAGGCAGATAGAATGGCACCCTGGTGTTCCCGTGAGTGGAACTGACTCCATCATACGCATGAGATACAAGAGGTAATTAGATCCAGGATCCTCATTGCTTCTCTGACGAGCAGCAGATTCCTATAAATTGGTGGATTCTTTCTCTCATAGCGATCTGCTTCTCTTCTGGCAAGAAAGATGTTCTCAGTTCGGAGTCTAGGAGAACCCCCAGGACCTCTTTCTAGATTCTGGAACGAGATCCAACTTTTCCCAATTTATAACTCATCCCAGCCTCTGTAGTGTGGAGATCGAGGTCAGGGAGTGCTCCACGAGTTGTTCCTTGGAGCTGGCTAAGATCAGGAAGTCGTCTAGGTAGGGGACTGTGATGATATCCAGTCTCAGATAGGCGACCACCTCCGCCACAAGCTTGGTGAACACAATGGGTGCTGAGGCTAGGACGAAGGGAAGGCAACAGAACTGGTAGTGACGGACTCTCCCTTGGACTCTCAGAGCGACCTTAAGTATCACTTAAATGAAGAATGGATGGGAACGTGATAGTACGCATTTTTTAAGTCTAGAGTACACATCACTGCATTCCAGTCTATAAAGGGGGATTGTAGGTCTGACGACACTCCATCTTGAATTTCTTGTATTTTATCCAGCGGTTCAGGGGCTTTAGATTTATAACTGTCCTGCTCTCTCCTGAGGGTTTTTTTTTTACTGAAAAGAGACTGGCGTAATGGCCCTTGCATTTATTCTTGCTCAGGCACCAGGACTACTGCTCCGATCATTAAAAGATCCTGGACATCTGTCCACATGGGGGAAACGGCTGATTGAAGGCGGGAGTCTGTTATTATGAACTTCGCGTGGGGGGGGGGGGTTTGGGTAAACCATTTTGTGATCGCAAGAGACTATCCCCAAAACCTACTGATTTGCTGAAATCTCCTGCCAGCCTCCCAGGAACCGCATTAGCCGTCCCCCCACTCTCACAGCATCATTTTCTACCTGAGCAAAAAATGGCGTCCTTAACCCTACCTCCCTTGGGGTAGCTCCATCTGCCTGTCTTGCCCTTTCCCTTATAGCCTGACTTCTGGCTAGGTTGGGGCCTACGAAATGGCTAATATTTCTTTGGTTTCTCCTCAGGGAACCCTTTTTTGTCTGAAGCCTTTTCTAGGATATCATCTAGTACAGGCCCAAACCCTTTATTGCCCGAGAAGGGAATGGAACACAGTTGGTCAGGGGACACACAGTTCAAAAACAATGTTTTTAGCCAGATAGTTCTCCGGGCTGCATTGAATAAGGACCCATTCCTGGCTGCGAATCTAACAGATTATGCCGATGCATCAGCCATGAATCCGGTTGCTAACTTCAGGAGGGGAAGGGATTTCAGGATGGCGTCCTTGGGGGTCTTAGACCTCAAGTGTTCTTCCAGGTCGTCGACCCAAAGATGCCGCGGTGTTAGCCAGAATTATGGCTGCCGATGTATCCCAGGTTCTCTTTAGGAGGCCTTCCAGTCCATGGATTCCTTTAGGTTGGAAGAGTCCTCGAACGGAATTTAGGTCCTCTTCGCCACCTTGGTTACTACAACATCGATCTTGGGGATATCTTCCCAGGCTTTGAAGTCCTCTGGCTCAAAGGGTAGGCGAAGTTTGAAGTCTCTGGGAATAACCAGTCTCTTTTCCGCATCCTCCCATTCCTCAATGATCATCGAACGAATGTGGCTGTTTACTGGGAAGACTCTATTCTTCAAGGACCATAACCCTCCAAACATCTTGTCCTGTACGAAGTGGGGTTTAGGAGCTTCCTCCACCTGCATATTATTTCTTACTGCATGGAGTAGTTCATATGTATTCTCGGAGGAAAAAAGTTATCTTTTTTCCTCCCTGTGGTGGGTCAGTGAATACCTCCCCATCTTCCTGACCGGACTCATCCGACATGGTCTTCTTCAGAGGAAAATTCTCTCCCCCTTGGTCTTTTATGGGAACCACTGTGGGATTCGGGCTGTGAAGTATGCGCATGGACTAGCCCTGAAATTGAGGCCTGGACCTCTTCACTGATTATGGACCTCATGTCCGACAGCAAAGAAGACTGCTGTTCTCTAATAACTTTTGAGATGCAGGGTTCGCATAGATGCTTCTGCCAGGTGTCCGGTAGTTTGATGTTACAGACAGCACATCTTCTACCTTTCCCTGATTTCTTGCCATCCCTTTTAGATAGCCCCCTCAAGAATAGACAGAGTATATGCCATGTGTTTCTATGTGTGGGGTAAGGGCTTAGAGTGGGTGTCTTTACTAGCTTACTCACGTGCCCCTGGCTCTGTTCCAAGCCAGACTCAGCCTTGGCAGAATCCTCCATGTCTAAGCATACAGTAGGGCAGCCTACATACAGTACAGACCAAAAGTTTGGACACACCTTCTCATTTAAAGATTTTTCTGTATTTTCATGACCATGAAAATTGTACATTCACACTGAAGGCATCAAAACTATGAATTAACTCATGTGGAATTATATTCTTAATAAAAAAGTGTGTAACAACTGAAAATATGTCTTATATTCTAGGTTCTTCAAAGTAGCCACCTTTTGCTTTGATGACTGTTTTGCACACTCTTGGCATTCTCTTGATGAGCTTCAAGAGGTAGTCACCGGAAATGGTCTTCCTACAATCTTGAAAGAGTTCCCAGAGATGCTTAGCACTTGTTGGCCCTTTTGCCTTCACTCTGCGGTCCAGCTCACCCCAAACCATCTCGATTGGGTTCAGGTCTGGTGACTGTGGAGGCCAGGTCATCTGGCGTAGCACCCCATCACTCTCCTTCTTGGTCAAATAGCCCTTAGGCTATGTGCACACGTTCAGGAATCTTTGCAGAAATTTCCTGAGAAAAAACAGACTTTTTCCAGGAAATCCGTATGCGTTTTTACCGCGATTTTTCCTGAACATTCTAGGTCAATAATATAGCGGGAAATACGCAAATTTACGGCAAAATTAATGAACATGCTGCGTTTTTTACCGTGATGCGTTTTTTTTCACGGAAAAAAACGCACCATGTGCACAAAAATTGCAGAATGCATTCTAATCATAGGATGCTTAATGCATGCGTTTAAGCGTTTTTGCAGCGGAAAACCGCCGCAAAAACGCGAAAAATCCTGAACGTGTGCACACAGCCTGGAGGTCTGTTTGGGGTCATTGTCCTGTTGAAAAATAAATGATGGTCCAACTAAACGCAAACCGGATGGAATAGCATGCCGCTGCAAGATGCTGTGGTAGCCATGCTGGTTCAGTATGCCTTCAATTTTGAATAAATCCCCAATAGTGTCACCAGCAAAGCACCCCCACACCTCCTCCTCCATGCTTCACGGTGGGAACCAGGCATGTAGAGTCCATCCGTTCACCTTTTCTGTGTCGCACAAAGACACGGTGGTTGGAACCAAAGATCTCAAATTTGGACTCATCAGACCAAAGCACAGATTTCCACTGGTCTAATGTCCATTCCTTGTGTTCTTGAGCCAAACAAGTCTCTTCTGCTTGTTGCCTGTCCTTAGCAGTGGTTTCCTAGCAGCTATTTTACCATGAAGGCCTGCTGCGCAAAGTCTCCTCTTAACAGTTGTTGTAGAGATGTGCCTGCTGCTAGAACTCTGTGTGGCATTGACCTGGTCTCTAATCTGAGCTGCTGTAAACCTGCGATTTCTGAGGCTGGTGACTCAGATAAAATTATCCTCAGAAGCAGAGGTGACTCTTGGTCTTCCTTTCCTGGGGAGGTCCTCATGTGAGCCAGTTTCTTTGTAGCGCTTGATTGTTTTTGCAACTGCACTTGGGGACACTCAAAGTTTTCCCAATTTTTCGGACTGACCTTCATTTCTTAACCCCTTCCTGACCTGTGACACAGCGTATGTGTCATGAAAGGATCGCGTTCCTGCGGGTCGGGTGACCGGGGTCACTGAAAAGTCACCCGACCCGCAGGCACAAGACCCTTTGTGCTTCACCACAGGGGGGTTGGCTTAACCCCACGTGGCTACGATCGCTCTGAATGGCTGTTAAAAGTGAAACAGTGCTCCCTTTATTCCGAGCCCCGACGTGTGCCCAAACAGTGGTTTACCCCCACATATGGGGTATCAGCGTACTCAGGAAAAATTGCACAACAACTTTGGGGGTCTAATTTCTCCTGTTACCCTTGGGAAAAAAAATTGTGGATTGAAAAATATTTTTTGTGGAAAAAAAATGATTTTTTATTTTCACACCTCTGCGTTATAAACTTCTGTGAAGAACTTGGAGATTCAAAGTGCTCACCACACATCTAGAGGAGTTCCTTGGGGAATCTAGTTTCCAAAATGGGGTCACTTGGGGGGTTTCTACTGTTTAGGCACATCATGGGCTCTGCAAACGTAACATGACGCCCGCAGACCATTTCATCAAGTCGGCATTTCAAAATGTCACTACTTCCCTTCCGAGCCCCGACGTGTGCCCATACAGTAGTTTTCTCCCACATATGGGATATCAGAGTACTCAGGACAAATTGGACAACAACTTTTGGGGTCTAATTTCTCCTGTTACCCTTGGGAAAATAAAAAAATTGGGGACTAAGATCATGTTTGTGGAAAAATATGATTTTTTTTTTCATGCCCGGGCGTTATAAACTTCTGTGTAGCCTTGGGGGTTCAAAGTGCTCCCCACACATCTACATAAGTTCCGTGCGGTGTCTAGTTTCCAAAATGGGGTCACTTGTTGGGAGTTTCTACTGTTTAGGCACATCAGGGGCTCTGCAAACGTAACATGATGCCTGCAGACCATTCCATCAAAGTCAGTATTTCAAAACATCACTACTTCCCTTCCGAGCCCCAACGTGTGCCCGAACAGTGGTTCCCCCCACATATGGGGTACCAGTGTACTCAGGACAAACTGTAAAACAACTTTTGGGTTCCAATTTCTCCTGTTACCCTTGGGAAAATAAAAAATAGCGGGCGAAAAAATGATTTTTGAGAAACAAAAATTATTTTTTATTTTCACTGCTCTGCGTTTATAAACTTCTGTGAAGCACTTGGGGTTCAAAGTGCTCACAACACATCTAGATAAGCTAGATGGGGGGTCTAGTTTCCAAAATGGGGTCACTTGTGGGGGGTTTCTACTGTTTAGGCACATCAGGGGCTCTGCAAACGCAACATGATGCCCGCAGAACATTCCATCAAGTCTGCATTCCAAAATGGCGCTCCTTCCCTTCTGAGCCCTGCCGTGCGCCCAAACAGTGGTTTATGACCACATATGAGGTATCTGTGTACTCAGGAGAAATTGTCCAACAAACTTTAGGATCCATTTTATCCTGTTGCCCATGCAAAAGTGAAAAAATTGATGCTAAAATAAAATTTTTGTTGGAAAAATTAAAATGTCCATTTTTTCCTTCCACGTTGCTTTAGTTCCTGTGAAGCACCTGAAGGGTTAATAATCTTCTTGAATGTAGTTTTGAGTAGCTTGAGGGGTGCAGTTTTTAGAATGGTGTCACTTTTGGGTATTTTCTACCATATAGACCCCTCAAAGTGACTTCAAATGTGAGGTGGTCCCAAAAAAAAAAAAAGGTTTTGTAAATTTTGCTGTAAAAATGAGAAATTGCTGGTCAACTTTTAACCCTTATAACTTCCTAACAAAAAAAAATTTTGTTTCCAAAATTGTGCTGATGTAAAGTAGACAAGTGGGAAATGTTATTTATTAACTATTTGTGTCACATAACTCTCTGGTTTAACAGAATAAAAAATTCAAAATTTGAAAATTGCAAAATTTTCAAAATTTGACAATTTTCCATTTTTTTCACAAATAAACGCAAAATTTATCGACCTAAATTTACCACTAACATGAAGCCCAATATGTCACGAAAAAACAATCTCAGAATCGCTAGGATCCGTTGAAGCGTCCCTGAGTTATTACCTCATAAAGGGACACTAGGCAGATTTGCAAAAAATGGCAAGGTCATGAAGGGGTTAAAGTAATGATGGCCACTCGTTTTTCTTTACTTAGCTGCTTTTTTCTTGCCATAATGCAAATTCTAACAATCTATTCAGTAGGACAGTCAGCTGTGTATCCACCATACTTCTGCACAACACAACTGATGGTCCCAACCCCATTTATAAGGCCTGAAATCCCACTTATTAAACCTGACAGGGCACACCTGTGAAGGGAAAACCATTTCCGGTGACTACCTCTTGAAGCTCATCAAAAGAATGCCAAGAGTGTGCAAAGCAGTCATCAAAGCAAAAGGTGGCTACTTTGAAGAACCTAGAATATAAGACATAATTTCAGTCGTTACACACTTTTTTGTTAAGTATATAATTCCACATGTGTTAATTCATAGTTTTGATGCCTTCAGTGTGAATGTACAATTTTCATAGTCATGAAAACACAGAAAAATCTTTAAATGAGGTGTGTCCAAATTTTTGGTCTGTACTGTACGTTTAGGACACTATTTATATGATACCATATCCAGGAGATTCCGCTGGATCTTCCTTCCTGCGTTCCACCGTGGAATGCACGCCAGCCGCGACACAGAAGTGCTCTGCCCGGCCTGCAGAGATTACATCGCCGGAAGCCCATCCGCAGGGATTCAGCGCATCAGAGTCGAGAGCCTCCCGGCAGGAGGAGTCGGCTCACAACCTTATACAAATGTAAGATAAACTCTGCACTCAACTTTGAATGATAATGGTGTAATTTTATTATAGTTCAGTGATGTCAAACGTTTCGGTCAGCAGACCTTCTTCAGTAACTATACAAAATAATAGATGGTTCGACAGATTTCATGGAAAATATATAAGTATAAATATATAGTGCTCACCGAGGTGGGCTCTGGGGCCCCCATCAGAGGGTGTCGGCCACAGACTACTTGACAGAGGGAAGAGGCTGGGCCCCCCGATCCGCGCTGGGTCTGTCCGGTACAGCCAAGGAGAGCTCTCTCTCATTGTTCCTATTCTCAATGGGACAGGAAAAACACTGATGGGTGGAGATAGGGGAGGTCCTTTTATCCTCTCGTAGTTTCCTGTCCCACTAAGGATAAGGACGTCCTCCATGATGCTGTCAGGATTGATGACCTGAAAAAGCAAGCTTATAAAACTACTTGCCCAGTATAAAGCTATTGCATAGCCATTTGGATATATTGATATAATTTGTATCTCCAGTGATTATCAGTGTTTCTCAACTCCAGTCCTCAGGACCCACCAACAGGTCATGTTTTCAGGATTTCCTTAGTATTGCACAGGTGATAATTTTATCACCTGCTCAAGCAGTAATTCCATCACCTTTGCAATACTAAGGAAATCCTGAAAACATGACCTGTTGGTGGGTCCTGAGCACTGGAGTTGAGAAACACTGGATTAGATCAATAGCTCAGGATGCGAGTGTGACTATATGCAATAAAATGGCTCACTGTACAAAGTCTGAGATGTGTTATTGTCCCAGGCACAATGGTTTCCATCACAGCTACTTCTGCCCTTTCGGATCTCAGCAATATGCTACAAGTACCGTAATCATTTTTCTCAATGATTAAAAGGGGTAGTCCCATCTTACTAAGTAATGACATAGGATCGCTAGGAAATGCCATCATTTAGTGGCCTCCATTGGTTAATAAATTTGATTTCCATTGATGATTTGTGTGATCTTGTTGTCAGCACATTCAACTTTGTACAGAACAAAGTATTCAATGAGAATATTTCATTCATTCAGATCTAGGATGTGTTATTTCAGTGTTCCCTTTATTTTTGTTTTTAGCTATATATATATATATATATATATATATATATATATATATATATATATATATATATATATTTATTATACGAAAAAAAACTGCCAAAAAGATTAAAAAACACAGATCTTGCCATTTTCACACTGGCCAATGAGGGCATTTTAGAATCAAACTTCCTGGGTTTTTTTCTGGAAGAGTTTTCAGCAGGTTCATTGTCAGCAGAGGCCGGATTAGAATGACGGCTGATAAAACAGGATCCCATCACAATGGGTTAGCTCACAGCTTCCCCTCCCTTCACAATGACTTTTGGAAATGCTCATTAGGGCTTAGGTCTGTTCATTTCTCCTAATGTACACATAGACTTCCTTAAATAGCAAGTATGAATGTGAAACATTATTCATTTTTAATACAGAATGCAGTTTTTATGTTAATTGACAAATGTTTAAAACACAAAAACTTGATTTAAAACGACAAGTCATTTTCTGATGACACCTTCCCTTTTAATGATGGTAAAGCCTAGATAACAATATACCATCACTTGCTGAAACTGTAATATCCCTGTAAAATCATGCCCACAACTGTTTTACACGGAGCCACGATATGAGGGCTATAGAGGTGTCCTTAGCAGTAGCGCCACATGCCTCCGATCCCATATATCAGGACGTCTGACACACGTCATTCATAGGAAACTGCTGAATTAGCAAAAGGCTCATTTTTTTTTTATTCTAGGGGGCGAGACCGTCCGGAGCCAACAAAGATAACGTGTAAAGAAGAGTAAAGGGTATGCCACACTATGCGAGATCGCTAACGAGATCGCTAAAACGTCACTATTTAGCGATCTCGTTAGCGACGTCGTTGTGTGTAGCTGTCATGATCCCAGTGCAGGTTTGGCCTGCACACCAGGGGTTAATGTCTTGATCCTAGTGCGGGCTCTGACCTGCACACCTGGGGTTTATTATTATGGCCTCTCTTTGGTTCGGGGAGAGCTTCTTATAGCCCTAGGAAGCTCCAATCCCCGTCAGTTATACTTTTGCCCTTGGCTGAGTGTGTTGACCCTGATTGCCTGTGCCTTGTGCCTGTGTTCTAGTTTGTTTGTATGGTTCTGACCCGGTTCTGTTTCCCATTGTGATTTTGCCTCTTGATTCTGTACTGTGTATTTGCTTCTCTGGTTTTCTGACTCCTGCCACGTCCCTGACTATTCTTGATTTGCCTGCTCCTTGTGTACTGCGTTGTCTCTCACGTTTACTGACCTCGGCTTGTCTTGGATTCCATCTCCCTCTGGTGCCCCGTCCTCTACCTGGTGTCCGGTGACCCCCTTTCCATTCTCCAGGGTCCCAGTAGCTCCCTGCACTCATCCCCAGCTACAGGACGCTAAGCTCCGCCCCCTGGGGTCACATGACCGCAGGTCCTGGCAGTACACTCACCACTTGGTGTTCTGCTCACTCCAGCTCTGCTGTATTGCTATCATCTTGCCCAGTACTCGGGCGCTGTGAGTACTGCTGTCACAGGCCGTCGGAGGCTCCGGCTCCCACTGTCAGAGCTGCTGAAACCGCTGGTAAGTGCCCACCTAGCGGTTTCTCTTGATATTATAACTGACCTTGAACTTTTTTTTTTTCTTTTTTTCTCTGCAGCATGGACCCAATGCATGCTTTATCTGAGCAGGTGAAACACTTGACTCAGTTGCTGCAGAAGCTAAATTTGGAGCACCAAACTCTGGCCCAATCCCAACGGAAGGTTGCGGATTCGGTTCAGGGGGCGCTATCCGCAGGGTTTCAGCAGGATTGGGCTAGAGATGTCTTTTTAGTCTCACCCGAACCCCGGTTAAGTTACCAGATACTTTTGCTGGTAACAAAAGTAATTTTAGAGTATTTAAGGAGGGCTGTAAACTTTTTTTCTCTTTGAGACCCCGCTCCTCTGGGGATGAGAAACAGAGGGTGGGGGTGGTTATGTCCCTGCTTAGGGGGGGCCCGCAAGCCTGGGCATTTTCTCTTTCCTCTTCTGCCCCAGAGAGAATGAGTGTGCATGCATTTTTTGAGGCCTTAGGGCATATTTACGATGAGCCGGATAGAGTGCGTTTGGCTGAGGACAAGGTGATGAGTGTCTGTCAGGGAAGCACTCGGCCGAGTGGTTCTGTTCTGAATTTAGACGTTGGGCAGCCGAGGTTTCGTGGAGTGATGCCGCCCTTCAGGGGTTGTTCCGTAGAGGCCTGTGTGAACGTCTAAAGGATGCCCTGGCACTTCATCCTCCACCTGACTCCCTGGAGGATGCCATGACCCAAGCGGTTCGCATGGATCGCAGACTGCGGGCTAGAGGCATTATGCAATTGGAAACATCATTATTCTCCACTGGAGATGAGATCCGGACTCCTCCTGTGGCTATGGAGGTGAATGCTATCACCTGTGAGAAGGAAAGAAGACGCCGCCGTGAGAAGCAGTTGTGCTTCTATTGTGGGGAATCTGGACATTGGAAGAAGGACTGCCCCTCCTGTCCGTCATCTTCCAAGGTGGCGGGAAACGACTAGGTCTGGGTAGTAGTCGAGGAGGCTACCCAGACCTTCAGGTACATTTTTCCTCACTTGCAAAAATTGTGCTTCAGGTGGAACTGGAACTTGGTGATGGTCCTGTTCAGACTACCGCCTTTATTGACTGTGGTTCTGCTGTTAATCTGATTGACACCCGGATATTGACTCTTAATAAGATAGGGACAGTCAGGCTTCAGGATCCTGTTAAACTTGTGGCTATTGACTCATCCCCTCTTACCCGGGACGGTATCTATTTCAGGTCTGAACTTTTTTCTCTGAAAGTGGGTACCACTCATGTGGAAAAACTAAGTTGTCTTGTGTTAGATAATTTGCCTGCGGGACTGGTACTGGGGATGCCTTGGCTTCAACGCCATAATCCTACCATTGATTGGGTGACGGGGAGATCACTCAATGGGGATGCAGGGATAAATGTTGTAACCTGGGACCTCTTGTCAACTCTGTTAAATCTGTATCTGTGTCGTCTGTCGGTCTGGAGGGTATTCCGGAATACCTGAAGGATTTCGAAGACGTGTTTTCCGAAAGCGAGGCTGAGGCGCTGCCATCACATAGACCCTATGATTGTGCCATTGATTTAGTACCTGGAGCCAAGTTGCCTAAGGCTCGGTTGTTCAATTTGTCCGGGCCAGAGCGCCAAGCCATGAAGGAGTACATAGCTGAGAGTCTCCGCAAAGGGATTCTTCTACGTGAAGAAGAAAGATGGTGGTTTGCGGCCGTGCCTCGACTTTCGGGAACTTAACAAGATAACGGTTAGGAACACTTACCCACTTCCCCTCATTCCAGACTTATGTAACCAGTTATCAGGGGCCCAATGGTTCTCCAAATTAGATCTCCGGGGAGCCTACAACCTGATAAGGGTTCGGGAAGGGGACGAATGGAAAAAGGCGTTCCTTACATCAGAGGGACTCTTTGAAAACCTGGTGATGCCATTTGGGTTAACTAATGCCCCGCTATTTTCCAGAACTTTATCAATGTTGTGTTTTCAGACCTGATAGGCCGTTTTGTTATCATTTATTTGGATGACATTTTGATATATTCCCCGGACAGTCAGTCTCACTTGCAACATCTACAGACAGTTCTCCAGAGACTCAGGGAGAATCAATTGTTTGTGAAATTGGAGAAATGTTGTTTTTCGTTCAGGAACTGTCTTTTTTGGGGCTGATTGTGTCCGGTGTGAGGTTTCGTATGGATCCTAAGAAGGTGCTGGCTATTGTAGACTGGGTTCAGCCTCGAGATCTCAAGGGGCTCCAGCGCTTTTTAGGATTTGCAAACTATTATCGGAGATTCATTAAAGGTTTCTCACAAGTGGTTAAACCACTCACTGATCTTACCCAGAAGGGTGCTGATGTAAAAAATTGGTCGAGACTTGCTAAAGAATCCTTCTCAGCGCTTAAGAAATGTTTCATGTCCGCCCCAGTGTTGGTTCAGCCAGACCCATCCAAACCTTTTATTGTGGAGGTGGATGCTTCTTAAGTGGGGGTGGGTGCTGTGTTGTCCCAGGGTCCGGCCACCCTTACTAATCTCAAACCCTGTGCCTTCTTCTCCAAGAAGTTCTCTTCCGCTGAGAGAAACTATGATGTAGGCAATAGAGTACTTCTTGCGGTCAAGCTGGCATTCGAAGAATGGAGGCACTTTTTGGAAGGGGCGGCTCACCCTATCACTGTTATCACAGATCACAAAAATTTGGCATACCTTGAATCTGCTAAGAGGCTTACGCCTAGACAAGCCCGTTGGTCACTTTTTTTTTCACGATTTCAATTCTCCATTACTTTTCGACCGGGGTCCAAAAATGTTAAAGCGGATGCCCTGTCCAGAAGTTTTGACCCTGTGTCTCCCCCCGAGCCACCATCCTCCATTCTTCGTCCGGGGGTGGTAGTGGCGGGGATCTCGACAGAGTTGGAACAAGAAATTTTGAGGGCTCAGTTCCTAGCTCCGGCGGCCAGGCCAGGGGATAAATTGTTTGTTCCAGAATTATTGCGGCCTAGACTTCTGCAGGAGTTTCATGAGTCTAGGCTTAGTGCTCATCCTGGTATCACTGCCACTAGAGAGGCAGTAGCCAGGGTGTTTTGGTGGCCTTCAATGGGGTCCGATGTTAAGAAATTCATTTCTGCTTGTGGAGTTTGTGCCCGTTCCAAAAGCTCGCATAGCCGGCTGGCTGGGGAACTCATACCTTTACCGGTTCCTGAAAGGCCATGGACTCATCTCTCCATGGACTTTATTACCGGTCTTCCACCTTCCAGGGGCAATACCGTGATTTGGGTGGTGGTGGACAGGTTTTCTAAACAGACCTATTTCGTTCCCTTGGCAGCATTACCCTCAGCAGAAACATTGTCAAGATTGTTTGTGCTGCATCTGGTCCTTTTGCATGGAGTAACCCTGAATGTTGTGTCTGACAGAGGTGTGCAGTTTGTGGCAAAATTTTGGAGGGCATTCTGTTAGAAATTGGGCATCTCACTCTCCTTCTCGTCGGCATATCACCCGGAAAGTAATGGTCAGACGGAGCGTACCAATCAATCCCTGGAACAGACTCTCAGGTGTCTGACCTCCGCCAGACAGGAGGATTGGTGTGATGTGTTACCGTTGGCGGAATTCGCCTTTAACAACCGAGTGAGTCAATCCACCAACATGTCCCCATTCCTGATTAATTATGGGTTTAATCCCCATTTTGGGGAGTTTTCACGGTTGGATTCCGGTTGTCCAGGGGCGGAGGGATCCGTTCTACGGTTAATAAATATCTGGGCTGAAGTCCAGCGTAATATATCTCGGGCCCAGGGGAGGTATAAATATTTTGCGGACAAAAAGAGAGCCCCGGGACACATGTTTCAGGTGGGGGAGAAGGTTTGGCTTTCCACACGTAACATCAACTTGAAGGTACCATCAGCTAAATTGGGACCGAAGTTCATCGGTCCGTACGAGATTGTGGAGATAGTCAATCCTGTGGCATATAGGTTGCATCTCCCCCCGTCCTTAAAAATAACCAATGTGTTCCATAAATCTCTGTTGAAACCCGTGGGGTCTGTCAAGGAGGACTCTGAGTCTGTTGTTCCTCCAGTGTTAGTGGAGGGTCACTTGGAGTATGAGGTCGGCACATTGTGGACTCTCGGCGGGTGCGCCGCTCCTTACAGTACCTGGTCCACTGGAAGGGATATGGACCAGAGGATCGCTTATGGGTCTCTGCTCGCTCGGTACATGCGGATCGCCTGGTTCGGGCTTTCCATGCCAGGTACCCGGGCAAGCCTGGGGGTCCAGAGGCCCCCGTTGAGAGGGGGGTACTGTCATGATCCCAGTGCAGGTTTGGCCTGCACACCAGGGGTTAATGTCTTGATCCTAGTGCGGGTTCTGACCTGCACACCTGGGGTTTATTATTATGGCCTCTCTTTGGTTCGGGGAGAGCTTCTTATAGCCCTAGGAAGCTCCAATCCCCGTCAGTTATACTTTTGCCCTTGGCTGAGTGTGTTGACCCCTGATTGCCTGTGCCTTGTGCCTGTGTTCTAGTTTGTTTGTATGGTTCTGACCCGGTTCTGTTTCCCGTTGTGATTTTGCCTCTTGATTCTGTACTGTGTATATGCTTCTCTGGTTTTCTGACTCCTGCCACGTCCCTGACTATTCTTGATTTGCCTGCTCCTTGTGTACTGCGTTGTCTCTCACGTTTACTGACCTCGGCTTGTCTTGGATTCCGTCTCCCTCTGGTGCCCCGTCCTCTACCTGGTGTCCGGTGACCCCCTTTCCATTCTCCAGGGTCCCAGTAGCTCCCTGCACTCATACCCAGCTACAGGACGCTAAGCTCCGCCCCCTGGGGTCACATGACCGCAGGTCCTGGCAGTACACTCACCACTTGGTGTTCTGCTAACTCCAGCTCTGCTGTATTGCTATCGTCTTGCCCAGCACTCGGGCGCTGTGAGTACCGCTGTCACAGGCCGTCGGAGGCTCCAGGCTCCCACTGTCAGAGCTGCTGAAACCGCTGGTAAGTGCCCACCTAGCGGTTTCTCTTGATAGTGGCATGTAGCAACGATGTGGCCCCTGCTGTGATGCCGCTGATCGTTCACTAGCGTTCTGGACCGTTTTTTGATCGTTGGCGTCCTGCTGGTGAGCCTATATCGCTGTGTTTGGCACCTTTTGCGAACGACGAGCGACCTCGTTTGTGACGCATATGACAGCGGCGCAGGCGGGACTAGGGTTTTTTAGCGTCACGGAGTGGATCGCAATATCTGTAAGTTCTCTTTTGCGTCAGAGAGGATCGCAGAAGTTGCAAAGCAGGCTAGCAGGACGCAGAGAGCAGGAGCGATGCTGGAAATTCCTATGAATCAGAAGCGCTCAGTACATGCTAATGACAGATCCTAACGACCGCCAAAGTCGTTAAAGAGATCGCTGACCGCTGATGAGTCGTTTATGAGATCTCCTGTTTGGCAGCTACTAGCGACCTAAAAGAGATCACACCAACGATCTCGTTAGCTTGCGTCGTTATCGTGATCGCTAACGAGATCGCTAAGTGTGGCAGTACCTTAAGCCTGGGAGGCAGAAGCCCCAACTGTCCCAGCTATTTATATACTCGCAGGTCATCTTATTTTAGCCTTATCTATGATAATCAAATAATCACGTTTTTTCCAAATCATCCTAATCAAGTTTCCAATTAGTGAGAATGTAAAAAAGAATAACTCAGATACATGTCCATTACAGGAAATCACATATTAGGCGTCAGCGGTGAGGCCGAGAAGGGTTGTATTGACTGTGAGGAACATGTCTTTATTAAGCAAGTATTCTGATTAAAGAAAAAAAAAAAAAACTTAAAAAAAGGAAAATTATAATCAAATGTTTTTTTTGGCCATCTGTGAGAGGTTTATTTAAAAAAAAAAAAAAAAAAAACACAAAAAAAAACAAAGTGAGGTTTACTACTACCGCCGGGGTCTTTTCTGTAGTGCCTACAACACTGCAGCTAATCAGTATGGTCAGTGGCTCCGAGTGCTGTCCACTCTGGCTGCTGAGCTTAGTGACTGGCTGCAGCACTTTGGTGGGATATCAGCGCTGCAGACAATATCATACTGGGTAATGGTGGAGTCTCAGTGCTGGACCCAGGGAGGGTGACAACAGCTCCTTTTTATTTGTTTTTTTTAAAGGGAAACTGCCAGCTGATACATACTGCCCAAACCGTGAGCGGCATGTATCACCCACTGTCTGTACGATCTCAGCCGTGTATGTTTGTCTCTGAAATGCTGCAACGTTTCACAGAAGAGCATACTTTAAACAGCTGTCAGAAAAGGACCAATTTACGCAATGGACTAGTCGTGCAGGCGGGTCCCTGCCCGCTGACAGTTACTGGCAAGTCTCTCATTGCGTGTGCAAGTGAATTTCAGTCCTTTGAAGTGGATCCTGATGGCATTGTCATTGCTGTCCGATCAAATGGGTGCAAAAAAAAAAAAAGTTTTTAAGACACTGAAGGAAAAGAAAGACTGATAAGCCGGGGTCACACTTGCGAGTGTGATGCGAGAAACTCGCGTGAGTCTCTCCCATCAATACCGGCACTGCCACCGGCACTCGGGACCGGCGTGTGCGGCTGCATGTATTTCTACATACAAAAAAAGGCTGCACTCAAGCATACTGAAGCATGACAACATAGAAAACATGAAATTTTGAATAGCAATATGGCTTTGGAGTATAAGGAAAAATTTGAGACGCTTAGTATAAACATTTGGCCAAACATTTTAAAGCCCAACAACCATCGTCAAGGTGGTCTCAATTCTGGTGAGTCCCTGACCTAATGTGAACATACCTCTATTAGGCTGATATCTGAATTTCTGGGTGAATATGCACCTCTGTCAGTAATGCCTGCATTTATGGGTAAAGTAGGGACCTGGTGTAATTAAAAGCTTCAGTATGCTTGAGTGCAGCCTTTTTTTGTATTTTTTTTTTTTGTATGTTTTACATGGCGGTAGCTCCCTTTGGTTTGCACCTAGTTCACATTAGTCTGGAAGTGCCAGTCAGGTTTTTTTGTCTTTTGCATGTATTTCTATGCAGCTGAACGCTCCGGTCCGACTGCCAGCGGTAGTGCCAGGTATTGATGCGAGTTTCTCGCATCACACTCACAAGTGTGACCCCGGGCATACAAAAAAAATATATATATATCTACCCCAACCCACCTCCTCCCCCCCTAAAAAAAACTGCTTCCTGATCAGATTTCCACTTAAAGGGAATCTGTCACCCCATTTTAGCCATATCAGCTAAAGATATGACTGAATAGTGCGTCCCATAAGTAACCTATCGGTATGTAGCTTATATCCAGATACCCCCCGTTTTGATAGCAAAATACCTTTGTAAAGTTCGGATTCTTTTCTGTAAATCAGGGCGGTCCAGAGGGCGGCGTTTTCTCTCCCCCCCTCCCCCGCTCCTCTGCATCTCTTGCGTATGGCCGTCTGTGAAGCGGCGTTCTGCTTCCCGCAAATGCGCTTTTCAAATTGCCCCCCGCGCATGCTCAACAGTGGACATAGCATAAAATCATTACAGTGCATGCGCAACTATTGTCATTCACTTTCCTTGCCCCGGAAGTCGTCCAAGGCAAACAGTCATTTTCGGGGCAAGGAAAGAGTTGCGCATGCGCTGTAATGCTTTTATGCTGTGCCCACTGTTGGGCAACGCACACTGCGCATGCGCAGGGGGAATTTGAAAAGCGCAATCGAGGGAAGCAGAACGCCGATTCACAGACGGCCATACGCAAGAGATGCAGAGGAGCCGGGGGGGGAAGGGGAAGAGAGAAAACACGCTGGATATTTTTCTATTGCCACAAATGCAGCCGCAGGGACTACAACAGATTATTCGAGCACTCTGTTAGCACACGAGCATGCTCATTTATCATCTTTTATTCAGCACGTTCACTCCTCACTAGACACAACACAAACCAAATTTTGTGACTCCTTATCCACCATTTCTTCACACAAAAGATATACACACAGATAATAATATGGAGATACCATGGGAAGGCCGGTCCGCTGCCTCTTACCATCAAGCTCATTACAGGAATACATTATTTCTCAGCCGTCCATTACCCCCCACAGAACTCATTTCACACCATCTTCCCGAGCGCTCCATTCCAGGAGATGACGGTGGCAGATTTCAGCTTCTCGCGACATGTAAGGCCTCTCA
This sequence comes from Oophaga sylvatica, assembly GCA_033576555.1. Classification (NCBI taxonomy): domain Eukaryota; kingdom Metazoa; phylum Chordata; class Amphibia; order Anura; family Dendrobatidae; genus Oophaga; species Oophaga sylvatica. The sequence goes on along the minus strand of JARQOD010000001.1, from coordinate 918,790,587 downwards.
TCAAGAAAAGGTGAGATTTTCCTTGACAGCATACATAACACTGGAGACATCTTCCAATTTCCTACAATAATATCAGGTACAATGCAGAACCGGAGCTGTTATCTTAAGGCCCCGAAACACATTAACGAAAGATGCAGCGTCAACATACCCTAGGCCACGTGCACACGGTCAGGATTTGGTAAGTTTTTTACCTCAGTATTTGTAAGCCAAAACCAGGAGTGAAACAGAATAAAAGTATAATAAATACAGAAGTGGTGACGTGTCTCTATCACCCACTCCTGGTTTGACTTACAAATACTGAGGTAAAAATCAGAGGAAAAGTGTAAGAAACACGTCACCACTTCTGTATTTATCACCCACGCCTGGTTTTGAAAAATGCTGAGGTAAAATACTGACCAAATAACTCAACGCATGACCGTGGCCTAAGGAAGAATATCTTATAATGTGGTGCTGTATGGAAGCTCCATATTGTGGCACATGGTAGCCACAGAAATGGGAATGGCCTATACAAAAAAGACCAGAAAGTGTTATTTAATATATAGCAATAATATTAGTAAATGCACACAAGGCATAAATAATGAATCTTTCACCAGGTTTTTTTCTGTGGCATGATGTAGGGGCAGAGAACCTGATTCCAAGGATGTGTCACTTACTGAGTTGCTTGATGTGGTTTTGATACGATCTCTGAATGCTGAGCTCTGTATAACCCCACCCACACCACTGATTAGCAGCTTTCTGTGTACACCGTGCATAGGCAGAAAGTTGCCAATCAGTGACGTGGTTGGACTACATGTCAGCAGGTTTATTAGTCCTCTAGTGATAAAACAGTGATTTTATCAAAACTACAGCAAACAGCCCAATAAGTGTCACATCACTACAATCAGGATCTCTGCCCCTACATGATGCTGCTCAGATTAGATAGCGAACACCTGGAGACAGTGTGAGCGCATACTAATAACATGAATGGTAATGGAAGCAGGGCTTTTACCTGTATTGCTGCCACCGCTTGCAGGGAGGTCTGTGGAGTCTGAGTCGTGGAGTTGGAGTCGGGAGAAGGAGCCCATTTTGGTGGAGTCGGAGTTGGAGTCATGGAAATTGAGAAGTCAGAGTTGGAGTCGGAGGTTTAGCTTACCGACTCCACAGCCCTGCTTGCAGATTCCTCTGTCCTATCTCTGGTTACATTTTTTTTGTATAATCCGGTATCTTTCTTTTTCTAACGCAATCATAGAATGGTAGAGTTGGAAGGGACCTCCGGGGTCATCGTGTCCAACCCCCTGCTCAAAGCAGGATTCACTAAGCCATCCCAGACAGATCTGTCCAACCTGTTTAAAGACTTCCATTGAAAGAGAACTCACCACCTCTCATGGCAGCCTGTTCCACTGATTGATCACCCTCACTGTCTATCACAGTTTTCTAATTTCAAATATCCATCTACTGCACATAAATAGAACTTATAATCTTGATTTATTGTGAAATTTGTTTGCATTCTCAGATACTAGATTTATACTGTGTGCAGAATTATTAGGCAAATGAGTATTTTGATCACATCATCCTTTTTATACATGTTGTCCTACTCAAAGCTGTATAGGCTTGAAAGCCAACTGCCAATTATGTAAATCAGGTGATTTGCATCTCTAATATGGAGGGGTGTGGTCTAATGACATTAACACCCTATATAAGGTGAGCTTAATTATTAGGCAACTTCCTTTCCTTTGGCAAAATGGGTCAGAAGAGAGATTTGACAGGCTCTGAAAAGTCAAAAATTGTCAGATGTCTGGCAGAGGGATGCAGCAGTCTTGAAATTGCCAAACTTTTGAAGCGTGATCACCGAGCAATCAAGCGTTTCATGGCAAATAGCCAAAAGGGTCGCAAGAAGCGTGTTCATAAAAAAGGCGCAAAATAACTGCACATGAATTGAGGAAAATCAAGCGTGAAGCTGCCAAGATGCCATTTGCCACCAGTTTTGCCATATTTCAGAGCTGCAATGTTACTGGAGTATCAAAAAGCACAAGGTGTGCCATACTAAAGGACATGGCCAAGGTAAGGAAGGCTGAAAAACGAGAAACATAAGGTTTTATAGACTAATGAAATGAGAGTGACTCTTGATGAGCCAGATGGATGGGCCCGAGGCTGGATCAGTAAAGGGCAGAGAGCTCCACTCCGACTCAGACGCCAGCAAGTTGGAGGTGGGTACTGGTATGGGCTGGTATAATCAAAGATGAACTTGTGGGACCTTTTCGGGTTGACGATGGGTGAAGCTCAACTCCCAGACCTACTGCTAGTTTCTGGAAGACACCTTCTTCAAGCAGTGGTACAGAAGAAGTCGGTGTCGTTCAAGAAAAACATGATTTTCATGCAGGACAATGCTCCATCACATGCATCCAAATACTCCACAGCGTGGCTAGCCAGTAAAGGTCTAAAAGAAGAAAAAATAATAACATGGCCCCCTTGTTCACCTGATCTGAACCCCATAGAGAACCTGTGGCCCCTCATAAAATGTGAGATCAACAGGGAGGAAAAACAGTACACCACTCGGAACAGTGTCTGGAGGCTGTGGTGGCTGCTGCACGCAATGTGGATCGTAAACAGATCAAGCAACTGACAGAACCTATGGATGGAAGGCTTCTGAGTGTCATCGTAAAGAAAGGTGGCTATGTTGGTCACTGTTTTATTTTTTTTTTTTGCTTTTGAATGTCAGAAATGTTTATTTCTAAGTTTTGTGCTGTTATATTGGTTTACCTGGTGAAAATAAACAAGTGAGATGGGTATATATTAGGTTTTTATTAAGTTGCCTAATAATTCTGCACAGTAATAGTTACCTGCACAAACAGATATCCTCCTAAGATAGCCAAATCTAACAAAACCCCACTCCAACTTCCAAAAATATTAAGCTTTGATATTTAGGAGTCTTTTGGGGTGATTGAGAACATACTTGTTGTTCAATAATAAAAAGAATCCTCTCAAATACAACTTGCCTAATAATTCTGCACACAGTGTATACTATTACCGTACATCATGTTTCTGCTTTTATGATTACTATTATTATTAATAAGAGCGAAGCAAGTATGCGAAACAAGACGTAGCAACTTAGTGACCTTCCACTGATTGCCAGTATTGTATCTTACAGCGGCAGTACTATGTATATTATCCTTTCATCTGATCCCCAGCTCCATGATGACAGCACTGAGGGTAACAACGCTGTAATGAGAAGAATCTTAGCTTGGCCATGACAGACTAATATAAAGCTTTCATGAATAAGGGCCATGTGCGCTATAGGATAGTACCAAGCGATGGGCACAAGAGGCTTAGAATTTAAAGGGATATTTAGGCCAAAAGCATTTATCAGGCAGGGAGTCGGCAGAAGCTACCAAACTACACAATATTTTGCTTATTCCCATAACAGCCCCTAAATAGGGAGGCAGAGCCTGACAAGGGTTTTGCTTAAAAGTAAAAATATAAAAGGAAAAAAAAAAATAGAATAAAAATAAAGTCCTCCAGAAAGGCTATGTCCACTTTTGCCCATGATGGACACCAACGTAGCTCAGGGAAAGCTGCAGAATCTCAACTTGAGACCAAGGAAGTTCGGGATTCAGTACTTGAACCATTAGGCTGTGTTCACACAGCGCGCAGCCATGCTTTGGCTGTTAGGTGGCCAAAATCTGCAGCAGTATTGAGCTGGAACGATTGGCCGCCCAGGGAAACCACTCTTTACTCGCGTAAGCTCAATGATTGTTTATGAAGCAGTTAGAAGACCGCAATAAACTAGAGTTCTGAGCACCGCCGAGAAGAAAATCTCAAAATACCTGATCCGACACTGTGCTTCTCTGGTGGGTTCTTGCAAATTTAAAAGCATTTTCCATGACTGTTCGGCCGAATTCAGGAGGCCGTGGAACACAATCTGTGTACGGACCCCAAGGCACAGACTGGACACAGGTCTCCTGACCGAAATGTGACAGCCTCATAGGAGTAGGACTGTTCTCTGTAGGAGTTATCGATAGGATCTGCGCACCCGAGTTTGTATGCTTGTACTTCTGCTAAATAGTAATAGAAAAATTTAAAAAAAATATTGAGAAGATCCCACCATCTCTAGCTGCAGCAGATTTGGCCCCCCCCTACAAGTCGTAGTGTGTGAACGCAGCCTCACTGCCATACTTGTAAGGCCTGCAGCAAGGACAGTAAGGGCTGATGGTGGAAATTAATATGTGACAACAACTGGCGATCAGGTCTCGTTTTACTAAGCGACTGCCAGAAAATAGAGGCTTGAAAGACTCCATCATGAATAATTACACTGGAAACTGCTGTTTTTACAAGTGTTTCCCTTTACCTTCACAGTGGATCCGGGCTCAGAACAGCGGATCAGCCCTGGAATGTGACAGGTATCTACAGAAACAGACTACAAGTGGTCCAGAGACATGGGAAGGAAACCACATGAAAGGTTATGCCCTGAAAAACCAGATGGGAACCAAAGGCATATTACAAAAATAGGGTTCCCATGTCAGTACACAAAAACAAAGCCATAAAATATGTAGCTGAAGAAAAGCCAACCCGTGCAGGACATTTACACAAACCTCCCGTGTAAGTGCTGCCCTACGCATTTTAGTAAACAGACATATCCTATGTTTCACTGCCAGGAAAGCAATTGTACTCCTACTGGAGTAGTGCCGAACTCCGACCTTGGAGGCTTTAGCGGAACACGAGATGAAATATTAAAATGCAAATCAAGACGAGGTTTAGGCACGAAGTCTGAAAACAACCAAAGGGATCTCAGGTTAGAAACACATGTAGTTGTCTAACAACTCTGGATATAGAGGCGGACACGCCAAAGCTAACAGCCTTGTGTGCCAGAGAAGGGATCTGGTCCGGACGTAACATTGAGACATCACGTCCAAAGAATATTATGGCTGATGAAGGCTTATTCTAAACATCACGAGATGATCTTACACTGGTTGTGTGTCTGAGCACTCCACATAAATGCAGTGTAAAGGGACATTAGAGGGGGCATGTCGTAGCTCTTGTGGCATGAAGACGCAGGAGCTGTGAGCTCCCATAGAGTTCCCTACTAAAGCGACTTTAAGCTACTTTAGAGGCACAGAAACAACTTCCTGAGGTTCCTGATCAACAGATTTCTGAAAAAGGAACAAAATAAGGCCAAGATCAGGTCCCTAGGACAACAGGGACCGAAGATATCACACATAGAAGCCAGAGGTATTACTGCCCAGCCTCCCTGAACAAAGCAACAGGACTGCCTTCATCAAGAAGCCAGAAACTACTCACTGCGGTCTGCATTAGTGTCCAGTGATTGACTCAGAGGAGAATTCAGGGTCCGAGGCTGGTGTACGTCTAGCCCCTGGAGCGACTACAGGGGAGACACTCGTGGGGCCCCAGGCTGAAGAAAAGCTCACAGATGCTCCGTTTCTGGCAGAGAAACCTCGTGCTGAGGACGAGGTGTCAGCCATCTTGCAAGGACTTAGGAGCTGCAGAGGACCCGTCCCTGTCAGCCAGCGCTGAGGAGAAGATTCATTGGGGGAGAGTGTAGCCCCTTCTGGGAGAGAGAGAGAGACCCCGGACAGTATTCTCGGCATTTTGTATGTATTTTCTATGGGAGCAACGGATCCGCTGGCGGATTCCGTCAAAAACGGATGCCTGCGGATCCGCCACCCATAGGCGACCATTATACAAAATGGCGGACTCGGTGGATCCACCATAGTACGCCATTTTGACGCACACCAAAAAACGTTGCATTGAACGTTTTCCAAAAATGGTGGACGCCAAATTTATGGCGGATCCATCAAAAAACGGATCCAATGGCCGACCATCCGTCAAAATCCGCCACTAATGCAAGTCAATGGGAGAAAAGCGGATCCGCCAAAAAAAAAAAAAAAAAAAAAGGGTGGATCCGCTTTTTCACACTTTGGCGGATTTTGACTGATGTCGCACAACTGAAGTGTGAAAGAGGCCTAGTTCATCTCGCCTCAGCACACACCATCAGGTGATCAGCTGTTTGCTATACATATAAGCTGGTGATTACTGCTACTCCCCACACATAAACTGTTCACAAACAGGAGTACTGCCATATTTTTAAGGGTATGCCACACTAAGCGAGATCGCTAACGAGATCGCACCTGCGTCACCATTTATGACGCAGTAGCGATCTCGTTAGCGACTTAGCTGTGTGTGACATGTAGCAGCGATGTGGCCCCTGCTGAGATGTTGTTGATCGCTCATGAACGTTCTGAGCCTTTTTTGGTCGTTGGTGTCCTGCTGGTGAGCCTGAATCGCTGAGTGTGACACCCTTTATGAACGACTTCACCAGCATCGCAGGTCGGACTAGGTTTTCCCAACGACCGCAGAGGTCGTTATACAAATCGCTGATGAGATGTGTTTGGAATCACAGATCGCTGATGAGTTGTGTTTGGAATCACACAGCTAAGTCGCTAACGAGATCGCTACTGCGTCATAAATGGTGACGCAGGTGCGATCTCATTAGCGATCTCGCTCAGTGTGGCATACCCTTTACTAAATCTGTGAATACTGTAATCTGTGCAATCAGTGCAGTGCCCTGGGGCTCTGTACTCACACATATAACTCACACATATTAAGCCACCTATTCTCTATTTTGCCCTTGAGCCAGTGGGGCCCTGATCTCCTCTTCATAAAGCCAGATTCCGTTCTGCTTGAGGTTGGATACCTTAAAGGATGAGAGGATCTTAGACAACACCTGCATAGACCCCTCAGAGACATCGTTTTAGTCTCTTTAGAAGCTTTGTGCCTACAACCTGTACTTAGGCATTATTAAGCATTCAAACTCATTGTTCATAAAGGTATATCATAGAATCATAGAATGGTAGAGTTGGAAGGGACCTCCTGGGCCATCTGGTCCAACCCCCTGCTCAAAGCAGGATTCTCTAAATCATCTCAGACAGATGTCTGTCCATATGGTTTTCTACAGCTACTGAAACAATTTTGGGTCATTCTGGGGCTTATCCTCGAAACTATACATTTAAAGGGGTCACCAGAAATTCACCCAAACTTGCAGCCATAACCAAGAAACTCACTCTGGGTCTCTCTTACATTTAATGACCATTCTCTTGCTTGTATAACTTCTGATAGAGGAAAAATAAAGTGACATATACCAGTTCCTTACCCATAATTGGTATCTGAAACCTCAAGAACCATCCAAGTTTTGTATCCATTTGGTTACATAACATTTTAAATCCATTGAAACAATTTTGAAGTCTTTTTGGGCTTACCATCGAAATTAAAAATTTAACGAGGTTGTCAGAAAACTGCCCAGATACGCAGTGTTAACAAACAATACATAATAAGTGTTTTTCTTATGTTTCAAATCCTTTCTCTTGCATAACTCCTGACAGAGGTAAATCTAAGAAGACATATCTATTTTATACCCATAGTTAGTATTTAAAACCTTGATTAGTATTCTTCCCTTGCTTAATTCAAAAGAGACACTAAGAACACTGGGGATCACTCCCAAGTAAAAAATTTAAAGCGGCTGCTAAGAGATCACTCAATTTTGTAACAACAATAAATAGGCATATCTAGGGGATACTTCCATTGTATTTTGCTTTGAAACTCTACCTGCATCATAATGAAAAATGGATCAACGAAAAGACAACAGAAAATCTACCCTAAAATCTCATCAATCTACAGACCACCGCTTCTCTAAATCAACTGAAGACCTCACAAATACACTTAAGGGTATGCCACACTAAGCGAGATCGCTAACGAGATCGCTAATGAGTCACCGATTTCATGACGCAGTAGCGATCTCGTTAGCGACTTGTGTGACATGTAGCAGCGATGTGGCCCCTGCTGAGATGTCGCTGATCGCTTATGAACGTTCTGAGCCGTTTTTTGGTCGTTGGTGTCCCGCTGGTGAGCCTGAATCGCTGAGTGTGACACCCTTTATGAACGACTTCACCAGCATCGCAGGTGGGACTAGGTTTTCCCAACGACCGCAGAGGTCGTTATACAGATCGCTGATGAGTTGTGTTTGGAATCTAACTAGCGATCACATAGCGATCGCACTAGCGACCTCGCCAGGTTAAGTCATTGTCGTGATCGCTAGTGCGATCGCTAAGTGTGGCAGTGCCTTTAGTCCGGTCAAATCGAGGTCACCTCTTAAGAGGGATGAACCTACAACTAACAAAGTTAAACAGCTACCCTTAACTTCTCATAGTAGGGCCATGAAGTGGAATCTACAGAAAACCCCCCCCCCTCCCAAGTAACTAAAACAAATGCTCCCCCCACTCAATTAACCCCTTCATGACCCAGCCTATTTTGACCTAAATGACCTGGCCATTTTTTGCAATTCTGACCAGTGTCCCTTTATGAGGTAATAACTCAGGAACGCTTCAACGGATCATAGCGATTCTGTGACTGTTTTTTCGTGACATGTTGGGCTTCATGTTAGTGCTAAATTTAGATCGATAATTTTTGCGTTTATTTGTGAAAAAAATGGAACTTTGGCCAAAATTTTGAAAATTTCGCAATTTTCAAATTTTGAATTTTTATTCTGTTAAACCAGAGAGTTATGTGACACAAAATAGTTAATAAATAACATTTCCCACATGTCTACTTTACATCAGCACAATTTTGGGAAACATTTTTTTTTGTTAGGAAGTTATAAGGGTTAAAAGTTGACCAGCGATTTCTCATTTTTACAGCAAAATTTACAAAACCATTTTTTTTAGGGACCACCTCACATTTGAAGTCACTTTGAGAGGTCTATATGGCAGAAAATACCCAAAAGTGACACCATTATAAAAACTGCACCCCTCAAGCTACTCAAAACTACATTCAAGAAGATTATTAACCCTTCAGGTGCTTCACAGGAACTAAAGCAACGTGGAAGGAAAAAATGGACATTTTAATTTTTCCAACAAAATTTTTCTTTTAGCATCAATTTTTTCATTTTTGCATGGGCAACAGGATAAAATGGACCCTAAAATTTGTTGGGCAATTTCTCCTGAGTACACAGATACCTCATATGTGGTCATAAACAAACTGTTTGGGCGCACGGCAGGGCTCAGAAGGGAAGGAGCGCCATTTGACTTTTTGAATGGAAAATATGCTGGAATATTTAGCGGTTGCCATGTCGCATTTGGAGAGTCCCTGTGTGCCTAAACATTGGAGCTCCCCCACAAGTGACCCCATTTTGGAAACTAGACCCCCCAAGGAACTTATCTAGATGCAGAGTGAGCACTTTGAACCCCCAGGTGCTTCACAAATTGATCCGTAAAAAAAAGAAAGTACTTATTTTTTCACAAAAATTTTCTTTTACCCTCAGTTTTTTCATTTTCACATGGGCAACAGTATAAATTGGATCCTAAAATTTGTTGGGCAATTTCTCCTGAGTACACCGATACCTCATATGTGGTCATAACCCACTGTTTGGGCGCACGGCAGGGCTCAGAAGGGAAGGAGCGCCATTTGACTTTTTGAATGGAAAATTAGCTCCAGTCGTTAGCGGACACCATGTCATGTTTGGAGAGCCCCTGTATGACTAAACTTTGGAGCTCCCCCACAAATGACCCCATTTTGGAAACTAGACCCCCTAAGAAACTTATGCAGATGCACAGTGAGCACTTTGAACCCCCAGGTGCTTCACAAAAGTTTATAACGCAGAGCCGTGAAAATAAAAAATCATTTTTTTTTCTCAAAAAATTATTATTTAGCCCCCTATTTTTATTTTCACAATGGTTACAGGAGAAATTGGACCCCAAAAGTTGTTGTCTAATTTGTCCTAAGTACGCTAGTACCTCACATGTGGGGGAGAACCACTGTTTGGGCACACTTCAGGGCTTGGAAGGGATGTAGTGACGCTTTGAAATGCCGACTTGATGGAATGGTCTGCGGGCGGGCAGAGCCCCTGATGTGCCTAAACAGTAGAAATCCCCCACAAGTGACCACATTTTGTAAACTAGACCCCTCAAGGAACTTAACTAGATGTGTGGTGAGCACCTTGAACCCCCACGTGCTTCACAGAAGTTTGTAATGCAGAGCCGTGAAAATAAAAAATCATTTTTTTCCTCAAAAACTGATTTTTTTAACCCGCAACTTTTTATTTTCACAAGGGTAACAGGAGAAATTGGACCACAAAAGTTGTTGTACAGTTTGTCCTGAGTACACTGGTACCCCATAAGTGGGGGGGAACCACTGTTTTGGCGCATGGGAGAGCACAGAAGGGAAGGAGCGCCATTTTGGAATGCAGACTTGATGGAATGTTCTGTGGGCGTCATGTTGCGTTTGCAGAGCCCCTGATGTGCCTAAACAGTAGAAACCCCCCACAAGTGACCCCATTTTGGAAACTAGACCCCCCAAGGAGCTTATCTAGATGTGTAGTGAGCACTTTGAACCCCCAAGGGCTACACAGAAGTTTATAACGCCGGGCCATGAAAATAAAAAAATCATATTTTTTCCACAAACATGATCTTTTAGTCCCCAATTTTTTTATTTTCCCAAGGGTAATAGGAGAAATTAGACCTCAAAAGTTGTTGTCCAATTTGTCCTGAGTACGCTGATATCCCATATGTGGGAGAAAACTACTGTATGGGCACACTTCGGGGCTCGGAAGGGAAGTAGTGACGTTTTGAAATGCCGACTTGATGGAATGGTCTGCGGGCGTCATGTTACGTTTGCAGAGTCCCTGATGTACCTAAACAGTATAAACTCCCCACAAGTGACCCCATTTTGGAAACTAGACCCCGCAAGGAACTTATCTAGATGTGTGGTGAGCACTTTGAACCCCCAAGTTCTTCACAGAAGTTTATAACGCAGAGCCGTGAAAATAAAAAATCATTTTTTTTCCCACAAAAATAACTTTTTTAGTCCCCAATTTTTTTTCCCAACAGTAACAGGTGAAATTAGACCCCCAAAGTTGTTGTGCAATTTTTCCCGAGTACGCTGATACCCCATATGTGGGAGTAAACCACTGTTTGGGCACACGTCGGGCTTGGAATAAAGGGAGCACTGTTTGACTTTTTGAACGCAAAATTTGCAGGAATCAATGGTGGCGCCATATCGCGTATGGAGACCCCCTGATGTACCTAAATAGTGGAAACCCCTCAATTCTAACTCCAACCCTAACCCCAACACACCCCTAACCCCAACCCTAACCTCTACACACCCCTAACCCTAATACAAACCCTAACCATAACCCCAACACACCCCTAACCCTAATCCCAACTCTAACCATAAACCTAACCACAAGCCTAACCCTAATCCCAACCCTAACCCCAAAACACCCCTAACGCTTATCCTAACTCTAACCTTAACCACAAACCTAACCCTAACCACAAACCTAACCCTAATCCCAACCCTAACCCTAATTCCAACCCTAACCCTAGTTCTAACCCTAGTTCTAACCCTAAGGCTGGGTTCATATTGCGTTTTACCAGCCAGTTCAACACGTAGCGTTGACGGGCTGGTAACGGTATAGCATAACGCGATCGCGTTATGCTATACCCGCTAGTGCAGAGGAATCAGCGATGATTCATCTGTGCTAGCGGTGATGGAGCCCAGAGCTGCAGCCTGCGTCCAAGGCTCCGTCACTGAATGACACGTCGCGAACGCATGCCGCTTCATGGCATGCGTTGCGATGCGCACACAAATGGGGTGAATGGCAGTGTTAACGGACTGCGTTACACCGCGTTATACCGCGGTGAAATGCAGTCCATCTAACGGACTGCCATAATGCAATATGAACCCAGCCTGACCCTAAGGCCCCGTGCACACGTTGCGGATTCACTTGCGGATTTTTTAAAATCCGCAGGTAAAACTACCTGCCTTTTACCTGCGTATTTAGCACGGATTTGCTGCGGTTTTTCTCTGTGGTTTTACGCCTGTAATGGAATAGGTGTAAAATCGCTGCAGAATCCGCACAAAGAATTGACATGCTGCGGATTTAAAACCGCAGCAAATCTGCGCTGAAAAATCTGCAGCATGTGCACAGCGTTTTTTTTTTACCATTTATTTGCATTGTACTGTACATGGTTTCTGGATCTGCTGTGGATCCGCAGCGCCAAATCCGCTGCGGATCCGCAGCGAAATCCGCTGCGGATCAGCAGCGAAATCCGCAACGTGTGCACAGGGCCTAATAGGAAAAAAAAATAAATTCTTTATTATTTGTCCCTACCTATGACAGGGGGGTTCACTTACTTTTTTTTATTTTGATCACTGTGACAGTTTATCACAGTGATCAAAATAAATTTTTTGACTCTGCAGGGCGCACTGCGCATGCGCCGGCCGGCGGGCGCACTGCGCATGCGCCCGCCATTTTCCAAGATGGCGGCACCCATAAAGAATCCCGGGCAGCCGCCGGGAAGGATCCAGGGACATCGGTGGACCGGGAGAGGTGAGTATGGGGGTCGGAAGTGAGGGGGGGGGGGGGATCGGAAGGTGGGGGCAGCGGAGGCCAGGACGAGGGGAGCTTTTAGTGACGGCGGTGACCGACCGCTGCCATCCTTCGGTGGCGGCGGCCGATCGCCGCCGTGAATCCTGGTGGGGGGGTCAGGGCTCGGTGTCCAGCCATGGCAGATGCTATTGCAGCATCGGCCATGGCTGGATTGTAATATTTCACCAATCATATTTGGTGAAATATTACAGATTGCTCTGATTGGCTGTTTCACTTTTAACAGCCAATCAGAGCGATCGTGGCCACGGGGGGGGGGTTTAAGCCAACCCCCCTGTGGTGAAGCACAAAGGGTCCTGTGCCTGCGGGTCGGATGACCTTTCAGTGACCCCGGTCTCCCGACCCGCAGGAACGCGATCCTTTCATGACGCCACATAGGCGTCATGGTCGGATTGGCACTGACTTTCATGACGCCTACGTGGCGTCACAGGTCGGGAAGGGGTTAAACACAGAGGATAAGAAAGCTTCTTCTGTAGCTCTAAACGCTGCGTTTGTAGAGGCCATGGACATGTCTGAGTCAAACAAAAGGAGAAAGCCAGACAAAGACGCTTCAGCAGATGATTCTGACTCTGGCACTTTTTCCGAGGACACTTCCCCAAACGGAAGACCATCTTTCCCAAAAGAGACCATCATATGCCACAATATCAAGTAGAGAATACAAGCGCTAGCGAGGATTTTCTACTTAAAATCACCGACCTCATTGATAAAAGACTTAAAGCAGGTTTTGAACAATACCAAAATTTGTTTATTGAAGTCTGCCAGGGCATTACCCAAAAACTAGAATTAAGCGAAAAAAGAATCACCAAGGTTGAAAACAAAAATATAATCTTACAAAACAGAACATTGAACTAAAAACCGAAATTAACAGCCTAAAGTCTAAGTTAGCAGATCTCGAGGACAGGAGTAGGAGAAACAACTTGAAAATTCGAGGAATTCCAGAAGACATTCCATAATCGGACTTATCTGATTACGCCAAAAGCCTGTTCAAGAAAGCCATTCCCTCTCTGACGAATATGGAACTCAGCATTGATAGACTCCACAGACTTCTGCGGCCCGCAGGTGTCCTGCCAGATAAACCAAGGGACACAATTCTAAGGATTCACTTTTTCAGTACGAAAGAAAGAATCCAAAATTTTGTGAGAGACAGGGGCACCTTTCCAGACCCATTCAACAATGTAAAGATCTTCGCGGATTTCTCCAAACACACAATTGATACCCGCAAGTCTTTCAGGGAAGCAATCTCCTCCCTGAGAAAGAGGGGGATCCAGTACAGATGGGGCTTCCCAACTAAATTGTTGATTCTTCATAAAGGGAAAACCATCCCCTTGAACAGTCCAAGAGAAGCATTGGATTTTCTTAGCTCTCTCCCGGGAGGGATTAACTCTTAGAGATAGGGAGTGAGGCATTGATTCTGGTTTCATGTCTCTCTTTCTGTTTAAGGCTAAGTGCACACATTCAGGAATATTTGCGTTTTTTTCGCGTTTTTTCTGCGATTTTCCGCGGTAAAAACGCGAAAAAAACGCAAGCATTAAGCATCCTATACATGTTAATTGATTCCGCATGTTTTGGCCACATGTTGCGTTTTTTTCCACGAAAAAAACGCTTCGTAGAAAAAATAGCAACATGTTCATTAATTTTGCGGAATGTAAGCGGTTCATGTGCGGTGGTACCCAGGGTCTGGAGGAGAGGAGACTCTCCTCCAGGCCCTGGGTACCATATCCCTGGTAAAACAATAATTAAAATAATAAATAATGACATTCTCACCTTCCGGCGGCCCCCGCAGCCTTCCCGCCTTCAGCGACGCTCCCGGCAACTCCCGGTCCCAAGAGTCCTTTGCGAGAATCACCCAGATGGCGTAGCGGTCTCGCGAGATGCTACGTCATCGGTGTGATTTGTCGCAATGCATCCTTGGGACCGCGAGTTGCCGGGAGCGTCGCTGAAGGCGGGAAAGCTGCGGGGCCGCCGGAAGGTGAGAATATCATTATTTATTATTTTTTTTTATTATTTTTACATTAGATCTTTTTACTATTGATGCGACATAGGCGGCATCAATAGTAAAAAGTTGGTCACACGTGTCAAACACTATGTTTGACTCGTGTGACCAACCTGTCAATCAGTTTTCCAAGCGATGCTACAGATCGCTAGGAAAACGCTAGCATTCTGCAAGCTAATTACGCTTGCAAAACGCTATTATTCTGGCGGGAATACGCTTACAAAAAACGTGCGTATTTCCCGTGGGAGAAGTGCGGGATTGCCGCGGAAATTTCCGCGGCAATTCCGCAACGTGTGAACTTAGCCTTATACTTATCTTACAGGCAGTTCTCCCTGCTATAATTCATAACCAATCTTCGCAGTTATGTATACCCTTCTGTTCCTATTACAGTCTCTAGTAACTGTTAGAAAGGGAAATTTGTGGGCTCAAATCATACGAACTTTACCCACAACAGGAGAGATCTCACGGAGGGTGTTGATCCTCCAGGAGAACGCCTTAACCTGAAGTTATATTGCTAATATTTTGAATTCTTGTTTCTGAACTTGTAATTGAATTCTCTTATTGCTATTTGAATTTTGCTGTTTAATTGTATATATTTGTAATTCTACTTCTCTTTCTTTGTCCTGGTTCTACCCACAACTTTGTACTCATTTAAACCAATGAACCTAAAAATCTTGTCTTGTAACGTCAGAGGTCTCAATAGTCCTTGGAAGAGGTATACCACTTGGAAAGAGGTTAGACAAAGTCATGCCGACATTATATGCCTCCAAGAAGTAAAATTCGCTTGTGATAATCACCCCGGATTCTCTCACAGAAATTTCCCTCATGTTTTTATGTCTCTAAATTCGAGGGAGAAAGCCGGGGTTATTACCGCTATTAGAGACAATGTCTCGTTTCAATTGATAGAGGAGATTGATGACCCCGAAGGCAGATTCCATATTCTAATCTACCTCCTTAATAATAAAATTTGTAATATTGCAAATCTATATACACCTAACCAGAGACACTTGATCTTCCTAGAAAAGCTACTGAAAACAATTCAAACTCACAGGAAAGGAGAGTTGTTTCTGGTGGGGGATTTCAACAGTGTCCCAGACGGACGTATGACTGGATCCTTAAAAATGAGCTTTATGACGCATCCCGATGTCTAAATTCCTCTTCCAGGGAGTACACCCATTATTCGTGTGTACACAAAACTTTCTCTTGAATTGATTTATTTTTGACTGACGTTTTCTCCCTCTCCAGAGTTAAATCTGTTTCTATTCTTGATAGGTCCATCTCAGACCACTCACTGGTCCTGATAGAAATCGCACTGGGACCCCACAATAGGGATGTATTTCTGTGGAAATGCAACTCTATTCTCATAAAAATAGCAGAATACAAAAAACGGAACTAGAAGAGGCCATTAAACATTACTTCACTGAAAATAAATCAGATGAAATAGACCCCTTCATAATTTGGAACGCCCACAAGGCAGTCATTAGAGGAAAACTAATACAAATTTCCTCAAGATACAACCGGGAAAAAAAGAGAAAAAATAAAAAACATCCAGCTTCATATAAAATCCAAAGAGGACCTCTTGGCTAATCTCCCTTCACCTTCCCCAACTATCCATTTAGAAATTCTTGAGCTCAGACAAAAACTCAAAACAGCCATACTTGCTGAATATGATTCAGCGATTAAAACTTCAGTTTAAGGCTTACTCTTCGCTTAATAAACCAACAAAATTCATGTTGGGGAGGTTGAAACAAGATAGTATCAAGAAAAGGGTCAATAAAATTAGAAACCATTTAGGTGACATCAAACAACATCCAAAGGATATCGCTGACACGTTCGCCGACTATTACTTTAATCTCTATAACCTTAATTCAGACCCGAAAATTACTCCCCCAAATCCCAGTGACATTAAGACCTTTTTAAATGATCTTAACCTACCTAAATTAGACCTGCTTGAATTTAACTCATTGTCGGCCCCCTTTAATTCTGATACAATCCAGAAACTAAAAATTCAAAAGTCACCTGGTCCGGATGGATTTGTGAACGAATATTATAAGACTTATGCAGAACTTTTATCCCCCCCATCTGGAACAAATTTATAACCGTGCTTCCCAATGCGGATCCTTTCCAAACGAGATGTTAGAAGCAACTGTTATTATGATACCAAAATCTAAAACTGAAGAGAAAGTTCAGAACTATAGGCCCATATCACTCATTAATGGAGATATTAAAATCTATGCGAAAATTCTAGCCGACAGACTGAAAAGCACTCTTCCCATGCTCATTAATAACGATCAGATCGGCTTTATTGAAGGCCGTCAGGCCTCGGATGGAACAAGAAGACTAATCAACACTATTGATGCAATAAAACACCTCATGTATTCCCTCTGTGGTCCTAACACTAGACGCTGAAAAAGCGTTTGATAGAGTCAGCTGGGTCTACCTCAGAGAGGTCTTGTTAAAATTTGGTTTTGATAAACTAATGAACTCTATTTTTGCCCTTTACTCTCATCCGAGTGCGAGGATATATGTAAATAATCACCTATCCAGAACCTTCCCCATTAGCAATGGTACGAGACAGGGATGCCCCCTATCACCACTGCTATTCGCCTTGGCCATAGAACCCCTGGCGGAGAGGATCAGAAGTGAGGACTCCATTTCAGGGTTCAATACCGCCACACGTCACTATAAAGTTAGTCTGTTTGCAGACGACTTATTATTAACTTTAACAAACCCCATAAATTCTATAGTCTATTTACAAAAGATATTAGACCTTTTCACCAAGATTTCGTACTTCAAAATAAACTGTCAAAAATCCAAGGCACTATACTTCAATTTAAGCGAACAGATTATCACTACTTTGCAAAGAATAACAGATTTTGTGTGGAAGGAAGACATGATTACATATCTGGGAATACTCTTTACAAAAAAAATTAATTTAACTGTTAAAGCCAACTGCAATAAAATTACCGAAACAGTATCCAATGATCTCCGAGGATGGAAGAGCCTGGGCCTGTCGTGGATAAGGAAAATCCTCGCGATTAAGTCATGCATCCTCCCAAAAATCTTATATTTCTTTAGATCCCTACCTCTAAGCTTCCCGACACCATTTCTAGATAAATTACAAGCTACTCTGAACTCTTATCTGGAATGGGAAAAGGGCCAGAGTAGCCAAAAATATTCTGTATAAGAAGAAAGCTAACGGGGGACTTGGAGTACCAAACATTACGGCGTATTTCCAAACTAATCTAATTAAACAAAGTATATTTTGGGTTAACGAGAACCTATCTCCAGCCTGGCTAGACCTAGAAAAGGCACAAAGCAATAGCTGCCCATTAAAAGATTTTTTATTCAACCAAATTTTCGAAACTAAGGCACATAAACGACACCCCATCTTTCATGCTTTAACTTCCGTGTGGGTAAAACTCGCAAAACCCCTCAGGGGAGACAACAGATCACGTTTATTGAATAATTTTCCATTGTCCCTAATAGCTTCCAGGTATAAATTCCAGATTCCAGAGAGTTTGACCCTGGCAGGAATTAAAACAATCAAGGATATATATGATAACACCTTCATAAGATTTGCGGAATTAAGAAATAAATTTAATATTCCCTCCTCAGACTTCATATTTTTCACTATCTTAAAGGACCACACCCAAAAATTTATCCACAAGAAATCTCCCAAAGCTGAAATAATATACTTACTCCTAAATAATATAGAACATAACATTTTTTGGAGTACAAAATACCTATACAACTATATCAATAAGGACAGCCAACTCCATAAAAATGCCTACATGTCCCGATGGGAGAGAGATCTGAAGACGCCATTGAGCATAGATCAATGGGTAGAGGCAATAAAGAACACTTATAAATCCAACATCTCTATGCTTCTCCACGAATCTTACTACAAACTGTCAGCTAGGTGGTACTACACCCCCTCGAGGTTGTCACACATCAATAAAGATAATTCACCTTTATGCTGTAGGGGTTGTGGTATCCGGGCAATTTAATCCATATCTTCTGGTATTGCCCAAAGATCAGACCTCTGTGGAATCAGGTCTCTCATAATTTAAATATTCTCCTCAATAAAGGACTAACACTCACCCCCCAAACTGCCCTACTTTCCATGGACTAGGACAAAGTACACCCATCATTGAGATTAGTTGTAAGCCACACATTATTAGTTGTTAAAAATCTAATAGCTCTCTACTGGAAAGAACCAGATGTTCCTAAGTTTTCCGACGTTATGGACAGACTACATCTACATAACTCCCTGGTTATCCGAAACGCGCGTCGGGGCGGACGCGCTGGTCTGGATGTCGGATCTGCCATCTGCTCGTACCTCCTGCTCACTGGTAATTATACCGTTTGATTTCTTAATCATGGACTATGTTCCTTGTTGCAATGTTGTGAGTATGGTGGTAGCGTTGCACCTGGCAGCTTTCAATCTGTATTTCATTACAATTTAGCAGCTTGGTCTGTGTTTTTGCTTTAAATTAGATATTTACAGATTGATCATTAGCAGCATTGACAACTTTGGTTATTTACTCTGAATAGTATGGTTCATCGCAGGCAGCTGTATAATACTCTGGCTAATTAGCCATTCATGTTGAAATGTCTAAATTGACTGGTTGGTATTTTTACTGAGGCCTGATACCATATATATACATCTATGAGTTATAATAGTATCTAAACTGCTATTTTCCTATCATCCAGTCGAGTGCGTCGCTTGTGGCAGCACATATGTTGTGTGTCTCTCTACTTTTACCTTCTCATCCCACATTATTAGTTTTATATTGTGTTTAATAAAAATTGGAATTTTTTGATTAAATTAGTGCCATAGTATCATCTTTCTTGTTGAGTTTTACCTATGGTAAGCGATGATAGGCTCAATTATCCATTATAGACACAGGTGAAGTTCGATTAACTATTTATTTACTCACATCATGTGTCTAGGTCTAACGTGGTATGGTTGTATAACTCCCTGGAACTAAGGTTCGCCACAATCAATAGTTGTTTAACAAGATACAACAAAAAATGGGAACTTTGGAATTCTTTATATGGGCAATTCTCTGGAAAGTGAAACCATGGTGTCAAATTTCAAATTTGTGTTTAGAGATTGAATTTTCATTCTTTTTAGAAAGAACACACTCTAAATTAAAGGAAAAAACTATAGCCACATAAATATTGGGCAGATTGTCTTAGAATTCGCTTTGTAAACTTGAATGTTTCTTAATAGGAAAAAAACACAGAAGTATCTTATTTTGAAACAAGTTCCACCCAATAACTATCAGTTGCATTCCGTATATACCCATGTATAAGCCGAGATTTTCAGCCCATTTTTTAGGGCTGAAAGTCCCCCTCTCGGCTTATACGCGGGTCATATACGGGGGTCGGAGGGGGAGCGAGGGTGTCGGATCATACTCACCCCTCCACCGGCGCGGTCTCTGCAGCCCCCCTGCTTCTCCCCACGATCTCCGGCTCCTTCCTGCAGCTGTCACATGGCACCGCTCATTAAAGTCATGAATATGCGCATATTCATGACTTTAATGAGCGGTAGCATGTGACCGCTGTAGGAAGGAAGCGCTGCGGAGAGCGCCGGGAGAAGAGAGGCTGCAGGGACGCACGGCGGAGGGGTGAGTATAGCTATATTTACCTGTCCCCGTGCCACCGATGCGCGTCGCTCTCCTCGGTCTGACTCCTTTGGCTGACGCTGTGAATGATCAGACAGAGGGCGCGATGACGTCGTTAGTGCGCGCCCCGCCCCCTGCCATATCATTCACAGCCAGGAGTCAGACCGAGGGAGCAGCGCGCAGCGAGGACAGGTAAATATCTCAGGTGCCAGGGTCCTGAGCGAGCGATGACACCGGCACCTGTCCCCCATAGCGCGCCGGTGTCCCCGCCTGCTCAGGACACCGGCACCTGGCCCCCAGCGACGAGAGGTGAGTATGTCATTTTTTTATTTTTTATTTTTGCAGCAGCATATGAGGCCTATACTATGGGGCATAATCTGGAGCATATGGGGGCATAATCTGGAGCATATGGGGGCATAAACTGTGGAACATATGGGGCATAATCTGGAGCATATGGGGGCATAAGCTGTGGAA
This sequence comes from Oophaga sylvatica, assembly GCA_033576555.1. Classification (NCBI taxonomy): domain Eukaryota; kingdom Metazoa; phylum Chordata; class Amphibia; order Anura; family Dendrobatidae; genus Oophaga; species Oophaga sylvatica. Next base: position 918,770,057 of record JARQOD010000001.1, on the reverse strand, counting down.
CATATGGGGCATAATCTGGAGCATATGGGGCATAACTGTGGAACATATCGGGCATAATATGGAGCATATGGGGCATAATCTGGAGCATATGGGGCATAATATGGAGCATATGGGGGCATTAACTGTGGAACATATGGGGCATAATCTGGAGCATATGGGGGCATAATATGGGGGCATAATCTGTGGAACATATGGGGGCATAATATGGAGCATATGGGGCATAATCTGTGGAACATATGGGGCATAATCTGTGGAAAATATGGGGGCATAATCTGGAGCATATGGGGGCATAATCTGTGGAGCATCATATGGGCATAATCATTTTTCACTCTAGGCTTATACGCGAGTCAATAAGTTTTCCCAGTTTTTTGTGGCAATACTAGGGGGGTCGGCTTATACACGGGTCGGCTTATACATGAGTATATACGGTAACTATTTATTTATGATGAAAGACACATCAGTTCACTACAAATTGCACACATGAAAGAATGGGTAGTTGCATTCTTGAACACTTGAGACTATACTTTAAATTCCACATTTCATTGTCCCGTGCATCACGCAAAATCTTCATTTTTTTCTTCTTGTGCAAATAAAAAGTACATACATATTATTAAATATTGAAATACACTTTCAAAACAGAGTAATAACTAAGATAATATAATTGAAATAATTCCCATACGGTCCAGTGAGAAACAAAAAACAATATATCATGTGTCCCGTGCATCACGGCTCAAAGCACATTATCTTCAAACTTGTACTGTCCTCTTGAGTTCACCAGGACTGGAGTTGTTGTTTTCTTTAGAATTTGTCCTTCTGAGTAAAGTAACTTATCAGCCTTCACTGGCTATTTCCAGTAGGTAGTTTTACCTGCTTGTACCATGATGGATATCTCATATTCATTCTCTACTCTTCCCATTATTTCACCAGGATAGTTTCCCATCATACTTGACTATGACCCAGTCACCTGTTGTATAGCAGGCTGAACTAGCTGCATTCATTTCTACTCCAGGGCTAAGAGCATTCTTAAAAGCAAGCAAACATTTATTTGGAGAAGCTTTAAGTATATGCATGGACTTAATCCCTGGAATTGTGACACTTTTCCAATTTCTGTCTCTGGAAATGTCTTGGTAATTTATTAAGAAAACTCTTGTCTTTGGCATTAGTTCTTTTACTAATTTTGAAAAGTCTGAAGCATTTTGCACAATTGGTGCTGATGCAGATTTACTCATAACATGACTGCGAAGGAGAGATTTGGCTCGGCCACAAACGCCATCTACTATCCCCTTCCTGTGAGCTGTAGCAAAAACTTCCAAGCGAATGGCTTTCTGTACTTAAAGCCGAATTCTTCTAAAAACTCAGTCATGAATCTGTTTTTGAATTCTGAAGATGGGCCATCAGACCATATGACCTCATCAATGTCTGGAATAGCATCTGGTTTCGGTTCAACAATATCATACAGTGCACTGATGAAGCAAGCAACAGTATTTTTCTCTTTATATCTGAACATATATGTTTGGCAGTTGCCATTGAAAGTTGTAGCTGCAGTAAACAATGTTACACTCCCTCTACTCCATAGAGCACTCTGAACTTCACTTTGATATTCACAGCTATAGTTCATTGCAAAATCAATTTGCATTGTACGGACTTGTGGGTTGACTTTGTCTTTAGCAAATTCATTTGCCTGAATATGTTTAGTATCCAAGTGATGAGCCATATACTTGAAACTTTCCTGCGCTAATTCTTGCAGTTCAGCAGCGCAGCCCTCTTTAAGAGAGCAATGAATCCTGTTCTCACTTGAGTTCTCCCATTCTCTCCACCATACATTTTGAGGAGATCAAGTTCTGTGTTGAGCTTTACTCCAGAGCTGCATACATCACATAAACCAGTCCAACAATTAGAATTCTCATTAGAGTTGCATAGCGTTTTTTCCCAAAGAGATTTTGAATCATAGGGTATTTTTAAACCTTGCAATTTCAAAAAGAAATGTCCACAAGTCAGACATTTGCATTGATCAGCTGGTGTATCATGTAGGAGGAGAACATTAGCTGGCCGAAGTTTACAAAATGTAGAAAACCCCACTTCAATTTCAGTAAAGGTATCACAAAATACTGTATAAGCTTCCCTCAGACTAACAGTCAAGTAGTATTTCCTTTCTTTGGTTTTCTTTCCATTTTTCCAAATATTCATCTCATCTTTCATTCCTGATGCAGTGTAAACAATATCTGGTTTGTTATAAAATTGAATAACCATCTCCTGCACTTCAAGCCTAGAACTAAGTGTTTGTTTCTTTGGTGTTTCCAAATTTAAACCTATGTCTGCAACAAGTTTTGCAAGCACTGCTTTCTTTTTTGAAGAAGATTTAGGTAGTGCATTACAGGTTTTTTTTAAGCCTTTCCAAATGCCTGGGCCGAGCGATAAGTTCCACTTGAAGTTGATGGGACTGCAGTGCTGGTAGTATGTTCCCTTACATTATCTGATTTTTTTCTCTTCCTGTATTTAGCCTTCCTTAACCTCTCTTTCCTTCTCAAAATTTGTAGATCAACTGTATTTTGATTTTCCTTTTCTAGTTTACGTTTTTCTCGCATTCGAAGTTTATTGCTCTCTCGCACTTTATCTGCATTTCTTATCCTGTACTGCTTAGCCCTTTCTTTGTCACTGACATTTATTTTCCCCATGCTCTGAAAAATACAAACCAATTAAAACTACTTTTACATTATCTTAAAAAAATTAGAATATTACAGAATACCTTTGGGTTCCCTTCAGGGCTGTGGAGTCAGTAAGTCACAGTTGCGACTCCGACTCCTGGATCTTATCAGGTTCCGGCTCCGACTCCTTCATAAATGGCCAATTCGTAACAGTAAATTTACTGTTGTAAAATATTAACATCGTGCTTATTCAGTTTCTCACCATCATATTATAAGTAATCAGACCACTTAGAGCAAAAACTATATTTATTAGAATACAATTAGAATATAGCAAATAACTTTTCTAAACTCTTGTAAGTAAATATGCAATAAACACTGTTATGCAGTTAAAGGGAATCTGTCACCCTAAATTGGCGGGATATTTAAATGATGGCAGTCAGGTCAGATGGGCGGTGTTTTGGGTACTTGCCTTAACATGTTGTTCGCCGCTGTCTCCATTATTTCTGGGAATTGTAGTCGTTGCCCTCCATATAACGCCCTGCGCATTGCAATCTTGAATAGCAACTGCGCAGTAGTGCTTTCAAGATTGCAATGCACAGGCGCATTATATGGAGGGCAACGACTACAATTCCCAGAAATAATGGAGACAGCGGCGAACAACATGTTAAGGCAAGTACCCAAAACACCGCCCATCTGACCTGACTGCCATCATTTAAATATCCCGCCAATTTAGGGTGACAGATTCCCTTTAATAAAAAGAAATCTATAAATTTGTCCTCAGAAAAAGTATTGCCTCTGTCAGATCCTCCTTCATGGATGCCCTCAAATCTGATCTAATTATTTTGAGAGCAGAGAACAACCTCTCTACACTAACTTGGGTTGGTGGCAAAGCAGTAACCACTCGGGCAACATCTCTGACAATGTCAGGATACAGAGGAATCGTTTGTTGCACTGTTATTTTTGATGAACGGTCAAATTTCTCAATTTCTTTTAGTGCACATGAAAAATTCTGCTGAAATGTACTGGCTGTGTTCTTTGATGGGGATGACTCTTCTTCTATGCGGGAACTCTTTGCACGGTCCTTGTGATCCAAATATTTTTCGAAATTAAATTCGATAGAACATAAATTGATAGAACATATATATTTGAGTAACATTTATAAAATTCATATGAAAGTTCAATTATGAAATATTAATAAATTTTTTTTAAAGCTGGAGTCGGAGTCGGTACATTTCTACCGACTCCGACCAAAACGAACTCCGACTCCACGACTCTGACTCCACAGCCCTGGTTCCCTTACAGGCATCAACCATCGGCAGAAATTGGTGCTGCCGGCGATTGATGCGTTATCTGCCTGTTAGTGTGCGCTCACACACCTGGCACCGAGCGATAAGTCACTCAATCAACTTACAAGTGCTGCTGCTAATCAGTTGTTCTTGGGGGGTGTTGCTATGTTAGCTAAGAGCCAACAAGCCATAGGACCTTTGGTGATGTCATGGGTCATGTGAGCGATTTGATTGGCTCAAAAGGGTCATGTGCCGCTTTCAGCCAATGAAATCGCTCATGTGACCCATGACATCACCAGGTCCTCCAGTCTCTTAAGAGCTAAAAGCGCGGAGAGTTCTGCTGTCGATTATCTTCTAAAAAAAAATATCGCCCAACAACCTATCCCATTCATAATGAGATAAGACACACTTGTGATTTTTTGGCTCTGCGTCAATGGAGAGAGAAAAAAATCATCGGCATGTCCTATCTTTCGGCTAGAATCGCTGCCCCTGTAGCTAACACAATTTGAACAATTTACTGAATAATCACCAGAAAATTGTCAAAACCCAGAGATCGCATGCGATAAAGCGGTGTGAAAATCGCAATCACCTGTGTGCATTAACCCTTAGAGCGTGAGTACCTGATATCTTAATTCCACAACTCATAACATCGAGACAGCTGCTTGTTGCAGCCTGTAAGGGATAAAACACACATTTCGGTTCGTCCAAAAATCGGGAGCATGTCCGAATTTAATTAATTCGTCCGAAAATACATTTTTAACTCTGTTTAACCCCATTCATACACAGTTTGAATGGGGAGCTATTCTTCACAGAAATTCGCATGCATTAATGATGCAAAATTCTGACACACACATAGGGCAGTGTACAGAATTCGTTATAGCCCTAACCCCCTTGAAACCCATAGGTTTCAATGGTGTCCGATACTGCGCCGAAATTCGGTTCGAATTTCTGATCGAAAATCGGAACGCACTTCGCCAGTGTGTTTTAGTCCTAAGGGTGCCCTTAGTTACTTATCCACCTGAAACTTTCCTCTTTGTTCAGATTTCCTCCAAAAAAAATAGCTAATCAGTTGCAATATGGAAAATAAAATAACAATATAACCTATAGGCAGACGACAACTGATGAAGATAAAATGTCTCATCCATCATACATGAAATGTATCATGTAGGTAGTGTGACAACTGAAGGGAAAAAAATGTCCTGTGCATCACACACAAAATGTCCCGTGCATCACATTCACAATTAGTCATTTTTTAGTGTATATTTAGGAATTTTTTAAAAAAGGTTAACTATCATTGCAGTCCAAGGCTGAATATGGCTGTGAAAAGCTTCTTCAAATCACAGAAGTAATGAATTAAAGCAAGTAATAAGCTTCTAGCTCATTTCTCTGAGTCCCGTGCATCACGCATATTTTATGTATTTTTTAACATTCCTTTTTTGATATAAGAATTTTTCTTTTCCTTAAAATGGAATAACAGGAAGGTGTAATAACTAGTAAAAGTGATTAATCAGTAGACATAAAATAATCTAGGATGTTATATTCATTTAATTACATGTGAATGTCCCGTGCATCACGCAGAGAATCACCCATATACCAGACCTTAATAATGCTGAACTCCCATACCAGTGGTAGATACCAGGACTTCTTTTCTTTCGCTTCCTATTCTCTCTCTTTCCCACTTTTGCTTTCATTGTTATAGTATAGTTAATAATAGGCTTTACATGACACACTTGCTGTAACTGATATAGATCATTGTCACGACTGCTTGTAATATAAGTTATGAGTTCTCTAACTTTAATTTTGTTTATCTCTTCCCCCTTTCAATTACCCTCCCTTCCCTTTACTTTCCCTACACTTTAAAATCAATAAATATATTTGAAAACAAAATAAAGGGACATTAGAGGGCTTTTTGTATCTCAAAGATCCTATCCCAATATGTAATAGGTGTAGTAATATTAGTAAATACCTCCAATTAGAAATGTACTTTAGTTCTTCTGATTCGCTATATTGCTTAACCCATGTGCAGAGCATTGCAGTTACTTAGGTATCCATGGTTATGACCACTAACAACTATCACTGTGTGAGTGGTCATAACTATGTAACTGTAATGGGGTAAGCAATGTAGCTTATCAGAAGAACTATACAACATTTCTAATTGGAGGTATTTGCTAATATTATTACACCTACTACATATTGGGATAGAATCTTGGAGAAGGGAATACCCCTTTCAGTGAGATCAGGGTATATATATTGCAGTGCTGTCCCATAGTCAGCAGTGTTGGTATGTAGTCACCAGGCACACACTATATGGACAATTGCATCAGGGCTCATCTCTTAATCAATTAAGCCCTTAGTGACAAAGCCAATTTGCAGCTTAATGACCGGGCCAATTTTCACAATTCTGACCGCTGTCACTTTATGAGGTTATAACTCTGGAATGCTTTAACGAATCCCGCTGATTCTGAGATTGTTTTTTCGTGACATATTGTACTTCACGTTAGTGGTAAAAAAATTTTATATGACTTGCTTTTATTTATGAAAAAAACGGAAATATGGCAAAAATTTTGAAAATTTAGCAATTTTCAAACTTTAAATTTTTATGCCCTTAAATCAGAGAGATATGTCACACAAATTTCTTAATAAATAACATTTCCCACATTTTTTTTGTTACGAAGTTATAAGGGTTAAAAGTTGACCAGTGATTTCTCGTTTTTACAACAAGATTTTTTTTTTTCGGGACCACATTACATTTGAAGTCGCTTTGAGGGTCTATATGATAGAAAATACCCAAAAGTGACACCATTCTAGAAACTGCACCCCTCAAGGTACTCAAAACCACATTCAAGAAGTTTATTAACCCTTTACGTGCTTCACAGGAACCGAAGCAATGTGGAAGGAAAAAATTAACATTTAACTTTTTTTGCAAAAACTTTACTTCGGAACCAATTTTTTTTATTTTCACAAGTGTTAAAAGAAAAAATGAACAAAATTTGTTGTGCAATTTCTCCTGAATACGCCCATACCCAATATGTGGGGTAAACCACTTTTTGGGCGCACAGCAGAGGTCGCAAGGGAAGGAGCGCCGTTTGACTTTCTCAACGCAGAATTGGCTGGACGCCATGTCGCGTTTAGAGAGCCCCTGATGTGCCTAAACAGTGGAAACCCCCAACAAGTGACCCCATTTTGGAAACTAGACCCCTTAAGGAACTTATCTAGATGTGTGGTGAGCATTTTGAACCTCCAAGTGCTTCACAGAAGTTTATAACGTAGAGCTGTGAAAATAAAAAATCATTTTTTCCACAAAAACGATCTTTTCACCCCAATTTTTATTTTCCCAAGGGTAACAAGACCCCAAAAGTTTTTGTGCAATTTGTCCTGAGCATGCTGATACACCATATGTGGGGGTAAACCACTGTTTGGGTGCATGGCAGAGCTTGGAAGGAAAGGAGCGCCGTTTGACTTTTTCAATGCAGAATTGGCTGGACGCCATGTCGCGTTTGTAGAGGCCCTGATGTGTCAAAACAGTGGAAACCCCCCACAAGCGACACCATTTTGGAAACGAGACCCCTTAAGGAACTTATCTAGATGTGTGGTGAGCACTTTGAACCTCCAAGTGCTTCACAGAAGTTTATAACGTAGAGCCGTGAAAATAAATCTTTTTTTTTCCTCAAAAATGATTCTTTAGCCCGCTATTTTTTTATTTTTTCCCAAGGGTAACAGGAGAAATTGGACCCCAAAAGTTGTGAAATTTTTTCTGAGTACGCTGATACCCCATATGTGGGCTGGAACCACTGTTTGGGCGCATGGGAGAGCTTGGAAGGGAAGGAGCGCCATTTTGTAATGCAGACTTTGATGGAATGTTCTGCGGGCGTCATGTTGTGTTTGCAGAGCCCTTGATGTACCTAAACAGTAGAAACCCCCTGCAAGTGACACCATTTTGGAAACTAGACCCCCCCAAGGAGCTTATCTAGATGTGTGGTGAGCACTTTGAACGCCCAAGTGCTTCACAGAAATTTATAAACACAGAGCTGTGAAAATAAAAAATAATTTTTTTCCTCAAAAATGATTTTTTTAGCCAGCTATTTTTTATTTTCCCAAGGATAACAGGAGAAATAAGAACCCCAAAATTGGTGTGCAATTTGTCCCGAGTACGCTGATACCCCATATGTTGGGGTAAACCACTGTTTGGGCGCACTGCAAGGCTCGGAAGGGAGGGAGCGCCATTTGACTTTTTGAACGCCACGTCGTGTTTGGAGACCCCCTCATGTGCCTAAATAGTGGAAACCCCTCAATTCTAGCTCCAACCCTAACCCCAACACACCACTAACCCTAATCCCAACCCTAACCCTAACCCTAATCCCAACCCTAATTGTAACCCTAATCCTAATTGTAACCCTAACCCTAATTCCAACCCTAATTATAACCCTAAGGCTAGGTTCATATTGCGTTTTACCAGCCCATTCAACACATAGCGTCGACGGGCTGGTAACGGTATAGCATAAAGCGATCATGTTATGCTATACCCGCTAGCGCAGAGGAATCAGCAGATGATTCATTTGCGCTAGCGGTGACGGAGCCCACACGCTGAAGGCATCGTCCGAGGCTCCGTCACTGAATGACGGAACGTCGCGAACGCATGCCTCTTTACAACACTAGGCGTAGGATGGAGCCACCACCAGTGGCCTCTGGGTGGACGGATCACACTTTGCTTCTCTATCTGGCATCTGATGGATGAGTCTGGATATGGCGAATCCAGTATAAGGTTACCTGCCTCACTGCATTGTGCCAGCTATAAACTTTTCTGCAGGAGCAATAATGCTCTAGGGTTGTCTTTCAGGAGTTGGCCCAGGACCTTCAGTTCCAGTGAAATTAATTCTTAATGCTTCAGCATACAAGACATTTTGGACAAATTGTAGCTTCCAACCCTGTGGGAACAGTTTTGGGAAGGCCCTTTTCTGTTCCAGCATGACTGTGCCCCAAGCAAGGTCCATAAAGACATGATCTCCACCCAATTGAACACCTTTGGGATGAACTAGAATGGAAATTGCAGACCAGGCCCTCTCTTCTGTGCCTGACCTCACAAATTCTCTTGTGGATGAATGGCCAAAAATTCCCACAGACACCTCAAAACTCTTGTAAAAACATTCTCAGAATATCA
>JARQOD010000001.1:918678150-918760868 GCA_033576555.1 Oophaga sylvatica | reverse complement strand
GGTAAGAACTTACCTGTAAAATCCTTTTCAGCGAAGGAAGGGAGACACAGCTCCCTCCCATGGCAGAAGTGTGTTGTTGTGTTTTCAGATGCGGCGTGACCCTTCTCTGATAGTGATTATCTGGGCTGAGGTCGACGCGCTAAGGCTCTGTTCCAGCATTGCCAGCTCATCGCAGTGGTCAGGTTCAGTGAGTAGTACCTGGACTGTGTGGTTGTTTCGGCTATATGCATAACCTGTCTTCTTGTTTTTTCTCTGAAGTCCTTCAGAAGGGGTTATGTTGCTACGCTGGTGATATTTGCTCTTCCTTAAGCTTGGGTACGACTGGAGAGCTGGAGTAGGAGGAGCCCTATATAGCTGGAGGGGCCGGCCAACACTTTTTAATCTGAGGTGTGTTATCCTATGTGGGCTCCTCCTACCCACTAGTAATGACTAGTGTGTCTCCCTTCCTTCTTCGCTGAAAAGGATTTTACAGGTAAGTTCTTACCAAAATCTGTGTTTTGTACGTATCTAAAAAGATGGACTCTTTCACATAACCCAAGGCTGAGCCTGGATGTGATGTCCCCGCCACTACAGCTGGCACTAATGCTGCTGCATGGTTTTGGGTGAGCACCAATCTGTAGGTGTGTAATCCTGGCACCCGCTCCGGTGTGTACATGAATCGGCCACCATGCTGTTCCAGGGGGAGTCCTGGCTTTTTTTTTTTGCTTTTCCATGTTGTAGCTGTAGGATTTCCCCTCGCGATGAGCTGACAACATTCCTGGGTTACTAGTCAGATATTTCCTGCGTTCATTGTTCTTGGATTATATTTGGGCTCTGACTAATGTGAATTGTGTGTAATCTGCAAAGGGTGTAAAGTGAAGAGTTTGCTCCCCGCAGTCCAGCAAAGACGTGATTTCCTGCGGCTCCAGGGTTTACCATCCTATGACTCACTGGCCATGTGCCTCTGAGTTTTGGAGGACACGTGCTGCTGCGTCTGTAGAACTGACACATGTGGCCGCTTAGCGTAGGGTCGGGTCATAGTACGTGCGCCCCGCTCACATGGCACTAACTGGGGCCATAAAGGCTCCTGGCCTCCTTCAGGCAGGTATGGATGATGGGTGCCAGCACAGGGAGATACATGGCACAAAATGCCCGCCCTCTTCCTATGAAGTATACGTCAGGAGATTTTCCCGGTATACAAGTCAAATTAAAGACCCAAATGTGATGTGATCGGATCCTAAAGCACAGGTCCCATCTCCAGCCTGCCGTGTGTGCGGGCATTATACCACGGAACAGCGAGCTTCGCCCCTTTTAAGACGTCTCCCAGCTGTCTGTATCTAAAGCACGGCGTGCGAGATCCCAGGAGCGAGAAGTCGATTCACACGTTATCTGGGTCAGGTACCGACATTAGGAACCCCTGATTTTCTCAGCCGCTTCTTCCTATGAGGAGCCTCAGGCATTAGTATCCGGACGACATATATTATCAGTCTCCAGCACGTGCGTCATCCTCCCATCTGACCGCGCTGCTTAATCGGCTTTCGTCCTGAACGTCTGATCCTGACTGACTTCCATCTCCAAGACAGACACTATAATACTCCAGTGCCAACCATCAGACCTGCGAACAGATGCGTCCGGAGGCTTAGACATATGTCACAGGTGTAATCTGACATCTGATAATCCAGAAAATCCAAATCCAGGGCTGTGTTAGCTGCACACCCTGATATTGGAAATGCGTAATTAAAGGGCCGTTCCTATTAGATCTGTGAGGATCCACCGCTCTGCACGCGCATCAATCAGCTGTTTTAAAGTAATACCATACATCATGAAGGAATTAGTTTTTTATGTTTAGATGTATTTTTTCGTCATTATCTGTATTGCAAAAAAAAGACAAATCTTTCAATTTTCACACTTAAACTATCTCATTCTTCTTGTTCTTTTCAGAAGTCAGATCGGATATCTTGCTCATCAGAAATCGTGTAGCTGCCATATGCAAATCATCCCGGGAGTGTCGGTGCGGAAGGATGGCTTCTTCCAATCACACGGTCATGCCCCCCATGCACTTCCACACTGATTTGCATATGGCCGCCACTAGATTTCTCATGTCTAGTATATAGGGTCATTAATAGTATATATTAAGCCATACCATACCATAGTGCCATATGTAAAAATCTGCTGACAGGTTCCCTTTAATGGGATCACTGTAGGAGAAATGCTGCATGAATCCTTCATGATGCCCCTGACCTAGCTATAGCTTACCTTCTCCTCCTACAATGATACTGATGATGATTACTCAGCTCTTCTACATAATGATGATCTAGAAGATAAAATAAACATGCACACAGCGTATGTTATATTGTTGGAAATAAGACCTAGGTGCAACAAGTACAACCTTTCTCCACAATTGTAGATTGTCTCTAAATTAGCTATAACCCGCAATGTTATGTGTACTCAGGAAATCCTCCAGCCCTTTTTTAAAAGCTGTTATATTGTCTGCCATTACTACCTCTTGTGGTCGGGCATTTATAATGTCTGTAAAGCGCGGTGGAATTAATGGTGCTATATAAGTGAGTAAAATAAAGAGGTAACAGTACGTTGGGATCTCTGAATTTTATCGCTTTTTATACATCCTAAAATCTTGTTTGCTTTTGCGGCTGCTGCTTGACATTGAGCACTGCTGCACAGATTACTTGTAACCAGAATACCCAAGTACTTCTCCTGTTCTTTAGTCCCCAGCATGGTCCCATTTAATGTATCTGCAGCAATAGGATTACTCCGTCCTAGGTGCACTACTTTACATTTATCTACATTAAACCTCATTTGCCAAGTGTTTGCCCAATCAGACAGCTTGTCCAGATCGTTTTGTAATATTGTACGGTCAGTCAGATTTTAATATCCTACACAGTTTGGTGTCGTTCTTTTATATACATGGTAGCTATTTCGGATGGATACCAGGATTGGAGATGGATATAAAACAAAATAAAATCTGTTTTACTTCTAAACACTCAAAATAAAGTTAAAACCGCAACATACAGTACAGCCTGGCCTTGTCAGTATGTCGTGCCCATGATACATCCTTTAGAGAGAGATCCCCTCCACTTCAGCTTGACATGTCCATATATTTCTCTGAAGTCCCCAATAATAACGATCTGTGACCCTAATTGGGGGCCTTCATTCTGTCTCTAACTTTTACAGCAAAACGTAATGGTGACCACTCTCTGCTCATTCTTCTCGACCTTTCTGCAGCTTTCGACACAGTTGACCACTGTCTCCTACTGACTAGGCTCCAGTCACTAGGTATTAAGGACACTGCTCTCTCCTGGTTCTCTTCCTATCTTTCTGACCGCTCCTTCAGTGTTTTGTTCTCTGGCTCCACGTCATCTCCTCTTCCTCTCACTGTCGGTGTACCCCAGGGCTCAGTCCTTGGCCCCCTTCTCTTCTCTCTCTACACGGCCCCAATTGGACAGGCCATCAGCAGATTTGGCTTTCAGTACCATCTTTATGCTGATGACACACAACTATACACGTCATCCCCCGACCTTACCCCCGCTGTTCTACAGAACACCACCAACTGTCTGTCCGCAGTCTCCAACATCATGTCCGCTCTCTATCTGAAACTCAACCTCTCCAAAACTGAACTTCTTCTGCTCCCGCCGTCTACTAACCTCCCTAAATCTGACATTTCCTTCTCCGTGGGCGGCACCATAATAACACCCCGGCAGCAGGCTCGCTATCTGGGTGTTATGTTTGACACCAATCTCTGCTTCACCTCCCATATACAATCTCTTGCCCGCTCTTGCCGCCTACACCTAAGAACATCTCTAGAATCCGCCCTTTTCTCACCATGGAAACAACAAAAACCCTCACTGTAGCATTGATCCACTCCCGCCTGGACTACTGCAACGCTCTATTACTTGGCCTCCCCATTACTCGACTATCCCCTCTCCAGTCCATACTTAATGCAGCAGCCAGGGTCATCCATCTGGCTAATCGGTACTCGGACGCTTCCGCTCTTCGCCAGTCCTTACACTGGCTGCCCATTCATTATAGGATCCAATTCAAAGTACTTGTTCTCACCCACAAAGCTCTCCACAGTGCAGAACCCCCCTACATCTCCTCCCTCATTTCTATCTATCAGCCTAACCGACTGCTGCGCTCAGCAAACGACTTTCGACTGACCTCTGCACTAATCCGTACCTCCCACTCCCGACTCCAAGACTTCTCCCACGCTGCGCCAATCCTCTGGAATGCTCTACCCCAAGAAATTAGGACTATCCACAATTTGCATGGTTTCAGGCGCTCCCTCAAAACATATCTGTTCAGAGCAGCCTATCACATTCACTAACCAAAGTCATTCTATGTGTAAGTGTGTGTGTATGTGTAGCCCATTCACTATCTCCATCCATCCCTCACTCCCTCAAGATGGCTGGACCATCATTGTAAATGCACCATTGTATATACACACCTGTACTTTGTATCTCCCCCACCTCATTGTAGATTGTAAGCTCTCACGAGCAGGGCGGCTTATTTTGCTTTAATTATTGTATTGTTAACGTTGTTACTTATGACTTATGTTTTGAAACTGTTAAACTGTAAAGCGCTGCGGAATATGATGGCTCTATATAAATAAAGATTATTATTATGGTAATGATTGGTTGTAAATCTGTCAAACCGCTATAGAAAGTGCTGTAAATAACCCCGCAGGGGGCTGTGATGTGGTGATAACAGATTTGCGAAGATGTTTTCCCCTTACATTTACATGGTTGCTGTCATTTCAACAAACTTTGCCTAAATAAATATACAAGAGAATATAATGAACTGTGTAATATATCTTATCAGAGAAATATGCTCCTTTCTCCACTTATGAGCCACTACTTCTCCTGCCTCCTGAACTCACTATCCACTCAGAAAAACCGACTCAAATTTGTCAAGTTACACAACCTATTAGATTGTAGGGAGAAGGAAGGATCAATCGGTGCAGTGTGAGACCAGGCAGATCCCGCTGCAGCTTCATGCACCTGATCTGACTCACTCCAGAGTGGGATTCACAGCCACACCGCTCAGTACTGATATGTAATGTACTCCATGCTGCTACAGAGAGACTGTATGGAAGACATTATATACACACACAAATTGAGAAAGATTCAGATTAGATCTAATTACACACATCTTTTCTACACAGGTTGTATTGGTGTGCTCGGCCTACAGGGGGCAGCCATGACCCCCAATGCAAAAGAATATATGTACCAGGCCGGCACTTGCCACCATAGCAGCTAGACGTCGCTCTGGGTTAGACACCAGCTCGGATAGCCTGCATTTTCATCAGTTTTCCCTTCTGCTGGCTCTATTTGTCATATAATGGGCATGGATAGTGTTGCTCCTCATGTGAATGTGCAGCGTGGTCTCTGGGTGAGGACGGCATTAGATCTGATCATTGCTGAGATCTTAGTCCTGTGTTTGGACGTGTCGGTGATTTTTCTCGTGGCAGCATGGCATTACTGTCTGATTATTAGATTGATGTAGTCTTTTTGTGCAGCTTGCGTGCAGTGATCATGGAAATGTTCTGATCTGTGATGACCTGGCGGCCTCCACAAGCGCAAGCCTTTCTATTGTTTGTAGTAAAGGCTTTTAAGGCTCCGCTTCCATTTCTTTTAGGGTGAGAGATGGAAACCAGGAAGGGGCCGCCGTGTTCTAGGTGAAGTGTGTGTATGTCTATTATCTGCTCATTATATTAATGCGGCGTTGGTATTGTCTGATGTGTTACCTTTGGGCTTTGACCGATGGTAACCTCCACGGTATCTCTGCTGGCTTTATCGCCAGCGCCATCTAGTGTTGGATTGTGTGCACTGCGGCTCGTTTTATGTTACTGTCCCAGGAGTCATACATTAATAATGTGCCGGTAATTGATTCTCCATGCTGCTCCATATAAACCATCTTGCCTGCTCTACTGGGCATCCCAGCTGTCAAAACATAGACCGGAGCCGTATGCTCATGGTTCTTGTGGGGTGCTTCATCATTTATTGAATATTTTTATGCAGTCCTATTCATTAGGATATTTGCGTTTGGTGGTCTCTTTGCATTTTTAGCACTTCTCGTGGGATTTTCTGCAGCCCCCACACACAGTACATTGTATAATCTATCAAAAAATGACAGTCTTTTCCTCCACCTATGGTTGGGATTTTAACCCTTGTTTGCCTAGATGTATAAATGTGTATTCTCTTGCACTGGTTTCGTGTATCTTCCATGTGTCCTTACAAATTCCATAGCCATGTAAACAGGGTACGGCTGTGGGTGTGGACGGACATGGGAATGTGTGGTCTGGGCCCGCTCCCCTTACTGACCAGGCTGCTCCTCCACATCTGTTATTCCTGGGTGTGCTCTAGTCGCTGACTGCCAAGAACAGCACAGATGCCGGAGCATATTGCTTACAGTAGCAGCCGTGTGTTGCCGACTGTGCCGGGGCATCTCCAGCTACAAATGCATGCTTCTGCCGATTCCTCACAATAGACAGCCGCTTGGTGGTCGTCCCGGATGTCTAGGAGAATTAATGTCCACTGCTACTTCTGCGTGACATACAGCCCTTAATAAAATATGGACAAGCGCATAAATAGCCATTCCGTAAAATGATAACTGCAGGGTTAGATGTAGGATCAATGAAATGTAACAGGATACATTTTACTACAGAATGACCTTTTATTTGATATAATGGGGTCCCCTACCCTTGGCTTGTTGCTGTCTGCTCGCCTGGCGCATTAGTGCTGGGTACAGCAGTCAGCCATGAGCATCTGCGCAGTGTTTCCTAGTCTATGGGTGTGCAAAAAAAAGACAAATCGGATCCCATACTCATCTGTGTGGCACCTGATTTTTCTGTATACATTGCCTTTATTAACCTAAGAAGCTGTATTTGATCTTGTACATTTTTTAATGTTGATGCTGAATAATGGACGTGCTACAGACGTAAAAATCGGACACACAGATGATAAAATGGATGAAAATAGCCCATTGATGAAACTGAAACTCTCGTCTGATCTCGGCCTGATGCAGACGTGCTTCTCCCGTTGCTCCCTCTTCCTTACACTCCTCCAATATGCATTTATAGAGAGAGGACAGGTTATAAGAATGGGCGCTTTCCATCATTGTTTTATTCCATCATTATTGTTTAATATTAAAGGGTTATTCCAGGTCTGCTCACAGTCACATCAGGAGGTAAATGGCACAGAACAGAAGCCATCATGTCTACAGATTCCTGTTGGGACACGTGTGATTGGCAGATTTCGTCCACCTGTCCCAGTCGTGTTCCTGTCCCAGGTAGATATCTGCAGAGAAGACATCACCACGGCAGGTAATCTTCTGATACAGAACTGAGCGGAGCCGGAATAATCCTTTAAGCAGTGATCTAATTGTATAAGAGATGCTCCATTTGGACCTTAGAAAGGGAGCCCGATTCCTGGTACTCACCCACGTCCTTGTATCTGTAGACATGCTGTCATTGGCACTGCTCGTCTCCTAATACTGAATGTAGCAGAGCTCTAACTGTCCTTCTCTCAACCCTTTAACAGCGGTTGACACATCCATCACTGGTTGCAGGCCTGTGTGGTGAACGCTCAGCCGTGTGCTCTCCATACAGCGGGTGACACATCCGTTGCTGGTTGCAGGCCTGTGTGTGGGGAACGCTCAGCCGTGTGCTCTCCATACAGCGGGTGACACATCCGTTGCTGGTTGTAGGCCTGTGTGGCAGGGTGGATTGATTTAAATCACGCCGATTTAAATCAACGATTTAAATCATGATTTAAATCAAATGATTTTTTTCTATTTAAATCAGATCGATTTAAATCGTGATTTTAATCATGATTTAAATCAAAAGATTTTTTTAATATAAATCACGATTAAATTCTAAAACTTTCAATCATTGTTCAATTAACTCCACACTTCTAGCTTGGTTTCACTTTCTGTAGCTTGGTTTCAGTTTATTTTTCCATTCAGTTGACATGCCCAAACTTGTTGGATAGTCAGTCAGCAGTACTTGGCTGTAGTAACAATCAAACTTCAGAAGTGATCTGCGTGAGCCATGGCAGGTCGTAAGAGAGACCCTATTTGGGTTCATTTTGTTGAGATGCCAGCAGAGCTTGGAAAGAAAGGTGGGAGAGCAAAGTGCAAATACTGTCAAAAGGATATCCAAGGACTTGTTTGCCGTTTGAAATCACATTATGAAAACTGCAACCAGAAGGGAAATGAAGATGTTGATAGTGATACAACTAATGTCAATGAACCCCCACAGCTTCTTATGCACCAAGGACCCTAGCACTAGTGGTAAGTCTGGCAATTACAACCTATTTTAACAGACGTTTTACTGGGATGGTTAAAGTCTATGAAAATAAAAATTTCTAGCACTAGTTCTGGAGTATAGAATTTAAATTTATGTTAAGGCAATATTTCACAGAAGATTAACGTTAAGTAAAAATAAAAGTGTGTATACGCCTATTTTTTTTTTTTATTGTAGGCTACAATTCACTTTTGAAGTCTGCCAAATTGACCATTTTTTTAAAAAAACATTTTTAAAACTTTTGTGACATAATTTTTTTCAGTTGCTCTGATATTACTAGTATTACAGCAACTTCACCGGAAACTTGAGTAGCATAACTTTTGAGACAGCCCTTATAGGACGAGGACCATTACATTGTTCAAAAAGTTTGTTTCAAAATATTTTCGTTATATTTCTTCAAATACGCAGTCGAATTATATTTTTAATTACTGTGCTTTCAGGTCAAATATGGCTTGTGCTGCACGTGACAATCAATATCTGGGTACAACTTCAACAAAGCAGCCCAACAAAAAACTTTGCGTGCAAAGTGTAGAAAAATTCCTCTTAAAGACTACGACGAGCCAGAAAGAACATTTTGATGAATTAATTGCTAAATTCATATTTGCAACCAATTCTTCTTTCCGACTAGTTGAACACCCATTGTTTGTACAAATGATCGAAGGAATAAGACCAGGCTACAAACCACCAAGTAGATTTGATATCTCAGGAAAACATCTTCAGGCTGTATACGACAAAGAAAGAGCGGCTTGTACAAATATTTGAAAGACAAAGTTGTTAACATGAGCTTGGATGGTTGGAGCAACATCCACAACGACCCCATAATTTGCACTTGTGTCACAACAGAAGATGGTGAAACTTACCTTACAGACACAATCGACACATCTGGAAATTCACATACTGCTGAATATTTACTTGAAATTGCTAAGAACTCAATTCACCAATGCCAAGAACAGTTTGGATGTAAAGTAAAGAGCTTAGTTACTGATAACGCAAGCAATGTGGCAAAAATGCGAGCGGAACTGGCCAGGGTGGATTGATTTAAATCACGCCGATTTAAATCAACGATTTAAATCATGATTTAAATCAAATGATTTTTTTCTATTTAAATCAGATCGATTTAAATCGTGATTTTAATCATGATTTAAATCACTGATTTAAATCAAAAGATTTTTTTAATATAAATCACGATTAAAATCTAAAACTTTCAATCATTGTTCAATTAACTCCACACTTCTAGCTTGGTTTCACTTTCTGTAGCTTGGTTTCAGTTTCTTTTTCCATTCAGTTGACATGCCCAAACTTGTTGGATAGTCAGTCAGCAGTACTTGGCTGTAGTAACAATCAAACTTCAGAAGTGATCTGCGTGAGCCATGGCAGGTCGTAAGAGAGACCCTATTTGGGTTCATTTTGTTGAGATGCCAGCAGAGCTTGGAAAGAAAGGTGGGAGAGCAAAGTGCAAATACTGTCAAAAGGATATCCAAGGACTTGTTTGCCGTTTGAAATCACATTATGAAAACTGCAACCAGAAGGGAAGTGAAGATGTTGATAGTGATACAACTAATGTCAATGAACCCCCACAGCTTCTTATGCACCAGGACCCTAGCACTACTGGTAAGTCTGGCAATTACAACCTATTTTAACAGACATTTTACTGGGATGGTTAAAGTCTATGAAAAGAAAAATTTCTAGCACTAGTTCTGGAGTATAGAATTTAAATTTATGTTAAGGCAATATTTCACAGAAGATTAACGTTAAGTAAAAATAAAAGAGTGTGTATACGTCTATTTTTTTTTTATTGTAGGCTACAATTCACTTTTGAAGTCTGCCAAATTGACCATTTTTTAAAAAAACATTTTTAAAACTTTTGTGACATAATTTTTTTCAGTTGCTCTGATATTACTAGTATTACAGCAACTTCACCGGAAACTTGAGTAGCATAACTTTTGAGACAGCCCTTATAGGACGAGGACCATTACATTGTTCAAAAAGTTTGTTTCAAAATATTTTCGTTATATTTCTTCAAATACGCAGTCGAATTATATTTTTAATTACTGTGCTTTCAGGGTCAAATATGGCTTGTGCTGCACGTGACAATCAATATCTGGGTACAACTTCAACAAAGCAGCCCAACAAAAAACTTTGCGTGCAAAGTGTAGAAAAATTCCTCTTAAAGACTACGACGAGCCAGAAAGAACATTTTGATGAATTAATTGCTAAATTCATATTTGCAACCAATTCTTCTTTCCGACTAGCTGAACACCCATTGTTTGTACAAATGATCGAAGGAATAAGACCAGGCTACAAACCACCAAGTAGATTTGATATCTCAAACGTTAGAGATAGGCTATTGTTAAAAAGTACTTACTCTCTGTAGTTCAATTCTGATTGTTTAATAGTGCAAATAAAAATTTTTAGGTTTCATAATCATCAACTGTTTTAATATTTTTATTTGTGTAAAATAATTTGATTTGCAAAAAGACAAAGTTTTGCTTGTGTACAACTTGATTAAAAAATCCTATTTAAATCAAAAAAATCCGATTTAAATCAAAAAAATCCGATTTAAATCAAAAAAATCCGATTTTTTTGATTTTTTTAAAAAAATCATGATTTTTATCCACCCTGGAACTGGCACATGAGGATGACACAAATGTCATTACATACGGTTGTTCTGCCCATTTGTTGCATCTTTTGGCAAAAGACCTGCATATTTCGGGTGTCAAGGAACATGTAGAAATTGTTAAATATTTCCGCAATAATCATTTTGCACATGCAACCTACAAGGAAATGGGAGGACTGAAGTTGGTTCTACCACAAGATGTTAGATGGAATACCTTGGCTGAATGCTTGGAACTGTTTATTAACAACTGGTCAAAATTAGTGTCCATTTGCGAAATACATCGGGATAAAATTGATGCTAATATACGAAGCAAAGTATTAAATCTTGGTGTGAAGAGAAATGCCGAGGACCTTTTGGAAAGGTTAAAGCCAATATCTATTGCGTTGGATAAAATGCAGAAAGATACTGCAACCATAGCTGATGCCACAGAAGTTTGGAAAGATTTAGAAGGTTCGCTAGATCGCTTGAACCTCTCAAACAATGTAAAGGTTGCAATACACCACCGCAAGGACCAAGCATTAAAAGAAGAACACTATTTAGCCAATATCTTGCATCCCATCTACAGAGGGAAAAAACTATCTGAGGCGGAAATCAACTCTGCAATGGAGTGGCTCGCCAATACTAACCATGACATTGTGGCAACTGTGCTGAAATTGAAGTGTGAATCTGCACCATTTCAAAAATACATGTTTGCAGATAACGTCGTTAATGAACTAAAACCACTGGACTGGTGGAAGTCGCAATCACTTGTTCTTCCAGCGAAGATAATAAATGTAGCTACTCAGCTACTGACTGCATCGGCTTCATTGGCAGGAGTAGAGAGATTGTTTTCTTCATTTGGTTTTGTGCACACAACAGTCCGAAACCGCTTAGGAACTGCTAAAGCAGGACAACTAGTTTTCCTATTAAAAGTCCTAAATAAACAGTAGGCTTAAAGGACTGATGTATTCACTGAAGATGTTTGCTTACTTCAAACGTTAGAGATAGGCTATTGTTAAAAAGTACTTACTCTCTGCAGTTCAATTCTGATTGTTTAATAGTGCAAATAAAAATTATTAGGTTTCATAATCAACTGTTTTAATATTTTTATTTGTGTAAAATAATTTGATTTGCAAAAAGACAAAGTTTTGCTTGTGTACAACTTGATTAAAAAATCCTATTTAAATCAAAAAAATCCGATTTAAATAAATAAACCGATTTTTTTTTTCTTTTTTTTTAAAAAAAATCATGATTTTTATCCACCCTGCTGTGTGGTGAACGCTCAGCCGTGTGCTCTCCTTACAGCGGGTGACACATCCGTCACTGGTTGCAGGCCTTTGTGTGGAGAACGCTCAGCCGTGTGCTCTCCATACAGCGGGTGACACATCCGTTGCTGTTGCAGGCCTGTGTGTGGGGAACGCTCAGCCGTGTGCTCTCCATACAGCGGGTGACACATCCGTTGCTGGTTGCAGGCCTGTGTGTGGGGAACGCTCAGCCGTGTGCTCTCTATACAGCGGGTGACACATCTCTTGCTGGTTGCAGGCCTGTGTGTGGGGAACGCTCAGCCTTGTGCTCTCCATACAGCGGGTGACACATCCGTTGCTGGTTGCAGGCCTGTGTGTGAGGAACGCTCAGCCGTGTGCTCTCCATACAGCGGGTTCTGGCTGCTTTATACAGTCGGCACACTGAGCCGCCCCCAGCACCAGCGGTTACTCCGATCCCAGCAGCTTCACCCTGGTACAACAGTGGCATCTGAAGACTTAGACTATGGCCCAATGTGTTGTTTTTTTGTTTATATGTCTTTTATGATTTATTCGTCCAGAATGGGGCTTGTGACCACCTTTTTAGAGCTGAATGTGGATCTGAAGCGGAGAGGTTGATGACCCGGTGGTATCATTTCATGTGTATCTCAGATTTTGCCACTGCTTTTGCTCTTTTTCCCAAATAGCAACTATGTGAGATTCTGGATTGCGATGTTCCTTTCTAGCTGTTTTTTTTTTTAAATCATTATTTTTGAGTGTTTCATTTCCTGCTTGAATTTTTTTTTTTTATTAAGATAATTAAGGGAATCTGTCAGCAGCTTTTTGCTAAGTTATCTGGAGACAGTATGAGGTTGGGGTTATAACACAGATTTTGGCAATGCCTCATCAAGCTCCTTGATTTTGTTTGCTTGCAATGATTGTGTTAGCTCTTGGAGCTTATTGCTGTGACACAGTAGCATGCTTGTCTGACACACCCCCTCCTGTGATAGGCAGCTCACTGTCTATGGACATTGTACAGACAGAGCCTGGTGTGGGCGGTGGCAGCTTTCTCAGCTCTGCTTCATGCTAAATTTGTAAACTCTTGATTGTGTCACGGCTGCACCCAGTAAACTAAGTGATACATCGTTGGATTAAGGATCTCTTTGCCTACATCAGGCTGCTTTCAGATGAGATGTCAAAAACCTGCTGACAGATTTCCTTTAAAACTTCGGGAAACATGTGTATTAAAGAAATATTGCAGCCCGGTCCTGCTTATTGGCTTAGCCCGAGTAATGGTGCCTTGTCTTGCTCAGGGGGAGTGGAGAGGTGGCAGCATTTTATGCATATTCTAGGGATATACCTTAAATGAAGAGATGAGTAAATCTATTTGCACTGCCCTTGTTTGGCATCCAGTCTGATCCATCGTAGCAGCCCGGCATCCTCAGCACCTTTTGTGCTTCCTAGACACAATGGTGTAACAAGAGGCCTAGTCACTAGACCTCACATGATGCCATGACATCTCAGGGTCTGGTAAGCGCTGGAGATGTCCAGGACGTCTGGCGCAGGAGGAAAGGCCGGCTGCCACTTCGGACCGGTCCGGGCTAGACACCGGAGCAGGACCGGCTGAATCGCTCCTCTCTATTGAATATCCAAACTTATTTCATAAAGTGAAACGGCTTTGAGACATCCACCAAAATTAATTTGCAAGCGGGTCTTAATGGGTGGATTTTTCCAAAAAGTGGTCTTCTGGAGAAGCTTCACTTTGTGTATGTATTTTTTGTTTTCCTTGCGCTTTCCATAGAGATGACTATTTAAATTGATTTTCCCATTGCTGACACAGAGCGAGCCTATTCTGCGGCGATGTACGGGGCTTGTCATCAGTCGCATCCATAAATAGGATCAGCGATGGACTGAAGTCCCCAGGATGCAGCTGGAGAAAATGCAGTTACAGTTCAATAGGATTTTCCCATGAGCCTCTTCAGTCATTAGCGTGATTAACCCTTTCAGCTGGCCTGCATGCTTCCCTGGTGTCCTCAGGCTGCATGCTAGTGATCCCAGACCGCCTTCCTTGGCGAGCATCAGCAGGGGTTGGGTGGGCTTAAGTGCTTCATCTCCTCTTCTATCTGGAGGCACTACTGGGAAAAGGAAGCCATAACATGGAACCTGCTCGGACGTCCAAAGTCCTGGAGAAGGTGACGCAGTGCAGCAGGGTTTAGACCGGTAACCAGAATTGCAGGACTGTACTGACTTTCTGCACGCTGCCGGTGTTCTAAGCATTAGGCCGGGGCCAGGTAACTGCTGGGGACGTTCAAGCAGTAGTTGTGCCCTCTTATTGCCTCTCCTAGCCTGTTGGCACTGATGGGGTTACGGTGGTAGGCACTTTAGCCCGGCATTGCTCTGCATGTTGAAATTTTCTATTGAGCTTTTTTCTCGTGAGAATAGCGTGGATCAGCTTACCAGACTCCCTGCAGCCGGAGATGTGATTTTTGCATTTTACTCGTTAATGTCATTCAGTTCTTGTACTTCTTGTATCCGAGTGTGTTACGTTTTCCTGGTGCCAGTACATCACATTCTGGCATGTTGTGGGTTGGTGGTCCTCTTTGCTGGCGGTGATTTCTTGTTGGATGTCTCTTAGCAATGTTACTTTTATTAGACACTGACATAAATCGCACAAAAGGGCAAATTGTAGTCAATGTATTATAAAGGCAATATTATAGCTGATGCAGGAAAATCTGTTATAGAAAGATCGTGGCAGGTGTTTCATCTTGCTGCAAGCCAGATTGGGTCTAATGTGAAACTCGGACCTCCACTCCATCACTACTGGTCACTAGGTACTGATGGCTCCTAGCGCCTTCACCCCAGGAGATATTTTTTTTCCTGGGTTAAATATTGCAGGATTGTAAAGGATGCAACGTCAGATCTCTGCACATGGGTGGCGGTTACCATAATGCTGGTTCTGGTGGCTGTAGCGATGACCTCTGTGAGCCGTGGTTGACATGGTGCCAGTACTGTAATGCTGGATGTGGTGGCTGCAGCGATGACCTCTGTGAGCCGTGGTTGACATGGTGCCAGTGCCGTAATGCTGGTTGTGGTGGCTGCAGCGACGACCTCTGTGAGCCGTGGTTGACGTGGTGCCAGTGCCGTAATGCTGGTTGTGGTGGCTGCAGCGACGACCTCTGTGAGCCGTGGTTGACGTGGTGCCAGTACCGTAATGCTGGTTGTGGTGGCTGCAGCGACGACCTCTGTGAGCCGTGGTTGACGTGGTGCCAGTACCGTAATGCTGGATGTGGTGGCTGCAGCGATGACCTCTGTGAGCCGTGGTTGACTTGGGGCCAGTGCCGTAATGCTGGTTGTGGTGGCTGCAGTGATGACCTCTGTGAGCCGTGGTTGACATGGTGCCAGTGCCGTAATGCTGGTTGTGGTGGCTGCAGTGACGATCTCTGTGAGCCGTGGTTGACATGGTGCCAGTACCGTAATGCTGGTTGTGGTGGCTGCAGTGATGACCTCTGTGAGCCGTGGTTGACATGGTGCCAGTGCCGTAATGCTGGTTGTGGTGGCTGCAGTGACGATCTCTGTGAGCCGTGGTTGACATGGTGCCAGTGCCGTAATGCTGGTTGTGGTGGCTGCAGTGATGACCTCTGTGAGCCGTGGTTGACATGGTGCCAGTGCCGTAATGCTGGTTGTGGTGGCTGCAGTGACGACCTCTGTGAGAGGTGGCTGACGTGGTGCCAGTACCGTAATGCTGGTTGTGGTGGCTGCAGTGACGACCTCTGTGAGCGGTGGCTGACGTGGTGCCAGTACCGTAATGCTGGTTGTGGTGGCTGCAGTGACGACCTCTGTGAGCGGTGGCTGACGTGGTGCCAGTACCGTAAATCTGGTTGTGGTGGCTGCAGTGACGACCTCTGTGAGCGGTGGCTGATGTGGTGCCAGTACCGTAATGCTGGTTGTGGTGGCTGCAGCGACGACCTCTGTGAGCGGTGGCTGACGTGGTGCCAGTACCGTAATGCTGGTTGTGGTGGCTGCAGCGACGACCTCTGTGAGCGGTGGCTGACGTGGTGCCAGTACCGTAATGTTGGTTGTGTTGGCTGCAGCGATGACCTCTGCAGTACATCAGCTTCCTATAATAGAAGTGACATCAGCCTCACGTCCCATGATATTCTGTGCGGAGTACGGGACTGGCCGGCGGTGGCTCGTCTTTCCTCCGCATCGGTTTAGTGCTATTGGCTTCTCTAGACCTTCATCTTTGTTACCGTTGTCTCTTTATAACTGTTCTGTCGTTGTCACATCTGCATTGGAGGCTCTATAGCACCATCTTGTCAAAAAAATGCCAAAAAGACGGGTGCAGCACTATATTTGATGAACTGCCCGCTTTGATGAGGTACATGATAAACGAACAGTCTTTTATGTGGTCACATTGTTGTAGTTTCTAATTTCCAGTCCACTGTATATATTAAACTCTGTTCACACTTGTGTTCATTTGTTTCGATTCATATTGTTGATGAAGTGTTTGGAAAGTGACAGACCCATTATAAGTCCATGTGGTCTGTTGGAGTCTGGTGACGCTTTCTGGCATAGCTGTGATAATGCTCAGCCATAAGGCGAAAATGAGCACCACTTATTCTTAGCAAATAGACGAAATGCATCCTAGCGGCAATAATGGATTGAAGATAAGTTGTTCCTGATTTGTGGCATCTGATCGCATTGTGGCAGGATTGCTCCAGGTCACAAATGAAGCCATCTGCTTATTTTCTTTTTTTCAGTCTGAATCTGGCTATGGATCGGAGTCCAGCTTACGGAGGCATGGCTCCATGGTGTCCTTGGTTTCTGGAGCAAGCGGTTATTCTGCTACATCCACGTCATCATTTAAGGTAATCTATATATTGTCACAATCTAGCGGCAGCAGCTATCATCTTATTATTTTGTTCAATCATTTTGGGGTAAATGATGGGTAATGTGCTCCGACCTTTGTCTTTTTTTTTTTTTTTTAATTCCCCTTTCTGACTCCTACCATTTATATAATCTTACATTCATGTTCCACCTTATTTTTCTCCTTCGTCTCATTGGGGACACAGGACTGTGGGTGTATGCTACTGCCGCTAGGAGGCTGACACTAAGTAAATATAAAAAAAGGTTAGCTCCTCCTCCGCCGTATACACCTCAGCACTGGCCGCAGGCAAACCCAGTTTATGCTTAGTGTCTCATGGAGGCACACGTCTGTTTTGTTCAGACCATTTTTATTTTTTTTTATTTTTTTTTTCCCACGATATTGAGACAGGGGCGACGGACCCTTTTGAAGGGGTCCGATCTCCCCAAACCATCAACGGGCGAGCACGTGGAGTGAAGCCTCCACGTATCCTTTCCCGCTACGTGGGATATGAGTGCCGGACTTAGCCCTGACCACCCTAGGGTAGTGAAACCCTGGGCTGTACAGAGGCAGGAGGAGGTCCGTGCGGCCCCCACTGCTCCACCAATGCTAGACTGCGGTGCTGCAAGGCGGCGGACAGTCCCTCTCCTCACCTCCTAAAGGGGTGATGGAGTTAGGGTCCTCTTTTTCTCCTGCCTGGAGAGTTCCCTCTAAGGGAAATTGTTTGCCCACCTGCGAGTCCTGGAGCCCTGGAGACCCGGAAGAATGGAGAACGTTGATGTGGACTCATAGCCGACGTCTGATCAGCTGGCTGCAGCCAGGCAGGACACGCTGGGAGTCCGTCTTGCGCCTTCCCCCACAGCATTGCGTCATCTCCGGGACCGCCCCCCTATTTCCTGGCACTGCTGGGCCTCAGGTAAAATTTAGTCCCTGGCCTCGGCCGGAGACCGGGCCTGGGACGATAACTTGGCGCCAGGCTTGGGGCTGGCCGCGGTCCTGAGCTCCGCCTCCGGCGGCGGTAGCTCCGGCGGCCCGCCCTCGTCCCTTTGGGCGGCCTCCGCCGGAAATTTAGGCCGGTGCTGGGCCGCGGCCGGAATTTAGTCCCCGGCTTGGTTCGGGGACTAGGCCGCAACCGGAAATTAGGCCCCGACATCAGCTGACGCTAAACAACGCCCTTGTTCCCTCCTTCCGAGGCTAGATTATTTCAGGCGCTCCTCCCTGTAGGGAAGGCGCCGTTTTTTGAAACCTGGCTGTCAGATTGTGTTCTGAGGGGGATACAGATCTGGGGTAGGTGCTGTTACCGCCAGCTTGGCTGTTACGCTTAGCTGCTCTCCTCAGCGCTTCTTTCTCCTCCAGTACCACAGCCTCATTTAAAACTAGTGCTGCAGGAAGGGTATTGTGACAGATCCACTATGTCCAGAAGGGCCAAGATCCATACGGTGCTATATACCGCATGCATTGCTTGTAGGTCACCTTTTCCGCATGCCCAGGTTAATCGGGTCTGCGAGGCTTGTGATTCCGAACGGGCTCAGGAGCCCTCACCCATAGCTGAGCCCAATGCGTCAGGTCCTCCTGAATGGGCCTTGTCTCTGTCGCAGTCTATGGTGTCATTAACAAGAGCGATTGAGTCCCTTCAAGCTCCCGATAGGAGCGGGAACAGTGGTTCATCCGTATTGGTTACGGCTCAGGAACCTCCGGCCTGCAGGGGCCGCGCTCTCACCAGGCAGACGCAGGGGAAACGAACCCATACTGCGTCGCCTATGCCGACCGGGGCCTCGGCATCTATCAGTTCCGTTTCTCGCTCTCCCTCACCTTCGGAAGCGAGTGATCAATATTCGGATTCTGAGTCTGAAGGGTCCCTCAATCTAGAGGCCCCAAATTGTCAGGAGACAATTGACAGTCTTATAGAAGCTGTCAATCAATCCCTGGGAGTGGACGACGAATCCACTTTGACTTCGGGTCATAAGGTGTCCTTTAAAAGAGCCAGACAGACTCATAAGGTCTTTGGTTCTCATCCTGAGTTTGAGGAGCTTGTGCAGCGCCACCGAGAAAAACCGGATAAGCGCTTTGCAGGACAGAGGGCCCTTAATACCAGGTATCCTTTTGCTCCTGAACTTCTTAAGAAGTGGGCGGAATCCCCAGTGGTCGATCCTCCGGTGTCACGCTTGGCATCTAAGACGCTTCTCTCCCTTCCTGATGGTTCCTCGATTAAGGATCCAACGGATCGTCTGATTGAAAGCCTGGCTCGCTCGGTGTTTGAAGCATCTGGGTCATCTCTCTCTCCTTCCTTTGCAGCGACTTGGGTTGCTAAGGCCATGATTTTCTGGTCGGAGTCTCTGAACAGAGCTCTTCACGGTGTAGAAGTGCCACCTGAGGTTTTTGAGATATCTAATCAGATGGCTCTCGCAGGTGATTTTTTGATCAACGCTTCCATGGATGCGGCAAATTGCGCAGCATTAGCTGCTGCTAATGCGATTGCCATTAGGAGATCCTTGTGGTTGAGGACTTGGCGAGCAGACTCAACTTCAAAGAAGTCACTTACGTCCTTGCCATATCAAAACGGTCGTTTATTTGGTGAAAAGCTGGATCAGCTTATATCCGATGCGACAGGAGGGAAGAGTTCTTTTTTGCCTCAGCAGAAAGTCAAGCAGCCCTTTCGCCGACAGCTTCAGCCTCGCTTTAGAGCCTTTCGCAACCCAGGTTGGGCTGCAACAGCCAGTTCCAGCGGCTCAGGTCGACCTAATCAGGCCAGAGATCGTCAGGTCTCTTACAAGACCAACCCGTTGGGAAGAATGCGGTCTCAACAACCGAGATCTAGAGGGTCTAGGCCCCAAAGATTTTCGGATAAATGACTGGAGGCAGAATCCGGTCGATTCATCCAGAGTAGGCGGCCGTCTACTCTGGTTTTGTCCCACTTGGCTATCGATTACTCAAGACGAGTGGGTCAGGGAATTAGTCACCTGGTAAGATAGAATTTACCAGCCTTCCCTCAAATCGTTTTTTTTCCCTCGCGCCTTCCCAAGGAGGAGTCTCGGGTTCGCGCCTTATTCAAGGCGGTCGAGTCTCTTCGACACAGCGGGGTTGTCGTACCTGTACCAGAGGTCGAAAGAGGTCGGGGGTTTTATTCCAATCTGTTCATTGTACCCAAAAAGGACGGTACCGTAAGGCCCATTCTGGATCTAAAGAGACTGAACCGGTTTGTCAGAATTCGACATTTCCGAATGGAGTCTCTCCGCTCGGTCATTGCTGCCATGGAAAAAGGGGAATTTCTAGCATCAATAGACATCCAGGATGCCTATCTTCACATCCCCATATTTCCCCCTCATCAAAGGTTTCTTCGGTTTGCCATCGGCAAACTTCACTTTCAGTTCGCTGCCTTGCCATTCGGGCTAGCCACGGCTCCCAGAGTGTTCACAAAGGTCATGGCTGTTGTATCCATTCTGCACTCCAGGGGGATAGTCATCTTGCCTTACCTAGACGACCTTCTCATCAAGGGTCCGTCTTTCCAAGCATGCGAGGAAAGTGTCAGCATTACCCTAGACACTCTTGTTCGCCTAGGGTGGCTAGTGAATATGAAGAAGTCATCTCCCGTGCCATCTCGAAAGATCACCTTCTTAGGGATGGATTTCGACACCGCTCAAGGGTTGATAATCCTTCCTCAGGACAAGGCCTTAGTTCTCCGTCAAGAGGTACGGATCCTTCACAAACCGATTCCTCATACCATCCGGTTTTGCATGAGGGTCCTAGGAAGGATGGTGGCAACGATCGAGGCGATTCCATTTGCCCAGTTTCATCTTCGCCCCCTTCAGCATGCACTCTTGGCAGTATGGGACGGGAGCCCTTATTCCCTCAATCTTCGGTGCCGTCTGTCCCTGCAGGTCAGACAGACTCTTATGTGGTGGACGAGGAGTTCCACTCTTCAACAGGGCCGTTTGTTTCCTCCGAATATCTGGATGGTGGTCACAACGGATGCCAGCCTGCTCGGATGGGGAGCAGTGTTTCGTCACCACACAGCCCAGGGGACTTGGTCTCAGCAGGAGTCGATCCTCCCGATCAATATTCTAGAGATCCGAGCTATTCGGCTGGCTCTGAGGCATTTTCACCAGCATCTGGCGGGCCGCCCAGTCCGAATTCAATCAGACAATGCCACGGCGGTGGCATACATAAACCATCAGGGAGGTACCCGCAGCCGGGCGGCTATGCACGAGGTAAAACAGATTCTGTCCTGGGCAGAGGTAAATCACTCCGTGATTTCAGCAGTCCACATTCCGGGCGAGGAAAACTGGGCAGCGGATTTTCTCAGCCGTCACGGCATAGCTTCAGGGGAATGGTCGCTACATCCCGAGATTTTTCAGCAGATATGCCAACGCTGGGGAACCCCAGATGTGGACCTGATGGCTTCCAGGATGAATGCCAAGGTGCCCAACTTCGTCTCCCGGTACCGGGATCCGCAGGCAATTGCGGTGGACGCCCTGGTTCTACCGTGGAATCAATTCCATCTTCCATACTTATTTCCACCAATAGCTCTTCTCCCAAGGGTGATCAGAAAGATCAGGATAGAGGGGGTTCCAGCGATATTAATCGCTCCGGATTGGCCGCGTCGCTCTTGGTACGCGGAGCTGGTACAGTTGCTCGCCGACGCACCCTGGCGACTGCCAGAGCGCGCGGACCTTCTCTCCCAGGGCCCAATCTACCACCAGAACTCAGCGGTCCTGTGTTTGACGGCCTGGCCGTTGAATCTTGGATCCTGACCAGGGCTGGATTCTCTAAGAAGGTCGCCGCGACGATGGCTAGCGCCCGAAAGCCCGTCTCGGCTCGCATGTACCATGGGACTTGGAAGATCTTTTTTGCTTGGTGCAGGGAAAATGGTTGTTCCCCGCTTTGGTTTTCAATTCCAAACATTCTGTCATTTCTCCAGGCAGGCCTAGATTCAGGTCTAGCGCCAAGTACGCTTAGACGGCAGATATCAGCCTTGTCTGTGCTTTTTCAGCGAAGGATCGCGTCTAATTTTCAGGTTAGGACCTTTATTCAGGGGGTTGTCCATATAGTTCCCCCCTACAAGGCTCCCTTAGATGTTTGGGATCTCAATCTAGTCCTGGGAGTCCTGCAGGAATCTCCATTTGAACCTCTGCAGGAGGTTTCTCTGGCATTTCTTTCATGGAAAGTGGTGTTTTTGGTAGCCACAACATCCATTAGGCGGGTTTCGGAGCTGGCAGCACTGTCTTGTCGGGCTCCGTACTTGCTTTTCCATCAGGATAAGGTGGTGCTCAGGCCGACACCACCTTTTTTGCCTAAAGTCGTGTCCTCTTTTCATATCAATGAGGATATTGTTCTACCTTCCTTTTGCCCAGCTCCTACGCACCGGGTTGAGAAGGCTCTCCATACGCTAGATCTGGTGAGAGCGCTCAGGAGATATGTATCTCGAACGGCGTCCTTTCGGCAGACGGACACGCTGTTTGTTCTCCCTGAGGGTCGCAGGAAGGGACTCGCTGCCTCTAAGTCAACCTTGGCTAGGTGGATTCGGTTAGCCATTCAGGAGGCTTACCGCATCAGAGGCGCGGTGGTTCCCGCAGGAATCAGGGCTCACTCCACCAGAGCGGTGGGTGCCTCCTGGGCCCTTCGGCATCAGGCTTCGGCGGAACAGGTTTGTAAGGCGGCAACCTGGTCCAGTCTCCATACCTTTTTTCAAGCATTATAATGTCCATACTCAGGCTTCTGCGGATGCCAGTCTGGGTAGAAGGATTCTTCAGGGCGCGGTTGCGCACCTATAAGCAATGCTTGGTTATAAATTACACTGTGGAGTCGGTTTCCCACCCAAGGGACTGCTTTGGGACGTCCCACAGTCCTGTGTCCCCCAATGAGACGAAGGAGAAATACGGATTTTTGTGTTACTCACCGTAAAATCCTTTTCTCCGAGACGCTCATTGGGGGACACAGCACCCTCCCTTATAGCCGGATGGCTTTGTTTTCTAAGTTTATTCTATTTGTTTGGGTCTATATCAGTAGATTTACTTCTGGATATATTGTACCTGTATTAACACTGATTTATTCTTTAGCCTCCTACTGCTTTTTGCACTAAACTGGGTTTGCCTGCGGCCAGTGCTGAGGTGTACACGGCGGAGGAGGAGCTAACCTTTTTTTATATTTACTTAGTGTCAGCCTCCTAGCGGCAGTAGCATACACCCACAGTCCTGTGTCCCCCAATGAGCGTCTCGGAGAAAAGGATTTTACGGTGAGTAACACAAAAATCCGTATTTTTTTATAGAAAGGACACAGTTTACGTGAGAAGCTTGCCGAGATGGAGACTTTCCGCGACATTCTGTGCAGACAGGTTGACACGCTGCAAAAGTATTTTGACGCTTGTGCAGATGCGGTGTGTAAAGACGAGCTGGAGCGTGATAAAGGTACGGTCACTGATTTTCCTTCGCATATTGTGATGCATTCGGCCATGCACAGATACGTGGCAGATAGTGATGAGCGAGTATACTCATTGCTCGGGTTTTCCCGAGCATGCTCGGGTGGTCTCCGAGTATTTTGGCGTGCTCGGAGATTGTTTGTCGCCGCAGCTGCGTAATTTGTGACTGCTAGACAGCCTGAATACATGTGGGGATTGCCTGTTTGTTAGGGAATCCCCACATGTTTTCAGGCTGTCTAGCAGCCGCAAATCATGCAGCTGCGGACAAACTAAATCTCCGAGCACTTCCAAATACTCGGAGACCACCCAAGCGTGCTTGGGAAAATCCGAGCAACGAGCATACTCGCTCATCACTAGTGGCAGACAATTTTGAAATGTCACGGCCTGTTAATTTACATGACGTCTTGCATCTCTGCGCCTCGATGTTGGCTGGTCACAGGTAAGATGCCACTGCCTGTTCCTACATACATATCCACACCAGCAGCATCCCATATTACCATGCACGACCTTGAAAATAACCGAGGCGTTATCAACAAAGTCAAGGTTGTTGATCTCTGGTTATCTGACCGCCTGGACCTTCAGTGATCCTGAGTTCTGACTAGTCCCAAACACTATGAGTGGAATGGTGGTTGCACATGCCAACCTTCCCTCTCCATTCATAAGAGGCCCATTCTCGAGATTCCAAAACCCTGTTCTCAGGATTCCTGGGGGTCTCAGATGTCAGAACCCCAGCGTTTCATTGTACTTTCATACATCCTACATCAAACAAAGTATAGCAGAGCTTATACAGACACTTCCAATGGGATATTCTGTACACCCGAACTCACTCTAAGGCTGGGGCTGTATGGCAACCAAAGATATCTGTATGATGTTGCTACCTACATCGCTGCATAGTTCAAGTGAATGGGGTCATGTCACGCCAGCAAGGTACCTTGATAAATCGGTCTCAAAAAGTTGGAATCACTTGGATTTTTTACCACTTTCTTGCCGCGGTGCCCTGCAGGTTGCAGTGTGAACACCTTCTCTTACACTATTCTGTGATTTAGCAACGTCACAGTCCTCTTCGGCCATGCAACTTGTGTCACGCCAAAGTCTCTGCATAGCCCAAGCCCGTAATCTCTTATTAAAAAAAATGTAAAAATATTTATGGGTCTAAATGGAGATGTTGTTGGAGTTTTTCATTTTCAGTAATTTTTATTTGTACCACTACTCTATTCTACGTTGTCACATGAATTTACAGATTTATGTGATATATATTATTTTATTTTTTCGTTGTTTTTTTTTTGTTTGTTTGTTTTAGTAGTTGAAGATGACGAAGAAGATTTCCTGCAGAACCACGCTGGAGAGTATATTCACCACAGTAATGGCAACAGGGAAAAACGTAAGACATTTACTCGTAGTCCGTAATTTGCTGCTTGCATATCTGGACGCTGTAACTTGGGTTGTGCTAACGTGCAATCTTGTCTTCCAGTGATGAGCGCCTTCTTACCTTCATGCCTTTATTCCTGCTTTCCTCTCCTTTTGTGCTATAACATACGCTGCCCCCATTGACTAGTCACAATCCTTAGAACAGGGAGCGATTTCTTTAGGCAGTATTTTCCAATATCCGCTGCCCCTTTTCCAGCACTTCTGCCCTATATCATTGTGTGACCGTGTGTGCTAACTGACGATGTCTCCCTGTGATTTGCTTGCATTTCAGTGTTCCCACATGTGACGCCGAAGTGCATAAACGGGATCGATTTTAAAGGCGAAGCAATTACCTTTAAGGCAACTACAGCTGGGATATTGGCCACTCTGTCGCATTGCATTGACCTTATGGTTAAGCGGGAGGACAGCTGGCAAAAAAGGCTTGACAAGGTAACGATTTTGCATTGTGGTCTATTCAGACGTGATGGTCAAATTGTCAAAAACAAATGTGGCAAAATCCACAATTTTGCCTCTTGGTGAATAGATCTGTAAAATTTTATCCATAATAATTTGCCATATAAAATATACTAGTTTGGCCCGTGCAAAATTTTCACACATTGGTCGTCGGGGGCGCAGGCAATTTCAGAAAAAGCAAGCTGGTCAAATGTGAATGTATTTCATGAGATGATGAACACAGACAGGTATTTATATATGTAGATTGGTAATACAATAAATTGGTTTGATAAGTAGAGGCCAAAATGTCTTCCGATTGAGGTGTCACCTGCAGGTCATTGTGTCTTTCTGTAAGTTTATGAAAATGAATGTTTAAACTGTATTTAGTGATAAAATTGTGAATGTGTGGTTTGTTTGGCTCTTTTCTTGCTGAAGGGAGCAAGTTTACCTTTGAAATGGTGTATCATTTGTGTGTGTGGGGCGAAGTAATCAGCGAGAAAGCAGTGCATGTTTACAAATGTGTTTTCATATGTGACTCACCTGCAGTGAAGTGTGCAATCCTCCAGTGTGCCTGGAATAGGCTGGGCAAGCTGGAAAGCCCCCAAGGCAAATGCTTGGATTTTATTGTGATGTCTGTAAGCAGCTTTGTGGTAGTGTGCTTTGGGGTAGAGAAGTGCCACCTGCAGGTCATTTTTTCTTACTGCAGGTTTATGAAAATTTATGTTTAAACTGTATTTTGTGCTCAAATCGTGGATGTGTGGTTTGTTTGGCTATTTTCTTTCAAATATCATTTGTGTGTGTGGGTGCAGCATGAACTGAGATACAAAGTAATCATCAAAAAACAGTGTTTAGAAATAATAGAATAGATTTTATGTTTGATTGTGCAGACCTGGGGAGTCTTGTTGTCAGGTCGTTTTACCGTTCAATGAACAAAACCCAAAATAACAATTTAGGAATTGCATTTTATTTTACTGCAATTTCCTGTTGGATTTTTTTTCACGCATTTCAGTGCTTTGTATAGTAAAATTTTGATTTTTATTGTTTTTTTTTTTTTTTTTATATTTTACTTGTTCCACAAAAACAAGCCCTTGTTTAATTGTGTCATTGGAAAAATGTGTTACGGCTCTTGCAAGAAGCTGAGGATAAAATGAAAATGCAAAATTGAAAAATTGACGTGTGTATTAATGGGTTAAGGATATCTCAGCACAAAATGACTATGAAGAACCAGCACAATCATTACTGCCCCTTTGGCGTGGCCACACAGATCAGGGCACCTTCCGCCCCATGACTTTGTTCTCCACCTATCTCTGTTTCTATAATGCCGAGCTGTCACTCAAGGCAGAGTGGGCAGAGATGGAAAACTAGTAGGTGGGAAGGTGCACAGAACGGTTTGGGGGCACCAAACGCCTGTGCTTTGTTCCAGTGGTCATTTTGTGGAGAGAGATTAATTTTACATTTTCTGTACTTACAGGGGTTGTCCGGGCTCATCACAAGTCTGCAGTCACTCCGGCCGCACTGTGACGAGCCGTGCTCGGAGTCACTCATTTCTCTTGCTCTGAGCGGGGCCGCACACATCTAGTCTGAAGTGAATTAAAATCCAAAACTAATTAAAAATTAACCTTAAATGTAATTTTTTTAAGACTGGAATATCCTTTTAAACTAAATTTCCTATAATGGATTTCTCCTTGTAGTTAGTATTTCCGTGACTCGGAGATAGAGTCCGTTGCTTTCAAGGCACTAGAACTGCAAAACACATGCGAATATGTGAGGATTTACCGCAGGGTTTTTCACATCTTCTGTAAAAAGCTTCTGACTAATGTCTCTGCGCGTAGAGGAGATCCCATTAACGTAATTGGTAAATGTAAAAACACTGTATGAAATATGTCAGCGGCTGCAAGTAAGAAACAGCAGACGGAGCCGGCGGTCCTCCAGACCCCACCGTCTGTCCAGCGAGCGGGTGTGTGCTGTTCGTAGATCAGCCAGTCGGGCACTGGACTACCAAGCCGGAGCTTGCAGCGTATTCATGGCTACGGACTTTGGTGACCAGCCTTATTGTTTGTTCCCCACCCTTTCTTCATTTTGTGCATAGAAACGGATTGCCCCACGGCTGATCATAAAACCAAGCTGTGCCGCCATTCTTTTTCCAATATATAACTTTAATTCTACTTATTTTAGGAGGTTGAAAAGAGAAGAAGAGTGGAAGAAGCTTACAAGAATGCCATGACAGAACTGAAGAAGAAATCCCACTTTGGTGGACCAGACTATGAAGTATGTGTCCTGCAGCCCACCCCAGTCTGATAGTGTAACTCACTGGGGCGTAGTGGTGCGGTAGATGGATGTCAGGGACAGACCACATCACACGTGTGGTAGTCATCGTTCCTGTTTCTGACGCGGTTTACTACATTGCCGCTGGCTTACAGTATACACATTACTGCATTATATTGGTTTTCCTATATATTAGGAATGAAGATTCACAGCCCAATCTGTACTCCTCTCCCAGACGAGCACCACTCCTCTGCTCTTGCAGCTGTGCCTCCCACTAGACTGCTGGCATTAACATCCAGCAGTGGTGTCCCTTGATGGCTGCAGCCAATCGTCAATCTGGTCGGCTGCAAACCTTTATTCCATCCAAAATGGGTCTCTTACCGAATGAGAAGGCTCAGACCACTTATTGGCTGATCACCACTGATCACCTGCTGTCGGACTGGTGATCTAGAAATCCCATTGCCCGGATTTCTAGCTCACCAGTCCGACAGCAGGGGACACATCTGTAAGCAAATAAGTGTTGCTCATCCTTTAGATGAGTAAAAAGTATATATTTTTTAACTTCCACCCCTATGGCCTATGTTCCTTGGCCTGTAAAGACTTGTCCTATCAGTGGGACGTGGGGACAGCGGATTCGCTCTGCTCAGGGAATAATCGTCTTTTACATTATGGCAGGAGGGACCGAACAGTTTAATTAATGAGGAAGAATTCTTTGATGCCGTTGAAGCTGCTTTGGACCGACAGGACAAGATCGAGCAGGTAGCTGTGATGCTGTGTGTCGCCTGTAGTGGCTGGCTTTTATGGGAAGCTGATTGGGAAACGTTTCGTATCTGTACCCAGCACATTATCCCCCATAACCGGGAGGAATCTGCTCACTTTCTACTAGACGTCTGTAATAGTAGATGCTACTAGAGTGGAGACAGGAGGGTGAGGACGACCTTTCACCAGGTCAAAAGGATCCGTTTTTCTCGTTATTCCTTCTGCTCCCCTGAGTGTTCACTTGTTTCTTTGTTTAATCCTCCATACTGTTCAAGAGATCGGAGCCTTTTAATTTAATACTATCTTTAGGGTCTTTACAAAGGGGCTTGGCTTATTACACTGTGAGCCACGCCTTCTTGTAAAGACCATGAAAAATAGTCACAACTAAGGCCTAGATCTCTGGGGATTAAAAGAAAAAAAAAAATGGATTACTAATGAGAGCAGTGGAACTAAAAGTAAGAGCAACCAGTGGCCACTGAGCTGGTAACACGTCCTCTTTAAGCATCTGTTGGTCATGCATGCTCCCTCATGTATGATCCCAGAAAACATGCATACTACTCACACCTACTTCCTTCCTGTTGAGCATGGGTTTGCTTTATTGCTGAAGGGCCGACTCCAGACAAGTGCTCTTCTACACACAGGTTCATTTACAAAGTGTATTTCATTGACTTTTTTTTTTTTTTCTTGTAGTGTCAGTCAGAAAAGACCAGATCACACTTGTCTTCATCGTTACCAGCTAGTGATGCTTTCATTGGTTTGGAAAGTCACCGATTTGTCCGAGCGGTAAGTAATGAAAGTGTCTGATTTATAAAATCTCATGTCTGAATGGGCTCCAGCCATTTAACCGCTTCCCAACTTTGCACATGCCTAGTACGGCTGTCATGTGGCTATCATGTGGCACCGCGTTAAGGTCGCCGCTGAATCTTACAGCAGACCACCTGGGCTCATCGTCATGGGGCGTTGCCCCTTCCCCCAGCAACTACTGAACAACCAACAGCAATTTCAGATTTTCAGGCTGGAGCCTAGCAATGCCAGCGTCCCCAGCCCAGCACTAATTGGTGCGATCGGACAGTGATATCAATTGCAGTAATCATAATGCAAAGACGCAATCTGACCCCACAATGACCACCCTGTGCTTCCTAATTTTGGCTTGGGGACGTTGCAGAGCAGTCATTGTGTCATTCTGTTGTGCTGCGCTGGGCCCTGTGGTCCCATAAACTTTTCAAGCCTGTGCCATCATTGCTGGTGGTGTTGCTGCAGTTCCTCAGACGTTCCTGATCCGCTCCTAATCCTCACCTCTCCCTAACCCCCTCACACTCTGCCCTTTTGCCGCTGGTCAGTGCTTGAGCACTTTTATTTTGGCAGGTTTTTTTTCGTCATGCGTCCTGCAGCTGCCGAGTGCTGATCAGACATCCATGACTGATCAGCGTTTGCGTTCGCTTTTGGCCAGGACTTTTTTTTTCTTTTATGTTTATCTCCTTCGCCTCATTGGGGGACACAGACCATCCATGGCCTGTGTCCCCCAATGAGCGTCTCGGAGAAAAGGATTGGGAATACACAAAAATCCCTATTTCTCCTTCGCCTCATTGGGTGACATGGACCATGAGCGTCTCGGAGAAAAGGATTTTACGGTGAGTACACATGAATCCCTATTTTGCACCACATCAGTGTGTATGTCCTACAGCCATTGAACACCAGTCAGTGACACACATCACTGATTGGCATCCCGGTTGTTTTTTTTTTAGTTGCTAGGAATAGATTAGGGACAGTAAAAATATACCTTATAATCAGTATCTACTTCAGTATATTTTACTGAATTTAGTCAGGGCTAGTGTC
The DNA here is from genome assembly GCA_033576555.1 of Oophaga sylvatica. NCBI lineage: Eukaryota > Metazoa > Chordata > Amphibia > Anura > Dendrobatidae > Oophaga > Oophaga sylvatica. The sequence continues at coordinate 918,730,733 of JARQOD010000001.1, read as the reverse complement.
AGATAGCAAAGCCCGAAAAAAAAAAAAAAGAATCGCATCCGAGATCCTACAGCCGTCGTGCGTTGATCAGCGATACACAGCACTGATCAGTATCTGGTGGTTGTTTTTTTTTTTTTTTTTTTTTTTTTTTCACACAAAAACATAAAAAAAAAATATTTAGATTAGTTGATAGGACTAAATTAGGGACAGTAAAAATATACTGTAGTAATCTGCGTCTGCTGCAGTATTAATTTTTTACTGAATATAGTCAGGGTCAGTGTCAGTTGCGGGCGCTCAGTAATTAAATTTTTTTTTTTTACTGAAGTCCGTTTAGTAAGTTTGTTTTTTATTTTACCAACTTTTTATATTTTTATTATCTTTCTTTTCAGCAAACAGACACATACACACAGCTGAATAAAATGTGCGACTCACAAACACAAAAGTAAAATTTTTGTGAAAAAATGTTAAATGTTTATTTTTTTTCCTTCCACATTGCTTCAGTTCCTAAAGGGTTAATACATTTCTTTTGGGTAGTTTCTGTCATATAGGCCCTTCAGTAACCACAAATGTGATGTGGTCCCTTAAAAAAATGATTTTGTAAGTTTTGTTGGCATTACAGAGTTATTGCCACATAAGTGACATTGGTCAGAATTGAAAACATTGGCTTGGTCAGGAAGGCGAAAACAGGCTTTGGGGTGAAGGGGTTAAAAATGGGTTTTCAGTCTTCAGAAACAATCGATCCCCAGGCAGTTTATTTTGTTTCCTTCAATAACAAACTGCTTTAATGATCCTGTGTCAGGAACTGAGTCTTTGCTGCTGCGCCCCGTGTCTGATATTGTCACGGACAGTCACCTATATTGCTGATTGGCTGCAGTGCTTTCGATGTGACGTCAGCGCTGCAGGCAGTAGCAGACACCCGGTGCAGTGGCGGAGACTCAGGGCTGCACCTGAGGGTGAGTAAAGCACAGTTTTGTTTTGTGGGTTTTCTGAAAACTCCCTTAAATGCGCCATGTTCATCGTTTGTTGGGAAAGGCCTGTCGTTCTCCAGTCTGATTGTACTATCCGAATAACGGATTTGTTTGCTGCAGGTCGATGAGATGGTGCAGAACCACATGACTTACTCACTACAAGATGTCGGCGGAGACGCAAACTGGCAACTTGTTGTAGAAGAAGGAGAAATGAAGGTAATTTATCACACAAGCCCCCAAATAAAAGCGCTGCTTGTTCCTACTGCTGACTGACAAATCTGATCTTTGCAGGTTTATAGAAGGGAAGTAGAAGAAAATGGCATCGTTCTTGACCCCCTGAAGGCCACTCATTCTGTGAAAGGAGTCACAGGGCACGAAGTGTGCCAGTACTTCTGGAATGTTGATGTACGCAACGACTGGGAGAGTAAGACCATTTCTAAAGTCAAATATACTAGTGTTGTCTTATTTTTTTTTTTTTTTTTTTATAACTCACATCTTTTTTATTTTGCTTATGTCCCGACAGCAACCATTGAAAATTTCCATGTTGTTGAAAAACTATCTCCAAATTCGATAATCGTGTACCAGACGCACAAGGTATGTCATTGTATTCCACTTCTGTTACATTAATTTTCTGCAATCTGAGATATCATAGCTTAATAACCGTAATCAGCGGCAAAGGAGGATTAAAGGATTGTCACCCCAGCTAAACAAAATAAAAAGCATCCAAATAAACACGGTTTAATCAATATGAAAATTAAGATGTTGGGTGACTCCTTAGCATGGCCCGGAGCACTGTTCTGCCCCTGAACTTGCCTCACACGGCCCCTCGTTGTATCTTGATTGACAGTGCTCTCTTGCCTAGATAAAGGCATAATAATGTCATGAGCGCCGGGAAACCCTATGCAAGAGCCAAGTGTGTTTTTTGGGTGGGGGGAATAGAGCATTTAAGAAGAGGGGCCTCCAAGTCCCCTATATGATTGTGAACGTAGTCTGTTTTGTGTTTGGGAGCACGGACTACCTTTAAAAGGTTATTCCCACAATGGCATTATTTTTCATCAGCAAATCTATTGTTAAACCCAAGATGTTTTCCTTTAAAGCTAAAGCATTTCCCAGCAGCACTCCCTGCTTCTCCTAAGTGCTGCAGGCCGCTCCCTCTGCTTTCCTCCGTGCTTACAGAGTTGCCACACTGGAGAAGTGGGACAGAGCAACATTTTCGTCCATATTGCCGATATGACGCCAATACATATTTGTAATATGGTGGTTGTAATAGTGTAAAATATGAGTCTGTATTGCGGTTCCATGGTACCGTCTGATTCATGCACATGCAGAATAATAGCAGCATGTAAAAGTACGCTGTAGACATTTTATACCTAGGTACACTGTCCCCACCCCACCCCTCCAAAAAAAAAAAAAAAGTCGGTGCTTAATAGCCGCTGAATTTGCTGATGTTTCTGTTCACCAATGTCTATACAAGAAACGTATTCTGGCATATGACAAATGGACCAGTACATGTCTGACGCAGAAACCTCTGCAACAGCTATGTTATACAAACACTCGCACAGCTCTGCTACAAAAGTAGTACAGACACGCACAGTACGTCTACATCCATAGTGTACATACAAGCACACCTGCTACAGTCATTGTATACACACATGTCCACAAAAGTTGTAGGATACACACTCAGATCTGCTGTAGCCAAAGTACACACATGCGCACAGTTCTGCTACAGCAATAGTGCGCGCGCATTCTCTGCTGCAGATGACAGAAGTGCAGACTTGTCACGCAGTAAAACACTTGAGGCACAACCCATACCGACAGTGTAGGGGCAGAAGATGCCAGCTGAGTTAGGGAGTGCCTGTCTGTGAACATCCCCGCTCACCTCGCTTGCTCAGATGGTTCTGCAGAAGGGCACGCGATACACTGGCAGTCTATGGAGAAAAGAACCATAGAAGTGCATGAACGCCATCATTACCATTGAGACTACATTTCCAAAGGCGACTGTAGAGTAGACTGATGGGGCAATAGTTGCAGGACGGTCCACATTTATCAATGTTTTGTATTGGTTGTCATATGTAACGATGCATCTAGACGTTTTATGAGAACCATCTGAGGTAGGGAAGCAAAGAGCTGTTATAGTGATCTCCATGTCAGTATATAAATGTTAGTTTTCAGAACCAGATATCCAATATGAGGTAGTAGTTATAGGACTGGGTTTTGGGCATCCTGTCACTAATTCGATTAAGGAACATTTTTGTCTACTTCTCTCGAGGCCAAAATGGCTGTTCCTGGGCACCACTAGATAACAGCGCTGTTACTACAAACGCTGCAAAAAAACTGAAGGATCTAAAAAATAGTCCCTTTAAGGATGTTAGATTCAATCCAAGGACAAGTAAGGGTGTTTAACCTGTAATATCTGAGTATTAATGAAAATGGCCTATTTTGTGATTACCAGAGAGTGTGGCCGGCTTCTCAGCGAGACGTCTTGTATTTATCCGCCATCCGTGTGATACCAGCTGCTAGTGAGAATGAGACGGACACTTGGATCGTGTGCAACTTCTCTGTGGACCATGACAACGCTCCTGTGAGTATATAGCAACTGTGGGTGCCGGTTATACCGGGATTCCAGCTTAAATCTGTGAGAAAGCTATGGTGGATTATAAATCCCGATCTATGCTGCCGGCCCTGATGGGATTCAGCAGGTTTCCGTTTTTGTTTTGTTTTTTTTTTGCAAGAGACAGGCCACTTACACTCTGTATGTATGGTATTGGGCTTCAGAAGGAGAAATGCAATTTCTTTTTGGCCTGATGGCATCATGTGGTCACAGCTGAGACGCCAGGAGGTGGTGAAATTGGCTTTATCACAGTAATGAGCATCTGAAAAACGCTCTACTGAATGCTCAGAATTTTAACTTATGTGTGCATTTTTTTTTTTAAGCTTAACCGGTGTGTACGTGCCAGAATCAACATCGCCATGATCTGTCAGACTCTGGTTAGTCCACCAGAGGGCAACAAAGAGATCAGCAGAGACAACATTCAGTGCAGAATTACATACGTCGCTAATGGTGAGATCCACTGTCCCGTGCTTGGTTTGATGGCTATAAATTGCCAGCCCCCTGCTCCGGCCGTTCTGCTGTGGCTTTCGTCCTATTCCTGCATATGGCAATCTTTAATTTTATTTGGTTCTTTTTTTAATTTTAGTTTGTCTGCATGGTAACTGCTAAATAGTTTATCCAGGCATTGAGTTTTGATTTGTTCTTTCCTTTAGTGAACCCTGGAGGGTGGGCTCCTGCCTCTGTACTACGGGCAGTGGCCAAACGGGAATACCCCAAATTTCTTAAAAGATTTACTACATATGTGCAGGAGAAGACCTCAGGCAAATCTATACTTTTCTAACAATTGCCAGGTAAGACGTGTTTTCTGGATTATTGGTCTTTGGTGTTATGAGGATTTTAGGGCCAATAGCAGGATTACATGACAGATGACACTTCTATACACAGCTGATAACACCGGATCCACCATTCACAAAAAGTGATGTCACAGCTGACCCTGCTCCCATTACATTCACAATGACCTCTGCACACGCTCATTAGATGCATCAATAAAAAAAGGGGTCTAAATCGGTCAGTCGATGCTAATGTGCGCACGTGGTAAAATTGTAGATACCTCTCGTTTAATGACAGAAAAACCCACAATGGTGACAGAAATAACTTGAATCTGACAAAAGTAATAATAAATCAAAAATCTATGAAAATGAACAAATGAAAGTCAGACATTGCTTTTCAACCATGCTTCCACAGAATAAAACAAAGCTTCTAGAGAATTTTTAAAAGAATAAAACTCATGAAATGGGCCTGGACAGAAATGATAGTACCCCTGAAAATGTGACAAAAGGGACATGTTAAATCAAGGTGTGTCCACTAATTAGCATCACAGGTGTCTACAATCTTGGAATCAGTGAGTGGCCTGTATAGAGGGCTACAGATACTCACTATGCTGTTTGGTGACATGGTGTGTATCACACTCAACATGGACCAGAGGAAGCAAAGGAAAGAGTTGTCTCAGGAGATTAGAAAGAAAATTATAGACAAACATGTTAAAGTTATAAGACCATCTCCAAGCAGCTTGATGTTCCTGTGACTACAGTTGCACATATTATTCAGAAATTTAGGCTTCATGGGACTGTAGCCAACCTCCCTGGACGTGGCCACAGGAGGAAAATTGATGACAAATCAAAGGGACAAATAATACGAATGGTAACAAAAGAGCCCAGAAAAACTTCTAAACAGATTAAAGGTGAACTTCAAGCTCAAGGAACATCAGGCTATGTGCACACGTTGCGGAATTGCCATGGAAATTTCCGCGGCAATTCCGCACCTCCTTGCCGCGGGAAATCCGCATATTATATGTATGCGTATTCCCGCTAAAAATTAGCATTTTGCAAGCGGAATTAGCTTGCAGAATGCTAGCGTTTTACAAGCGATCTGACAGGTTGGTCACACGAGTCAAACAAGTGTTTGACAAGTGTGACCAACTTTTCTCCTTCGCCTCATTGGGGGACACACAGACCGTGGGTGTTATGCTGCTGCCACTAGGAGGACACTAAGCAATACAAGCACAAAAGATTAACTCCTCCTCCTGCAGTATACACCCTCTGTTGGCTCAATCCTGAACCAGTTCTTGCTTAGTGTCTGTAGGAGGCACTAGGGTCTGCTCTCAGACCCCACTTTTTTCTGATTTTTTTTCTGATTTTTAAACTTTTTATTATTTTTACTTTCTTCACGCTCCGGATGGGCGACGGGACTTGTACGAAAAGTCACGATCTCCCAAAAACCAACAACAGGCGGCATCGTGCGAGTGTCGCCTCCACGTACCCCTCCTGCCACGCTACCATGGGGCGACAGATCCTTATAACAGGCCGCTCTCCCCATGAGATACCCTTACTTGAGGATGATGATGATTTGCGTGGCACCTTGGATGGTTACCCCCTCCACCGCTCCTGGAAGCGGTGGCGGTCTGGAGGCATGTAAAAGCCCTCTCCACCCCCCTATTGAAAGGGGTTGGTGGATAGAGGATGTACAGCCGTAGTCGCTGTAGTGCTGTGGAGTTCTCCCTCCTCCATCTTCGGGCTCTCCCCGCAGTGAGTATACGAGGGGCAAATACCGGTCACGACCGCTTTTATGCGCACTGCGCCCGCATGGTGTTGCGCCGCCGCAGCACACAATCGCGCCGCTGGCGTTCTGATTGCGCCACGGCCTCAAATTTAGTCCCCGGCTTCGGCCCAGGGTAGGCCGCAACTTTAAATTTACTCCCCGGCTTCGGGCCGGGATAGGCCTCGAGTGGAGCGGGCGGTCCGTGTGGCTCCGCCCACACTGCACGCTATTGTCTGTCACCAGTTAACAGGGGATTTCCTGTTTCCTCCCCCTCTCCTCCCACCGCTTCTGGCGCCTCTCGTCTCATACGAGAGGCGCTTCTAAGATCTCGGGCGCCATATTCTCCTGGGACAGCGCTGCATCGCCATCCTCTCACTTCCCTGGTGCACACACAGAGGCCCTGGGTAAGTGCATGCTGCGACTAGCTCTACACAGCGCTTAACCCTTCTTCTGCAGAAGGTTCTCTGGGAGGAAATATGTCACAATCAAAGGGAATTAAAAAGGCTGACAAGAGCTACTCCGTAGTATATGCCACTTGCACTTCATGCAACGCTCCCCTGCCATCAATGCATAGTTCCCAATTCTGTGCATCATGTGCCCAGGAGCCCATGGCTTCCTCTGCTCAGGAGCCCCCTATTACCGAGCAGGAGTCACTACCTATTCCTGATCCCATTGAGGCAGGTTCTTCAGGGTGACCCGAATATCTGGCACACTCCATAAACTCTCTGACTAGAGCCTTGGATACCTTTCGTGGATCTGCTCCTAGCCAGAGCGCCCCTTTTCCAGAAAAGGGTCCGTTAGCCTTCAGAGATGTCTCATCTGACAGGGCCGTCTCACGGCGCCCGCTAAGCGGTCGTCCAAAAAACGCCGCCATAATACATCTCCCAATCCATCTAGTGGTTCAGCATCTGCGAGTTCAGGTTCTCGTTCACCTTATCCCAGAAACATCAGTGACCATGATTCGGAATACGAGTCGGACATTGGTGATGATCCCAACTCGCCGGAATTTCAGGAGTCGTTAGATTCTTTAATTGAGGCAATTAATACAATCCTCAAACTAGAAGAAGAACCTGGGTCTCAGCCGAATCATCCTATCTCCTTCAAAAGGGCAAAACGTGTTCACAAGATGTTTAGTAACCACCCTGAATTTACTGATATTGTTCAGGGACACAGGGAGCGTCCGGACAGACGTTTTTCAGGACTGAAGTCTCTGAAAGCTCGATACCCTTTTTCAGCAACCGTGGCGAAAGAGTGGACGGAATCTCCTGTTGTAGATCCTCCAGTATCTCGTCTATCTTCAAAAACCCTACTCTCTGTTTCTGATAGTTCATCCATTAGGAACCCTTCAGATAAACAGATTGACAACCTCGCCAAATCAATTTTTGAGGCGGCTGGAGCATCTCTATCTCCCTCCTTTGCAGCCACCTGGGTGGCAAGAGCTATGGTGGCTTGGGTTGAGGGCCTAGTCAAAATGACTAGTGATATCCCTCTTTCCCCCGAGGCACGTAATCTGGCCTATCAGATTACTCGAGCAGGTGACTACATGGTTCATGCGTCTCTGGATGCAGCTAATTGCGCTGCTATCACGGCCGCCAATGCTATCGCCATTCGGAGGTCCCTTTGGCTCCGTGAGTGGCGTGCAGACGCTGCTTCAAAGAAGACTTTAACTTCATTGCCTTATCATTCAGGGCGTCTTTTTGGAGATCGCCTTGATCAGATTATTTCTGACGCTACTGGTGGCAAAAGCAAATTTCTTCCACAGCGCAGAATCAATAGACCCTTTCGGCCTCAATACCAAGGTAGTTTCCGGCCATTTCGTAGCTCCTTTAATTGGTCCCCTGCTTCGTCCTCTGCTCGAGCATCCCGGTCATCTCGTAGAGATAGGGACTCGCAACCATCGTCCAGATCCTCTCAGCCCTGGAGAAACAGATCTTCTCAGGCAGGAAATAGGAGCTCCTCCTCTCGCAAGTTGTCATCACAATGACTCCTTGCTGGGGATGGGAGACCCAAACAAGGTAGGCGGCTGCCTACTCTTGTTTCACAAAGTCTGGGGGTCAGTAGTTCAAGACCAGTGGGTTCTCGATCTAGTACACTCAGGTTACAAAATCGAATTCTTGTCCCTTCCTCCAAGACATTTCTTTCAGTCTCGCTTCCCCAAGTCCAAGGATCTTGCAATTCCAATTTTCAGCGGACATCAAAAGTTTCTGCGTTTTGCTGTCGGAGAGGATCATTTTCAGTTTGCCGCTCTGCCCTTCGGTCTCGCAACTGCCCCCAGAGTGTTCACAAAGGTCATGGCGGCCGCCATGTCAATTTTACACTCTCGGGGTGTGGTAGTCCTCCCGTACCTGGACGACCTACTCATAAAAGGTCCGACTTTTCGAGCCTGCGAAGAGAGCGTCGAAATCACTATCGACACCCTCTCCCGCCTCGGTTGGCTTGTCAATTTAGACAAGTCTCTTTCCATTCCCTCTCAGAAGATTCTTTTTCTGGGAATGATTTTGGATACCTCTCAAGGATTGGTATCTCTCCCTCCAGAGAAGATTATCTCTCTGAAGCGGGGAGTGCTCCTGCTGTCGCTAAACCGCCCTCATTCTCTGAGGAGCGCCATGCAGGTCCTCGGGAAAATGGTAGCTTCCATCGAAGCAGTACCTTTCGCCCAGTTTCATCTCCGCCCTCTTCAACAGGAGTTGATATCAGTCTGGGACAGGAACCCAGCGTCTCTAGGTCGCAGCTTACGTCTGTCTCCCACAGTCAGAAGCTCCTTAAGATGGTGGATGAATGCCTCATCACTGAATCACGGAAAATCTTTCCTGACAGTCCATTGGCTGGTGGTGACCACCGATGCCAGTCTCCTCGGATGGGGAGCTGTGTTTCTTCATCACACGACTCAGGGCCGCTGGTCTCTACCAGAGTCCCGTCTCCCAATCAACATCTTATAGATCAGAGCTATCAAGTTAGCTCTCGTGCACTTCCATCATCTCCTGGCCGGTCGTCCCATCAGGATTCGGTCAGACAACGCCACGGCCGTGGCGTACATCAACCGTCAGGGGGGCACTCGGAGCAGAACAGCGATGCTCGAGGCATCGCACATTCTCCGCTGGGCCGAGAAAAACCCCTCTCTCATCTCCGCGGTTTACATTCCAGGTGTGGACAATTGGGAAGCCGACTTCCTAAGTCGCCAGAGCCTAGACTCAGGGGAATGGTCCCTGCACCCGGATGTGTTCCATCTTATTTGCCAGCGATGGGGCATGCTGGACGTAGACCTCATGGCATCCAGACTGAATGCCAAGGTTCAGACCTTCATAAGTCGCTCTCGCGATCCACTAGCCGTCGGCTTGGATGCGCTAGTCCTCCCTTGGAGTCAATTTCGCCTTCCTTACATTTTTCCTCCTCTTCCGTTAATCCCCAGGGTGATTCGGAAGATCAAGGCAGAAGGCGTTCCTCTCATTCTGGTCGCTCCGGAATGGCCTCGCCGTCCGTGGTATGCGGAACTAGTGCGTCTGCTTGCAGACGTTCCCTGGAGATTGCCAGATCGGCCGGACCTCCTCTCACAGGGTCCGATTTACCATCACAATTCAAAAGCGCTGAATTTGACGGTATGGCCTTTGAAGCCTGAATCTTAACTCAGGCTGGGTTTTCTCACAAAGTCATCTCTACAATGGTCAATGCCAGGAAGCCGGCTTCCGCCCGCATTTATCATCGTGTCTGGAAGACATTCTTTTCCTGGTGTGAGAACAAAGGTCGTTCCCCTTTGGTTTTCTCTATCCCTTCCATCCTGGAATTTCTTCAAGCAGGAATGGATTCGGGATTAGCCCTTTCTTCCCTCAAGGGCCAGATTTCTGCCTTGTCCGTCCTTTTCCAATGACGGATCGCATCTGAGTCTCAGGTCAAGACTTTTATTCAGGGAGTGTCTCATCTTGTTCCACCTTACAAGAGGCCTTTGGAGCCTTGGGATCTTAATTTGGTCCTCAGTGCCTTACAGGACTCCCCCTTCGAACCTTTGCCGGAAGTGTCTTTATCGCTTCTTTCCTGGAAGGTGGTCTTCCTAGTGGCAATTACCTCTATCAGACGAGTATCGGAATTGGCAGCCTTATCTTGTAAACCTCCTTTCCTCATTTTTCACCAGGACAAGGTAGTCCTTAGGACTTCTCCGTCTTTCACGCCAAAAGTCGTTTCGGCTTTTCATATCAATGAGGAGATAGTTTTGCCTTCATTCTGTCCGGCGCCAATTCACCGTACTGAAAAAAGCCCTTCACACTTTAGACTTGGTGAGGGCTCTCCGAAGGTACATTTCGAGAACGGCACCTTTCCGGAAATCGGACGCTCTGTTTGTGCTTCCAGAAGGACGCAGACAGGGTCTTCCTGCTTCCAAGGCCACGTTAGCCAGATGGATTCGCTCGGCGATACAAGAGGCGTACCGTGTTAAAGGTCAGCCTATCCCGGCTGGGATTAAGGCACACTCCACTCGTTCTGTGGGGGCCTCCTGGGCCATTCGGCACCAGGCTTCGGCACAGCAAGTGTGCAAGGCTGCGACTTGGTCCAGTCTTCATACTTTTGTCAAGCATTACCAAATTCATGCTCAAGTTTCTTCAGATGCGGCTCTTGGCAGACAGATTCTGCAATCAGCTGTTGCGCATCTGTAAGTTGTCTGTTGACTGGTTAAGCGTTATATGCATGACGTTCACGAGGCTTCATCTGTTAATGAGTTCCCACCCAGGGACTGCTTTGGGACGTCCCACGGTCTGTGTGTCCCCCAATGAGGCGAAGGAGAAAAGGAGATTTTTGTGTACTCACCGTAAAATCCTTTTCTCCGAGACGCTCATTGGGGGACACAGCTCCCACCCTGGTTTAACTTGGAGCCTCGTTGTTCATTTGAATTGTTGGCATATTGCACTCTGTTATGAGCTCCTACCGCTTTGGCACCGAACTGGTTCAGGATTGAGCCAACAGAGGGTGTATACTGCAGGAGGAGGAGTTAATCTTTTGTGCTTGTATTGCTTAGTGTCCTCCTAGTGGCAGCAGCATAACACCCACAGTCTGTGTGTCCCCCAATGAGCGTCTCGGAGAAAAGTATTTTACGGTGAGTACACAAAAATCTCCTTTTTACTATTGATGCCGCCTATGTCGCATCAATAGTAAAAAGATCTAATGTAAAAATAATAAAAAAAATAATAAATAATGATATTCTCACCTTCCGGCGGCCCCTGCAGCTTTCCCGCCTCTCAGCGACGCTCCCGGCAAGTTCCGTTCCCAGGAGTCCTTTACGACAATCATCGCGATGACGTAGCATCACGCGAGACCGCTACGTCATCTGGGTGATCTCGCAAAGGACTCCTGGGAACGCGATTGGCGGGAGCGTCGCTGAGAGGTGGGAAAGCTGCGTGGGACGCCGGAAGGTGAGAATATCATTTTTTTATTTTAATTATTGTTTTTACATGGATATGGTACCCAGGGCTTGGAGGAGAGTCTCCTCACCTCCAGACCCCGGGTACCATCCGCACATGAACCGCTTACTTTCCGCATGGTGGGCACAGCCACATGCGGAAAGTAATTGGTTCAATGCATTCCTATGGCGGCGGAATCGCCGCGGTTCTGCAAAAAAGAATGAGCATGCTGCGGATTCTCCCGCGATGCGATTCCGCCGCGGAAAAACCCGCAGCATGTGCACAGCATTGCGGAATCTCATAGGCCTTAATGAGTTGTATTGTGTAAGCGGTTTTGCCGCGGTTTCGCTGCGTTTCCGCCGCGAAAAACCGTGGCAAAACCGCTAAGAAACCGCAACGTGTGCACATAGCCTTAGTGTCAGATCGCACCATCCGTCGTGTGAGCCAAAGTGGACTTCATGGGAGACAACCAAGGAGGACACCATTGTTGAAAAAAATCATAAAGCCAGACTGGAATTTGCCAAACTACATGTTGACAAACCACAAAGCTTCTGGGAGAATGCCTTATGGACAGATGAGACAAAAATTGAACTTTTTGGCAAGGCACATTAGCTCTATGTTCACAGGTGGAAAAATGAAGTATATCAAGAAAAGAACACTGTCCCTACTGTGAAACATGGAGGAGGCTCTGTTATGTTCTGGGGCTGCTTTGCTGCATCTGGCACAGGGTGTCTAGAATCTGTGCAGGGTACAATGAAATCTCAAGACTATCAAGGGATTCTAGAGAGAAATGTGCTGCCCAGTGTCAGAAAGCTTGGTCACAGTCGCAGGTTATGGGTCTTGCAACAGGATATTGACCCAAAACACACAGCTAAAAACACCCAAGAATGGCTAAGAGGAAAACATTGGACTATTCTGAAGTGACCTTTTATGAGCCCTGACCTAAATCCTATTGAGCATCTTTGGAAAGAGCTGAAACATGCCGTCTGGAAAAGGCAACCTTCAAACACGAGACAACTGGAGCAGTTTACTCTTGAGGTGTGGGCCAAAATACCTGTCGAGAGGTGCAGAAATCTCATTGACCGTCACAGGAATCGTTTGATTGCAGTGATTGCCTCAAAAGGTTGGGCAACAAAATATTAGGTTAAGTGTACCATCATTTCTGTCCAGGCCTATTTCATGAGTTTATTTATTTATTTATTTTAATTCTGTGGAAGCATGGTTGAAAAGCAATGTCTGAGTTTGATTTGTTAATTTTCATAGATTTTTTATTTAGTACTTTTGTCAGATTCAAGTTATTTCTGTCACCATTGTGGGTTTTTCTGTCTTTAAACGAGGGGTACCAACAATTTTGAACATGTGTGTACATGGAAAAGCAGGAGTAATTTGTCTAGAACAGTTCCATTGGCCAGTGTAAAAGCTGCAAGATTTTTATTTTTTATACTGATTTTGATATTGTGAAAAGAAAAACAAAACCTGATTTCAGCTGCAGATGGAAGGGAGGGAGACACAGTAATTCATTACTGATGGGTAGGCGGAGCCCCAGATCAGGATGACACCTCAGATCAAAAGCGTGTTGACTGGCTGGCTCCTCCAGCTCGGGCTCCTCCTACTCAGCTCCTTCAGTCTAAGATTTGAGGTCTCAGAGGATGGTCGCTGCTAATGCAGCTCCTCAGAAGATTTTATTATTTTATATCGGACAAGAGACTTGGATCACTAGTTGGTCTAGAGGTCTCAGGGGTACCAGCGCTGCTGTACCCCAACCTCTCCCTTGGCGGATCTGTATTTACATTATAGTCCCTGCAGAATCTTGCCGGCCCTGGGGGATGAGGATGGCTTCCCTGGCGGGGACGCAAACCACACGTGCGGTCACTGCGTTCCTCGCCCTGGGGGGAAGCATGGGCACAAGCGCAACAAATCCTGAGGGTTCCCTGTGGCGCTAAGCTGGTGAGTACTCCACATTCCTTTTTTCTAATGTGTGTAGTACTTTAGCGACTGCTGTGGCAGCGCTATTACATGTACCACTATGTGCTTTAACGACTGCGGTGGCAGCGTTATTACATGTATTCACTGTGATTATGGCAGTGTGCCTTAACGACTGCGGTGGCAGCGTTATTACATGTATTCACTGTGTGTTATCAGTGTGCCTTAACGACTGCGGTGGCAGCGTTATTACATGTATTCACTGTGATTGTCAGTGTGTTTTAACGACTGCGGTGGCAGCGTTATTACATGTGTTCACTGTAATTATGATCAGTGTGCATTCAACGGTCGCGGCGGCGACCGCCGGTACATGTATTCAGTCACGGTGAGGAGAGAGGAGTTCCCGCTTTTTTATTTGAATTTTCGCGGCACTCTGAGCGCGCGCTTTCTGAGCAGTCTCCATTTCCTGCATCTTCTACATGGAGACACAGCGCGGCGGCCATTATTAATGCAGGAGCTGGAAGCTCCTCGGGGTCATCGCTCTCCCTTTCCTCCCGGCAGCTATTACCAGCAGGGTGAGTCGCTTCTGCGGAAGCTTAACCCCTTCAACTGCAGGGCGCCTTCCTGATTTTATTCCCTATCTGCGGCTGTGCCGCATATATCTGGGAGCGCAGGGCGTCTTTTTTGAGCCAGTTCCTGCAATATGCCTCCGTCCAGCAGAGGCTATGGGAGGCTGCGGCATTAACCCCTTGGAAGGCGGTTAACCCTTGTTTTGAAGGGTCAGCTGGGGTAGCTCATGCTGTAAGAGCTTTAACCCTTCAGCTATATGAGAAACAGTTATTGACAGTTTATTCGAACGTCCATGACAGCACTACAGAGAGAGGGGATCCGCCCCTTAGGAACAGGAAACCTACAGATATAAAAGGGCGGCACCTCTCCCACACATCAGTTGGTTTCCTGTTCCTAAAGGACGGGTTTCCTACAGATGAAGATCTTCAGAGGACCCAGGCCGGCCGGTCGACCCAGGTAGCGGGGGGGAATCTCCTACCTCGGCCGGTGCGGAGCCCCTGGAAGCGCCACGGTGGGTCCGGGTAGGATTCCACGGCAGTGTGCGGAGCAGGTGGAGCAGTATCCAGAGGATCTCTGTCTCCCAGCCAGCGCCGGTAGGTAAGTATTCCCCCCCTCTCCCTGGTCCCGATGCCTTCTCCCTGTCCTCTCCTGTGGTCCTGTCATGGTGGGGGCCTCTTGAGGGTGCAGCCGTGATTTTAAAAAAAAAAAAAAAAAATTTAAAATTTGAATTTCCCGCCGCGTCACTGCTGTGAACGGCGCGGCGGGGGTTTTTTGAATTTCCCGCCGGCGTCACTGTTATGGACGGCGCGGCGGGCGGTTTTGAATTTCCCGCCGCGCGTCACGGCTATGGACGGCGCGGCGGGCGGTTTTGAATTTCCCGCCGCGCGTCACTGCTATGGACGGCACGGCGGGGTTTTTGAAAATTCAGTCTTGCGCCGCTGTTGCAGCAGCGCGGCTGGGGTCGGGGAGATCTCCGCTCGGGGGGGCGATGCAGCGGGGGATTATGCTTACCTCCATCGGTCCGTGCGAGCGGAGGAAAAAAGGGGGCGGAGTCTCCACCACCTGAACCGGAAGTGAGACGCCGGCCGGCGTTTTTGAAAATTTTGGCGGCTGCATCATCGGATGGCGCCTGCTGTGGGGACGGCGGGGAGGTGCAGGGGGGGCCGTGGGGCGGGGAGTAGGAGGGGGTGGACCCCTGGCCAGATCTGCTGATCCGGATATCCGGGGGAGGATATAAGGAGCCTAGGAAAGAGGTAAAGCGCTTCTGCCCCATTTTCGCGATGGACACTGCAGAAGCTCCCTCGGTGCAACAGGAGAGCCAGCAGCAGCAGACAGAGCGCTCCTCTTCAATGGTCAGGAGCACCAGCCGCAGAAGTTCCGCAGCTGGGAAAAAGCCCCCTCCCCGTGATCCGGTACCTACTGCTGTACAATCTGGGTAAGAGATCGTCAGATTTAGAATACCCAGTAATACAGTTTTTTCCCCATTTTGTCTGTTACTAGGGGAAGAAGTGTTCGGTGAAAAGCAAGCACAGGGAATGTGCCTTTTGCGCTTGCCCTCTGCCTGACGCTTGCCCTAAGAGGTTGTGCCAGCCGTGCATGCAACAGACGGTAGGGCATTTTTAAGGGGAAGGGCAGGGGCATGGAATGACATAGTAAACCCCCCCCTATGCCCCTTCCCTTTTTAGATAGCGGAGGAGACTCCAGATTTCACCGAAAGCCTGAAGGAGATAATAAGAGCAGAGTTGAAAGCGTCCTCAAGACACGGAGAATTTTCCAGGCGTAGAAATGTACCAGTCTTATCTGATTCAGAGTCGCCTGCCGCCCATGATAGGGGTGAAGTGTGTCAGGACCCTCCTCGCCTTCCTCTTCGGCTTCCTCCTCGTCTTCTACGGAAGACGCTACCCGTTTTTGTTTTCCCTTGGACCAGATGGACAAATTTGTCAAATCAGTTAGGTCCACCATGGGGGTAGAGGAGGCGAAACCAGAGCCCTCAGTACAGGATCTGATGTTTGGTGGTCTAGATCCAAAAAAACGGAGATCCTTTCCACTAAACAGTAGCATCCAAGGCCTTATAGACAGAGAGTGGAAGAAGCCTGAAAAAAGAGGCTCCTTACCCCAAGCGTTTAAAAGGAGATATCCCTTTGAAGATCCCCTGACGGGTAAATGGGATAAGGCCCCGAAGCTGGATGCAGCAGTGGCGAAGGCTTCTAAAAAATCCTCCATCCCATTTGATGATAATGGGTCTTTGAAAGATCCACTAGACAGGAAGGCAGATTCCTTCTTGAAAGGCACATGGGAGATGTCGGCAGGTGCCCTGAGGCCGGCAGTTGCAGCCACTTGCGCAGCCAGGTCATTGATGGTCTGGCTAGACCAGTTAGCTTCCCAGTTAACAGATGGAACCTCCAGGGGGACAATTCGGAAGACCTTGCCAATAATTCAGAATGCGGCGGCTTTCCTGGCTGATTCCTCAGCGGACTCAGTAAGAATGGCTGCCAGAGCGGCAGGGCTGTCTAATGCAGCACGAAGGGCATTATGGCTGAAATGTTGGCCGGGCGATATTCAAGCCAGATCTCGCCTCTGTTCCATTCCGTGTGACGGCGAATATCTTTTTGGCCCGGTCCTGGACGAACTTTTAGAAAAGGCAGGGACGACAAGAAAAAGTTTCCCAGTCTATCAACCCCTTCCTACAAAAGACCTTTCAGCAGAAGGAGGTTCAGCTACCGAAGGTCGTCCAGGGAACAAGCCAAATGGATGAAAAGAGGCGAAGAGGTACAGGGTTTATGTTTAGAGGTCCACCTAGGGAAACAAAAAAACCCTCGCAATGACTAGCGATGCCGGTAGGAGGCAGATTGAAGGCCTTCTACCCGGCCTGGTCGGAAATCTCAAACAGTAGCTGGATCCTTAACATCATAGCTACAGGGCTGCGGTTAGAATTCTCCTCGGTACCTTGGGATAACTTTAAAATTACCCCACTCAGATCATCCCCATCGGAGCAGGCCGCTCTAGAGTTGGAGGTTCAGGAGCTTTGCGCTAAGAATGTCTTAGTGGAGGTGCCAGAAGCAGAGCGGGGTAAGGGGTTTTACTCCCCTCTGTTTTTGATCCATAAACTGGATGGGTCTTTTAGAACAATTATTAATTTGAAAGCCCTCAATAAATTCCTGATTATTCACCCATTTAAAATGGAAACGGTCAGCTCAGCAATAAAGCTTCTGTTTGAAAATTGCTTTATGGTGGTGTTAGATCTGAAAGACGCTTATTACCACATACCGATCCATATGGAGCATCAGCGTTTCCTCAGAGTAGCAATCCAGATGGGGGAATCACTGCGACATTTTCAATTTAGCGCCCTTCCCTTTGGCTTGGCGGTTGCCCCACGAGTATTCACTAAGGTTATGTCGGAGGTCATGGCCCACTTACGTGAATCAAATATGCTTATAGTCCCCTACCTTGACGACTTTCTTATTATAGGAAAGACGGCAGAGCATTGCCTAGAGCAACTGAAAAGAGCGATTTCTACCTTAGAGCGGCTGGGATGGCTAATAAATACCAAAAAGTCTCGTTTGAATCCGATGAGGGTTCAGCAATTTCTAGGGCTAATTCTGGATTCACAAAATCAGAACTGTAGTTTACCGTCAGACAAGTTAATTCGTTTACGGTACCAGGTCCTAAACGCTTCCAGTAACCCCTCCATGTCGCTTAGGAAGGCTATGTCTCTTTTGGGCTCCCTCTCGTCCTGCATTCCCGCGGTTCGGTGGGCCCAATTTCACACAAGGGCACTGCAAGCTGAGGTCTTGCTGTATCAAAATTTGCTAGGTGGTTACCTGGAAGGCCAGCTATCCTTGTCCCAGGCTGCTATAAGATCCCTGGATTGGTGGAAGAATGAGGCAAACCTGTCTAAGGGGGTTCCCTGGGAATATGACATATCCCGAATAGTCACAACAGATGCTAGCCCCTCTGGGTGGGGGGCTCATATGGGGGACGTTATGGTTCAGGGCTCATGGGAGCAGGATCAAATTCAAATGTCTTCTAATATGAAGGAATTAGCAGCGGTAGAGCTAGCGATTAAAAAACTCCTTGTCTATCTACAGGGTCACCACGTTCGAGTGCTCTCCGACAATCGGGTCACAGTCGCATACATCAACCACCAGGGTGGTACTCGTTCCGGTCCTCTCATGGAAGTGGCAAGGCGCCTACTTCAGATAGCAGAACGACACTTTCTTTCTCTAACGGCTCTACATATAAGGGGAGAAGAAAATACCAAGGCGGACTTCTTAAGCCGCAATCTCCTGAGCCAAGAGAGTGGTCATTAAAGACTTCCATCTTCGACCTAATTGTGCGGAAATGGGGTCTACCGGATGTAGATCTCTTTGCTACCAAAAGCAACAGGAAAGTGAGACAGTTCTGCTCTCTGAATCCCAAAGAACGCCCTCTGGCAGTGGACGCTCTTCTATTACAGTGGGATTTCAGTCTAGCCTACGCCTTCCCTCCCCTGTCCTTACTCCCCCTAGTATTGAGGAAGGTCAGGAAGGACAGGGCAAGGATAATATTAATCGCTCCTTTTTGGCCCAGGAGGGCATGGTTTTCATGTCTCAGAAACATGTCGATAGCCGACCCGTGGGTCCTGCCGGACATTCCCGATCTGCTCTCCCAGGGTCCAGTCTACCATCCTCGAGTAGCGGGCCTCCACCTGACGGCGTGGATTTTGAACGGTCGCTGCTGACAGATAAGGGGTTTTCTGCTAATGTAATTAATACTCTCCTTAAAAGCAGAAAAGAGGTTACAACTAGGATCTACGCTAGGATTTGGAAGAAATTTCTTCAGAGCTCGGCGGTTGTAGCAGGGGACACAACACCGATAACCCAGATTCTAGAATTCCTACAAAAGGGTCTGGACTTAGGTCTCTCCACAAGCACCCTTAAGGTGCACGTTTCAGCTTTGGGGGCACTCTTTAGTTGCAACATCGCAAATAATTACTGGGTCAGTAGATTCATTAAAGCTGCGGGTAGGTCGAGACCCATAGTGAAGGTGAGAATCATGCCATGGGACTTAAATCTTGTTCTCACTGCTTTAACAGAGCCCCCTTTTGAACCTATATCAGCAGCATCAATAAAAATTCTTTCCCTTAAGACCGCTTTCCTGGTAGCATTAACCTCGGCTAGGAGGGTAAGTGACATCCAGGCACTATCTAGACTATCTCCTTACACTCAGGTCCTGAATGACAGGATAATACTTAGACCGGATCCGGCATACCTACCTAAGGTGTCTTCCGCTTTCCACAGAACACAGGAAATTATTCTCCCTTCGTTCATCCCTAATCCATCTAATCAAAAAGAGATGAAACTTCATACTTTAGATGTTAGAAGATGTCTGCTGCAATATTTGGCAGTCACTGATCCCTGGAAACGGGACAATGCATTGTTTGTCTCTTTTCAAGGAATTAACAAAGGCCGTAGATTAACAAAGAGCTCATTGGCCAGATGGATTAGGGAAGCAATTTCTCTGGCATACACCTCGAGGGGCAAGCAGCCACCTGAGAGGCTGAGGGCGCATTCCACTCGAGCTGTGGCGACTTCATGGGCAGAAAGGGCAGAAGTCTCGATTGACCAGATATGTAAGGCAGCTACGTGGTCTTCTCCACACACGTTTTACACTCATTATAGATTAGATTTGGGTGCTTCCTCAGACCTTTCTTTCGGACTAAGGGTGCTGCAGGCAGTAGTCCCTCCCTAAGTAGTTATTACTCTCTGTAATTCTCTCTGTAGTGCTGTCATGGACGTTCGAATAAAGTCTAAGTTACTTACCGTTAACGGTATTTTTCGAAGTCCATGACAGCACCCTTACATTCCCACCCAGGTTTTATGTGCACTTCTTCCGCTTATGTAGTCCACATGTAATAAACAATTGATTAATGTTACTGTGTGATGCATGAAATTTTTTTGCTGTATACCATTTAACCTTGATGTCCTCTTATGCTCTGTAATCCAACTGATGTGTGGGAGAGGTGCCGCCCTTTTATATCTGTAGGTTTCCTGTTCCTAAGGGGCGGATCCCCTCTCTCTGTAGTGCTGTCATGGACTTCGAAAAATACCGTTAACGGTAAGTAACTTAGACTTTTTAACCCGTCATATACTGTGTGAGGAGCGTCCAAATGCTTGTGATTGACGTTTCCATAACGTCTGCGCTTCAGATGCTCTATCCAGCACCTACACCTGTACTACAGATGGTGACTGACGCCTGCTCACCTGACGCCTGCGCTATGTATTCGCTGTGTCCTACGGATGTGCTGTGTCCTGCGCCTGCGCTACGGATATGTTGTGTCCTGCGCCTACGCTACAGTACGTTTTTTTCTGTTTAGTGTGGAATAGCTGTCCTGCAGCTGCGACCTTATAAGAGGCGCCTGAGATTCGCACACCCTTTTTCATTATCAAGGTTGTGGGGAGTCTGCTACTTTAACCCCTTATTAGGCGGTTAACTCTTAATGGGAGACAGCTGGGGTAGCTCTCTCTTTAGAGCTTTAACCCTTCAGCTTTTGTTTTTTATTTAAGAACTGCTCTAGTTACTGACAGGTTTAGCCTGCCATATACTATGCAAGGGCATGTCAGAGACCCTCTCCCAGATCCGCTACGGACCAGCCTCGCGTATCTGACACGCAGACCTCGACTCATGCACGGTCGGAGGTTCCAGTGGTGTCAAAATGGAGGCCTTCACTGGTTTCTATTGATGGCCTGTCTGACCTTTTAGGTTATGGAGTGTCAGCTAGATCCTCTCAAGGAAGCGACACAAAATCGGTGCCTTCTTTTTCGCTTAGCGAAGAAGTCCGATTCGGACAAGGAGGTTCGGCAGGGACTCCCTGCCTCTCATGGGCCGTACTAAAATTTCTGTGGAAGCCATGTGGACGTTACAGTTACCGGAGGAGGTAACTAGTCGTCCTGGTAAGTCGGCCCGGATGTTGCAATGGGTCGCATGGGTCGCGACGACCTTACAAACTGTATCCGTTTTTTCTACGGAGTTGTTTGTTAATTGGACCCCTTCTCCTGAAGTGAATGTTCCTTCATTCCAGCTTAGCAAATCTTCCTGGTAAAAGGGAAGGCGAGTCTGCAGGACACGCTGGACAGAAAAACGGAGACGGCAACAATTTCCATCTGCATGGCCGTGGACATAGATTCGGTATTAAGGATCTAGGTGTACTTGTTAAGTTCACCTGAGCCGGTTGGACCGTCTAAGGACGGTGAGGCAAGTTGGATCCCCTCTATCGAGGTAGATGGGCTTTTCTAGTTGAAGGATAATGCGTCACTGCTATCCAGGGCGCAATCCTCGGCAGTTACAGTCAGAAGAGCACTGTAACTTGGTTGGAACGTGGTTTTCCAACAAGGTTTGCTATCTTTAGCTTAGAAAGTGGTCAGCTATTTGACTGACCTCACGGAGCTGATTGCCAAGGCTAAGGCAAAAGAAACAGCTTTACCGTAGCGCAGAGCTGTGACTTCTGCGTCTGGCAGGACTAGTGCCGATAGTTATTGGCAGTCCCTTTCGGTTCAAGGGATGATCTGGCCAACCCTCTGGGGGTTTGTGTCGTCTCTCTCTCTCTCTCTCTTTTCAAAAAAAAAAAAAAAATCCGCCAAGGCGGACTGACATCTGACATTCCGTTAGAGCCAAGCATGAAGTCGCTTCGCTCCGTTATGGCAGCCCTGTCGCAGATCGATTCTTTGGTCAATCGACATTCGCGACGCTTATTGGCATGTTCCTGTCGGAAGAGCTCATCAGCGCTTCCTTCGTTTTTGCCATAGAATCAACCATTACCAGGTTGTGGCTCGGCCATTCGGCTTGGCCTTAACGTCCAGAATTTTTACAACGATTCTGGCGCCTAAATCTCATGGCAATTCTTCAAAGACGGGGACTTACGATTCGTCCCTATTTGGACGACCTTTCGATTGTGGCCTCAAGGGAGAAGTCGTCTCTGGAATCGTCGCAGGCAATCCTGTTTTTTGAGGATGCTTTTCGACACGGTACGGGCGGTGTTGTCCCTACCTCCAGACAAGCAGGCATGTCTGCTCCAACATGTACAGATTATGAAGGCTGCGACAGCAATGTCCCTTCGGAAGGTATGCGCCTTCTGGGTTTGATGGTGGCGTCCATGGAGCACCTCCGTTTGCCCAATTTCATTCCAGAGCTCTCCACAGGCTCATTCTGAGTCGTTGGAATCGGTCGCAATCACTGGATTGCAGTGTCACCATTTCTCGCGGGGTGCGAGAATCCCTAGGATGGTGGTCACGTCCAGGAGCGTTATTCCTGGGAAAGTCTTTCTCCCTCCGAAGTGGTCGGTCATAACCACTAATGCCAGCCTGACGGGCTGGGGAGGGTGTCTGGAACGATCTTCGGATCCAGGGAGTATGGTCATGGGAAGAGTCGGTTCTACCGATCAACATCCTAGAATTGAGGGCAAAATTTTTTCTTTGCCTCCAACACTGGACGGTCTCCTTGAGCGGTATGCCAGTCCGAGTGCGGACAGACAATGCGACGGCGGTCGCGTATATCAACCACCAAGGCGGGACAAGGAGTTCCCATGCTGGAGGTGTCTCGGATACTGATTTGGGCCGAGACCAGGGTTCCAGCCATCTCTGCAATTCACTTTCCAGGAGTCCAGAATACCACGGCGGACTTCCTCGGTCGCGAAAAGATGGTTCCCGGAGAATGGGGTTTTCATCCGACAATTTTTTTGCACTGCTGTGCTTCCGTTGGGGAACTCACCAAGTGGACTTAATGGGGTCCAGGTTTAATACCAAATTACCGACCTTCGTGTTCAGGTACAAGGACACGAAGGCTGTGGCGGTAGACGCTCTGGTGGATCCGTGGGACCATTTCGAGCTAGTCTATGTTTTTCCGCCGATATCTTTACTTTCTCTGGTGCTGCGTCGGTTCAGACTGGAGAGAATTCCGGCTATTTTGATAGCTCAGATTGGCCAAGGAGGACGTGGTTCTCGACACTAGTGTCGCTTTTGGCGGCGCCGCCATTTCCACTTCCTCTGCGCCCGGTCCTGTTAACCCAGGGACTCACTCGTTATCCGGACTTGAAGTCTCTGCGTTTGACGGAGTAGCTCTTGAGACCGAAATGTTAACCCGTAGAGGTTTTTTCAGCCAGAAGTCCGGCTACTACTACTAGGATTTACCACAAAACTTGGGAAACCTTTTCGTGGTGTTCGGGATCTTCACGGAACCCGAGAAAGTTTTCCATTCCCAATCTGTTGTTTTTTCTACAGCATGGGTTAGACAAGGGTTTGACAGTTAGCACCCTGAAAGGTCAGGTTTTCTGCTCTGTCCTTATTTTTTCGGAGGGCTATTGCCTCGCGTAGGGACGTGCTTTCACTTTTCCGCGGTATAGCTCGTAAGTTTCCGCCGCGGAAGGCACCCGTGTCTTCTTGGCGGCTCAACCTTGTTTTTGGAGGCTCTTCAGCATAAACCATTTTGAGCCTATGGATTCTGCTAGCCTTTCTTTACTGTCTTGGAAGGTGGCCTGCCTAGTAGCAGTCGCCTCTTGAGGAGAGTTTTTCTGAGTTGGCAGCTCTTTCTTGCTCGCCTCCTTTTTCTGGAGTTTTTTTTTCCGGATCGGGTAGTGCTTCGCACACGGGGTGATTTTCTATCTAAGTAGTGTCACAATTTCATGTTAACCAGGATATTGTGTTGCCTTCACTCTGTTCGGATCCGAAGAATGCGAAAGAGCGAGCTTTACACACTTTGGATTTAGTGCGGGCCTTGAATTTTTATCTATCTATTATTCAAGGTTTTCGTAAGACGGACTGGACTCCCTGTTTGTGGTTCCAGCAGGTCGTCGGCGTGGTCAACGAGCCTCCAAGGATTCTATAGCTTGTTGGATCCGGTCAGCTGTTCTGGAAGCTTACCGTATTGGGGGTGAATCTTGCCGATTAAGGTTCGAGCCCATCCCACAAGAGCTGTGGCTTCATCGTGGGCTTTTCATCAAGGTGCCTCGGCAGTGCAGCTCTGCCGGGAGGCAACTTGGCGCTCTGTCCACACGTTTAAAAAGTTTTTATAAAGTGGACGCCAGTGCTTCCGCTGATGCAGCCCTCGGACGTAGGGTCCTGCAGGCAGCTGTAGTTTAAAGTTTCTAGATGAACTTGTGTTTAGCGCTGGTTGCGCTTCCTTGTTAAGGTCGTTGGGTTTCTGCCTTTGTTGGTTTTTCCCACTCTTATTTTTGAACTGCTTTGGGACGTCCCATCAGTAATGAATTACTGTGTCTCCCTCCCTTCCATCTGCAGCTGAAAGACGGATTTTGGTAAGAACTTACCTGTAAAATCCTTTTCAGCGAAGGAAGGGAGGGAGACACAGATCCCGCCCAAGGCAGAAGTGTGTTGATGTTTTCAGATGCAGCGCGACTCTTATCTGATAGCGATTATCTGGGCTGAGGTCAGCGCGCTAAGGCTCTGTTCCAGCATCGCCAGCTCATCGCAGTAGTCAGGTTCAGTGAGTAGTACCTGGAACTCTGTGGTTTTTGGCTTACTTTGCATGCATAACCTGTATTCTTGTGTTTTTCTCTGAAGTTCATTCAGAAGGGGTTATGTTGCTCCGCTGGTGATCTTGGTTCTTCCTTAAAGCTTTGGTACGACTGAAGGAGCTGAGTAGGAGGAGCCCGAGCTGGACGAGCCAGCCAGTCAACACGCTTTTGATCTGAGGTGTCATCCTGATCTGGGGCTCCGCCTACCCATCAGTAATGAATTACTGTGTCTCCCTCCCTTTCTTCGCTGAAAAGGATTTTACAGGTAAGTTCTTACCAAAATCCGTCTTTAAAGGATATATCAGGAACTTTGTTAGTGCTTAGGCACTTTTTTCTTTTTACAGACAGATTGCTGCGACCTATGTGCCTGTTGTGCCCGGCACCATTCTCGACCGACCCAGAGTGGTCACTGACCGCTCCTGTCGGCGATTCAGCTGCTTTATGTCAACAGAGCAGCACTTGTTCTTTCGGGCTGCTCTGGTGACAGAGCTGGACTGCTAGCGTCATGTTTATTGACAACCAGCTCCCCCAGTTAGGCAGCGGGGATACGGCTGTCAACGAGCATGACGTCAGCAGTCCAGCCCTGTCCACGGAGCGGAAAAATTGCTGCTCTGTCGACGAGACGTCTGTGGATGTTGCTCTGCTGGCTGAGAATGGTTTTGAGCACAACAGGCATGTCACAGCCACCTGCCTGTTAGTGCATGGGTATGTTTTTTTTCCTTTTTTTTTTTTTTGCAAAGTCCCAGATATATCCTTTAACCACCAAGTCATTTTCTGATGAAGCTTTCCCTTTTAAAAGTAATAGTGTCTCTCATAGCAGAGTTTTGTGGGAGGGGGAGCATGGATTTGTTGAAACTATTAATGGGGTAAACAGCTGTTCTCATGTCCACAACTGGAGGTGATGGATGCTGGTGACATGACATCTGACTGCCACTTGTCGTGTATCCTTAAGTATCTTGCATGCCCGATAATACCTGCTGACAACAGGTGGACAGACCAGGCGAGCGGCAGAGGGTCGCCATGTCTGCACCACCGCTTATCTCTCAATGTGTAAGTGGGAGGCCCTGGATAACCCATAAAGATGTGCAAATTGTTGAAATTATGTAAAAAAAAAAAATGGTGACCAATTAATGTTTTTTTGTTTTTCTTAACACTTTATTTTCCTGTCAATATAGCCATATGAGGGCTTGTTTTTTGCGCGACGAGTTATACTTTTGAATGATCTGTTAGATCACAACATATAGCAGAAATCACTGTCTCCTTTCAAGCCCGGCCACATGCCTAGTTTCAAAGGAGCTCTTGCAATGACCAGCACAAGGTGTCTTCAGTAGACCCCCCCCCCCAGCTGTCATAGCAAGCAACCCATCGGTAACCCGTGATCACGGGCGTGCCAATGGGCTCAGAGAATGACGCACCCAATGCTGCTTATCTTAAACGTAACAGGTTAACAATCGAGGGTGGAGCAGAATTTGTCAGAGGCAGGTCCTGGCTGTAATAATTCCTAGCAATGATCTGCCAGGTATGGGGCAAACTCACCCCGTGAACCCGCTCCATACACCCACTTCCAACTTGCGTAGTACATGTACGGCCGATGTCGTGAAAGGGTTGAAAAGTCTAACTCTAATCGCTATGAGTAACTTGGCCAGCTTTTTGTGACACTTTTGAGCTTTTAATGTTTTTACTGTTTTTTTTCTGAATTGTTTCAACCCTTGAGTCAAGATGGCATGGGGCCGGCATATGACTGCTCATTTTTGCCATCTATTTACTGGTCTGACATTTATCACTGTTCTGTGGTAGGTGACTAAAGATTAGGCTAGTCATAATGAATGAAATTAATAATCAAAATTACTATAATTGTAAATATTTATCAGCTTGGGGCTACACATTGTCAATGTGTAGCATGAAAGTAGGGATCGGTCATGAGCCGCATTACATAGCCGGGATGATGTGGATACAGCTGACTTGTAGCTATGACTCCAGGGTATTCTTAAATGGCTGCTTGTATTGGACCAGTGATGCTATACAGTCTCTTAGGCTAGTTTCACACTAGCGTTCTGGAGGGCTGCGTACTTCCTCCGTTAAGCCCCGCCCACTGCCGCACCTATTCCGCTCAGCTCCGCCTACATCTGCATGCATCCTGCTTACCTATCTTTAACATTGGGTACGCAGGCCATGCGGATGCGTCCGCATGTGCCGTTTTGACGCTTCATCAAACGCAATATGTTGCATTTTGTTGCTGTTGGCGCAGCGTCAAAACGACGCATGCGAACGCATCCGCATGGTCTGCGTACCCAATGTTAAAGATGGGTATGCAGGACGCATGCAGATGTAGGCGGAGCTGAATGGAAGAGGTGCGGCAGTGGGCGGGCTTAACGGAGGAAGTACGCAGCCCTGCCGAACGCTACTGTGAAACTAGCCTTAGGCAGGAGAGCACCATATGCTGCCCTTACTAGATCACATCATATAATCCTTCTCCAGAGATATAGTATCTGCTGCTTCCCCCATACAGTGACGTCCTCTTCTCTCTAACAGTCCCATCTCGTCCTGCAGTGAAATGAAGAGGCGGTATGAACATTCCACGATGGATCAAGCCTTGAATTTTCACCTTCAAGATGGAGTCTGTGATCTGAAGCCCCTTTTTTTATATATCTATTAAATATACACATGGCGGCATCTTCCCGAGGAGACTGAACATCAACACTATTGGACTTCTGCACCTTTCTGGACTCTTGTAAAAATTCTAAACCTACTAAATAACATGATTGCGTTTTCTTACGATCCTTTTTGATTTTGCTTGCTTGCTTTGAAGCGTCACATGAAATTAGGATGGAGGCTTTAATTTTCTACAACCAGAAACTGCTTACCTACCATAGGCCTGTAAAAATAATAAAGCCATAACTGTCTTGTGTTTCTGGGCATGGCGAGGGATAATCGCAGAAACACGTGGTGTTTTTTTTTTTTTCAAGGATTTTCTTTTAAGCCAGGTTTTGGGTGGAAGGGTATTGGGGTGGTTTTGGGTTGTTTTTCTTCTTTCTGTGCTAGCTGGTGGCTAGCCGCTGTGATGGTAATTACTGAGGGCTGTTTTAAGCTATGGCTTTGCCTTTCCTTGTGGAACGCCAGTGAAGACTTAAGTCTGATGGAGTTTCACGAAAAAAAAAAAATTCTAAGAAAGCTTTATTTTTTTCATAAATCTATATATTTCTATTTGTATTTTTAGTTGCATTAATAACTTGGAGCAAAAATGTAAGTGTGTTCTGTAACTTGATCCAGAAATTTCACAATCACTCCTTGACAAGATGGGGAAACTATTTAGCAGAAATTGGGTTCTCTCTGGACGTCTTCTCATCTCGTTCAGGGTGTGCAGACCGTCACTTTTTTTTTTATTTTATTTTTTTTTATAGATAGTGTTTTTGCTGCAGCTTCAATCTCTGGTGTGACTTGAACTGTCTTACTTCATACCTCTAGCGGAAGTACAGCTGTGAATGTATCCGTCATCTAAACACAATGGAGGCCGCCATATTGGTGGAGGGACACATTAGTGCCTCGTGCTTCGGTCAGTGGATCCCAGTGAATGGCTCATCACAATGTGCTTGCCTCCATCAGTGTATAGGCAATAGGTACATTATTAAATGCTGCAACCTTTAGGCCAGGGGTCCCTAATCCCAACAATCAAGCCATCACTGGCGAGCCTTTTAATGCCCAGAAACTTTTTTTTTTTTCCATATGACAATATTGTTTTAATTCTGTCTCTGCTTCTCATATCTTGTGGCGAATTTTATTATATTTTTATTACAATTTTCTGTCAATTGATCCATCGGCACAGTTCTCACCCTTCTGTATGAGTGCAATATCCAAAACCCTACGTCTTCTAGGTTCGCTGTACGATAAAAGGGGAGAACTGTGAGTTTTGCACAAGGTGGCTTATTGTTAGGTTTGTTTGTAAATCCCTGTTCGGTGACAATCTTGCTTTAGTGGAATTTGGTAAGGGGCTTAATTATATAGGTATGTGTAGGGGGGCAGGGGACACATACTTCCGTGCAATTAAGCCCTTATTCGAAAAGGTTATCCAAAAGGTTTTGTCCACGTGTCACAGAGTGAGCTGCTTCCTGAGCCTTGCAGTCGACAGTCTTCAAAATCCGTCTAGCGGGTGCACAGTCTAGATCCTCGTCTCAATCTGATTCCAATCGAAAGTGTGTTAATTTGGAAATCATTACAATCTATCGTTCCAGCCTGCAATGTAAAACCCTTTTGTGTTAATCACGGTCACCGTCCGTCATATGTTTCCCATCCCGGTTATTGTGAGTGTGGTTGGAATCCCAGCGGACTCCTCCGCTCCATTGATTAATATCAGTCTTGTGCATCTGTCGAAATAGATTTACGGTGTATATTGATTAACCTTTTCATGAGCGAGTATATGGAAACAGATGTATATAATTGGAGTATTGTGTAAAAACTTTATAAACCACCGCCCGCAGGCTTTTTGTGCTTTTGAGGGGGGGTCTCGGTCCCCTGAAGCTTTTCGCGGGATGGTTTGTTACTTGCTTTTAATTGTATACAACGCACATAACAAAATATATATACATATATCTATATTGCCTTACCACTAAAAAGCTCTGTTCAAGAAATGATCCAGAAGTAGAAGTGCCTACGTGGTAATGAGCAGATGACCGGAAACCGGAAGTCTAGACAAATATTTTAAACGAGTCTTGTGATTTTTTATATTAATTTTTTTTTTTTTTTTGGAAGGCCACTCATCCTGGTATGTAAAAAAACAAACAAACATTCTGAATCTAGTTAATGAATGTTGACCATGCTCAGTTATATCTGGTTAATATCGTGGACTTTGGAACTTTTAGTGATGGAAAAGCCTGCAGTGCGTTCAGCCATAATCCATCGCAAACCTATCCAAGAGCTGAATCTGAAAGCTTTATTTTACAAAAGGCTTATGGGACGTTTACAAAATAATATATAAATCTTAATATCATTAGTTGCATTTGCACTAAATGTGATGTACTTTTGCTATTCTGTAAATAAATGTATTACACTAAGTTACAGGCATCCTGTTTGTATCCATGGTGAATGCACATAAATCTGTATGTTGTGTGTATGGGAAATGAATCCTAGGTTTGCACAACACGAGTAGACAATAATAATCTGATGAACAAAAGTGAGATGATTTCTTCTCGTAGGATTGACCGATGCAAGTGAGTGAGAATTATAAGGTGTCTCAATCCAAGGTCAAGAAAGTTGCATCATCTCTCTGAGGTTGGGTTGATGCGAGAGAATCGGACCGATTATGCTAATTTTACTGGTGGATCATACTCTGTCAGCGTTTGAGCCAAGTGTCATGTTGCTTTGATCTGATCCTCTCTCGGATCAGAACTTAATTTCTCTATCTTCTCCATTCTCTGTGTCCAAGGTAATCGGACTGCACTCAGATGGCATTTTTCACAATGCCAGACCTGAGAACAGACCAGGTGGAGGGGATTATATATATAAAAAAAACTGACCGCCACATCAAAAAATAGACCCAGTGTGAACAGGTGCTAAACCTAGAGTCACCAACTCATGCACATTCAAGAAAAAAAGGTAGCACACTGTAGCGCTATAGCTTGCAGACACAAAATATGGAAAATGAATTGCATCACTGCCTTAGAATATGAAAAATTGAGAAGTCTTAGCGCATAAAATGGCCAATTTATGTGTACCTGGAAGCCACGTTAAAGCTCTTCTTGTATTCCAGGTCCTAACTAATGCCAATCCTCGCTTAGAAAAGTCTATCTGTATGGGAACATATGAATCTTCTCTGTAGACTAAAATCTACATCTCTGTGGAGGGGTATGGACCTGGTATAATTAAAACACCTGTGACCAGCAGGTGGAGTGCTCAGGCAGAAGGTAAATGAATACATATCAAAAAAACTGACCGGCACATCCAAAAATAGACCCAGTGTGAACAGATGCTAAACCTAGAGTCACCAACTCATGCACATTCAAGAAAAAAAGGTAGCACACTGTAGCGCTATAGCTTGCAGACACAAAATATGGAAAATGAATTGCATCACTGCCTTAGAAATATGAAAAATTGAGAAGTCTTAGCGCATAAAATGGCCAATTTATGTGTACCTGGAAGCCACGTTAAGCTCACTTTTCTTGAATATGCAATAGTTGGTGAATCTTAGACTGTTGCAACATTGTCTTTTTTGGAATGTGCCAGTCAGTTTTTTTATATGTATTCATTTACCTTCTGCCTGAGACTCCACTGTGGTCACAGGTGTTTTAATAATACCATTCCATACCCTCACCAGAGAAGTAGAATTTTAGTCCAGAGAGAGGATCATATGTTCCCATACCAGATAGACTTTTCAAAGCAAGGATTGGCATTAGTTAGGACTGGAAATATGGAAATGAATTACATCACTGCCTTAGAATTGAAAAATTAGAGTCTTAGCGCATAAATGGCCAATTTATGTGTACCTGGAAGCACTTAAGCCACATTTTCTTGATGTCATGAGGTGGTGATCTAATGTCACATTGTCATATTTATCTGGGAAGTGCCCAGTCATTTTTTTATGATGGTATTGCATTACCTCTGCCTGGATGACTCCACCTGCTGGTCACAGGTGTTTATTATACCATTCCATTACCCTCCACAAGATGTAGATTTTAGTCTAGAGATGGATTCCATATGTTCCCATACAGATAGAACTTTTCTATAGACAAGGATTGGCATTAGTTAGGACCTGAATATGAGGAAGAGCCTAACGTGGCTTTGTACACTAAATTGGCCAATTTATGCGCTTATCAAATTCTCAGATTTTCCCGGGATGACTTCTAGGCGGGAGCAAAATCCACACGTGCGGTCACTGCGCTTCCCGCCCTGGGGGGAAGCATGGGCACAGCGCCAGAAACCCCTGAGGGTCCCTGTGGCGCCTTGGCTGGTGAGTACTCCACACAAATTTTTTATTATAATAATGTGTGAGTGCTTTAGCGTCTGAATGAGCAGCGCTATTACTTGTATGTCAGTATGCTTCAGCGCTGCTGTGACAACACTACTACATGTATGTCAGTATGCTTCAGCGCTGCTGTGACAGCGCTGTTACAAGTAGATGTGGTGATTTTTTGTCCGCAGGCAGATACCTGCAGGACAGAGAGGGAGCAGGAGCGGGGAGTTCGCGCTCAATATTCGAGCTGCGGGGGGCGTGGCCTAACTATTCCCGGTCTTCTGAGCAGGAAGACGCGCGCTCTGGCGTTTCTCCTGCGACTCCCTCACTGTGGCGGCCATTACACAGGCTCCTGGGCTCCTCAGACCGCTCCTCTCCTCATAAGACACCACGGCCAGCTGGGTGAGTGCCGATTCCTCACCCCGCAGCGCAGCGATCGTTATCCTGCAGCTGCAGTCTCATTAGAGACATAAAAATTGGCTGGGGCTCACAAATATATATATTGTGGTGAGTTTGCAATATTAACCCCTCTGAGGGTTATTTCTACCAGCAAAATTTTTTGACTGAATACCGCTGGGGTAACCCTGCTTGGTGGAGCGTTAACCCTTCAGCGTTTTAAAAAAAAAAAAAAAACCCGCATAGTTTTTTGCTGGTATTACCGCTTTGACCTGCTCATACAGGTGAGACATGTCTGAACAGAGTTCAGATGCCGCGGACCATGTCCCAGTGCCGTTACGGCAATCAGATACGCAGACCTCCACAGCGTCTAGCGCTGCGGTCGACAGCGGTGGAAAATTGGACGATATCGCTCGATCGATCAACAACTTGTCTGACCTTTTAGGTCAATATGTGTCTGCTAATTCCTCTCAGAGGAAGCGACGCAGGCCGTTACCGGCCTCTACACGGAGCGAGTCAGATGTATCTGATATTGGGCAGAGTTCCCCTTTAAATTCGGATGGAGAAATATCCGATTCTGATGCGGACGAGCCGCAGGGGCGTTCCTCTATGGCGAAGCGTACGGAGGCATTGATTGAAGCCATGAGAGATATATTACAGTTACCGGAGGAGGTAACTAGTCGTCCTGGTAAATCAGCACGCATGTTCCAGGAGTCCCGTGCTTCGCGTACAACATTGCCAGCTCTGGATGAGCTTAATAGTGTAATAGAGGAGGAACGTCTATGTCCAGATAAGCGTTTCATGGAACGCATTTCTTTGATACACTTTATCCTTGCTCTGCGGAGTTAAAGGCTAATTGGACTTCTGCTCCTGAAGTGGATGTGTCTATCTCAGCTTAGTAAATCCTCACTACTCCCTATTAAGGGAAAAGCGAGCTTACAGGAGCCTTTGGATAGAAAGGCAGAATTGGCGGCAAAAGCAAGCTATGAGGCTGCGGGTCATGGATTTCGAGCAGTGCTAGGATCCATGTGTGCTGCTAGAGCTTCTCTAAGCTGGCTGGCACGTCTGAAGACGGAGTTGCAAAATGAATCTCCGTTATCTGAGATACGGGAAACTTGTGAATGGTTAGAAACGGCAGCCTGTTATATCTTTGATGCCGGTCTGGATACGGCATCTCTGCTGGCCAAAGCGCAAGCTTCAGCGGTCACAGTCAGAAGAGCTTTATGGCTCAGACAGTGGGCCGGGGACGCAGTTTCCAAACAAGGGTTGTTGGCCTTACCTTACAAGGGTGGCCATCTTTTTGGATCCGACCTCACAGAGCTGATTTCCAAGGCTAAGGCGAAGGAATCAGCATTACCACTGCGTAGGGCCATGGCCTCGGTGTCCAGTAAGCCTGGTGTCTATAGTGGTCGGCGGTCCTTTCGGGGCCGAGGACGATCTAGTCACTCCTCGTGGGGATCGGGTCGTCTTTCCTTCTCAGGAAAGAAATCCTCTCAGAAAACTCGTACTCCCTGGAAGCAGAGTTTCCGCCAGGACAGCGGGAACTTGACAAGAAGCCCGCAAAGTCGGATTGACGCCAGGGGTCCACTCGAGGATTCTCGAGTGGGGGGTCGCCTGCTTCTTTTCAAGGAGACTTGGATGGCTCGCGTTCCAGATTCCTGGGTAACGCGGATAGTGTCGGCAGGCTATTTCATAGAGTTTGCTTCTCGACCCCCAAATGTTTTTTGTCAATCTCGCGTTCCGTCGGAACCCGAGCTTGTTGTCGCTCTACAGCGAGAGGTCGAATCTCTGCTACAAAAGGGTGTAGTGATACCGGTTCCGTCAGAGGACCGAGGGAAAGGTTTTTATTCCAACCTTTTTATAGTTCCCAAAAAGGAGAACAAATTTCGCCCGATTCTGGATCTCAAGCGATTAAACCGGCATGTCCATGCCCGGAAATTTCGCATGGAGTCGCTTCGTTCCGTTGTGGCAGCTCTGTCACAGAACGATTTTCTGGTGTCAATCGACATTCGCGACGCTTATTTGCATATTCCCATCGGAAAGGCTCATCAGCGCTTTCTTCGATTTGCCATAGGTCAGAATCATTACCAGTTCGTGGCTCTGCCGTTCGGCTTAGCCTCAGCGCCAAGGGTCTTTACAAAAATTCTGGCGCCCCTCATGGCAATCCTTCGAAGACAGGGGATTACGATTCTCCCTTATTTGGACGATCTTTTGATCGTGGCTTCCTCGGAGGAGGAGGCGTTGACGGCTCGGGATTTGTCTCTTCAGTTTCTGAAGGACTTCGGTTGGCTGGTCAATTGGGAGAAGTCGTCCCTGGAACCATCGAGGACAATCCTCTTTTTGGGAATGCATCTCGACACGTTTCGGTCGGTAGTTTCCCTACCACCAGACAAACAGTCATGTCTTCTTCGACATGTACAGATTATGAAATCCTCAACGGCAATGTCCCTACGGAAGTGTATGCGTCTTCTGGGACTGATGGTGGCGTCCATGGAGGCAATTCCTTTTGCCCAGTTCCATTCCAGGACTCTCCAAAGGTTCATCTTGAGTCGATGGAACCAGTCGCAATCGCTGGATTGCAGTGTCACCATTTCTCGCGCGGTGCGGGATTCTCTAGAATGGTGGTTACGTCCAGGGGCATTCTCCCTGGGGAAGTCTTTCCTCCCTCCGAAGTGGTCAGTCATAACCACCGATGCCAGCCTGACGGGCTGGGGGGGTGTTTGGAACAATCTGTGGATTCAGGGGGTATGGTCATCGGAAGAGTCTTTTCTTCCGATCAACATCCTGGAATTGAGGGCGATTTTCCTTTGCCTCCAACATTGGACGGTCCCTTTGAGCGGTCTGCCAGTCCGGTGCAGACAGACAATGCGACGGCTGTCGCGTATATCAATCACCAAGGTGGGACAAGGAGTTCCAGACTCATGGTAGAGGTGTCCCGAATTCTGATTTGGGCAGAGGCCAGTGTACCAGCCATTTCGGCGATTCACATTCCAGGGGTTCAGAATATTACAGCGGACTTTCTCAGTCGCAGAAGGATGGATCCCGGGGAATGGAGCCTCCACCCGGAAGTTTTTGCACTACTGTGCTCTCGCTGGGGAACCCCCCAAGTGGATTTGATGGCATCCAGGTCCAATGCCAAGTTACCGACATTCATGTCCAGGTACAAGGACCCGAAGGCGGTGGCGGTGGATGCTCTAGTGGCTCAGTGGGATCAGTTCGAGCTGATCTATGTATTCCCGCCGATATCCTTACTTCCTCTAGTACTGCGTCGGATCAGACTAGAGAGAATTCCAGCTATTTTGATAGCTCCAGACTGGCCAAGAAGGGTGTGGTTCTCGACAATAATGTCGCTGTTGGCGGCACCTCCTTTTCCACTCCCTCTTCAACCGGACTTGTTGACTCAGGGGCCCGTTTGTCATCCGGACTTGATGTCCCTGCGTTTGACGGCGTGGCTCTTGAGACCGAAATCTTGACCCGTAGAGGTTTCTCAGCCGAGGTCATTGCTACCCTTCGTGCTGCAAGATGTCCGGCTACTACTAGGATTTACCACAAAATTTGGGAAACCTTCTTTTCGTGGTGTTTGGGGTCCTCTCGGAACCCGAGAAAATTTTCCATTCCCAACCTGTTGGCTTTTCTGCAGCATGGGCTAGACAAGGGTTTGGCAGTCAGCACTCTGAAAGGTCAGATTTCTGCTCTGTCCTTATTGTTCCGGAGAACCATTGCTTCAAATAGAGACGTGCTCTCCTTTTTCCGAGGTATATCTCGTAAGTTTCCGCCGCGGAAGGCACCCGTGTCTCCTTGGCGGCTCAACCTTGTTTTGGAGGTTCTTCAGCATAAACCTTTTGAGCCTATGGTTTCTGCTAGCCTTTCTTTACTTTCTTGGAAGGTGGCTTTCCTTGTTGCAGTCACTTCCTTGAGGAGAGTTTCTGAGTTGGCAGCTCTTTCTTGTTCGCCTCCTTTTCTGGAGTTTTTTCCGGATCGTGTAGTGCTTCGCACTCGGGGTGATTTTTTGCCTAAAGTGGTGTCACAATTTCATGTTAACCAGGATATTGTGTTGCCTTCACTCTGTCCGGATCCGAAGAATGCGAAAGAGCGAGATTTACACACATTGGATTTAGTGCGGGCCTTGAAGTTTTATCTATCTATTACTCAAGGTTTTCGTAAGACGGACTCCCTGTTTGTGGTTCCAGCAGGTCGTCGGCGTGGTCAACGAGCTTCCAAGGATTCTATAGCTCGTTGGATCCGGTCAGCTATTTTGGAAGCTTACCGCCTTCGGGGTGAATCTTGCCCGATTAAGATTCGAGCCCATTCCACGAGAGCTGTGGCCTCATCGTGGGCTTTTCATCAAGGTGCCTCGGCAGTGCAGCTCTGCCGAGCGGCAACTTGGCGCTCTGTCCACACGTTTACAAGGTTTTATAAAGTGGACGTCAGTGCTTCCGCTGATGCAGCCCTCGGACGTAGGGTCCTGCAGGCAGCTGTAGTTTAAAGTTCTGGATGAACTTGTGTTTAGCGCTGGTTGCGCTTTGTTGTTAAGGTTGTTGGGTTTCTGCCTTTTGTTGGTTTTTCCCACCCTTATTTTTGAACTGCTTTGGGACGTCCCATCAGTAATGAATACTGTGGCTCTCTTCCTTCCATCTGCAGCTGAAACACGGATTTTGGTAAAAACTTACCTGTAAAATCCTTTTCAGCGAAGGAAGGAAGAGAGACACAGCACCCTCCCATGGCAGAAGTGTGTTGATGTTTTCAGATGCAGCGCGACCCTTATCTGATAGCGATTATCTGGGCTGAGGTCAGCGCGCTAAGGCTCTGTTCCAGCATCGCCAGCTCATCGCAGTAGTCAGGTTCCGTGAGTAGTACCTGGAACTCTGTGGTTTTTGGCTTTCTTTGCATGCATAACCTGTATCCTTGTGTTTTTTCTCTGAAGTTCCTTCAGAAGGGGTTATGTTGCTCCGCTGGTGATCTTGGCTCTTTTCCTAAAAGCTTTGGTACGACTGGAGCTGAGTAGGAGGAGCCCGAGCTGGAGGGGCCAGCCAGTCAGCACTCTTTTGATCTGAGGTGACATCCTGATCTGGGGCTCCGCCTACCCATCAGTAATGAATACTGTGTCTCTCTTCCTTCCTTCGCTGAAAAGGATTTTACAGGTAAGTTTTTACCAAAATCCGTGTTTTGTCTGCAAGCTATAGCGCCACAGTGTGCTACCTTTTTTTCTTGCAGGTGGAGGGGTTTGTCTGCTTCATTCAACAAAATAAGCTTTTCAGGTGATCTCCTCACTCCTCTCACTTAGATTTCCTTCTTTTGAGGTCCACAGAGTCAGACTTTTCTGGCCCTTCTCCCTGCGAGTGGAGGTTGTATATAACCCTTTGGACGCCTTCCGTCAGTTCCTAGATCACTTTGCCCATCTGGCTTACACACATTTTTAGCCTGTGACATACCCACTCTCATCATGGGGCTCTTTAACCCCTTCACCTGCCCACCCACCCCCAGCCAGTGTTCACCTTCCTGACCAGGCCAATTTTTTAAATTCTGACCAGTGTCCCTTTTAGAAGTGATTCTAAGACTGTGTTTTTTGTGACATAAGGTATTTTGTGATAGTTGTTAATTTTGGTCGATATGACTTTGGTTTATTTATGAAAATATCAAAAGTTTTGCAGTTGACAATATTTTTTTATTTTTAATGCCCTTAAACCAGGTAGTTATAAACAAAATGGGACAAAAAGCTATGCGATTCCTGTACACAAGAAATTCTGTGTAGGGAAAGTTCGGATTTTGCCTCTGATCTTAGAGCGACTATCCGGTCAGAAATTCAAAGTGCCCTGGTGTCACTAAAAAAGGGGCAAAAGGAGGGAGGAAAAGCCCCTTGATAGAACCCCAGTCTGACCCCTCCACATCTGGGGAAGTTTTTTCAGACACATCAGCCTCTGTCCCCTCATCCTTGGACGAGGAAGAAGGGGGGGCCCCCATTGCTTTCCTTTGGAAGAAGTGCACTCACTGGTAAAAGCTGTGAGAGCAACTATGGGGGTATCGGACCCCTGCCCAGATAGGTCCATCCAAGATATAATGTTTGGAGGGCTGGGCCAGAGAAGACGGAGGGTATTTCCCATCAATGACAATGTTCAAGGCCTGATCAGGAAAGAATGGGGCAGGATAGATAGGAAAAACTCCTCAGTACCCTCTCTTAAAAGGAAGTATCCCTTTGATGAGGAAGTGTCTACATCATGGGACAAAGCCCCCAGACTCGACGTGGCCATAGCAAAGGCCACAAAAAGGTTCGCCCTCCCCTTTGAAAACATGGGTACGCTTAAAGATCCCCTGGATAAGAAGGCTGACACTTTCCTCAAGGGTACCTGGGAGTCAGTAGGGGCAAACATTAGGTCATCTATAGCAGCAATCTGTAACTCCTGGTCCCTGATGGTATGGGTTGACCAATTTGAGAAACAGCTAAGGGAAGGGACACCCAGGAATAAGATACTGGAGTCTATACCAATGATAAGGGGAACGGCAGCCTTTTTAGCGGACTCATCAGCCGATTCAGTCCGCCTAACTTCTAAGGCGGCAGGCCTATCAAATGCGGCCAGAAGAGCACTATGGCTGAAATGCTGGCCGGTGACCTACAGACCAAAATGAGACTATGCTCGATCCCATGTGACGGCAAGTTTTTCTTTGGCGAAACATTGGACGATATTCTCCAGAAGGCAGGAGACAATAAGAAAGGGTTCCCCAACCTGACTCCGCTGCCCTTTAAACGTTCCTTTCGGAATAAAAAGTTCTTTCGGAGAAGGCCACCCAATGAGCAGAGTAGATGGGAAGAAGGTACTAGGAGAGATAGAGACTTCCTCTTCAGTAACACCTCCCGTGATAAAAAATCCTCTAAGTGACGTTTCGCCCGAGGTAGGGGAAGACTAACTTCTTTTCTTGCGAACTGGGAGAAGATCTCGAGCAGTCCGTGGATATTGGGTCTGATCTAAACAGATCTGAGGATAGACTTTCTCTCCCTCCCACCTCAAAGATACATAATTACGCCACCAAGATCCTCTGTACGGGAGCAAAAAGCCTTGGAGGGGGAAGTATTAAAACTACTAGGAAGTCGGTCCTGCAGAAGGTTCCCCCTCAAGAGAGAGGCAGGGGGGTTCTACTCCCCCCTATTTCTAGTGTCCAAGCAAGACGGCACTTACAGGACTATAATAAATCTACAAAGTCTGAATGTGTATGTCAGGAACCAGAGGATCAAAATGGAGTCAATCAAATCTACCATCAAGATTCTGTTCCCAAATTGCTTTATGACTGTATTAGACCTCAGCGACGCATACTATCACGTGCCCATTCACAGAGACCACCGCAAGTTTCTAAGACTTGTGGTCTCCATAGATGGAGTAATAAGGGAGTTCCAGTACAAAGTTCTGCCCTTCAGAATATCCCTAGCTCCTCGGGTCTTTACAAAAATAATAGCAGAAGTAATGGCCCACATAAGGAAGAAGACATTATCATAGTTCCATACCTGGACGATTTTTTAATAGCCAGCGACTCTGCCCAAAGTTGCAGAGAGCAGAGGGACAGAGTGATGAGTACACTACAAAAACTGGGCTGGCTCCTGAACATAGGGAAATCGAGGCTAGAGCCCAGCAGAACGCAAGAATTCCTGGGTCTCACACTGGACTCCGAAAAACAGGAGTAACGACTTCCAGCCGCAAAAAAGAAAAGCTCATACATACAGTGGCGAAAGCCATACGGAGCCCCTCTATGTCTCTAAGGGAGGCAATGTGACTGATGGGGTCCCTTTCCGCCTGCTTACCCCGGCGGTCCAATGGGCACAGCTGCATACGAGGGAGTTACAGTGGGACATACTGGCAAATCAGTCAGCCTTGAGAGGGCGCCTGGAAGGCCGCGTAACTCTAGGTTCAGCAGCTATTCATTCCCTAGCCTGGTGGGGGAACACTGCCAACCTGTCCAGGAAGGTCCCCTGGGTGACAAAAATATCCCGCATAATCACCACGGACGCGAGCCCCACCAAATGGGGAGCTAACATGGGTCGCGAGGTAGCACAGGGAGAATGGAGGGATCAGAAGATGGAGGCATCCTCGAACCAGAAAGAACTGTGGGTGGTAGACCATGCGCTGTCACACTTTCTACCCTCCCTTATAGGCCGCCATGTCCGTATATTCTCGGACAACCAGGTAACGGTAGCTTACATAAACCACCAGGGGGGTACAAGATCTCGAACCCTAATGAACGCTTCCTTCAAGCTTCTCAGCCTGGTGGAGAAGAACTTGCTATCCCTCTCGGCGTTACATATTCACGGGAGGGACAACACAGAAGCAGACTTCCTGAGTCCACCTGTCTGAGACAAGGCGAATGGGTTCTAAATTGGTCCATTTTTCAGCAGATTGTACAAATGTGGGGGACCCCGGCCATAGATCTATTTGCCAATTTCAGGAGCAAGAAGGTGGAACAGTTCTGCTCTCTACAGTCATGGCCAAAAGTTTTGAGAATGACACAAATATTAATTTTTACAAAGTCTACTGCTTCACTTTTTCTAATGGCAATTTGCATATACTCCAGAATGTTATAAAGAGTGATCAGCTTAACAGCAATTACTTGCAAAGTCAATATTAGGCTAGAAAATGAACTTTATCCCCCAAAACACATTTCAACATCATTGCAGCCCTGCCTTAAAAGGACCAGCTAACCTCTTTTCAGTGATTGCTCCATTAACACAGGTGTGGGTGTTGATGAGGACATGGCTGGAGATCAATCTGTCATGATTAAGTAAGAATGACACCACTGGACACTTTAAAAGGAGGCTGGTGCTTGGCATCATTGTTTCTCTTCTGTTAACCATGGTTATCTTTAAAGAAACATGTGCAGTCATCATTGCAATGCACAAAAATGGCCTAACAGGGAAGAGTATCGCAGCTAGAAATATTGCACCTCAGTCAACAATCTATCACATCATCAAGAACTTCAAGGAGAGAGGTTCCATTGTTGCCAAAAAGGCTCCAGGGCGCCCAAGAAAGACCAGCAAGCGCCAGGACCATCTTTTAAAAGTGTTTCAGCTGTGGGATCGGGCTACCAGCAGTGCAGAGCTTGCTCAGGAATGGCAGCAGGCAGGTGTGAGTGTATCTGCACGCACTGTGAGGCGGATACTCTTGGAGCAAGGCATGGTCTCAAGGAGGGCAGCAAAGAAGCCACTTCTCTCCAGAAAAAACATCATGGACAGACTGATATTCTGCAAAAGGTACAGGCAGTGGACTGCTGAGGACAGGGGTAAAGTTATTTTCCCTGATGAATCCCCTTTGCGATTGTTTGGGACATCAGGAAAACGCCTCATTCGGAGAAGACAAGGTGAGCGCTACCACCAGTCTTGTCTCATGCCAACTGTTAAGCATCCTGAAACCATTCATGTGTCGGGTTGCTTCTCAGCCAAGGGAATCGGCTCTCTCACAGTCTTGCCTAAAAACACAGCCATGAATAAAGAATGGTACCAGAATGTCCTCCAAGAGCAACTTCTCCCAACCCTCCAAGAGCAGCTTGGCGATCAACAATGCCTTTTCCAGCATGATGGAGCACCTTGCCATAAAGCAAAGGTGATAACTAAATGGCTCAGGGAACAAAACATAAGATTTTGGGTCCATGGCCTGGAAACTCCCCAGATCTTAATCCCATTGAGAACTTGTGGTCAATCATCAAGAGACGGGTGGACAAACAAAAACCTAAAATTTCTGACAAAATGAAAGCATTGATTGTGCAAGAATGGACTGCTATCAGTCAGGATTTGGTCCAGAAGTTGATTGAGAGCATGCCAGGGAGAATTGCAGAGGTCCTGAAGAAGAAGGGTCAACACTGCAAATATTGACTTGCTGCATTAACTCATTCTAACTGTCAATATAAGATTTTGTTACTCATATGTTTGCAATTATTATATTTCTGTCTGTGATAAAAACATCTGTCAAACACACATAAAAACCAGAGGGCAGCAGATCATGTGAAAATATAATATTTGTGTCATTCTCAAAACTTTTGGCCATGACTGTAGATCCGAGGGGAGCCCCCGAGCTCTAGACGGCTTCTTGATACCATGAACCCAAAAATTGACATATGCATTTCCTCCAATCATTCTCATTCCAGCCGTTATAAGGAAAGTCTGGGAGGACAGGGCAAATATGATATTAATAGCCCCCTTTTGGCCCAAAAGAACATGGTTCTCCTGGCTGAGGATGCTCTCGATCTCCGACCCCTGGATCCTACCGGATCTCCCAGATCTTCTGTCTCAGGGACCAATATTACACCCCCAGACGAAGAACCTCCATTTAACAGCATGGATTTTGAGAGGGTAATATTGAGGGAGAGAGGGTTTTCGGAGAGATTGATAGACACACTACTAAAAAGTAGGAAACCAGTTACGACTAGGGCCTATGGGAGGACCTGGAGGATGTTTCTTTCCACCTCGGGGGTACGTGTACAGGACGAGGTCCAGATTAATAAAATCCTTGAATTTTGGCAGAAAGGGTTGGAACGAGGCCTGGCAGTCAGTACTTTGAAAGTACAGGTAGCGGCTTTAGGGGCCCTATATAGCTATGATTTTGCGGGTAATCCCTGGATAGCTCGGTTTATAAAAGAGGCAGTCAGATCTAAACCGATAGTGGGTCAGAAAATGCCAACCTGGGATCTCAACCTAGTGTTATCTGCGCTAACAGAGGCTCCATTTGAACCAATCCGCTCAGCCCCCTTAAAGATAATATCTCTTAAAACAGTCCTGCTAGTGGCATTAACATCGGCGCGCAGAGTAAGCGATATTCAGGCCCTAGCTGCAGTTCCACCCTTCACTAAAATACTGGAGGATAGAGTCATCTTGAAACCTGACCCAGCTATCTACCTAAGGCAGCGTCACGCTTTCATAAGTCCCAGGAAGTAGTCCTCCCCTCCTTCTGCCCCAACCCTAAGAATAGGGAGAAGAGAAGTTCCACACCCTCGACGTAAAGAGGTGCCTAGTGCAGTATCAAGAGGCCACCAAGGGGTGTAGGAAGGAAGGGTTCTTTTTGAGTGTTTCCAGGGACCTAGGAAGGGTGGAAAAGCATCCAAGAGCACCCTGGCAAGGTGGCTAAAGGATGCAATTTCCATGGCCTATTCCTCCAGTGGGCATGCTGTTCCAGAAGGGTTGAGAGCCCATTCTACGAGAGCATTGGCAACTACATGGGCTGAAAGATCTGAGGTATCAATAGAGCAGATCGGTAAGGCGGCCACCTGGTCATCACCTTCAACCTTTTCAGGCACTACCGTCTCGATCTAGCCTCTGCATCTGACCTGACCTTTGGGCGAAGGTCCTTCAGGCTGTGGTCCCTCCCTAAGCTACCAGTCTCTGTAATTCTCTCCATGGTGCTGTCATGGGTGAGAGAGAAAATAGTAGTTACTTACCGTTAACGGTATTTCTTGGAGCCCATGACAGCACCCGCTTTCCTCCCCCCCCCCCCATCTCGTGTGCGTTGAGCACGTTGTTAGTAGAATGCTTTTGTTTAGGCACGGTGTAATTAATACTAGGCGATGTAATAGTGTATATATTTCTGTTGTTAACTAACATGGAAACCCTACTGAGGCTCAGTAACCAACTGGGGGCAGAGGAGAGGTCACGCCCTTTTATCTGTAGGCTCCTGTCCCTGATGGTCGGATCCCCCTCTCTCCGTGGTGCTGTAATGGGCTTCGAGAAATACAGTTAACGGTAAGTAACTACAATTTTTCTTATCTTTAAGGTTACATTGGGGGCTTATCTACAGCATTCCAGAATGCTGTAGATAAGGGGCTTCACTTTAATAAAAGCAATGTGGAAGGCAAAAATGAAAATTTTACTTTTTTTCCTCACCCATGACAGCACCACAGAAGAGAGGAATAGGAAGACAAGATTTAC
Source organism: Oophaga sylvatica (assembly GCA_033576555.1). Taxonomy (NCBI): domain Eukaryota; kingdom Metazoa; phylum Chordata; class Amphibia; order Anura; family Dendrobatidae; genus Oophaga; species Oophaga sylvatica. The sequence goes on along the minus strand of JARQOD010000001.1, from coordinate 918,687,021 downwards.
CCAGGTCTGGCCGGCAGAGGAGCTTGGCTGACGTACGGGCCTGAGTAGTGGCACCATTCTCCGTGGTTGGCCGGCTACTGCGCGTCCCAGGCCTGTGCATGCGCAGGTGACATTTGATCCGCAATAGATCTTTTACTTCCGGTGGGGACTGGAAGAAGCATCAGCAGAGGGACGTGTTGTCTGGCTCGTCCCTAAAATGTGGTTAGTCTGCCAGCAGAGCGTTAGGGTCACATGCTTACTTCCTCCTAAACATAGTGCCTCCACTGTGCATGGGCTGTAGCTGGTCTGTGCAGCTCTGTTCATGTGACTAGGCCTGATCTGCAATACTCCACAACATACTGACAGGCGACACTGTGCTTGCAAAAAAAAAAAAAAAAAAAACCGCTGTTATTCAGACAGTGTATTATACCTTGTAAACACACAGGTAACCGCACCCATCACACTAGGTGCTAGGTCTGGCCATGGCGATAATATACAACTTTATCACGTATAAAGTTAATATTCCACTCTTCGCCAATTCCTGTAGGGCTATACGGGTCCTTATCTTATAACATAACAGTCCTTTTTACTTACACTAGATGTTGTATCATTCATATACCACACTCTACTAATAGAGGGTGCCAGAGTACACTTCAAAAAAGAATTTTTCTGCTTGTAAACATCTGTATTTAAGCACTGTCATTTGCTTAGTTATAAATTTCCCTACGATTCGCCCTATTCAGCTGTTCACTATATCTGTCATTTTTCTCCTTACTATCTGTTATGTTTCATTTCAGGGGAGTCTCAAACGTGATGTCACAGGAAGATGGCCATGCTGTGCCTTCTCCGATGATTCTGTAATTCCTCTCCCTGAAGTAGGTGGTCATCAAGGGGCCGTACTGCGGTTACTTACCACAGTTTTGTAGCTGCCGTCTCCTGATGATGTCCTGTTTCGGGGGGGGGGAGGTGATGAAGTGACCGAAACGTCTGTCCCCGCCACCCACATTATCACTGGCCACTGCCACAGGTCCCGTTTGACACCATCGTCTCTTTCCTGAAATGAGATGTCATCAGGGAGCGGTGATAGAAGCAGGGGGAGTGACACAAGTGCCACACCACAAGCTACAGTCAATTCTTCATCACCCTATCTTATAAAGGACATCATCAGGGGATGGCAGTAACAAAGCTGTGGTAAGTGACCGCAGCACTGCCCACTGATGATGTCCTATTTCAGGGGAGATGATAGAAGCTGCAGGGCCTTCCTCCTGTAACATCCCCTGAGACTCCCCTCATGTAGAATGGTAGGCGATTTTATAAAGTAAATTACAAAAGTAGTTAGGTTTTAAAGATAGGTATTTATAAAATACACTATAGGTATCGGACCACCCTTTTATGTTCATGGCCTTGAAGACCCAAAGTGTTCAAGTACCTGTAATAATGATGAAATGTTCTGCTGCATTTCTGCCCCTGAAGACACCAATTGTGCTATGTGTACAGTGTTACGTGGTTTCGTATGCAATATGAATAGTGTTGTGCGTCATTCATGTTGTATGATGGTAATGTATAGCATATAAGACTGTAAAGTGTTAATGTATAATGTGAGTAGTGCAGTAAGACCTGAGATGGTATAGTACTGTTCATATTGTAAGTGGCTTAGCAACGTCATAGGGTATATGAGAAGTACAATAGCTTTAGGCTATTGGATATAGTTAATGGATAGAATTAGCTTATTGGGTGGGGACTAGTGTTAGTAAAGAGTGGGATCTTCCTGGTAGTAAGTCCGATAGGGATGTCCCGTGACAAGTTCAGGTGCAGCGGGCTGCTAGAGCCAGCATGGGCCAATTGTTCGAGGCAGTGGGAGGCCATAAAGATATCCCTTGTGCACATTCCTGCAACGTCTGGAGCCTACGACTCGTCCTGGTGCTAGGCAGAGTGCCTGGACTTCTGACATCTCGAGGTCAAATCTTGTGGAATCATAACAAGAGCAGGTGGCTGGTCCCGGGTGCCCTGCTGAAGTGAACAGGAGATTCCTGAGGCTGATGAAGTCAGTGGGCTTAGGGATAGTCCAGGAAGAATGATTAGTAGAACTGAAGATACGTTCTATTAAGGAGGTAAGAAACATGGTGTGTTGTGCCCTATCCCACTTATTACACCCTAATGAACTTGAACTGTCTAGAAAACGTTTGCTTGTTGCAATTAACTTGGCGTCCCCTGAGTTGTGTGTGGTGTCTCCTGAAGATTGGAGGCTGGAGACAACAGAGGCCTGTGGCCTACAAGTGAGTGTAGTACACCCCGCACCTGACAGCACACTGAGAATGGGACACTGTTTTCCTGTAAAGTGCCATAGCATAACCGGACAGCAGTTCTTGGCCACTTTACATACCATGCACAGATAATACTGTCCCAGAATCCAGCATCGACTCTGCTGCAGCTTTTAGCTCTGTGTGTTTGATGCAGCACTGACATTGTGTCAACAGTGCATATGACTGCTGCAACGCACTTCTGCTGCTGTATTTGTGTCCTATTGGGCAGCACAGCACCTTTACAGTATGTGCTTTGAAGTGTGATAGAGACTATTGTGATTAGACTAAGCTACTGCAGGCTCCCATTGATACATTTTTCGTGAATTTGCAATAAGGCAATGTTTTGTTGACCTCTGAAAAATACATTTGAAACAGCCTGTACTCCAGGAAAGTAGATTGTTCAAAAACGTACATGTCTGACCTGCATCTTTCAAATTTCATCTTTCAAATTACAGATTTCTAATTACTATACTCTGAATTAGACTAGAATTCCATGATGCATTTAGCCATTCATCACTGCTGTATCATCATCATCATCATCTGTACCTTAACCGAGTTGTCCTCTCTATCCACAGGTATGCTATTATCATCTATCCAGCTTTTCCACCACTTTTGACTGTCTATGAAGTGCATATAATCTCTAGCATTTCACTACTTACCCATCTTTCTGTTTCCACAATGTATCTATTCCCCCTGTGTCTTCCATGCATACCTGAGTAGCCAGCCCCTTCCTTATCACCTCAGCTTAACTGTGAACATGTGTTCTGGGTAATCACGCCCACAACCCCCTCACTGCTGATCACTCTAAACTGCACATATATTCTGGGCCATGAGTCTGACCAGACATGTCTGAGCTGCATCTTTCAAATTTCATCTTTCAAATTACAGATTTCTAATTACTATACTCTGAATTAGACTACAATTCCATGATGCACTTAGCCATTCATCACTGCTGTATCATCATCATCATCATCTGTACCTTAACAGAGTTGTCCTCTCTATCCACAGGTATGCTATTATCATCTATCCAGCTTTTCCACCGCTTTTGACTGTCTATGAAGTGCATATAATCTCTAGCATTTCACTACTTACCCATCTTTCTGTTTCCACAATGTATCTATTCCCCCTGTGTCTTCCATGCATACCTGAGTAGCCAGCCCCTTCCCCCTTTCTTATCACCTCAGCTTAACTGTGAACATGTGTTCTGGGTAATCACGCCCACAACCCCCCTCACTGCTGATCAGTCTAAACTGCACATATATTCTGGGCCATGAGTCTGACCAGACATGTCTGACCTGCATCTTTCAAATTACAGATTTCTAATTACTATACTCTGAATTAGACTAGAATTGGACTGGAATCTGACTGTAAGTTGACAGAATATATAACCACTACCATGTTTCCTTTTCTTTTCACTTTCACCCCCATACTACTTACTTCCTATCTCCTGTAATACCCCCACCTAGTAAGGAACTAGTCATTTCCCCCTCTATCCTCCCAGCCATCTCACCTCTTCCTCAGAACTGTTCCTCCACGTACAATCCTTTTTCTCCAGAAACACATGGCCACACCATGTCTTATCCTGCTCCCACCTTCTAACGCTCTGTCTGTTACTCCTCATTGCTGGTGACATATCCCCAAATCCTGGCCCTCCTCAACACATCCCCACACTCACTTCTATCACGCTGCCACAATCCTCTACACATTTTCGCAACCATGATAACCTCATACCCACTCCCCCGGTCCCACTACATGGAGCACTATGGAACGCACGCTCTGTCTGCAATAAACTCATTTATCCATGACCTGTTCATCACCAATAAACTCTCCTTCCTTGGCATCACCGAAACCTGGCTCACCCCCTCTGACTCAGCCTCACCAGCTGCACTCTCATACAGTGGATTCCACCTATCTCACACCCCGCCCCAGCAACAAACGTGGTGGAGGAGTTGGTTTGCTCCTGTCTGATACCTGCTCCTTTACCCCAATTCCACTACCCCCCTCCGCTACTATTCGCTCGTTTGAGGTGCACTCCGTCCGCATCTACTCCCTCTCCAACCTCCAGCTGGCTGTCATCTACCGCCCCCCAGAACTAGCCATCTCCACCTTTCTCGATCACTTCACCACCTGGCTGCTTCATTTCCTCTCTGCTGACATCCCCACTATCATCATGGGTGACTTCAACATCCCCATTGACGCTTCCACCCCAGCTGCCTCTAAACTTTTATCGCTCACTGCCTCCTTTGGCATCACTCAATGGTCCTCTGCGGCCACTCACAAAGATGGTCACACGCTGGACCTTATCTTCACCCGCCTCTGTTCCCTTACTAATCTCACTAACTCACCCCTTCCCCTGTCTGACCACAACCTGCTGACGTTCTCTTCCCTCTCCTCTTCCAGTGCACAACCCCCACTCCACTCACTCACCCTCGCAGAAATCTCAAACACCTCAACTTACCATTGCTCTCTGAGTCCCTTCTCCTCTTACAGACATATCTTCACTTCATGACACAGATTCTGCTGCCACTTTTTATAACACTACAATAACAGCAGCATTTGATTCGGCCGCCCCCCTCACACATAGCAAAACTTGTACAATCAACAGGCAGCCCTGGCTGACCAGCCTCACCAAGGAATGAGACGGGCTTCCAGGGTTGCTGAGCGGAGATGGAAAAAATCCCGCTCTGCCCAGCACTTAACCGCATACAAGCAGTCCCTCACCAGCTTCAAGTCCACGCTCACTGCCGCAAAACAAACTTCTTCTCATATCCTTCCTGTCTCACAACCCTAAACAGCTCTTCAACACTTTCAATTCTCTACTCCATCCCCCAGCACCTCCCCCTTCTCCTCTCATTTCTGCTGAAGACTTTGCCTCTTTCTTTAAGCAGAAGATTGATACGATCAGAGAAAGCTTTGGCCCACAGCCCCCATTGCCCCTCTTAGCTGCTCAGCCCTCTTCCTCCAAAACCAACTTCTCCACCATGACCGAAGAACGGTGTTCCACCCTCCTATCAAGATCACACCTCACCACTTGCATGCTTGACCCACTCCCATCCTCCCTCATCCCTAGCCTCGCCACAGTCTTCACCCCTACTCTAACACACCTCTTCAACTTCTCACTTACAAATATGTCTTCCCCTCATCCTTCAAACATGCCTCAATCACACCCATTGTCAAAAAGACCTCCCTTGACCCATCCTCTGTCTCTAGCTATCGCCCGATATCTCTTCTCCCTTATGCCTCAAAACTACTGGAACAGCATGTCCATCTTGAACTGTCCTCCCACCTCTCCTCCTGCTCCCTCTTTGACCGCTTACAATCAGGCTTCCGACTGCATCACTCAACTGAAACTGCCCTAACTAAAGTCACCAACGACCTACTAACCGCCAAGAGCAAGCGACACTACTCTGTCCTCCTTCTCCTGGACCTGTCTTCTGCCTTTGACACTGTGGACCATTCCTCCTGCTACAGATTCTCTCATCTCTTGGCATCACAGGCTTGCCCTATCCTGGATCTCATCATATCTAACAAACCGAACATTCAGTGTCTCCCTTTCCCACACTACCTCCTCACCTCGCCCCGTCTGTCGGTGTTCCTCAAGGCTCAGTTCTAAGACCCCTACTCTTCTCCATCTACACCCTCGGCCTCGGACAGCTCACAGAATCCCATGGTTTGTAGTATCATCTCTTCGCCGATGACACGTAGATCTACCTATCTGGACCTGACCTCACCTCCTTACTGACCAAAATCCCACAATGTCTGTCTGCTATTTCCACTTTCTTCTCTGCTCGCTTTCTAAAACTGAACATGACAAAACAGAATTCATCATCTTTCCCATCTCACTCAACCCCCCCACCAGACCTGTCCATTAATGTCAATGGCTGCTCACTTTCCCAGTCCCGCATGCCCGGTGCCTCTGGGTGATCCTCGACTCTGCCCTCTCTAATCAAGCCACATGTCCAAACCCTTGCCTCCTCCTGCCGTCTCAAACTCAAAAATATTTCTCGGATCTGTGTATTCCTTGACCATGAAACTACAAAAACACTAGTGCATCCCCTCATCATCTCCCCTCGACTACTGCAACCTCCTACTCTCTGGCCTCCCCTCTAGCACTCTGGCACCACTCCAATACATCAATAGGGACTACATACATTAGTTAGGGACTGCTCTGAAACGGGTATACCTTGACGATTTTTTGGAGCAGCTTAATATACATTTTTTGCAAAAAAACGTATTAACCAAATACCCTTGTTTTTCCACTTTTTTTTTACTGGCACTTGCCGTTTACTATTATTCTTTTTGCAACAGAGTTTTTTTGGTTTCACTGTGCTTTTTTTGTGTTTTCAGTCTTCTGGTGGTGTGAACAGTGTCTTTACAGGCCTGTTCACTGTGTGCAGGTCTCATGTGTTTCTGATTTAACAGCCAAAGTATGTAACAGTACAGACACAGAGGGCTATTAAATGCATAAAGCGGTGAAACATAATACGAGGTACCTGATTATGGTAGAAAATTTTTTTGAATGGGCCAACAGGGATAGTTAGGTTAATGCGTTGAGGCGGTATGCCAGTGCCACATGCCACATGTGAAACAGTCGGGAGACACCATGGAGAAGGTTATACTGTCATCAACATCATCCAGCTTTACCGTTTTGACAATAGGTTAGTCATCTCCTTGGAGAGTCGCACAAACCTTTATGTATTAGGAAGCGGTATCCTAGGCAGATTTTGGTACTAGGATTAAATCCTTAAAGCCATTGTCAGATTTTATGCCGATGCATAAGGCCTTGGGTTCCTCTTGGTGCGGCACAATGCTCGGCCTCATATGCCCTCAAGATATTGGTACTTCCTAAATGACAGTCGCAATGATGACATTGTCTGGAAGACTAGAATCCAATTAAATACCTCTCGGATATCATGTACCAGTGTATCATCAGAAGCTGCAGTGTAGCGCCACAGACTGTCCAGAAGCTCTCTGATGCCCTGATTCAGGACTAGAAGGAGAACCTCTAAGACACCATATGCTGTGTCATCAGGAGTGACATTGTCAGGAGTGTCTGACCGGTGGGGACCATAAACACTATTGATCCAGACATGTGTATCCTTGTTTTCTTTGACTCAACACTCTTTCTCTAGGTTTGCCATTCCACCCCACTTTACCTTATCTGTTTTTTTAAATGAAGACGGTTGAGGTCTTATTGCATCAGTTAGCTAAACTAATGCTTAAAGGCCTTAACCCTCTGCCAAAGTTTACCAATACACTTGGTACTCTGCATTTCATTGTTGCAAGGATCAGGACTTCTATCTCTTGGACCAGGTTCCCCAACTCCAGTCCTCAAGGCCCACCAACAGGTAATGTTTTCAGGATTTCCTTTGTTTTGCACAGATGATGCAATTATCACCTGGGCAATACTAATGAAATCCTGAAAACATGACCTGTTGGTGGGCCTTGAGGACTGGAGTTGGGGAACCCTGTCTTGGACTGTTCCACTCTTAGAATGTTCTTTCTCCAATCCATTCTGAATTTAAGCCTCAACTGTGCCCTGGCTGAAGGGGCAGGTTTCTGCACTTTTCTGTTCTTTCAGCCCACTTTCTCATTCCATAACCAGTTAAAACCTTCCTCCAGAGGGTTTTCCCTATGTGTCCCACCTTACAAGCAACCATTTAAACATTAACAGTGGAGGTCAAAATAAGGTCTGGAAGACCAAGCAAAATCTCAGTGAGAGCTGCTTTTAGGATTGCTAGAGAAGAAAATCAACCCTCGCTTGATTGCAAATGACCTTCAGAAAGATTAGCAGACTCTGGATTGTGGTACATTGTTCTACTGTTCTGAGACACCCGCACAAATATGGCCTTCATGGAAGTGTCATCAGAAGAAAACCTCTTCTGCATCCGCACCATAAAATTTAGAGTCAGAAGTATGCAAAATAACCTCTAAACAAGCCTTATGTATTTTGAAACAAGTTCTGTGGACCAATGAGGTTATAATAAAACTTTTGAACACAATGTTCAAAGGTATGTATGGAAAAAAGGGGACAATTTCAGGAAAGAATATCTCGCCAACCGTTAAGCATGGGGGTGATCAGTCATGTAGAGGGAAGAATAGATCAATGAAATTTCAACAAATTCTTGATGCAAACATAACATAATCTGTAAAAAAGATGAAGTTGAAAAGAGGATGGCTTCTACAAGTGACTAAAAACATGACTAAACACATGTCAAAATCCACAATAGATTACCTCAAAAGGCGCAAGCTGAAGGTTTTACAATGGCCCTTACAGTCCCCTGATCTGAACATAATTGAAAATCTGTGGCTAGACTTCAAAATAGCAGTGCAACAAGACAACCCAGGAATCTCACAGAACTGGAAGAACCAAAGAAGAATAGATGAAAATTCCTCAAACAAGAATGAAAGACTCTTGGCTGGCTACAAAAAGTGTTTACAAGCTGTGATTCATGCAAAAGGGGGTGCTACTAGTATTAACCAAACTGGGTGCCCAAACGTTTCTGTAACGAATGGAAGCGGAGGCACAAGTGTTGCAGTGCACTTCGTTTATTGCTGTTTTTGTGGAACCTGACTATGCGAGCCCCAG
>JARQOD010000001.1:918568047-918678050 GCA_033576555.1 Oophaga sylvatica | reverse complement strand
GCCAGCATGGCCAATTGTTCGAGGCAGTGGGAGGCCATAAAGATATCCCTTGTGCACATTCCTGCAACGTCTGGAGCCTACGACTCGGTCCTGGTGCTAGGCAGAGTGCCTGGACTTCTGACATCTCGAGGTCAAATCTTGTGGAATCATAACAAGAGCAGGTGGCTGGTCCGGGTGCCCTGCTGAAGTGAACAGGAGATTCCTGAGGCTGATGAAGTCAGTGGGCTTAGGGATAGTCCAGGAAGAATGATTAGTAGAACTGAAGATACGTTCTATTAAGGAGGTAAGAAACATGGTGTGTTGTGCCCTATCCCACTTATTACACCCTAATGAACTTGAAACTGTCTAGAAAACGTTTGCTTGTTGCAATTAACTTGGCGTCCCCTGAGTTGTGTGTGGTGTCTCCTGAAGATTGGAGGCTGGAGCAACAGAGGCCTGTGGCCTACAAGTGAGTGTAGTACACCCCGCACCTGACAGCACACTGAGAATGGGACACTGTTTTCCTGTAAGTGCCATAGCATAACCGGACAGCAGTTCTTGGCCACTTTACATACCATGCACAGATAATACTGTCCCAGAATCCAGCATCGACTCTGCTGCAGCTTTTAGCTCTGTGTGTTTGATGCAGCACTGACATTGTGTCAACAGTGCATATGACTGCTGCAACGCACTTCTGCTGCTGTATTTTGTGTCCTATTGGGCAGCACAGCCACCTTTACAGTATGTGCTTTGAGTGTGATAGAGACTATTGTGATTAGACTAAGCTACTGCAGGCTCCCATTGATACATTTTTCGTGAATTTGCAATAAGGCAATGTTTTGTTGACCTCTGAAAAATACATTTGAAACAGCCTGTACTCCAGGAAAGTAGATTGTTCAAAAACGTACATGTTGACCTGCATCTTTCAAATTTCATCTTTCAAATTACAGATTTCTAATTACTTTTACTCTGAATTAGACTAGAATTCCATGATGCATTTAGCCATTCATCACTGCTGTATCATCATCATCATCATCTGTACCTTAACCGAGTTGTCCTCTCTATCCACAGGTATGCTATTATCATCTATCCAGCTTTTCCACCACTTTTGACTGTCTATGAAGTGCATATAATCTCTAGCATTTCACTACTTACCCATCTTTCTGTTTCCACAATGTATCTATTCCCCTGTGTCTTCCATGCATACCTGAGTAGCCAGCCCCTTCCTTATCACCTCAGCTAACTGTGAACATGTGTTCTGGGTAATCACGCCCAAAACCCCCCCTCACTGCTGATCACTCTAAACTGCACATATATTCTGGGCCATGAGTCTGACCAGACATGTCTGAGCTGCATCTTTCAAATTTCATCTTTCAAATTACAGATTTCTAATTACTATACTCTGAATTAGACTACAATTCCATGATGCACTTAGCCATTCATCACTGCTGTATCATCATCATCATCATCTGTACTTAACAGAGTTGTCCTCTCTATCCACAGGTATGCTATTATCATCTATCCAGCTTTTCCACCGCTTTTGACTGTCTATGAAGTGCATATAATCTCTAGCATTTCACTACTTACCCATCTTTCTGTTTCACAATGTATCTATTCCCCTGTGTCTTCCATGCATACCTGAGTAGCCAGCCCCTTCCCCCTTTCTTATCCCCTCAGCTTAACTGTGAACATGTGTTCTGGGTAATCACGCCCACAACCCCCCTCACTGCTGATCAGTCTAAACTGCACATATATTCTGGGCCATGAGTCTGACCAGACATGTCTGACCTGCATCTTTCAAATTACAGATTTCTAATTACTATACTCTGAATTAGACTAGAATTGGACTGGAATCTGACTGTAAGTTGACAGAATATATAACCACTACCATGTTTCCTTTTCTTTTCATTTCCCCCATACTACTTACTTCCTATCTCCTGTAATACCCCCACCTAGTAAGGAACTAGTCATTTCCCCCTCTATCCTCCCCAGCCATCTCACCTCTTCCTCAGAACTGTTCCTCCACGTACAATCCTTTTTCTCCAGAAACACATGGCCACACCATGTCTTATCCTGCTCCCACCTTCTAACGCTCTGTCTGTTACTCCTCATTGCTGGTGACATATCCCAAATCCTGGCCCTCCTCAACACATCCCCACACTCACTTCTATCACGCTGCCACAATCCTCTACACATTTTCGCAACCATGATAACCTCATACCCACTCCCCCGGTCCCACTACATGGAGCACTATGGAACGCACGCTCTGTCTGCAATAAACTCATTTATCCATGACTGTTCATCACCAATAAACTCTCCTTCCTTGGCATCACCGAAACCTGGCTCACCCCCTCTGACTCAGCCTCACCAGCTGCACTCTCATACAGTGGATTCCACCTATCTCACACCCCCGCCCCAGCAACAAACGTGGTGGAGGAGTTGGTTTGCTCCTGTCTGATACTGCTCCTTTACCCCAATTCCACTACCCCCTCCGCTACTATTCGCTCGTTTGAGGTGCACTCCGTCCGCATCTACTCCCTCTCAACCTCCAGCTGGCTGTCATCTACGCCCCCCAGAACTAGCCATCTCCACCTTTCTCGATCACTTCACCACCTGGCTGCTTCATTTCCTCTCTGCTGACATCCCCACTATCATCATGGGTGACTTCAACATCCCCATTGACGCTTCCACCCCAGCTGCCTCTAAACTTTTATCGCTCACTGCCTCCTTTGGCATCACTCAATGGTCCTCTGCGGCCACTCACAAAGATGGTCACACGCTGGACCTTATCTTCACCCGCCTCTGTTCCCTTACTAATCTCACTAACTCACCCTTCCCCTGTCTGACCACAACCTGCTGACGTTCTCTTCCCTCTCCTCTTCCAGTGCACAACCCCCACTCCACTCACTCACCCTCGCAGAAATCTCAAACACCTCAACTTACCATTGCTCTCTGAGTCCCTTCTCCCTCTTACAGACATATCTTCACTTCATGACACAGATTCTGCTGCCACTTTTTATAACACTACAATAACAGCAGCATTTGATTCGGCCGCCCCCCTCACACATAGCAAAACTTGTACAATCAACAGGCAGCCCTGGCTGACCAGCCTCACCAAGGAATTGAGACGGGCTTCCAGGGTTGCTGAGCGGAGATGGAAAAATCCCGCTCTGCCCAGCACTTAACCGCATACAAGCAGTCCCTCACCAGCTTCAAGTCCACGCTCACTGCCGCAAAACAAACTTACTTCTCATATCCTTCCTGTCTCACAACCCTAAACAGCTCTTCAACACTTTCAATTCTCTACTCCATCCCCCAGCACCTCCTCCTTCTCCTCTCATTTCTGCTGAAGACTTTGCCTCTTTCTTTAAGCAGAAGATTGATACGATCAGAGAAAGCTTTGGCCCACAGCCCCCATTGCCCCTCTTAGCTGCTCAGCCCTCTTCCTCCAAAACCAACTTCTCCACCATGACCGAAGAACGGCGTTCCACCCTCCTATCAAGATCACACCTCACCACTTGCATGCTTGACCCACTCCCATCCTCCCTCATCCCTAGCCTCGCCACAGTCTTCACCCCTACTCTAACACACCTCTTCAACTTCTCACTTACAAATAGTGTCTTCCCCTCATCCTTCAAACATGCCTCAATCACACCCATTGTCAAAAAGACCTCCCTTGACCCATCCTCTGTCTCTAGCTATCGCCCGATATCTCTTCTCCCTTATGCCTCAAAACTACTGGAACAGCATGTCCATCTTGAACTGTCCTCCCACCTCTCCTCCTGCTCCCTCTTTGACCGCTTACAATCAGGCTTCCGACTGCATCACTCAACTGAAACTGCCCTAACTAAAGTCACCAACGACCTACTAACCGCCAAGAGCAAGCGACACTACTCTGTCCTCCTTCTCCTGGACCTGTCTTCTGCCTTTGACACTGTGGACCATTCCTCCTGCTACAGATTCTCTCATCTCTTGGCATCACAGGCTTGGCCCTATCCTGGATCTCATCATATCTAACAAACCGAACATTCAGTGTCTCCCTTTCCCACACTACCTCCTCACCTCGCCCCGTCTGTCGGTGTTCCTCAAGGCTCAGTTCTAAGACCCTACTCTTCTCCATCTACACCCTCGGCCTCGGACAGCTCACAGAATCCCATGGTTTGTAGTATCATCTCTTCGCCGATGACACGTAGATCTACCTATCTGGACCTGACCTCACCTCCTTACTGACCAAAATCCCACAATGTCTGTCTGCTATTTCCACTTTCTTCTCTGCTCGCTTTCTAAAACTGAACATGGACAAAACAGAATTCATCATCTTTCCCCATCTCACTCAACCCCCCACCAGACCTGTCCATTAATGTCAATGGCTGCTCACTTTCCCCAGTCCCGCATGCCCGGTGCCTCTGGGTGATCCTCGACTCTGCCCTCTCTATCAAGCCACATGTCCAAACCCTTGCCTCCTCCTGCCGTCTCAAACTCAAAAATATTTCTCGGATCTGTGTATTCCTTGACCATGAAACTACAAAAACACTAGTGCATGCCCTCATCATCTCCCGCCTCGACTACTGCAACCTCCTACTCTCTGGCCTCCCCTCTAGCACTCTGGCACCACTCCAATACATCAGATAGGGACTACATACATTAGTTAGGGACTGCTCTGAAACGGGTATACCTTGACGATTTTTTGGAGCAGCTTAATATACATTTTTTGCAAAAAAACGTATTAACCAAATACCCTTGTTTTTCCACTTTTTTTTTTACTGGCACTTGCCGTTTACTATTATTCTTTTTGCAACAGAGTATTTTTGGTTTCACTGTGCTTTTTTGTGTTTTCAGTCTTCTGGTGGTGTGAACAGTGTCTTTACAGGCCTGTTCACTGTGTGCAGGTCTCATGTGTTTCTGATTTAACAGCCAAAGTATGTAACAGTACAGACACAGAGGGCTATTAAATGCATAAAGCGGTGAGAACATAATACGAGGTACCTGATTATGGTAGAAAATTTTTTTGAATGGGCCAACAGGGATAGTTAGGTTAATGCGTTGAGGCGGTATGCCAGTGCCACATGCCACATGTGAAACAGTCTGGAGACACCATGGAGAAGGTTATACTGTCATCAACATCATCCAGCTTTACCGTTTTGACAATAGGTTAGTCATCTCCTTGGAGAGTCGCACAAACCTTTATGTATTAGGAAGCGGTATCCAGGCAGATTTTGGGTACTAGGATTAAATCCTTAAAGCCATTGTCAGATTTTATGCCGATGCATAAGGCCTTGGGTTCCTCTTGGTGCGGCACAATGCTCGGCCTCATATGCCCTCAAGATATTGGTACTTCCTAAATGACAGTCGCAATGATGACATTGTCTGGAAGACTAGAATCCAATTAAATACCTCTCGGATATCATGTACCAGTGTATCATCAGAAGCTGCAGTGTAGCGCCACAGACTGTCCAGAAGCTCTCTGATGCCCTGATTCAGGACTAGAAGGAGAACCTCTAAGACACCATATGCTGTGTCATCAGGAGTGACATTGTCAGGAGTGTCTGACCGGTGGGGACCATAAACACTATTGATCCAGACATGTGGTATCCTTGTTTTCTTTGACTCAACACTCTTTCTCTAGGTTTGCCATTCCACCCCACTTTACCTTATCTGTTTTTTTAAATGAAGACGGTTGAGGTCTTATTGCATCAGTTAGCTAAACTATGCTTAAAGGCCTTAACCCTCTGCCAAAGTTTACCAATACACTTGGTACTCTGCATTTCATTGTTGCAAGGATCAGGACTTCTATCTCTTGGACCAGGGTTCCCCAACTCCAGTCCTCAAGGCCCACCAACAGGTAATGTTTTCAGGATTTCCTTTGTTTTGCACAGATGATGCAATTATCACCTGGGCAATACTAATGAAATCCTGAAAACATGACCTGTTGGTGGGCCTTGAGGACTGGAGTTGGGGAACCCTGTCTTGGACTGTTCCACTCTTAGAATGTTCTTTCTCCAATCCATTCTGAATTTAAGCCTCAACTGTGCCCTGGCTGAAGGGGCAGGTTTCTGCACTTTTCTGTTCTTTCAGCCCACTTTCTCATTCCATAACCAGGTTAAAACCTTCCTCCAGAGGGTTTTCCCTATGTGTCCCACCTTACAAGCAACCATTTAAACATTAACAGTGGAGGTCAAAATAAGGTCTGGAAGACCAAGCAAAATCTCAGTGAGAGCTGCTTTTTAGGATTGCTAGAGAAGAAAATCAACCCTCGCTTGATTGCAAATGACCTTCAGAAAGATTTAGCAGACTCTGGATTGTGGTACATTGTTCTACTGTTCTGAGACACCTGCACAAATATGGCCTTCATGGAAGTGTCATCAGAAGAAAACCTCTTCTGCATCCGCACCATAAAATTTAGAGTCAGAAGTATGCAAAATAACCTCTAAACAAGCCTTATGTATTTTGGAAACAAGTTCTGTGGACCAATGAGGTTATAATAAAACTTTTTGAACACAATGTTCAAAGGTATGTATGGAAAAAAGGGCACAATTTCAGGAAAAGAATATCTCGCCAACCGTTAAGCATGGGGGTGGATCAGTCATGTAGAGGGAAGAATAGATTCAATGAAATTTCAACAAATTCTTGATGCAAACATAACATAATCTGTAAAAAAGATGAAGTTGAAAAGAGGATGGCTTCTACAAGTGACTAAACACATGACTAAACACATGTCAAAATCCACAATAGATTACCTCAAAAGGCGCAAGCTGAAGGTTTTACAATGGCCCTTACAGTCCCCTGATCTGAACATAATTGAAAATCTGTGGCTAGACTTCAAAATAGCAGTGCAAGCAAGACAACCCAGGAATCTCACAGAACTGGAAGAACCAAAGAAGAATAGATGAAAATTCCTCAAACAAGAATTGAAAGACTCTTGGCTGGCTACAAAAGTGTTTACAAGCTGTGATTCATGCAAAAGGGGGTGCTACTAGGTATTAACCAAACTGGGTGCCCAAACGTTTCTGTAACGAATGGAAGCGGAGGCACAAGTGTTGCAGTGCACATTCGTTTATTGCTGTTTTTGTGGAACCTGACTATGCGAGCCCCAGACATCCGTAGTAAGACCCCTCGAACAGGATCAGATTGGAATGCCCAGGGGACGCAGGTGCTACTACCAGTTAGACCCTAGACACGTGAAAGCTGGCCCAGCGGAACAGGTAGCGTTGAACTTGACTGGCGAGAAGCAGGAGCACGGGAAGGAGCTGTCACAGGCAGTACTGACGTCGTCATAAGTAACGAAGTGACGACGGCTGAGCGGAATAGAACTTGGACAGGCAGCACTGGTGTCGTCCCGGGTATAGCGTAGTAAGCCACAGGTAGTCTGAGAATACAAACAGTATTAGCTGGGTACTGGCAGGAGACAGGAAAAGCACAGATCACAGGCACATCAGAACACAGAACCGGAGACTAGCAACAGGAAACACTTGTTGCTCCGGCGCCCTCTCTATGGCAGAGGAGCCAAAAATACCACACACAAGAATACTATTGGTTAACCACATTTTTGAAAAATGTGCGCTGTCTCTTTAAGAGACCGAGAGCGCGCGCATGACCTAAGCCTCATACCCGGGGATGTGCTGGCCGCGTGCCAGGAAGCAGGAGCAGGGGAGACAGCCGAGACAGTGGGGCAGGAAGCAGACTGAGAGCGGGGGCCCCTCAGAGGTAAGGGCACCATAGCGTGGGGATGGGGACCCTGGCGGGAGCCCCGCGCATGCACAGGTGTTAGTTTCCATCTGCCCATTTTCCTTTTTGTAATTTTTAAAATATGACAAAATATTTTTTTTTTGCCTAAAATATGAAGGAAATGTGTCATCTTTAAATTTAGGCCTTTTAGAGATAATGTCATCTTCAACTTGCTTAACTGTTCACAATAACAGTAATTTTGACCAGGGGTGCCTAAACTTTTAAAACCATGGTAGGAGAAGCTTTGTAAGTTCATTCTTTCTTTATTAATACCGGTGTAAAAGTTTGGAAGGAACAATCATGGTCTTTTTCCTCTCTAATAAAAACGGGTGTGCTTATGTGTATTAAAAATATATATTACGGGCACTAATGTGAACAGAGTTATGTTGTTAATGTGAATGATATAATTAGAACAATTTCATATAATGTTTTAAATACTAGTAATGTCAACTTGTCAAGGTAAAATATATCTTTCTACCTTTATATTTTTATATGTGTTTTGCTATTTTTCTACCTCTATATTCATATGTTTATATGTGCTCTATTACTATTGATAAACACAAAGTTTTCCTTGATGAGTATTGCATCAGAAACGAAACTTATTCTAAGATGATGTCAGTACCAGCTAGTGCCTGTCTCCGAGAAATGCACTGATGTCTGCCCCACCTTTGGGGAACTGAGAAACCACGTGATATACAAGAAAAGCAGTATCGATTCTCAGAAAATGAAACTTGACTACAGGAAATGCTGCATCAGCTAGGATTATATCACCAAAGTCTGCCTGGATACAAGACCTATGGAATGTGAACCAATTAGAGATGGCCAGATGCTGGACATGTACATATATAGACATTACAGCTTACCTCCTCGCCCCCATCCATCCCTTACTCCACCCTGACATCCTGTGTATGTAATCTCATGCTTGCAGAAATAAAGAACAGAACATTGCTGGATTTGGTGCCTGCATATAGCCCTCTAAGCATGCTCTGAAGTTTGAACCAGCCTGTTGTCTGACTCATTCTTTAAACGGTTAATCCATGCTTATAGTCTAAATTTGGAGTGACTGGAGGACGAGTGGTTTGTCGATACGACCTGACAATTGGCGCATAACAACGTGGGGCAGTGGATCGCCGCCCGTCCGGACCTGTCCTGAGGACTTTGCGGTGGTGCCCGCGGTGACTGAGTGCGAGGACTGCAGCCTCCGTTGAACACGGTAAGTTGGGATCATATACTTTATATGCGTCCCACTTGCCTGTGTGTCAGTCATTGTTGGCGTTGCTGTATTGTCTATTTGGGTCTGGGTGGGTGACCGGTTGAGTGGTGAGACCGAAGGCGATCCCACGCCACGCTCCGAACCAGCAAGTGAGACCGAGTGACGTCGCATGTCTGCGCGTGCTCGTGTCAACACCACTTTTCTCCTCCTCCTCCGGTCACTGTACCTTTATGTAGATAGTTGTCTCCCGTGACTGTTAGAATAAAGTTGGGACAAATTTTAGATTTTTGAAGTGTTGAGTGGGGTAAAAGACGCACATGATACTCTAGTTAGTGACAGATTGATTAGGATTCTCTGTCTTATAAATGACAAATTGAGGAGGGCTCTTTGTCTACCAAGTAAGTGACAAATTGAGGAGGGCTCTTTGTCCAATGCAGGGGAGTCTCACAAGGAGACGGCCCGCTGAAAGTGTTAGAGTGTCACGGCGAACTGTGCTGTAAAGTCACCATCCACAGTTAGGGAAGGGACAGAATAGAGTAGGGCTCTTTTGTCTTGTCAGTATATAGAGCGGGGACTCTGTATTGACGGGTGGTGACCTGCGAGTGACGCCGGTGGTCTGAGTCGCGACACATCATTGCACTCTGTTAACCCCTCTCTGACATTAGACGTACTATCCCGTCCATAAAACCCGTGCCATTCTGCCCATGGACGGGATAGTACGCCATAGGCGATCAGCTGCGCTCCTGAGGGGAGCGCAGCTAATCGCCGCCGGGTGTCAGCTGATTATCACAGCTGACACCCGTGACTGTGTGTCAGGAGCGGTCACGGACCGCTCCCGGCACATTAACCCCTAGCACACCGCGATCAAACATGATCGCGGTGTACTGGGGGCACGGGAGGATCGCGCAGGGTGGAGGCTCCCAGCGCGCCCCCCTGAGACCCTCAGACCAGCGCGATGTGATCGCGCTGTTCTGAGGGCTTCCTCCCTCCCAGGACCCGGATCCAAGATGGCGCCGGGGTCCTGGAGGGAGGCGGCTTCCTCAGTGCCTGCTGAGAGCAGGCACTGAGAAGCCTGCTGCACTGCCTGAGCGATCGCTGGTGTGACAGTGTGCTGTCACACCAGCGATTTGATAAAATACAGTGATGTCCCACCCTGGGACAAAGTAAAAAAGTTAAAAAAATAAAAATAAACATGTTATAAAAAAAATCCAAAATAAATAATAAAAAAAAAAATATTCCCCAATAAATTCATTTCTTCCTGTAAATAAAAAAACCAAAACAATAAAAGTACACATATTTGGTATTGCCGCGTCCGTAACGACCCCCCCTATAAAATTGTCCCACTAGTTAACCCCTTTAGTGAACCCTTAAAAAAAAAAAAAAAAAAAAAACGAAGCAAAAAATCAATGCTTTATCATCATACGCCGAACAAAAAGTGGAATAACGCGCGATCAAAAAGACCGATATAAATAAACATGGTACCGCTGAAAACATCATCTTGTCCCGCAAAAACGAGCCGCCATACAGCATCATCAGCGAAAAAATAAAAAAGTTATAGCTCGCAGAATAAAGCGATGCAAAAATAATTATTTTTTATATAAATTGTTTTTATTCCATAAAAGCGCCAAAACATAAAAAAATGATATAAATGAGGTATCGCCATAATCGTACTGACCCGAAGAATAAAACTGCTTTATCAATTTTACCACACGCGGAACAATAAAAACGCCTCCCCCAAAAGAAATTCATGAATTGCTGATTTTTGTTCATTCTAACCTCCCAAAAATCGAAATAAAAAGCGATCAAAAAATGTCACCTGCTCAAAAATGGTACAAATAAAAACGTCAACTCGTACCGCAAAAATAAGACCTCACATGACTCTGTGGGCCAAAATATGCAAAAATTATAGCTCTCAAAATGTGGCGATGCAAAAAACTATTTTTGCAATAAAAAGCGTCTTTTAGCGTGACAGCTGCCAATCATAAAAACCCGCTATAAATAGTAAATCAAACCCCCCTTTATCACCCCCTTAGTTAGGGAAAAATAATAAAATTAAAAAAATGTATTTATTTCCATTTTCCCATTAGGGTTAGGGTTGCGGCTAAAGTTAAGGTTAGGGTTGGCACTAAAGTTAGGATTAGGGTTAGGGTTGGGATTAGGGGTGTGTTAGGGTTAGGTTTGTGGTTAGGGTTGGGACTAGGGTTAGGGGTGTGTTGGGGTTAGGGTTGGAGTTAGAATTGGGGGGTTTCCGCTGTTTAGGCACATCAGGGGCTCTCCAAATGTGACATGGCGTCTGATCTCAATTCCAGCCAATTCTGCGTTGAAAAAGTCAAACGGTGCTCCTTCACTTCTGAGCTCTGCCATGCGTCCAAACAGTAGTTTATCCCCACATATGGGGTATCAGCGTACTCTGGACCCCAAGAGTTATTGTGCAATTTGTCCTATTTCTTCTGTTACCTTGGGAAAATAAAAAACTGGGGGCGAAAATATCATTTTTGTACAAAAAAAAAATATTTTTTTGTTTTTACGGCTGTACATTATAAACTTCTGTGAAGCACTTGGGGCTTCATAGCGCTCACCACACACCTAGATAAGTTCCTTGTGGGGTCTATTTCCAAAATGGGGTCACTTGTTGGGGATTTCCACTGTTTAGGCGCATCAGGGGCTCTCCAAATGCGACATGACGCCCCCAGACCATTCCATCAAAGTCTGCAATCCAAAACGTCACTACTTCCCTTCCGAGCCCCAACGTGTACCCATACAGTAGTTTTCTCCCACATATGGGTATCAGCGTACTCAGGACAAATTGGGCAACAACTTTTGGGGTCCAATTTCTCCTGTTACCCTTGTAAAAATAAAATATTGGGGCGAAAAAATCATTTTTGCAAAAAAAAAAAAGATTTTTTATTTTTACGGCTGTGCGTTATAAACTTCTGTGAAGCACTTCGGGGTTCAAAGTGCTCACCACACATCTAGATAAGTTCCTTGTGGGGTCTATTTGCCAAAATGGGGTCACTTGTGGGGGTTTCCACTGTTTAGGTGCATCAGGGGCTCTCCAAATGTGACATGACGCCCCCAGACCATTCCATCAAAGTCTGCAATCCAAAACGTCACTACTTCCCTTCCGAGCCCCGACGTGTGCCCATACAGTAGTTTTCGCCCACATATTGGGTATCAGTGTACTCAGGACAAATTGGACAACAACTTTTGGGTTCCAATTTCTTCTGTTACCCTTGTGAAAATAAAATATTGGGGGCGAAAAAATCATTTTTGTAAAAAAAAAAAAAGATTTTTTATTTTACGGCTGTACGTTATAAACTTTAGTGAAACACCTGGGGGTTCAAAGTTCTCACCACACATCTAGATAAGTTCCTTGAGGGGTCTAGTTTCCAAAATGGTGTCATTTATGGGGGTTTCCACTGTTTAGGCAGAACAGGAGCTCTCCAAACACGACATGGCGTCCAGCCAATTCTGCGTTGAAAAAGTCAGACGGCGCTCCTTCCCTTCCAAACTCTGCCATGCACCCAAACAGTGGTTTACCCCCACATATGGGGTATCAGCGCACTCAGGACAAATTGCACAATAACTTTTGGAGTCTTGTTACCCTTGGAAAAATAAAAATTGGGGTGAAAAGATCATTTTTGTGGAAAAAATATGATTTTTAAATTTTACGGCTCTACGTTATAAACTTGTGTGATGCACTTGGGGGTTCAAATTGCTCATCAAAAATCTAGATAAGTTCCTTAGGGGGTCTAGTTTCCCAAATGGGGTCATTTGTGGGGGTTTCCACTGTTTAGGCACATCAGGGGCTCTCCAAATGCAACATGGCATCCAAACTCAATTCCAGCCAATTTTGGTTGGAAAAAGTCAAATGGTGCTCCTTCCATTCCGAGCTCTGCCGTGCGCCCAAACAGTGGTTCCCCCCCACATATGGGGTATCAGCATACTCAGGACAAATTGTACAACAACTTATGTGGTCCAATTTCTCCTGTTACCCTTGGGAAAATAAAAAATTAGTGACTAAAAGATAATTTTTGTGGGAAAAAAATAGGATTTTTTATTTTCATGCCCGGGCATTATAAACTTGTGTGAAGCACTTGGGGTTCAAAGTGCTCACCAAAGATCTAGATAAGTTCCTTAGGGGTCTAGTTTCCAAAATGGGGTCACTTGTGGGGGGTTTCCACTGTTTAGGCTCATCTGGGGCACTGCAAACGGAACATGACCCCCATTAACGTCTGCATTCCAAAACTTTACTACTTCCTTTCCAAGCCCTGCCGTGCGCCCAAACAGTTTCCCCCCCCCCCCACATATGGGGTATCAGTGTACTCAGGACAAATTGGACAACAACTTTTGGGGTCCAATTTCCTTGGGAAAATTCAAAAATTTGGGACTAAAAAATCATTTTTGTGGAAATTTTTTTTTTTCACACCCAGGCTTTATAAACTTTTGTGAAACACTTGAGGGTTCAAAGTGCTCACAACAGATCTAGATAAGTACCTTAGGGGGTCTAGTTTCCAAAATGGTGTCACTTGTGGGGGGTTTCCACTGTTTAGGCGCATCAGGGGCTCTCCAAACGCGACATGGCATCCAATCTAAATTCCAGCCAATTTTAGTTTGAAAAAGTCAAACGTCGCTCCTTCCCTTACGAGCTCTGCCGTGTGCCCAAACAGTGGTTTTCCCCCACATATTGGGTATTGGCGTACTCAGGAGAAATTGCATAACAACCTTATCTGTCCATTTTCTCCTTTTACCCTTGTGAAAATAAAAAAAAAGTTTGTAAAAGATAATTTTTGTGGCTAAAAAGTTAAATTATTCATTTTTTCCTTCCACGTTGCTTTAGTTACTGTGAAGCACCTGAAGGGTTAATAAACTTCTTGAATGTGGTTTTGAGTACCTTGAGGGGTGCAGTTTTTAGAATGGTGTCACTTTTGGGTATTTTCTGCCATATAGACCCCTCAAAGTGACTTCAAATGTGAGGTGGTCCCTAAAAAAAATGGCTTTGTAAATTTTGCTGTAAAAATGAGAAATCGCTGGTCAACTTTTAACCCTTATAACTTCCTAACAAAAAAAAAATTTTGGTTCCAAAATAGTGCTGATGTAAAGTATACATGTGGGAAATGTTATTTCTTAACTATTTTGTGTGATATATTTCTCTGTTTTAAGGGAATAAAAATTCAAAGTTTAAAAATTGCAAAATTTTAAAAATTTTCGCCATATTTGCGTTTTTTTCAAAAATAAACGCAAGTTATATCGAAGAAATTTTACCACTAACATGAAGTACAATATGTCACGAGAAAACAGTCTCAGAATCGCGAAGATCCGTTGAAGCGTTCCAGAGTTATAACCTCATAAAGAGACAGTGGTCAGAATTGTAAAAATTGGCCCGGTCATTAACGTGCAAACCACCCTTGGGGGTGAAGGGGTTAAATCATGATGCGCATGTTTAGATCTGAGAGACCTCATAAGTTAAGGGTGGTGCTGTGGGGGTCTGTGAGCTTGTTCAGTCACGGGATGGCAAGAAGGCTGTTAAAAATGTGAGGAGTTTGTATAAGATGATGGGTCTGCCTAGTACAAGGAGACTCCAGCCTTCAGTGTGAAAAAGATTATGTAGGACAGAAGAAAGGAAAGTTGGGTGATGAGGGACTCCTGCATCAGGCTCAGGCACATCTCAGAGTAGCAAATGATTTGAAAGTTGAGGGCTGGAAGGAAGTAGATGGTGCAGGAGGATCAGAAGGTGCTGAGCCATTGTTCGGATATGTGAAATGCTCTGCATGTGATCTTGTTGATGTAACTAAAATGGCTGCTGTACCCCTCATGCCTGTCACTGTGCCAAGTCCCCAGCCACCGCCCTATAATGGCACCGATCTCAGAACAAAGGGAGGTTGGACTTGTCGTGCGTGTGGTGAACAGAATCCGCCCTGGGCGGAGACCTGCCGTGTCTGTGGGGCGGGTCGCCCCTGGTGTAATGCCCAGCCCAATGCCCCTTCCATACCCAACAGTGGGACGCCCCCAGACAACGCCCTTCCCACTTCCCCCAGCAGCCATCTTGGGACACCTAGCAGCCATCTTGGAACACCCAGCGGCCATCTTGGGGCACCCGGAACCACCCAGTCAGGCCTATATCCCCTCCTGACGCCTTCCGGCACCTACTACCAACCACCCGGACAACCGGAAAAAGTTTTAGTCCCCGTCGCTGAGGCCCCTGTCCCAGGGCTCGGTCCTTCAGCCCCTGCCTCTGTTCCTAATCCGGAAGCTACTGCACTACCTCTGTTCCCAGTGGGTGCCCCTCCCAAGATAGAAGAAATTAGGCACCAGGAGCTATCTGAAATTAATAATAAAGTGGTAAAATTTGTGATTGCTTTGTCTAAAGAGTTAACTAACACCCACTCTACAGTGTCTGCTTCTCTCACAAATTCCACAGATGACACGGTGCACAACTTCTCGCCTGGTGACCTTGTGTACGTGAAAAAGTTTGTGTGAAGAGACTGTCTTCAGCCCAGATTTGAGGGACCCTACACTGTGGTGCTGACCACCCCTACTGCCCTGAAGCTCGAGGGCAAGAGCACCTGGATTCACGCCTCCCACTGCAAGAAGGACAAGATTAGTCAGCAGTCATGAAGTTTCTGATATACATATCCTTTTGGGCTGCATCCTGATCTCCAGTAGTGCCAGCATGCCCACCTTTGGGGTTAACTTCTGGTTAATACTATAACCCCTGTGGTTATCTTTAAGTTCGATTTCTGTCAAATATTCAACTGTGATAGAAATGATTTCAAGGGATCAGCGCACCAGACTTGGGGGAAAGGGACATTTTATTTCTGTGTCACCCGCCCAGGGAATGAAAACTGTTATTATTGGTCAGATGTGGGATGGAACACAGAAGAAGGAAAATTGGTAGTTGAAGCTACATACGATAGACTGATAGATGAGACATACAAGTGTTATGTTGGTAGGAACGGACCTGATAATGCAGAAGTCAATGACGCAGAAGCAGGGGTATGTTTACAGAAGTGTTGAAAAAAAAGCATGTAAGGATAGACTGGCAGAGAAAGGAAATTACACTAGTTCAGGAAAGGAAGAAGAGCCAAAAGATTATTTCTGGGCTCTAAGAAAAGCTTGGGTAGAAATGGGTTTTGTCCCAGAAAACAAGACTAGTGAGAGGGTTCTAGCAAGTGCATACATGAATGGGTTAAAAAAAAAAAAAAAAAAAGGAAGTGACAAAGAAAAGTTGAAAGTAAGTAGACCAGATTGGAGATCAGTTAAAGCAGAGGATCTGGCTAGAATAGCACAAGGGGCACAACATGATTTAGTGCAGGCAAAGAGAGGGGCAAGGATATATGCTGTAGGTACTCGTCCTGCAAACAACAGGGAGGGGAGACGTGTGCCGCGGGTGCAGGAGACCAGGACATTTCAGGAGAGATTGCAGATACTGGTAACAAGGGGTGTTTTAGTTAAAACCTAGCCCCCACCTTCGGCATCTCTGCGGCTAGGTTCCTTATCAGTAGCCTTGACAGTAAAAATTCCAACTTCAGCTTCCCCCTTTGGCTACCGGATTTAACCCTCTATGTATTGGCTGGTACAATATATATATATATATATATACACTTTTGTTCCAGATATCTCAGGATGCTGCTTGGTTTACAGTTATTGATTTTGCCAATGTTATTTTTATAATATGTTGATGACTTACTGATTTCTGCCCCCTCCAGGAAACAGTGTCGTATTGCAACAATATTACTCATGTTGTTTCTGTACCAAGCTGGTTGTAAAGCGTCAAAGGATAAACTGCAATTTTGTAAATCTTCAGTTATCTTTTTGGGACATTGCATTACACCGGGGGGCTTGACATCTGACCAGCGATCGCAAAGAAGCTGTACAGAATTTTCCTATTCCTGTTAATGTTGCCGCTCTTAGGATATTTCTTAGACTGATTTCCTACTGCAGACAGTGGATACATGCTGTGTCAATCCTCATGCAGTCTCTCTATGACTGTATCACCATTGTGCTTTTTAAACTAACTCCTGAAGGTATAGACTGTTTTTATTCTCTCAAAAACAGGATTGTGGAAGCTCCAGCGCTAGGAACCCCTAACAATGAACTACCATTCACCCTGTATCTCCATGAACAGCAGGGACACGCGGCAGGAGTATTGACTCAGTTACATGGTGACAATTAAAGGCCTGTAGCCTATTTCAGTGGAAGACTAGATGCAGTGGCTAAGGGTGCCCCGTCCTGTGTACGGGCAGTACATGCTGTCGGACTATTGCTCCACAAATTGTCAGACATTGTGCTTGATCATCCACTGACAGTACTTACACCTCATGATGTATACACCATACTGAACCAGGTGCAACCGGCACACCTTTCAGCTGCATGTCACCTTCGATTGCAATGTGCACTTTTAATGCCTCCAAATGTTTCTTTGCAGAGATGTACCACACTTAATCCTGCCACATTGTTGCCTCTCTCGGATCTAGGGGGGGAGGTCAGGTACGGTATTGTACAAAGAAGATCCAAGAGAGGAGATTCCTTATGATTGTGTTCAGTTTATGGCACAGGAAACAGCAGGCCTACCCACAGTGTTTGAAACTGAAAGACTTAATGTTGATTTTGAATCTTTTGTAGATGGATCTCGCCACCAAGATGACTCAGGTACCTTCCACACCAGGTATGCCATCGTCTCCCTGAATGCAGTAATCAAAGCAGAACCAATGCTCCCATATCAGTCGGCCCAGGAGGTTGAACTTAAGGCTCTGACCAAGGCCTGTAAGATAGTTGAAGGTAGAATTGTTAACATCTACACAGATTCTAGATACGCATTCGGTATAGCTCATGATTTTGGTCCAATTTGGAAGTCTAGAGGATTCCTGACGGCAACAGGACATCCCATTAAAAATGCTGACGCAGTCCAGCAGTTAATTGATGCATTACAATTACCAAAAGAAGTAGCTGTCATAAAAGTTAAAGCACATACCAGATGCACTGATCAGGTGAGTAAAGGAAATGAAATGGCCGATGCAGCAGCAAAAACAGCAGCCAGTAGACCACTCCAAGGGGTAACGATGCACCAGGTAAGCGCTCCCAAAAATCCCTTTGTGTCGGAGGATGCCTTATCCCAGATGCAGGCTCAGGTGCGCCAGGAGGAAGTAGAAAAGTGGAAAAAAGAAGGTGCATGTCTGAATGAAGCAAATGGGAAGAGGGATGCGTCGATGCCTTCCAAGGGCGTTGTACCCTGCGGTTGCCCAGATGTTACATGGGCCAACCCATGTTACATGGGCCAAAACTGCTGTGATGAGTGTGATGCAGAAGCATTGGGTGGCACCAGCTTTCCCACCTGTATAGAAGGTTTGATCCAGGGATGCATGGTATGTGCTACACATAATCAGAGAAGGGTAGTCAAGACACTACCCAAACACGCCCCTCGGCCCTTCTATCCTTTCCAGAGACTGCAGATTGATATTCAGCTGCCAAAATCAGGGTCATGGGAGTACGTGTTGGTGTGTTTTGATTTATTCTCAGGTTGGCCGGAGGCTTTCACGATTGCCAAGGCTACGGCTGCGGCAACCGCAAAGAAGCTGCTTGCAGAGGTGGTGTGCAGGTATGGAGTACCAGAGGTGATCGAAAGTGACAGAGGTACACATTTCACAGGTGAAATAATGAATGAAGTCTTGACAGCTCAGGGAATTCAACAAGCTTTCCACACCCCATATTATTCACAAAGCAGTGAAAAGTAGAAAGACTAAATGGGACATTGAAGTTAAAAATCCAAAAGGCCATGGCTGAAACAGGGAAATCTTGGCCTGAATGTTTACCATTAGCCCTATACTCAGTAAGGTACACTCCAAATAGAAAAACTGGACTTTCTCCGTATGAAGTACTATTTGGCAAAGTGCCTAGTTTAGGATGTTTCTTTTCCCAAGCACTGGAAATGAGTAACCATGTATTAAGCTCATATGTAAGGGATTTGCATAAAAGACTCAAGAAAGTACATGATAATGTTTTCAGTTCTCTTCCAGATCCGAACCAGGATCCTGGGAGTCACAGCCTGCAGCCTGGAGACTGGGTAGTCATTAAAAGACACGTGAGAAAGAGTCTGGATCCGAGAATATAGCTCCACTGATATCCAGGAAGAGAAGGAGTCTGGGTCAGCTGCACACTGGTTATACTGAAGATCCCAAAGTTTACATAGATTCTATAGGGGTTCCTAGGGGGGTCCCAGACGAATACAAAGCTCAGAATCAGATCCTGGCGGGTTTCCGTTCTCTCATCCCAATGATACAGATCAATAGAAATGTGGATTGGATAAATTATATATACTATACGGAACAGAGATTTGTAAATTATAGCAGAGATGCCTTTCAGGGCCTAACCGAGGAATTAAAATCTAATACAGGAGTAGATATTTCCTTCTTTCCAGGATAATGAATACAAAGGGGAGGCTCTCCAAATGTATAGGTGCTCTGGAGAAAAAAGATAGTTAACTTCAGTAGTATACTCCGGCACACAAAAGGAAACAATGCGTTGCTCAAAAAAATTTTTAGTCAATTTTTTATTAATTTCAAGCGGTGCAAGCTCATAGCAAAAAGGAAGTTGTCTCACAAACTTTCATGAATCAAGGTACGTATACAACGTTTCGGCATGCAGTGCCTTTTTCAAGTTGTACCTTTATAACTGTACAAAAATATAAGAAATACACAAATAAATGTATGAGCAAAAAATATATACATTAGGATGCAAACTGCAACCAGAATTAGTGCACAGCAAGACATAATCTGTTATATAAAATGAGAAAAAAAATGAGAGAAAAAAGGAAGAAAAGAGAAACAAAAGAATGTCTATATACAAACAAATACAGCACAATAACCGTATATCCGTGGCTCCGAAGAAAAACGAAAATAAATGGTGATATATATAGTAGTCATGTAATAATATCATAACGTAAATCTCTAACAAAGATATCTAATGGTCCTACAGCATTTGATAGACTTATCATGACCAATACAAAAAGGATCAAATTAACCCTGAAAATTAGTGCGCATAATGTGTACTAAGTATATATATGAAAAATTGTAAATCACAAGTACGCTGTGAATGGGATATTATGATCAGCAATGCCCCAGATAAGGAAAATAAATATAAATGAAATTTGGGCTTAATCCTCTGCTGTCCCCAAAAGCAGAGCTAAAAATAAGGCAAACTTTAGTGTAGAACATACCTTTAACGTGAAATAATGCACCAGAATGGCTGCAAACGGCAAGTACGGTGATGCACAGCTAATGCGCCATGGCCAGCGTGCTCCTATATATAAGTCCGACAAACGCCGGGCATAAGAACTTCCGGGTAGGACAGGAAGGGTGAAGTGCATAGTGCGCATGTGCAAAAAGCCGAGAAGTATCGAAGGAGAGCCGAGAGGAGCCGAGTTCCAAAGGATAGAGTGCGCATGTCAGGAGGGGAATCAAGGCATAGGATCGGTGCCGATGTGCTGTGAAAGGAGAAGAACATGAATTATAAAAGGAACACAAAACGAACCATACATTAAATAATCAAAAGAAGAACTCATATAATTAACTTTGTAGATCCTGAGATATCTTACATGTAATATATATGAGGGATAAAAAATGCCCAAGGGAACATATACTATGACATACTAAACCGGAATCACACTTAAATGACAGTAGACTATATAATGCGGATACTATAGGGACAAGCTGTACTGACCAAAGAAAGTATAAATAATTACTTGGAGAAGCAATAATAGAATGAATATAGAGATCTATCCATAAGAGAGGTCATACTCCCTATTAAGGCCATATGGGGAGAGTGTCTTCAACGTGTGAATCCAGTAGGATTCACGTTCTTTTAATTTTTTGATTCTGTCCCCACCCCTTCTTGCTTTGGGAACATGGTCTATGATTTGATATCTGAGTTGAGCGATGGTATGTCTTTTTTCAAGAAAATGAGCTGGAATTGGTAAAAGAGTGCGTCCGCATCTGATGGTGGATTTGTGCTGAGAAATACGGTCACGGATATGTTGGGTTGTCTCCCCAACATATCCGAGGCCGCACGGACATTTAATTAGATATACGACGTGTGAGGAATCACACGTATACCGGCCCTTAATGGGAAATCTTTGACCCGTTCGTGGATGTGTGAAACCGTCACCCTTCGTAATATTAGAACATTGGAGACATCCTAGGCATGGGAATGTTCCATTGCGTGGAGTATGCAGCACACTCTGTCTCAATTCTGTCTTTGACGTACCAATATCGGCTCTGACCAAGAAATTCCTAATATTGCTGGATTTTTTATAACAAATCAATGGTTTATGGTTAAATTCAGGGACCTCAGGATAGGCAGCATGTAGGATATGCCAATGTTTTGTGATGCATTGGTGAATGCCATGTTTCCATGGATGAAAGATATTAACAAAAGGGATTTTCTGGAGATTAATGTTCGTAGCAGGTCTAATCACCTCATCTCTACATGATCCTTCCAAAATGCCGAAACGTTGTATACGTACCTTGATTCATGAAAGTTTGTGAGACAACTTCCTTCTTTCCAGGATGGCTGAGAGGTCTTAAAGGATTTCTCCAACAAGCCTGTCTAGTGGTAGCAGATCTTTTGGTGCTAGGATTGATAATTCTATGTTGTGTGATACCTATGTATAGGAAAGCTGTAACCACCGCAACCGCCTCCTCAGGTACTTTCCTTCATTAGGAGGTTGTATCCCTGCTATATGATGATACTGATAAGGGTGATATGGAGAAATATACCCCGTAGGATAAACCTGATAAAACCCCCTATAACAAGATGCAGATGGAAATGAGAGATTTAGTTTAGGGATAGATGGAGAACTCCATGTGTATGTCAGAGTAGGGTCTAGTTGTTTGGGGGCATCCCATAAGGGGATAGCTTCTAAAATGACTGGGTGAAGAAATCCACCTCCTCTCTCCCCACACATGGACAGTCTCAAAGGCAGTCAAGGGAAAACTTAGTGTTTAGGGGGGATTGTCAAGGTAAAATATATCTTTCTACCTTTATATTTTTATACTGTTTTTGCTATTTTTCTACCTCTATATTCATATGTTTATATGTGCTCTATTACTATTGATAAACACAAAGTTTTCCTTGATGAGTATTGCATCAGAAACGAAACTTATTCTAAGATGATGTCAGTACCAGCTAGTGCCTGTCTCCGAGAAATGCACTGATGTCTGCCCCCACCTTTGGGGAACTGAGAAACCACGTGATATACAAGAAAAGCAGTATCGATTCTCAGAAAATGAAACTTGACTACAGGAAATGCTGCATCAGCTAGGATTATATCACCAAAGTCTGCCTGGATACAAGACCTATGGAATGTGAACCAATTAGAGATGGCCAGATGCTGGACATGTACATATATAGATATATACAGCTTACCTCCTCGCCCCCATCCATCCCTTACTCCACCCTGACATCCTGTGTATGTAATCTCATGCTTGCAGAAATAAAGAACAGAACATTGCTGGATTTGGTGCCTGCATATAGCCCTCTAAGCATGCTCTGAAGTTTGAACCAGCCTGTTGTCTGACTCATTCTTTAAACGGTTAACCCATGCTTATAGTCTAAATTTGGAGTGACTGGAGGACGAGTGGTTTGTCGATACGACCCCAACAAACTCATAATGTGGTAATGTATTAAACATAGGGAAAGTATTAGGGTAAGAAATTAGGACATTGGTATAGGAATAGGATAAAGCAATAGATATAGTCAAGGAATGGGAAAGTGCAGTGGAGCACACAATAGAAGCAAGAAGTAGATAGTTAGAGGTTTAGGAACAGCCCCAATATGGGAGTAGCAGGGTTAGTTAAAAAGGGAAAAATTGCTTTAGATGAGATGAGAAGATTAAATAAAAAGAGTGATAAGTGAAGTCCAAGGCCAGAGGGCTGAAAAGCACAAGAAAGTATGAACTTTTGAACAGCATGCAGTTGGCTGCCACTAACTTTAGCGAACCTTCCCAGGATGTCCGAGGCCCACAGCCCATATTAGGTACAGAGGAGCGTGCCTGTATCACTTTCCAGAAGGGAAAGTCGAACGGAGAACCGTTTCAGAGAGGCAGATCGGAACCCATCAGACCTGCGGACCCGGACAGAGTATTCCAGGGGCCAGGGGTGCCAGACAAGAAAGGGATAACTCGGGCTGAAAAAAACGTGAATGTAACCTCGTACTGTGCTGGGAATGAGGTGGAGTTTGGACTGTTCAGTAAAGTTAAACTGTTTGAAAAGCATCAAGTGTCTCCTGTTCAATGTGCGACTGTTCTGCATCAGGATCGTGGAGTTAGCGAAGGCTTCTGGCCAAACTGGAGTGTTATAGCATACACCCACAGCACAAGGGAAATGGGACACTGTTTATTTGTGGGGTGCCAGAGTGTGGGAACACAGCAGCCCCTCGCCCATGACTACGGCCCTGTGCACCTTACACCGGAAAAACTCGGATGATTCAGTTACTGTATTTTCCGGTACCAGTTTTATACAGACTTTTTATATGGTTGTGTAGATGAGCTACTATTTTTTTTTTTGCTGCGTGTTTAGAAGAGTATTGCTGATGGCAAGAGTACACTATATTCAGTATAAGCCGATTACTGGTAATCCTTTGCTATATCTCATTTTTACCTTTGTACTAGGTAGATGTATGTGGACTATAAGTTTAGTACTGTGCATCTCAGAATTTAGAAGGAAATAATATTTTTTGGAATACAATTCACATATAAATCAGGCTGTATGGAACTTTTTTTCTGCCCAGGGCCTTTTGGATATTTATACCATCCTTCGGGGGCTGTACAAAAATTAGCAACTTGAAAATTACCATTCTGTATTATCATACATTTCGTAAACTCACCCCTAATGTGACGGCTGGAGCTGCTTCTCTTTGGTGCCGCTGCGATGTTAAATGGTAACTGCTTTTTAGAGTTGCGTCAGACTGGAGCGCAAGCGACTCTTTACGATGGTAAGCTTTGTAGATAACTCGCAAGAATAAAACGTACAAAACACTGAAAGACTCCTCACAGTGGGAAATTCATCACTGCTCATGTAACATTTATACGTAGAACTCAAGCAGTGGGGAGGTCTTCTGTATATACATCACATCGGATACACTGAGACTGCTTTATATGCATCAAATAGGAGACAACGAAACTGCTGTGTAAAAAAACACGACACCCTCATACAGGGCCGGCTCTAGGTTTTCGTGGGCCCCGGGCGAAACAGTCTCAGTGGGCCCCTTTAACACACACCACAATTTATGATGCACAGATACGGTAGAGAAATATAGGTGTAGTACAATGACAAATACTTCACTTCTTACATTACATGAGTGATATCAATAGATCAGAAATTGGACAGTATAGTCCTCCATACTGTATT
Source organism: Oophaga sylvatica (assembly GCA_033576555.1). Taxonomy (NCBI): domain Eukaryota; kingdom Metazoa; phylum Chordata; class Amphibia; order Anura; family Dendrobatidae; genus Oophaga; species Oophaga sylvatica. The sequence goes on along the minus strand of JARQOD010000001.1, from coordinate 918,653,729 downwards.
ATGGGCACCACATAGTGCTCCAAACAGAATACTGGACCCCATATAATGTTCCATACAGAATAGCGAGCCCCATATAATGCTCCATACAGTATAATGAGCCCCATATAATGCTCCATACAGTATATGATGGGTCTTATATAATGCTCCATATGTAATTGGCCCCAGAAGATTCTCCATATGTAATTGGCCACATAAGATGCTCCATATATAATTGGCCCCATAAGATGCTCCATATGTAATTTGCCCCATAAGATGCTCCAAACATTTAAAAAATAAAAAAAAATGAAATACCGCTTGTCACTGCCCGCTGCTCTGCTCCGGACTCCTCAGCGTCGGCGTCTTCCGGCTCTCTGCGCTGTGACTAGTGACACTAGTGACATCATCGCGCCCTCTGACCTGAACTTCACTGTCGGAAGACGCCACAGCGGTGGAACAGGGAGAGGTGAATTTCGCCAGGTGCTGACGCCGACCCTGCCCTCATTTGTCAATGTGGACAGAAAAATAACAAAGTTATGGCTCTTGGAATAAAGGGAGGAAAATTAAAACTAAGAAACGGAAATTGGCCACGTCTGGAAGGGGTTAAAGAGTTGTTTCCCGTCTAATACATTTATGGAATATTGTTTACATTGTGAAAAAGAAGCAAAACATAACAAAAAAACAGTATTGCCATTATCGTTATAACTCAGAATAACAGCATGCAATTAATACCAAAAAGTATTAAAAAAAAGCCTTTACAATAGTCTTCTTGTTTTGTGCAAAAATGTGTAATTTTTTTTAAATCAGTTTTCCAAATAAGTTGCTGCTTTTATCATATATTATGCCATTTTCCTAAAAGTGTGCAAGGCTATACATTAGCTTAAATTCTAGCGGCAACCTACACGTACTGCTATAACTTTCAGGTTCTGGCATGTGGACAACCCTAAGACGTGCCAAATTTATTATTTAAATGTGTAAATAAATTTATCTCATTCTATAATTTGTAGAATTTTGATCAAGGCTGGCATATGAATTCCCTTGTAAATATATACCAAAATAGTGCTATTAAAATATATGCCTGTGTCGCCCACAAAAAAATCAAGTACGTCACTTAGATATCTACTTTGACAGAAAAGTAAGAAAAGAATCTGCTGTTTAAATAAAGTTGGGAGTGAAAAATTGTCAAGAACTTTGCGTTACAAAGTCCATTCTGTTTACTACTTTTTCTGATTATGACAAAGGAAAATGGAACCAGACATGGAATGAACTCCTTGCCGTCATGGTTCTCATGAAGCTCCCTGCTAGACTTTATTTCTCCTAATAATTTAAGGATATGATTAAGGCCTTCAGTGACCTGTCCTTCAAAATGTTTTTTGCTTTTATCTGCATAATCCAGTTGGTTCACAAGATTAAAGGATTTATAAGTATTTTGATAAAAGAAAGAGCAACATCTGCAAGGAGTTTGTATGTTCTCCCCGTGTTTCTGTGGGTTTCCTCCGGGTTCTCCAATTTCCTCCCACACTCCAAAGACATACTGATAGGGAATCTAGATAGTGATCCCCAATGGGACAGTGATGATAATGTCTGTAAAGTGCTGTGGAATTAATGGCACTATATAAGAGAGAGTAAAATAAATCAATTTTCTTTGTGCTTCTTACTCAATATGCAAGACTTTTGTCTCTATGACCACATCAGACAGAAGAATCCTTGGGCCTAGATGATTAAAATACTATTTTCCCATAATTAGAGGATACACATTTTTTCCAGATTGGTTGAGTTCTAAACTAGATTCTTCTAAGAAAACAACGTTTTGTGGATTTTTTCTTAATGATATCAGATGAACTTTCAAGGCCTAACTCAATAAGAGAAGTGTTTTCTGGGGTACCGAACTTGGGCAGTTCCAGATGGAATGATATATATTCCATTAAAGTGTCAGGAAAGACTCGTGAATAGACTTGGTCCAATGGTCATATCTGTAATCTGTAACTGCTGGATGGGAGCCTGACAACCACCTCATACCTCCCAACATTCGCAGCTCTTCTTTTCATTAGCCGGTCTGTCTTGTCAAAAGAGGTAAGATGATGTCCTGTGAATCGATATACACCAGCTCTACTTCACCAAGACTTCTCCTGCACTGCGCCAATCCTCTGGAATGCTCTACCCCAAGAAATTAGGACTATCCACAATTTGCATGGTTTCAGGCGCTCCCTCAAAACACATTTGTTCAGAGCAGCCTATCACATTCACTAATCAAAGTCATTCTAGGTGTAAGTGTGTGTGTGTAGCCCATTCACTATCTCCATCCATCCCTCACTCCCTCAAGATGGCTGGACCATCATTGTAAATGCACCATTGTATATACACACCTGTACTTTGTAACTCCCCCACCTCATTGTAGATTGTAAGCTCTCACGAGCAGGGGCGGCTTATTTTGCTTTAATTATTGTATTGTTAACGTTGTTACTTATGACTTGTGTTTTGAAACTGTTAAACTGTAAAGCGCTGCGGAATATGATGGCGCTATATAAATAAAGATAATTATTATTATGGTGCTTGAACCTCTAGGTTCAAGCAACATATTGTAATCCGATTTCTTATATTTTCTTCTTCTTCTTCTTCTTCTTCTCCGCGTTTTCTGCAATTAGGCTAAGTTCACACGTTGCGGAATTGCCGCGGAAATTTCCGCGGCAATCCCGCACTTCTCCCGCAGGAAATACGCACGTTTTTTGTATGCTGATTCCCGCCAGAATAATAGCGTTTTGCAAGCGTAATTAGCTTGCAGAATGCTAGCGTTTTCCTAGCGATCTGTAGCATCGCTTGGAAAACTGATTGACAGGTTGGTCACACGAGTCACACATAGTGTTTGACACGTGTGACCAACTTTTTACTATTGATGCCGCCTATGTCGCATCAATAGTAAAAAGATCTAATGTAAAAATAATAAAAAAAATAATAAATAATGATATTCTCACCTTCCGGCGGCCCCCGCAGCCTTCCCGCCTTCAGCGACGCTCCCGGCAACTCCGGTCCCAGGAGTGCTTTGCGACAAATCACCCCGATGACGTAGCATCTCGCGAGACCACTACGCCATCTGGGTGATTCTCGCAAAGCACTCCTGGGACCGGAAGTTGCCGGGAGCGTCGCTGAAGGCGGGAAGGCTGCGGGGGCCGCGGGAAGGCTGCGGGGGCCGCCGGAAGGTGAGAATATCATTATTTTTTATTTTAATTATTGTTTTACCAGGGATATGGTACCCAGGGCCTGGAGGAGAGTCTCCTCTGCTCCAGACCCTGGGTACCATCCGCACATGAACCGCTTACATTGCGCATAGTGGGCATAGCCACATGCGGAAAGTAAGCGGTTCAATGCATTCCTATGGCGGCGGAATCACCGCGATTACGCTAAATTAATGAACATGTTGCTATTTTTTCCGCAAAGCGTTTTTTTTCGCGGAAAAAAACGCAACATGTGGCCAAAACATGCGGAATCAATTAACATGTATAGGATGCTTAATGCTTGCGTTTTTATCGCGTTTTTACCGCGGAAAACCGCGGAAAAACCGCGAAAAAAACGCAATTATTCCTGATCGTGTGCACTTAGCCTTAATGCGGCCCGAACTGCTCGGCGCAGAGACCCCGTTCAGGCGGCGTTTCGAAGCCCTCGGTAGGGACAGGTGTGCTATGTATTTTTGGAGTCGATCCGATTTGTAGTTTTTTAAAAAAATCGCATTTTAAGGAAAAATTTTCCCATCATGGGCGTACCCAGGATCAAAACTAGGGGGGGGCAAGCCAATGTCACATCTTATACAGGTTTCATCATATACACTGTACATTATACTGCATATTAGGTATGGAGCATTAGAACTGTTGTATATTGTATAATACAGCAGTGTATGCGACACTACGCTGTATATACCATATATTATGCATGGCACACTCACCTCTATACAAAGAATAAGAGGCATTATAACCTGTATATGAAAAGTATAATACAGCAGTATATATACACTCTATATACCGCACACGATGTGTATGACCCTGTATACACCATATACTACACTCTATATACCGCACACGATGTGTATGACCTGTATACACCATATACTACACTCTATATACCGCACACGATGTGTATGACCTGTATACACCATATACTACACTCTATATACCGCACACGATGTGTATGACCTGTATACACCATATACTACACTCTATATACCGCACACGATGTGTATGACCTGTATACACCATATACTACACTCTATATACCGCACACGATGTGTATGACCTGTATACACCATATACTACACTCTATATACCGCACACGATGTGTATGACCCTGTATACACCATATACTACACTCTATATACCGCACACGATGTGTATGACCCTGTATACACCATATACTACACTCTATATACCGCACACGATGTGTATGACCCTGTATACACCATATACTACACTCTATATACCGCACACGATGTGTATGACCTGTATACACCATATACTACACTCTATATACCGCACACGATGTGTATGACCTGTATACACCATATACTACACTCTATATACCGCACACGATGTGTATGACCTGTATACACCATATACTACACTCTATATACCGCACACGATGTGTATGACCCTGTATACACCATATACTACACTCTATATACCGCACACGATGTGTATGACCCTGTATACACCATATACTACACTCTATATACCGCACACGATGTGTATGACCTGTATACACCATATACTACACTCTATATACCGCACACGATGTGTATGACCTGTATACACCATATACTACACTCTATATACCGCACACGATGTGTATGACCCTGTATACACCATATACTACACTCTATATACCGCACACGATGTGTATGACCCTGTATACACCATATACTACACTCTTATTTTGAAGTAAAAAAAATAAAAATAAACAGGAACAAACACAATACTTAAAATAAAGAATAAGTAAAGTTAAAAATCAACAAACTTACTGGTATTTCAGTGGGAACTATGGGCCTGCTTTTGGCTAATGAGATGGTCAATGTTCGGTTCCATATTTGTCACAAGTGAAGCAATTTTTCTCTTTCTTGATATCATTATTTCCTAGGGATTCCAAATTGCTATTAGTAAAATACCAATATATATACAGCGCTACAAAAACAATATACCAGCAATAAAACTGCCCACACAGAGACATACAGCCTGCACAGCCCATCACTGCAGCCTTGCCAATCCATATCATTTCATCCTCATCAATGCACATAGTGGCGCAACTCCGCTTTTAGCTCAGGCTCAGACTGGTGTGGTGCCAAAGTCCCTAATAGGCAGGTAAATGTCCCCAATAGGCAGCATTGATCCCCAATAGGCAGCATATGTCCTCAATAGGCAGCATAGGTCCCCAATAGGCAGCATAGGTCCCCAATAGACAGCATAGTCCCCAATAGGCAGGTAAATGTCCCGATAGGCAGCATAGGTCCCCAATAGGCAGCATAGGTCCCTAATACGCAGCATATGTCCTCAATAGGCAGCATAATCCCCCATAAGCAGCATAGTAGTCCCCAGTAGGCAGCATAATCCCGCATAAGCAGCATAGTCCCCAATAGCCAGCATAATCCCCAATAGCCAGCATTATCCCCCTATAGCCAGCATAATCCCCCAATAGCCAGCATAATCCCCCAATAGCCAGCATAATCCCCCTATAGCCAGCATAATCACCTATAGCCAGCATAATCACCTATAGCCAGCATAATCACCTATAGCCAGCATAATCACCCTATAGCCAGCATAATCCCCAATAGCCAGCATAATCACCCAATAGCCAGCATAATCACCTAATAGCCAGCATAATCCCCTATAGCCAGCATAATCCCCCAATAGCCAGCATAATCACCTAATAGCCAGCATAATCACCTAATAGCAGCATAATCCCCCTATAGCCAGCATAATCCCCAATAGCCAGCATAATCCCCCAATAGCCAGCATAATCCCCCAATAGCCAGCATAATTCCCCCTATAGCCAGCATAATCCCCCAATAGCCAGCATAATCACCTATAGCCAGCATAATCCCCCTATAGTCAGCATAATCCCCCTATAGCCAGCATAATCCCCCATAGCCAGCATAATCCCCCTATAGCCAGCATAATCCCCCAATAGCCAGCATAATCCCCTATAGCCAGCATAATCCCCCTATATCCAGCATAATCCCCCTATAGCCAGCAGAATCCCCCATAGCCAGCATAATCACCTATAGCCAGCATAATCCCCCTATAGCCAGCATAATCCCCCTATAGCCAGCATACTCCCCCTATAGCCAGCATAATCCCCCTATAGCCAGCATAATCCCCCTATAGCCAGCATAATCACCCTATAGCCAGTATAATCCCCCACAGGCCGGGCCCGGCGTCAAAAAAAAAAAAAAAGCCAGTACTCACCTATCTCCCCCGCTGCTCTGAAGAAGCGCGCTCTGGACTCCGTCTTCTCCTGAGTCCTGGCACAGGCGGCGTGATGTCATCAGGGCACGCAGGCGGCGTGATGACGATCACGTCGCCTGTGCTGCATATGGAAGGCCGCAAGGCCTTCCTAACTCAGCACATGGCGCCCGCGATTAAAGGGCCCGCCGCCCGCCGGCAATGAACTGTCAGTTCAATGTCGGCGGGGCCGACGGGCCGGATCATGCACCGTGCGCCCCTGCTTCTAGGGGGGGCTCTTGCCCCCCCGCCCCACGGTGGGTACGCCCATGTTTCCCATAGGAATTAATGGCGACCTTTCCATGACCCCCAATTGACATGGATTGAAGCCACAGCGCAGGTGCAGTGACTTACAAAGATGGCAGCTATGTAAATGCAGCTTCCACACATGACCCGTATCAGCTAATAGAAGTACAGATCGCTGATTCAAGGTCTTAAAGGCGCAGCGCGGGACAACAGGCAGCAAACAGGGGCCCCAGGCAGCACACGGGGCCCCAGGTAGAGCACACGGGGCCCCAGGCAGCGCACATGGGCCACAGGCAGCGCAAACTTACGGAGGCCCTTGCAGTGCACAGGGCCCAGCAGGCACGGGCCCCATCACGGGCCCAGGCACAGGAGGCCATCATGGGCCGGGCGCACGCAGGGCCCAGTCAGCTCACGAGCCGCAGGGCCACCGGGCCAGCACGCACGGCCAGGCAGCCACAGGGCCCAGCATGCGGGCCCCAGGCAGCACCGGGGCCCCAGTCAGCCACAGGGCCGCAGGCAGCACACGGGGCCCCAGGCAGCGCACAGGGGCCCCAGGCAGCACAGGGGCCCCAGGCAGAGACAGGGTCCCAGGCAGCACACGGGGCCCAGCAGCGCACAGGGGCCCAGCAGCACGAGGGGCCACAGTCAGCAAGGGGCCCCAGGCAGCACGAGGGGCCCCAGTCAGCACACGGGCCGCAGGCAGCACACGGGGCCCCAGTCAGCGCACAGGGGCCCGCAGCCCAGGGCCACAGCAGCACGGGCCCCAGCAGCACCAGGGGCCCCAGGCAGCAGCACAGGAGCCCAGGCAGCACACGGGGCCCCAGTCAGCGCACAGGGGCCACAGGCAGCACACGGCCCAGGCAGCGCACAGGGGCCCCAGGCAGCGCACAGGGGCCCCAGGCAGCACAGGGGCCCCAGCAGCACAGGGGCCCCAGGCAGACGACAGGGTCCCAGGCAGCACACGGGGCCCAGGCAGCCACAGGGGCCCCAGAGCAGGGCCAGCAAGGGCCCGCAGGCAGTGCACAGGGGCCCTAGGCAGCACACAGGGGCCCCTGACAGCCACAGGGCCCCTGGCAGTGCACAGGGCACAGCACGCACGGGGCCCCAGGTCAGCACACGGGGCCCCAGGCAGCACGCAGGGGCCACAGTCAGCACACGGGGCCCCAGGCGCCAGCAGCCAGGGGCCACAGTCAGCACACGGGGCCCCAGGCAGAAACACGGGGCCCCAGGCAGCGCACAGGAGGCCACAGTCAGCACACACGGGGCCCCAGGCAGCACACGGGGCCCCAGGGCACGGGCACAGGGCCGGCCCCAGGCAAGCACACCTGGGCCCCAGGCAGAGCACAAGGGCCCCAGGCAGCACACGGGGCCCTAGGCAGCGCACAGGGGCCACAGGCAGCACACGGTGCCCCAGGCAGAGCACAGGGGCCCCAGGCAGCACACGGGGCCCCAGGCAGAGCACAGGGGCTCCAGGCGGCACACGGGGCCCCAAGCAGAGAACAGGGGCCCCAGGCAGAGCACAGGGGCCCAGGCAGCACACAGGGCCCCAAGCAGAGAACAGGGCCCCAGGCAGCACACGGGGCCCCAGGAAGAGCACACGGGGCCCCAGGCAGTGCACAGGGGCCACAGGCAGCGCACGGGGCCCCAGGCAGCACATGGGGCCCCAGGCAGCACGCAGGGGCCCCAGGCAGCACGCAGGGGCCACAGTCAGCACACGGAGCCCCAGGCAGCACGCAGGGGCCACAGTCAGCACACGGGGCCCAAGGCAGCACACGGGGCCCCAGGCAGAGCACAGGGGCCCCAGGCACCACACGGGGCCCCTGGCAGAGCACAGGGGCCCCAGGCGGCACACGGGGCCCCAAGCAGAGAACAGGGGCCCCAGGCAGAGCACAGGGGCCCCATGCAGAGCACAGAGGCCCAGGCAGCACACGGGGCCCCAAGCAGAGAACAGGGGCCCCAGGCAGCACACGGGGCCCCGGGTAGAGCACACGGGGCCCCAGGCAGCGCACATGGGCCACAGGCAGCGCACAGGGGCCCCTGACAGCGCACAGGGCCCCTGGCAGTGCACAGGGGCCACAGGCAGCGCACGGGGCCCCAGGCAGCACATGGGGCCCCAGGGCACGCAGGCCACAGTCAGACGGGCCTCAGGCAGCCCCGGGCACTCGCAGCGGGCCACAGTCAGCACACGGGGCCTCAGGCAGCACGCAGGGGCCACAGTCAGCACACGGGGCCCCAGGCAGCACACGGGGCCCCAGGCAGCGCACAGGGGCCACAGTCAGCACACGGGGCCCCAGGCATCACACGGGGCCACGGGCAGCACACAGGGCCCCAGCCAGCACGCAGGGGCCCCAGGCAGCAAACGGGGTCCCAGGCAAAGCACAGGTGCCCTAGGCAGCACACGGGGTCCCAGGCAGCACACGGGGCCCCAGGCAGCGCGCAGGGGCCACAGGCAGCGCACAAGGCCCCAGGCAGAGCACAGGGGCCCCAGGGAGCGCACAGGGGCCCCAGGCAGCGTACAGGAGCCCTAGGCAGCACACGGGGCCCCAGGCAGAGCACAGGGGCCACAGGCAACGCACGGGCCCCAGCAGAGCACAGGGGCCACAGGAAGCACACGGGGCCCCAGGCAGCGCACAGGGGCCCCAGGCAGCACACAGGGCCCCAGGCAGCACACAGGAGCTACAGGCAGCACACAGGGCCAGGCAGCACACAGGGCCCCAGGCAGCACACAGGGCCTCAGGCAGCACACGGCCCCAGGAGCACAGCACACAGGGCCCCAGGCTAGCACACAGGAGCCCAGGCGCACACAGGGCCCAAGGCAGCACACAGGGCCCCAGGCAGCACACAGGAGCTACAGGCAGCACACAGGGACCTTAAGGACTTACTAGTCCACTAATTGTACAATTTTATTGAGTAAATAGGGACCACTGCACTGCTATAAGAAATGTATGTGACAAGGTTCCCTGATTTCTATAACAAATGTTAGTGGCCTGATTAATGAAAATTGCCTCAGAGTAAAACCATTTTGGTTGTCCATAGCAACCAGAGGTCAGCTTTCATACTTGTAACTGCTGAGGTAACATGAAAGCTGCCCTCTGATTGGTTGTCGGGGAACTAGAGCAGTCTGTCAGGCAGTGTCACTGTGTGAGGCCTGCTCTTCCTAATCTGCTAGTTGCCTCCCAGTTATGTAAGGGCTGGGAGCCAAAAAATAGGGCATGTCATTGTTTCCGCAGCCCTAAAATACATTATTTCACCTATGTTATTCATTTCCATGGGGGGAACTATGCCGTGCTTATTCCAGCAGATTTTCTACAGGTTTTGTGGCAATAAGGTCGTTTCACACAGGAGATTCTTTGGCGCGAATATTGCCGGACATTTTAGCTCTACAAATCACAACCTATTATTTTCAATGTTCGTATTCACATGGCCACATGACATCACACGGCCACATGACATCACATGGTCACATGACATCACACGGTCACATGACATCACAGGTCACATGACATCACATGGCCACATGACATCACACGGCCACATGACATCACACGGTCACATGACATCACACGGTCACATGACATCACACGGCCACATGACATCACATGGCCACATGACATCACATGGTCACATGACATCACATGGCCACATGACATCACATGGTCACATGACATCACATGGCCACATGACATCACATGGTCACATGACATCACATGGCCACATGACATCACATGGTCACATGACATCACAGGCCACATGACATCACACAGCCACATGACATCACACGGCCACATGACATCACACGGTCACATGACATCACACGGCCACATGACATCACACGGTCACATGACATCACACGGTCACATGACATCACACGGTCACATGACATCACACGGCCACATGACCTCACACAGCCACATTACATCACACGGCCACATGACATCACACGGTCACATGACATCACACGGCCACATGACATCACACGGTCACATGACATCACACGGCCACATGACATCACACGGCCACATGACATCACACGGCCACATTACATCACACGGCCACATACATCACACGGCCACATGACATCACACGGCCACATGACATCACACGGCACATGACATCACACGGCCACATGACATCACACGGCCACATGACATCACACGGTCACATGACATCACACGGCCACATGACATCACATGGCCACATGACATCACATGGTCACATGACATCACATGGCCACATGACATCACATGGTCACATGACATCACATGGCCACATGACATCACATGGTCACATCACATCACATGGCCACATGACATCACATGGTCACATCACATCACATGGCCACATGACATCACATGGCCACATGACATCACATGGTCACATGACATCACATGGCCACATGACATCACATGGTCACATAACATCACATGGCCACATGACATCACATGGCCACATGACATCACAGGGCCACATGACATCACAGGGCCACATGACATCACATGGTCACATGACATCACATGACACATGGTCACATGACATCACATGGCCACATGACATCACATGGCCACATGACATCACATGGTCACATGACATCACATGGTCACATGACATCACATGGCCACATGACATCACATGGCCACATGTGAATATGCCCATTGATAACAATGGGTCATGATTTTTAGCGAGAAAATTGTCCGCAATTCTCATGCCAAAAAATCGCCCCTGTGAAACGGCCCTAATGCTGAGGATTTGCTGCCCCATCGGCTTCATATACAACCAATCCCAGGTTGTGCCATCGCTATACACAACATTCATATTCTAACTTTACTTTCTGACAGTCGACACCTGATACACTGCTGTAAAGCTGGCAGCGCTGTTCAAGCACCATGTATTTCCTTCAGGAAATGCCCATCTAGTTATTATTATTATTACTAATGAAGATGTTCAAGGGAGTAGATGTAAGGTCTCACTTTATAGCGATCAATATGGGGCAGCAATTGAGTGGCAGCCACAGGTGAGTTTGTCTGGTAACCTGATAGCAAAACACATAGAAACTGATGTTAGTCAAAAAAAAAATCAAAGTTTCTTCTTCCCATCATCTTGACTGTTAGTGCTCCTCATTAAGCTTATATTTACAGAGGAAATCTTTATATCCATTTCTGATTCACTTTCAAGAAGTTCCTAGTTTTCTCTTCAAAGATAGTCAGCAGTATCCTGAGTTTTGTTTTAAATAGTACAGGAAAAAGAAGAACTTTGTGTAGGTCATTTACTGTGCGATGCAAACATTGGCTGCTGCAGAACTTCTTTCTGAACAAAAGGGGGTTAGCTTTATTGCCAAATCACTGATTTATTTTCAATCATGGTATATCTCTACATCATTCCTAATATTCTTAGAGGGTCTCTTCAATCAAGTATTTTACATTTTTCCTTTAAAGATCTTTTTTTTTTTTACTCAATGCATGTATATTGAGCTTAAATAAATTTTTCCAATTACCGTATGTTTCATTAAAACTTTAGCTCTGTTTGCCTTCTGCAGCCTCTGTGTTGTCTGTTTGCCGGCTGAAGAATAAATTATCAGCTGATTTATAACTACAGAGCACATCAAAGTTAAAATATAAATGAATAAATAATAAAGCTGAAAATAAATCCGCTGCAGGAAGTCAGAAAAAGACGGAAAAGATTTGCAAATTTTATGTCAGAATTAGTTGACTGATGGATTCTCAACTCATTCTGCAGCTGTTAATATGCAGGAAACCGGCCCGTAAAAGCCAAGATGGGGCAATTTTTTTTAAACCCTACTGCAAATATGATTTTAGCCCAATAAATATGCATAGAAGTAAAAAAATAAGTGTCCATCTCCTTTAAGCCAGCACAGTGTTCACTCCCAGAAGAATTCACACATTCTCGGCATCTGAGAATTACAAACCCATAAAACAAAGCTGCTGCAGTTATGGGAAAAGATAGTGTGCGAGCAAGGAAAGTCATCCCTGGCATGCGGAGGGTTAATGGGAGCATCAGGCCATATGCTGGGGAGATGTGATGTCAGCAGCGGTCATTGGTTGGCTCCGATCTGATGAGGAAGCTCTGGGCATGGAAGAATCTCGGATCATCGATCCGTCATTAACCGGCTACACCGTCCAATCTTATAGTATCTAATAAGAAAAAAAGAAACCTGTTATATAAGAAACAGGCATTTTTGGTGGCAGCCGCTTAGAAAAAATAGATCTGTAGTGTAAATATATTTGCCAACTGGGTTATAAAATGTAACGTTTGCAGAAAAGGTCTTTCTAGGAAATGCCTGAGACATCACTGCCCTCCCTAAACAAATGGTGGAGAGGTGTAACACTCCTGTCAATCTGCTGGATTGCATTCGGACCAATGTTATTCTATGATTGTGTGCTCATCTGCGTTTTTTTTTCAACTCCAATCGGACCGATATCGGACTTAAAAAAAAACAAAAAACGCAGCATACTGCGATTGCATGCGAAATCAAATCTATGGTGCGTGTGAAACATTCCACTGCACTCGGATGTCACCCGAGTGCATTGCGATTCCCGCGGACGTCAGCATCAGAGGAGATGGAGGAATTACATTCTCAGTCTCCTCTGCAGCTGTGCTGTGATGAGGATTGGAGCACAGAGCACTAACCCTCGGCTCATGCTGGCAGCAGAGCTGGTCAATTATTCCGCCATAAATCAGCGACGTTTCGACCTGCATTAGGTCTTTATCAAGCATATCATAACAATACAAAGGCTGGCCTTAAATAGTATAGGCGCTCAACATGCACCAATCACCATCAAGTTCCAGCCCACCTCCACATTACATAACACATGGTATAAAATAAACAAACAACACACATCTATATAAAATACGTATCAATTAAAGGGAATCTGTCACCCTAAATTGGCGGGATATTTAAATGATGGCAGTCAGGTCAGATGGGCGGTGTTTCGGGTACTTGCCTTAACATGTTGTTCGCCGCTGTCTCCATTATTTCTGGGAATTGTAGTCGTTGCCCTCCATATAACGCGCCTGCGCATTGCAATCTGTGGGCAAAGCATACTGCGCGTGGCAATTCAAGATTGCAATGCGCAGGCGCGTTATATGGAGGGCAACGACTACAATTCCCAGAAATAATGGAGACAGCGGCGAACAACATGTTAAGGCAAGTACCCAAAACACCGCCCATCTGACCTGACTGCCATCATTTAAATATCCCGCCAATTTAGGGTGACAGATTCCCTTTAAAGTGTATACACTATACAAATATATATCCTCCAGAATTAGCACAGATTACATAAATTAGTTCCACATAAGGCACATTATTCATACATAGCATTGCTGCGTCCCCGTTGTCATAGAGATCTTCATCCAATCCATAAGTTGTTTTACCAACCATTGAGTGACGTAATACAGATCCCCCAATCAAAAGGACCTAAAGAAAAGGCGCCAAAAAAAAGAGGACCTATCCATGGTCATCTCTTAGCTTAAGATAGATTGTCTTACCAATCCTATCTGGTATTGAGAAGATGGACTTTTTTTCTCTATTGAATGAGAAGTTTCAGCTGCTCCTGCGCATTCGGTCGGCGTTGCCTTGGTGATGGCTCTGGTTTCCTGTGCGGTGGGTCGCTGGCCGGTGATGTGGTTGTTGTGCGGCCTTAGTCAGGATTGGGTTCCGGTCACATGACAGAGCCTTCCCTGATGACGCTGCACGCCTGACCACCTGGGCTGTGACTCGTGGTCACATGTGGCCGGGCTGTACATCCGGGATTTATGGCGCTGGCCGATGACGGAGGCTCTCTTTGCTCTTGTCAGTGCAGATAGGATTGGTAAGACAATCTATCTTAAGCTAAGAGATGACCATGGATAGGTCCTCTTTTTTCGGCGCCTTTTCTTTAGGTCCTTTTGATTGGGGGATCTGTATTACGTCACTCAATGGTTGGTAAAACAACTTATAGATTGGATGAAGATCACTATGACAACGAGGACGCAGCAATGCTATGTATGAATAATGTGCCTTATGTGGAACTGATTTATGTAATCTGTGCTAATTCTGGAGGATATATATTTGTATAGTGTATACACTTTAATTGATATGTATTTTATATACCGTAGATGTGTGTTGATTGTTTATTTATACCATGTGTTATGTAATGTGGAGGTGGGCTGGAACTTGATGGTGATTGGTGCTTGTTGAGCGCCTATACTATTTAAGGCCAGCCTTTGTATTGTTATGATATCTAGATATATAAAATTGAATGTGTGTATGTGTGTATCACCAACCAATCACGAAGCATCTTTCATTTCACCAGAGCTGTATAAAAGAAGCTGAGCTGTAATTGGTTGCTATGAGCAACAGCTTTCTCAATCCAGGACAACACCTCAGCAGACTGTGACTGGGTGGTTCTGACCCCAGGGTCTCTTAAAGGGATCATTGGTATGGAGGTTTGGGCAATTCCACTAAGTGCTCTGGTTCTGACCCCAGGCGCCTCTTAAAGGGATCCCCGGTACAGAAGTTAGGGCAAATCCCTCAGAGCTCTGATTCTGACCCCAGACCTCTCTTAAAGGGATCTCCGGTATGGAAGTGAGGGCAATTCCACTAAGCGCTCTGATTCTGACCCCAGACCTCTCTTAAAGGGATCTCCGGTATGGAAGTGAGGGCAATTCCACTAAGCGCTCTGATTCTGACCCCAGGCCTCTCCTAAAGGGATCCCAGGTATGGAAGTTAGGACCGTTCCACTCACTGCTGTGGTTCTGACCCAGGGTCTCTTAAAGGGATCATTGGTATGGAAGTTAGGGCAATTCCATTCAGCATTCTGGTTTTGACCCCAGGCTCTCTTAAAGGGATCCCCAGTATGGAAGTCAGAGAAATTGCTTTCAAATGCTCTGGTAAATACAGAAGACTGAATAAATTCTGTAAAAAGCAAATCAAGACAGCAGAGATTGAGGCAGAGAGACTCATTGCCAGAGAAAGTAAAAATAATCCCAAAATATTCTTTAACTACATAAATAGCAAGAAACTAAAAAATGATAGTGTTGGTCTCCTTAAAAATAGTCTGGGTGAAAGGGTGGATGAGGATGAGGAAAAAGCCAATATGCTAAATGACTTTTTTTCAACTGTATTTACACAAGAAAATCCCATGACAGATAACATGATCAGTGATAAAAAAATTTCTCCATTAAATGTCACATGCTTAACCCAGCAGGAAGTACGGCGGCGTCTAAAAATCACTAAAATTGACAAATCCCCGGGCCCGGATGGGATACACCGCCGAGTACTGCAGGAATTAAGTACAGTTATAGATAGACCATTATTTTTAATCTTTAAAGATTCCATAATAACGGGGTCTGTACCACAGGACTGGCGTATAGCAAATGTGGTGCCAATATTCAAAAAGGGGGCAAAAACTGAACCTGGAAATTATAGGCCAGTGAGCTTAACATCTACTGTGGGTAAAATCATGGAGGGTTTTTTAAGGGATACTATATTGGAGTTTCTGAGGCTGAATAACCTCATGACGCAGTATCAGCATGGGTTTACGAGGGACCGTTCTTGTCAGACTAATCTGATAAGCTTTTATGAAGGGGTAAGTTCAGGACTGGACCAAGGGAATGCAGTGGACGTGGTGTTCATGGACTTCTCAAAAGCTTTCGATACAGTGCCACACAAAAGGTTGATACATAAAATGAGAACAATGGGGATAGGGGAAAATATGTGTAAGTGGGTTAAGAACTGGCTCATGGATAGAAATCAAAGGGTGGTTATTAATGGAGCACACTCGGACTGGGTCACAGTTAGCAGTGGGGTACCACAGGGGTCAGTATTGGGGCCGCTTCTCTTTAACATATTTATTAATGACCTTGTAGGGGGCATACAGAGTAATATTTCAATATTTGCAGATGACACTAAACTCTGCAGGGTAATAAATACAGAGGAGGATAATTTTATATTACAGGAGGATTTATGTAAACTAGAAGCTTGGGCTGATAAATGGCAAATGAGCTTTAATGGGGATAAATGTAAGGTCATGCACTTGGGTAGAACAAACAAGATGTATAATTATGAGCTTAATTGTAAAACACTGGGCAAAACTGTCACTGAAAAAGACCTGGGTGTATGGGTGGACGACAAACTCACATTTAGTGGCCAATGTCAGGCAGCTGCTGCCAAGGCAAATAAAATAATGGGATGCATTAAAAGAGGCATAGATGCTCATGAGGAGAACATAATTTTACCTCTATACAAGTCACTGGTGCGATCACACTAAGAATACTGTGTGCAGTTCTGGTCTCCGGTGTATAAGAAAGACATAGCTGAACTGGAGCGGGTGCAAAGAAGAGCGACCAAGGTTATTAGAGAACTGGGGGGTCTGCAATACCAGACAGGTTATTACACTTGGGGTTATTTCGTTTGGAAAAACGAAGACTTAGGGGTGATCTTATTACAATGTATAAATATATGAGGGGACAGTACAAAGACCTTTCTAATGATCTTTTTACTCTTAGACCTGTGACGGAGACAAGGGGGCATCCTCTACGTCTGGAGGAAAGAAGGTTTAGCCATAATCACAGACGCAGATTCTTTACTGTAAGAGCAGTGAGACTATGGAACTCTCTACCGTCTAATGTTGTAATGAGTGATTCCTTACTAAAATTTAAGAAGGGACTGGATGCCTTTCTTGAAAAGTATAATATTACAGGCTATATTCACTAGTTTCCTAGATACAGCGTTGATCCAGGGAGCTAGTCTGATTGCCGTATGTGGAGTCGGGAAGGAATTTTTTCCCCAGTGTGAAGCTTACTGTTTGCCACTTGGGTTTTTTTTTGCCTTCCTCTGGATCAACATGTTAGGGCAGGTTAGGATAGGATATGGGTTGAACTCGATGGACTTAAAGTCTTCCTTCAACCTTAATAACTAAAAATAACTATGTGCAGGGATGTGGAGCAGGGCAGTGACATCAGCAGCAGCCTGTACGTGCCGGAATGGCTGTCCCTCCTGCACTGAGGCTGCTCCTGTATGTGACTAATCACTGTGCCATCTGGTGCCTGGCACCTATGTGCTGTGCAGCCCCCAGCTGTATGGGCAGCCAGTGCTCCTGCAAGGCATGTGTCACAACAACACTCATGTGCAGCAGGGACTGGACCGGATCAGACCACGCAACAGACTCAGGTGAGCGGCGACCGGGTTCAGAATGAGCGGAGGGGGACCCCGGGGCAGTGAGGAATGAGTCAGGCCAGGGGAAGAATGAGCGCAGCAGGAAAATGTCCAAATGAGCAGTGGGGAGAAAGAGCGTTGGGGGGAGGATGAGCACTGGGGGGAGAATGAGCACTGGGGGAGAATGAGCGCTGGGGGGGAGAATGAGCGCTGGAGGGAGAATGAGCGCTGGGGGGAGAATGAGCGCTGAGGGTAGAATGAGCACTGGGGGAGAATGAGCGCTGGGGGGAGAATGAGCGTGTATAGTGTGTGGGCGGTGACTGTGCGTGTATGGTGTGTGTGTGGGGGGGCTGCGGGGCTTGCCGGGGGGGGGGGCTGTATGCAGGCATCGTCTGATGGGACTACAAGTGCTATCGGGCTATGCCTGCTACGAGTGACACATTAGCCAATGATGTGACAGTAGTAGTCCCATCATCCGGCTAATGTGTTGAATGTAAAAAAACATACAACAGTAGCCTAAGTCACTGCCGACAGTGTCTGCATTAGTCATACTCACCAATGGGGGAGGCAGCACGAAAAGTGCCTAGGGCAGCATAAACTCTAAATACGGCCCTGGGTAGGACTTATATAAATCTCCATCCCATCAAGCTTCTTTTTAATGCAGCGTAAACTGACCTGTGGTTCCAATCAGCAGCATATCAATTTCTCTTGTAGGTACTTCGAGTTTTCTGAGCTGATTTTTCACGTAGAACTTACATTAGGTGCAGAAATTCTGCAGGTAAAAACCGCACATATATTTTTAGTATGTTTTCGCAGCGGAATTGCATAGAAAACGCATGTAATCACCTAAGTACAGATGCTTCTTACAAAATTAGAATACCATCAGAAAGTTAATTTATTTCAGTTCCTCAATACAAAAGTGAAACTCATTTATAGAGTCATTACAAGCAGTGATCCATTTTAAGTGTTTATTTCGGTTAATGTTGATGATTATGGCTTACTGCCAATGAAAACCCAAAAGTCATTATCTCAGTAAAGGCTGCCTAAGTATTTAGAAAAGTCTCTTAGTCTGTTTCAGTAGGCACTGCAATCATGGAGAAGACTTCTGAATTGACAGGTGTCCAGAAGGCAGTCATTGACACACTCCACAAGGAGAGTGTGAGGTATGAAGTAAATGTTCCCCCACCCTTGGGATTCCACAGGATCATTGTTTTCCTTTAATTAAACTCCAGGAACAAGCCCTTTGAAGCTCTGTGTCTAGCAATTAGCACAAGGATGTGAGCTATCTTACAGCTACAGCGAGCTGGCTCCCTTTGTTCCTTCAGGCTTACATCGTGGGACAACAGATCCCAGGCTAACCAGTGCAAGGATCTGAGATATGGAATCTGGAAAATGACCTATAATAACAGAACGCAATATCTCTGAGCCTAACCGAGCACATTATCGGACTCTGCATTCCTGCCACCACTAGCACTCTGCGTTATTGAGTTACAAAGCATAGCTACCAGGAAATACATATAGTAGGCATATTTAGTCTCTATGCGCAGATAAAATCCATCACAATCCAGTGGCACCGTTGCCTTTCCATTTAGAGATTCGGGCGGAAAGTTATGAGCCTCCACAGTTCTGGACAGAAAATCATACTCTCAGATATGGGAGGAGAGAGGCTGCACAAGCCCAGGGGTAGGCGCAGAGTGTGGGAGGGAGCAACCTAGGACATATAAGGTAGCCGCTCATTTTGGACTTAGTTTTCTATTGGCAGGAGGTTCCGTTACCTGACACGGCCAGGAAAGCCCATAACTAAGATTTGGACCTGTGATCCATCAGCACATCCCTGTGGTCACATGCTACATACCACGGTAATTGCAACCTATCTATGCCCTACCCTTGTACTACACTCTTGACTGCATACTTGTATATTGTTCTGTATATATATATATATATAATATATATATATATACAGTGCCTACAAGTAGTATTCAACCCCCTGCAGATTTAGCTGGTTGACACATGCGGAATTAACTTGGCATTGTGACATTTGTACTGTAGATCAGCCTGGAAGTGGGAAATGCACTGCAGCAAAAATTTTTGTTTTAATTTTTTTTTTTTTTTAAAAACGTTAAAAGTTAATTCAGAGTGTCATTTATTATTCAACCCTCAAACCACAAGAATTCTGTTTGGTCCCCCTAAAGTATTAAGAAGTAGTTCAGGCACCAAGAATAATGAGCTTCACATGTGTGGATTAATGATCTCTTTTGCCAGCCTTTTCTGACTATTTAAGACCCTCCCCAAACTTGTGAACAGCACTCATACATGGTCAACATGGGAAAGACAAAGGAGCATTCCAAGGCCATCAGAGACAAGATCGTGGAGGTTCACAAGGCTGGCGAGGGTACAAAACCCTTTCCAAAGAGTTGGCCCTACTTGTCTCCACTGTTGGGAGCATCATCCGTAAGTGGAAGGCTTATGGAACTACTGTTAGCCTTCCACGGCCTGGACAGCCTTTGAAAGTTTCCTCCTGTGCCGAGGCCAGGCTTGTCCGAAGAGTCAAGGCTAACCCAAGGACAACAAGGAAGGATCTCCGGAAGATCTCATGGCAGTGGGGACATTGGTTTCAGTCAATACCATAAGTAACGTACTCCACCGCAATGGTCTCCGTTCCAGACGAGCCCGTAAGGTACCTTTACTTTCAAAGCGTCATGTCAAGGCTCGTCTACAGTTTGCTCATGATCACTTGGAGGACTCTGAGACAGACTGGTTCAAGGTTCTATGGTCTGATGAGACCAAGATCGAGATCTTTGGTGCCAACCACACACGTGACGTTTGGAGACTGGATGGCACTGCATACGACCCCAAGAATACCATCCCTACAGTCAAGCATGGTGGTGGCAGCATCATGCTGTGGGGCTGTTTCTCAGCCAAGGGGCCTGGCCATCTGGTCCGCATCCATGGGAGGATGGATAGCACGGCCTACCTGGAGATTTTGGCCAAGAATCTCCGCTCCTCCATCAAGGATCTTAAGATGGGTCGTAATTTCATCTTCCAACAAGACAACGACCCAAAGCACACAGCCAAGAAAACCAAGGCCTGGTTCAAGAGGGAAAAAGTAAAGGTGTTGGAGTGGCCTAGTCAGTCTCCTGACCTTAACCCAATTGAAAACTTGTGGAAGGAGCTCAAGATTAAAGTCCACATGAGACACTCAAAGAACCTAGATAACTTGGAGAAGATCTGCATGGAGGAGTGGGCCAAGATAACTCCACAGACCTGTGCCGGCCTGATCAGGTCTTATAAAAGTCGATTATTAGCTGTAATTGCAAACAAGGGTTATTCCACGAAATATTAAACATAGGGGTTGTATAATAATTGACCCACACTTTTATGTTTAAAATTTATTAAAATTCAACTGAGCAACATAACTTTTTGTTTTGTAAGATTTATGCTTCTGGTAATAAATCCTACTCTCGTTTGCAGTTTGAAGGCTCTAACTTATTTGCATCTTATCAAACCAGCTAAATCTGCAGGGGGTTGAATACTACTTGTAGGCACTGTATATACACTGCTCAAAAAAATAAAGTGAATACTTAAATGACACATCCTAGATCTGAATGAATTAAATATTCTTATTGAATACTTTGTTCTGTACAAAGTTGAATGTGCTGACAACAAAATCACACAAAAATCACTGGAAATCAAATTTATTAACCAATGGAGGCCTGGATTTGGAGTCACCCACAAAATTAAAGTGGAATGTAATGTCCTTAAAACAAGTCAAAATGATGCTCAGCAGTGTGTGGCCTCCACGTGCCTGTATGTCCTCCCTACAATGCCTGAGCATGCTCCTGATGAGGCGGCGGATGGTCTCCTGAAGGATCTCGTCCCAGACCTGGACTAACGCATCCGCCAACTCCTGGACAGTCTGTGGTGCGACGTGATGTTGGTGGATGGAGCAAGACATGATGTCCCAGATGTGCTCAATCGGATTCAGTTCTTGGGAATGGGTGGGCCAGTCCATAGCTTCAATGCCTTCATCTTGCAGGAACTGCTAACACACTCCAGCCACATGAGGTCTGGCATTGTCCTGCATTAGGAGGAACCCGGGGCCAACCGCACCAGCATATGGTCTCACGAGGGGTCTGAGGATCTCATCTCGGGACCTAATGGCAGTCAAGCTACCTCCCGCGAGCACATGGAGGGCTGTGCTGCCTTCCAAAGAAATGCCACCCCACACCATTTCTGACCCACTGAAAAACCGGTCATGCTGAAGGATGTTGCAGGCAGCAGATCGCTCTCCACAGCATCTCCAGACTCTGTCACGTCTGTCATTTGCTCAGTGTGAACCTGCTTTCATCTGTGAAGAGCACAGAGCGCCAGTGGCGAATTTGCCAATCTTGGTGTTCTGTGGCAAATGCCAAGCATTCTGTATAGTGTTGGGCTGTGAGCACAACCCCCATCTGTGGATGTCGGGCACTCAGACCATCCTCATGGAGTCGGTTTCTAACCGTTTGTGCAGACACATGCACATTTGTGGCCTGCTGGAGCTCATTTTGCAGGGCTCTGGCAGTGCTCCTCCTGTTCCTCCTTGCACAAAGGCGCAGGTAGCGGACCTGCTGCTGGGCTGTTGCCCTCCTACGGCCCCTCCACGTCTCCTGGTGTACTGGCCTGTCCCCTGGTAGCACCTCCAGCCTTTGGACACTACGCTGACAGACACAGCAAACCTTCTTGCCACAGCTCGCATTGATGTGCAATCCTGGATGAGCTGCACTACCTGAGCCACTTGTGTGGGTTGTAGAGTCGGTCTCATGCTACCACGAGTGTGAAAGCACAACCAACATTCAAAAGTGACCAAAACATCAGCCAGAAAGCATTGGTACTGAGATGTGGTCTGTGGTCTCCACCTGCAGAACCACTCCTTTATTGAGGGTGTCTTGATAATTGCCAATAATTTCCATCTGTTGTCAATTCCATTTGCACAACAGCATGTGAAATTGATTGTCAATCAGTGTTGCTTCCTAAGTGGACAGTTTGATTTCACAGAAGTTTGACTTACTTGGAGTTATATTCTGTTGTTTAAGTGTTCCCTTTATTTTTTTGAGCTGTGTATATACCTGTATATTTCTAGTGCGCCTTTTCAACGATTAAATATAAAATTAATCTTGGGCAGCTCTTTTATCTCGATACACGAATAACCACGTCCGCACGCTCCGTTGATTATATTATACGCTACCCTCAGGGTTGGTTTCTGACCCGATATAAGCCTGCTGTTGGACTGGGCTTATTTCGAACAAGGAACTGTTGGTGGCAGAATACCATACTGTGTTAGTGAGGAACTCTGGCAGTGACGGCCGGGAGGTTTATATGTATATCCCCAGCCTGGACTGGTGATGTATATCCCCCCCTAACTGGGAATGCATCAATAACTAGTACCTATAAGGGAAGCCTTTCCGGCGACTATTTGCCCTTGGTGCAGTTCCCTGAATGACCTTGGGCCAAGTGGTGGCGCCAGAGAGCCGATCACTGGTCCTTCTCTCCCCTATCCTGAGGTGAGTGAAGTTGACACCCCCTTCCCCTGTGCAATCCGTCACAGAGGGTAAGCCACAAAAGGTCATTGCTAAAGAAGCTGGCTGTTCACAAAGTGCTGTATCCAAGCATATTAATGGAAAGTTGAATGGAAGGAAAAAGTGTGGTAGAAAAAGGTGCACAAGCAACTGGGATAACCACAAGCTTGAAAAGATTGTTAAGAAAAGGCCATTAAAAAATTTGGAGGAGATTCACAAGGAGTGGACTTCTGCTGGAGTCATTGCTTCAAGAGCCACCACACACAGATGTATCCAGGATATGGGCTACAAGTGTCACATTCCTTGTGTCAAGCCACTCATGAACAATAGACAATGCCAGAAGCGTCTTACCTGGGCCAAGGAGAAAAAGAACCAGACTGTTGCTCAGTGGTCCAAGGTGTTGTTTTCAGATGATAGTAAATTTTGCATTTCATTTGGAAATCAAGGTCCCAGAGTCTGGAGGAAGAGTGGAGAGGCCACAATCCAAGCTGCTTGAGGTCTAGTGTGAAGTTTCCACAATCAGTGATGGTTTGTGGAGCCATGTCATCTGCTGGTGTAAGTCCACTGTGTTTTATCGAGACCAAAGTCAGCAAAGCTGTCTACCAGGAAATTTTAGAGCATTTCATGCTTCCCTCTGCCGACAAGCTTTTTGGAGATGGAAATTTCATTCTCCAGTAGGACTTGGCACCTTATCCTAAAAGGTCATTAAAAAGAGCACGAACAATTGTAAGTAATAAAAACAGAGAGGATCTCATTAGTGGAGGGCGACAACAAAAAAATGATCTTGCAGTGAAACCATATTTTTGTGCTCAATATAGTCCTCAATTTGGGGACATCAAAAAAATCATTTTGAGATCGCTGCCTATTTTATATGAAGATCCCTCTCTTGCCGACATTCTTTCATCAGGTATTAATGTTGTTTCAAGGAAAGCGCCATCTATTGGTAACAAAGTTTCTCCAAGCATGTTCAGTAATAATTTCTCTTCTCATAAAACATCGTGGTTAGAACATAAAGGTTTTTATAAATGTGGCCACAATAGATGTGCACTTTGCAAATATGTTTGTGTAACGAAAACCTTTGAAAATAATGACAGCACTGCGATTTATACCATTAACAAATATATCAAATGTAATTCATGCTATGTGGTATATAAAATTATGTGCACTACTTGCAATTTATCTTATATAGGCTGCACCACTAGGAAATTAAAAATCAGGATCGCTGAACATTTGCAGGATATAAAGAATGTGGCTGGAGTCACACACACCGAGTAAAAAATCTGACCGTTTTAGTCGGTCGATAATCGGATTAAAATTTCATGAACATTGATGCGACTAGCATCCGATTTTTTGTAGTTGATGCGATTTAGTCGCATCTGACCGTAGTTGTCACATCCGATTTACATCCGACTTGCGAGAATTTCTCGCAGGCTTGCAAAACTGACATATAATGGATCCAAAAGAATAGTATTTAAATCACAATAGAAAGAATAGATATATACGCATAGAACACATATATATATATATAGTCATGGCCAAAAGTTTTGAGAATGACACAAATATTATATTTTCACATGATCTGCTGCCCTATGTGTGTTTGACAGATGTTTTTATCACAGACAGAAATATAATAATTGCAAACATATGAGTAACAAAAGCTTATATTGACAGTTAGAATGAGTTAATGCAGCAAGTCAATATTTGCAGTGTTGACCCTTCTTCTTCAGGACCTCTGCAATTCTCCCTGGCATGCTCTCAATCAACTTCTGGACCAAATCCTGACTGATAGCAGTCCATTCTTGCACAATCAATGCTTTCATTTTGTCAGAATTTTTAGGTTTTTGTTTGTCCACCCGTCTCTTGATGATTGACCACAAGTTCTCAATGGGATTAAGATCTGGGGAGTTTCCAGGCCATGGACACAAAATCTCTATGTTTTGTTCCCTGAGCCATTTAGTTATCACCTTTGCTTTATGGCAAGGTGCTCCATCATGCTGGAAAAGGCATTGTTGATCACCAAACTGCTCTTGGAGGGTTGGGAGAAGTTGCTCTTGGAGGACATTCTGGTACCATTCTTTATTCATAGCTGTGTTTTTAGGCAAGACTGTGAGAGAGCCGATTCCCTTGTCTGAGAAGCAACCCCACACATGAATGGTTTCAGGATGCTTAACAGTTGGCATGAGACAAGACTGGTGGTAGCGCTCACCTTGTCTTCTCCGAATGAGGCGTTTTCCTGATGTCCCAAACAATCGAAAAGGGGATTCATTAGAGAAAATAACTTTACCCCAGTCCTCAGCAGTCCACTGCCTGTACCTTTTGCAGAATATCAGTCTGTCCATGATGTTTTTTCTGGAGAAAAGTGGCTTCTTTGCTGCCCTCCTTGAGACCAGGCTTGCTCCAAGAGTCTCCGCCTCACAGCGCGTGCAGATGCACTCACACCTGCCTGCTGCCATTCCTGAGCAAGCTCTGCACTGCTGGTAGCCCGATCCCGCAGCTGAAACACTTTTAAGAGACGGTCCTGGCGCTTGCTGGTCTTTCTTGGGCGCCCTGGAGCCTTTTTGGCAACAATGGAACCTCTCTCCTTGAAGTTCTTGATGATGCGATAGATTGTTGACTGAGGTGCAATCTTTCTAGCTGCGATACTCTTCCCTGTTAGGCCATTTTTGTGCATTGCAATGATGACTGCTTGTGTTTCTTTAGAGATAACCATGGTTAACAGAAGAGAAACAATGATGCCAAGCACCAGCCTCCTTTTAAAGTGTCCAGTGGTGTCATTCTTACTTAATCATGACAGATTGATCTCCAGCCATGTCCTCATCAACACCCACACCTGTGTTAATGGAGCAATCACTGAAAAGAGGTTAGCTGGTCCTTTTAAGGCAGGGCTGCAATGATGTTGAAATGTATTTTGGGGGATAAAGTTCATTTTCTAGCCAAATATTGACTTTGCAAGTAATTGCTGTTAAGCTGATCACTCTTTATAACATTCTGGAGTATATGCAAATTGCCATTAGAAAAAGTGAAGCAGTAGACTTTGTAAAAATTAATATTTGTGTCATTCTCAAAACTTTTGGCCATGACTGTACACATGTCATTGTGACATGTGTATATATATATATTTATAGTTCCTAGACTTCTACATACTGTAATAGCCGCTAATTCAATTGCCGGCTTTTGTGAAATCACAGAAGCCGACATGAAATGATACATTGTTTCCACACAGTTAACCATGTCATTTCCTGTATTTTGATATATGGTTTGAACTTATAATTACATAAGTGTATGTGTACAAAATTTCAGACATGTAGGGGTTAATTAAAGGTGTAAATTCGTTGTAAAAAAAATGTGTCAAATCTCTAATTAGATTTGCCCTTTCTGGGGTGTCTGGGGGCAGATGTCAGTAGCCAGGGGGGGCACAAAAAAATGTACCCTCCCTAGGCTATTATTATCTGCCCCCACTCGCTTGCTTTGTCTGTCTGGTGGAGAAAATACAGCGGGAGCCCATGCATTTTTTTTACAACGAATTTACACCTTTAATTAACCCCTACATGTCTGAAATTTTGTACACATACACTTATGTAATTGTAAGTTCAAACCATATATCAAAATACAGGAAATTACATGGTTAACTGTGTCTAAACAATGTATCATTTCATGTCGGCTTCTGTGATTTCACAAAAGCCGGCAATTGAATTAGCGGCTATTACAGTATGTAGAAGTCTAGGAACTATAAATATATGTATATATATGTCACAATGACATATATATATATATATATAATGTATTCTATGTGTGTATATGTATTGATTCTATTCTTTAATAAAGCTGTCAGTGTGATTTTACAGTATAGCCGGGATGAATTGCCGGCTTTTCTAAAGGACACCGGTGCGATTTAATCGCAAGTCACACGTGCGGTCCGTTTGTAATCAGATTTTTCAGCGCTCCCATTGACTTGCATTGGCGATAGTCGACCCACAATCGGTGACAATCGCAGCATGCTGCGATTGCACTCGGACGTTTAAAACGGACCACAAAAAATCTGATACTGGGAGCTGCTCCATAGATTAACATAGGTCCGACTGCAATGCGATATTTCATCGCATTGCAGTCGTCCGATTTTGTCGCTAGTGTGACCCCAGCCTGTCTCTTCAAATCGCAATATTTCTGCTGCTGCTAAACATTTTATTTTTCAGCATGCTCGCAATGTTTCTTCCTTCCAAGTCACAGGTATTGAAAGTGTTAACCTGTCTGCCCGAGGTGGAGATGCACGTCAGCGACTCCTCACACGTGAAGCTTTCTGGATCTTTAATCTACATACCAGACATCCATTTGGTCTCAACAAAAGAAACGAATTGATGTTCCATTATTAATTTTATTTCTTTGCATTGATTTTATTTGTGCAAATATTGTTTTTGTTTCTGTATTCGTTATGTGCAAATTGTTAAAGGATTTGTCAAAAATCACATGACATTTTTTCTGATCGTGATTGGTCTTCCTTTGTCTTAAATATGTGCCTTTGTCTGAATATGTCAGCTGTGATAAAGATCCCTGTGATCGAAACGCGTAGCCTTGTCCTGAGCTTGTCCAGGAGCATGCCATTATTCATGTTTTTATGAATCAATAAAGATGAAGATTTTATTGAAGCTGGATCCCCTTTTCCTTCATTTTCTCATGTATCTTCACGTTTGATCAAGCGGAGGATCCGTGCTTCTACAAACCGGTGAGCTGGTTAGCGTTCTTATATTTGTACTTTTGATTACCGTGCCCCCGGTTTCATGCTCAATATTTTCAAGTATTTTGAAAGTGGACTCAGTCATTAAGCTCAGGCACCAGCTTTATTATGGCATCTATTTTTTTTCAAGACAGATCTGTTAAAGCGACACAAGTGTTTTCTGGTGATATTAATGAAATTCCAGACATGCCTGATCTGAATGAAAATATCAACAAAATGGAAAAACTTTTGCTTCAAGAAACAAAGTTGTGGTGGGATCATACTACCCTCCAAAATTATCTAGCTAAGGATATGATTCCAAGGGGGCTTCGTATTAAAAAAATCCCCACTACAATTTTTTCTGACATTTTCATTGAAGAGTGGAATCAGATACTCAGTAAGTGTTCTTCCAAACTAATGCAACTCATAGTCAAATATGAGAGAAATAAATTGGAGGATATTCAGAAACAAATGAATGATGCAGATACTGCGCTCACTGAATTTAAATCGTTGACTCAGTATGACTCACTTGTGGCTAAAATGCAAGATAATGTCTCTAGCCTAGAAAAGGATATCATGGACCGTAAAAAACGAAAATTTTCTCGTGATCTAAGAGACTATTCAACCAAGAAAGTCTATGACTGGGGCCATTGGGAGCGGGGTCATAGAACTCCTAAATCTATTTTAAAACGCAACCATGCTCTCAACGAACCGGTATCTAAACCACATGTCTGTTTTACATCCTCTGAGTTGGATTCATCTGACAATAATCTGAGTGTTTCCTCTAATGACAGTGTTCACACCACAAAGTTTTTTCGTCATTCAAAAAACGTAAAAGGCGGGGTGACAGAAAACACCGACAAAGATCATGTCATGATTACACGCCGCAGGAAGAATTATCGCAAATAAGAAACCATGATAATGTCTTGAATTTATCTGCACGAGACTTTACCAAAACGCAATTAGATGTTTTGTCCTTAGGTCTGAATTTTGTGCCCGATCAGAATTTCAATCTTTTTTCTACTATTTTGGACGTCAATAAGTTTATGCGAGACCTTACCATCAAAAAGCATTTTTTAAATCATTCTGATGAGACCCCTTTGCAGGAGTCGCTGACATATAATAATGAATTTACTGACTTGTCTTTCAGAGAACAGGTATCTCTCAACACTTTGTTTAGTTTGTCTACTCATTCCTATGATAATGAATCTGATACCATTCATGCACCTGTGTTTAAAACAAAAAATCCCTCTTTTTATCCCATTCAATCCAGGCCTGATTGCATGACTAAATACCAGGAGGTGATAGAGAGGGATTTAAAAATCCTTCATGATAGGGTTAAAATGGTCAGCAGCAGAAATCATTCCAATTTAACAAAAGCCCAGAAAACTGCATTAGATGAGATCAAAAGTATGTCAGATATAATAATTAAAATGTCGGACAAGGGTGGCATGGTAGTTATCCTGAATAAAGAGGATTATCATTCTCAAATTATGTCTCTCTTGTCTGACAGTGATGTATATGAAAAACTCCATACAAATCCTACTGATAAATTTAAAAGTGAGATTATCCAAATTATCAATGAGGGTTTCAGCCTTGGCATTTTAACCAAAAAACAAACTGATTATCTCACAGTGTCTCATCCTATTATCCCTATCATGCATGGTCTCCCAAAAATTCACAAGGATATGAAAATCCCCCCCATGAGACCTATTGTCTCAGGGATTGGATCTTTAAATGAACATCTGGGTGAATGGGTTGACTCACTACTTCAACCACTAGTACAAATCACTCCTGTTTATATTAACCCCTTACTGCCATCGGACGTACTATCCCGTCCATGGTACCTGGGCCCGTATGACCGGGGACGGGATAGTACGTCTCGTGCGATCGGACGCGCTCCCGGGGGGAGCGCAGCCGATCGCGGCCGGGTGTCAGCTGATTATCACAGCTGACACCCATGACTGTGTGTCAGGAGCGGTCACGGACCGCTCCCGGCACATTAACCCCTTGCACACCGCGATCAAACATGATCACGGTGTACTGGGGGCACAGGGGAGGATCGCGCAGGGTGGAGGCTCCCTGCGCGCCCCCCTGAGACCCTCAGAGCAGCGCGATGTGATCGCGCTGTTCTGAGGGCTTCCTCCCTCCCAGGACCCGGATCCAAGATGGCGCCGGGGTCCTGGAGGGAGGCGGCTACCTCAGTGCCTGCCGAGAGCAGGCACTGAGAAGCCTGCTGCACTGCCTGAGCGATCGCTGGTGTGACAGAGTGCTGTGCACACTGTCACACCAGCGATCTGATAAAATACAGTGATGTCCCACCCTGGGACAAAGTAAAAAAGTTAAAAAAATAAAAATAAACATGTTTTAAAAAAAAATCCAAAATAAATAAAAAAAAAAAAATATATTCCCCAATAAATTCACTTCTTCCTGTAAATAAAAAAAAACAAAGCAATAAAAGTACACATATTTGGTATCGCCGCGTCCGTAACGACCCCCCCTATAAAATTGTCCCACTAGTTAACCCCTTTAGTGAATCCCTTAAAAAAAAAAAAAAAAAGAAGCAAAAAATCAATGCTTTATCATCATACCGCCGAACAAAAAGTGGAATAACACGCGATCAAAAAGACCGATATAATAAACATGGTACCGCTGAAAACGTCAACTTGTCCCGCAAAAAACGAGCTACCATACAGCATCATCAGCGAAAAAATAAAAAAGTTATAGCTCGCAGAATAAAGCGATGCAAAAATAATTATTTTTTATATAAAATTGTTTTTATTCTATAAAAGCGCCAAAACATGAAAAAATGATATAAATGAGGTATCGCCATAATCATACTGACCCGAAGAATAAAACTGCTTTATCAATTTTACCACACGCGGAACAATAAAAACGCCTCCCCCAAAAGAAATTCATGAATTGCTGATTTTTGTTCATTCTAACCTCCCAAAAATCAAAATAAAAAGTGATCAAAAAACGTCACATGCTCAAAAATGGTACAAATAAAAACGTCAACTCGTCCCGCAAAAAATAAGACCTCACATGACTCTGTGGGCCAAAATATGCAAAAATTATAGCTCTCTAAATGTGATGATGCAAAAACTATTTTTGCAATAAAAAGCGTCTTTTAGCGTGACAGCTGCCAATCATAAAAACCCGCTATAAATAGTAAATCAAACCCCCCTTTATCACCCCCTTAGTAAGGGAAAAATAATAAAATTAAAAAAAAGTATTTATTTCCATTTTCCCATTAGGGTTAGGGTTAGGGTTGCGGCTAAAGTTAGGGTTAGGGTTGGCTCTAAAGTTAGGATTAGGGGTGTGTTAGGGTTAGGTTTGTGGTTAGGGTTGGGACTAGGGTTAGGGGTGTGGTTAGGGTTGGAGTTAGAATTGGGGGTTTCCGCTGTTTAGGCACATCAGGGGCTCTCCAAATGTGACATGGCGTCTGATCTCAATTCCAGCCAATTCTGCGTTGAAAAAGTCAAACGGTGCTCCTTCACTTCTCAGCTCTGCCATGCGTCCAAACAGTAGTTTATCCCCACATATGGGGTATCAGCGTACTCTGGACCCCAAGAGTTATTGTGCAATTTGTCCTATTTCTTCTGTTACCCTTGGGAAAATAAAAAACTGGGGGCGAAAATATCATTTTTGCACAAAAAAAATTATTTTTTTTGTTTTTTTACGGCTGTACATTATAAACTTCTGTGAAGCACTTGGGGCTTCATAGCACTCACCACACATCTAGATAAGTTCCTTGTGGGGTCTATTTTCCAAAATGGGGTCACTTGTTGGGGATTTCCACTGTTTAGGCGCATCAGGGGCTCTCCAAATGCGACATGACGCCCCCAGACCATTCCATCAAAGTCTGCAATCCAAAACGTCACTACTTCCCTTCCGAGCCCCAACGTGTACCCATACAGTAGTTTTCTCCCACATATTGGATATCAGCATACTCAGGACAAATTGGACAACAACTTTTGGGGTCCAATTTCTCCTGTTACCCTTGTAAAAATAAAATATTGGGGCAAAAAAATCATTTTTGCAAAAAAAAAAAAGATTTTTTATTTTTACGGCTGTGCGTTATAAACTTCTGTGAAGCACTTCGGGGTTCAAAGTGCTCACCACACATCTAGACAAGTTCCTTGTGGGGTCTATTTTCCAAAATGGGGTCACTTGTGGGGGGTTTCCACTGTTTAGGCGCATCAGGGGCTCTCCAAATGCGACATGACGCCCCCAGACCATTCCATCAAAGTCTGCAATCCAAAACGTCACTACTTCCCTTCCGAGCCCTGACGTGCGCCCATACAGTAGTTTTCTCCCACATATTGGGTATCAGCGTACTCAGGACAAATTGGACAACAACTTTTGGGGACCAATTTCTCCTGTTACCCTTGTGAAAATAAAATATTGGGGGCGAAAAAATCATTTTTGTAAAAAAAAAAAAAGGATTTTTTATTTTTACGGCTGTACGTTATAAACTTCTGTGAAGCACTTCGGGGTTCAAAGTGCTCACCACACATCTAGATAAGTTCCTTGTGGGTCTATTTGCCAAAATGGGGTCACTTGTGGGGGGTTTCCACTGTATAGGTGCATCAGGGGCTCTCCAAATGTGACATGACGCCCCCAGACCATTCCATCAAAGTCTGCAATCCAAAACGTCACTACTTCCCTTCCGAGCCCTGACGTGCGCCCATACAGTAGTTTTCTCCCACATATTGGGTATCAGCGTACTCAGGACAAATTGGACAACAACTTTTGGGTTCCAATTTCTTCTGTTACCCTTGTGAAAATAAAATATTGGGGGCGAAAAAATCATTTTTGTAAAAAAAAAAGGATTTTTTATTTTAAACGGCTGTACGTTATAAACTTTAGTGAAACACCTGGGGGTTAAAAGTTCTCACCACACATCTAGATAAGTTCCTTGAGGGGTCTAGTTTCCAAAATGGTGTCATTTATGGGGGTTTCCACTGTTTAGGCAGATCAGGAGCTCTCCAAACACGACATGGCGTCCAGCCAATTCTGCGTTGAAAAAGTCAGACGGCGCTCCTTCCCTTCCAAACTCTGCCATGCACCCAAACAGTGGTTTACCCCCACATATGGGGTATCAGCGCACTCAGGACAAATTGCACAATAACTTTTGGAGTCTTGTTACCCTTGGAAAAATAAAAATTGGGGTGAAAAGATCATTTTTGTGGAAAAAATATGATTTTTAAATTTTACGGCTCTACGTTATAAACTTGTGTGAAGCACTTGGGGTTCAAATTGCTCACCAAAGATCTAGAAAAGTTCCTTAGGGGGTCTAGTTTCCCAAATGGGGTCATTTGTGGGGGGTTTCCACTGTTTAGGCACATCAGGGGCTCTCCAAATGCAACATGGCATCCAATCTCAATTCCAGCCAATTTTGGTTGGAAAAAGTCAAATGGTGCTCCTTCAATTCCGAGCTCTGCCGTGCGCCCAAACAGTGGTTCCCCCCCACATATGGGGTAATCAGCGTACTCAGGACAAATTGGACAACAACTTATGTGGTCCAATTTCTCCTGTTACCCTTGGGAAAATAAAAAATTAGTGACTAAAAGATAATTTTTGTGGGAAAAAAATAGGATTTTTTATTTTCATGCCCGGGCATTATAAACTTGTGTGAAGCACTTGGGGGATCAAAGTGCTCACCAAAGATCTAGATAAGTTCCTTAGGGGGTCTAGTTTCCAAAATGGGGTCACTTGTGGGGGTTTCCACTGTTTAGGCTCATCTGGGGCACTGCAAACGGAACATGACCCCCATCAACGTCTGCATTCCAAAACGTTACTACTTCCTTTCCAAGCCCTGCCGTGCACCCAAACAGTTCCCCCCCCCACATTATGGGGTATCAGCGTACTCAGGACAAGTTGGACAACAACTTTTGGGGTCCAATTTCCTTGGGAAAATTCAAAAATTTGGGACTAAAAAATCATTTTTGTGGAAAATTGTTTTTTTTTTTTTTCACACCCAGGCATTATAAGCTTTTGTGAAACACTTGGGGGTTCAAAGTGCTCACAACAGATCTAGATAAGTACCTTAGGGGGTCTAGTTTCCAAAATGGTGTCACTTGTGGGGGTTTCCACTGTTTAGGCGCATCAGGGGCTCTCCAAACACGACATGGCGTCCAATCTCAATTCCCGCCAATTTTAGTTTGAAAAAGTCAAACGGTGCTCCTTCCCTTGCGAGCTCTGCCGTGTGCCCAAACATTGGTTTTCCCCTACATATTGGGTATTGGCGTACTCAGGAGAAATTGCATAACAACCTTATCTGTCCATTTTCTCCTTTTACCCTTGTGAAAATAAAAAAAAAGTTTGTAAAAGATCATTTTTGTGGCTAAAAAGTTAAATATTCATTTTTTCCTTCCACGTTGCTTTAGTTCCTGTGAAGCACCTGAAGGGTTAATAATCTTCTTGAATGTGGTTTTGAGTACCTTGAGGGGTGCAGTTTTTAGAATGGTGTCACTTTTGGGTATTTTCTGCCATATAGACCCCTCAAAGTGACTTCAAATGAGAGGTGGTCCCTAAAAAAAATGGCTTTGTAAATTTTGTTGTAAAAATGAGAAATCGCTGGTCAACTTTTAACCCTTATAAGTTCCTAACAAAAAAAAATTTTGGTTCCAAAATTGTGCTGATGTAAAGTAGACATGTGGGAAATGTTATTTATTAACTATTTTGTGTGATATATTTCTCTGTTTTAAGGGAATAAAAATTCAAAGTTTGAAAATTGCAAAATTTTAAAATTTTTTGCCATATTTGCATTTTTTTCAAAAATAAACGCAAGTTATATCGAAGAAATTTTACTTCTAACGTGAAGTACAATATGTCACGAGAAAACAATCTCAGAATCGCGAAGATCCGTTGAAGCGTTCCAGAGTTATAACCTCATAAAGAGACAGTGGTCAGAATTGTAAAAATTGGCCCGGTCATTAACGTGCAAACCACCCTTGGGGGTGAAGGGGTTAAAGATTTTAAAGAAGTGTTGAGAATGTTTTCCAAGAAAATCTGGTTTAAAGAATATACTTGGTTATGTTGTGATGTGACTTCTTTATATACCTGTATACCTTACAATGTTGCCATGACAGCGCTGCAGTTTGTCTTAACGAAATTCAGTAATTATTCCCAGGATCTCATTAATTACATTTTACAAGTTATTCAATTTTTATTAACCCACAATTTTTTCTCATTTGACAATAAAATTTTTTTACAAAAATCTGGCGTGGCGATGGGTGCAAAATTTGCACCATCCCTAGCTAATCTTGTTATGTCATATTGGGAATATTTTTTTATTTTTTCAGCTACTAATCCATTTATTGACTCGATTGCTTGGTATGGTAGATATATTGATGATTTACTCATCATTTGGAGTGGTGATGTACCTGCCATATCCGGATTTATTGATTATATCAATTCTAATTCATTCAACATACATTTTACTCATAAATTTCATCATAACAAAATTTCTTTTTTAGATCTTGATTTATATGGGGTACATGACTCTGTTATTATTACTAAAACGTTCAGCAAACCTTGTGCTGGTAATTCTATCTTGCATGCAGCAAGCAGTCACCCCAAACATACTATTAAATCGATTCCTTTGGGTGAATATACCAGAATTTTGAGAAACTGCAGCGATCCTACAGCTTTGGAAACGGAATTTAATTGTGTGGATACAAAATTAAAAAACAGAAATTATCCTAAATGGTCATTAAAAAGAGCACGAACAATTGTAAGTAATAAAAACAGAGAGGATCTCATTAGTGGAGGGTGACAACAAAAACATGATCTTGCAGTGAAACCATATTTTGTGCTCAATATAGTCCTCAATTTGGGGACATCAAAAAAATCATTTTGAGATCGCTGCCTATTTTATATGAAGATCCCTCTCTTGCCGACATTCTTTCATCAGGTATTAATGTTGTTTCAAGGAAAGCGCCATCTATTGGTAACAAAGTTTCTCCAAGCATGTTCAGTAATAATTTCTCTTCTCATAAAACATCGTGGTTAGAACATAAAGGTTTTTATAAATGTGGCCACAATAGATGTGCACTTTGCAAATATGTTTGTGTAACGAAAACCTTTGAAAATAATGACAGCACTGCGATTTATACCATTAACAAATATATCAATTGTAATTCATGCTATGTGGTATATAAAATTATGTGCACTACTTGCAATTTATCTTATATAGGCTGCACCACTAGGAAATTAAAAATCAGGATCGCTGAACATTTGCAGGATATAAAGAATGTCTCTTCAAATCGCAATATTTCTGCTGCTGCTAAACATTTTATTTTTCAGCATGCTCGCAATGTTTCTTCCTTCCAAGTCACAGGTATTGAAAGTGTTAACCTGTCTGCCCGAGGTGGAGATGCACGTCAGCGACTCCTCACACGTGAAGCTTTCTGGATCTTTAATCTACATACCAGACATCCATTTGGTCTCAACAAAAGAAACAAATTGATGTTCCATTATTAATTTTATTTCTTTGCATTGATTTTATTTGTGCAAATATTGTTTTTGTTTCTTTATTCGTTATGTGCAAATTGTTAAAGGACTTGTCAAAAATCACATGACATTTTTTCTGATCGTGATTGGTCTTCCTTTGTCTTAAATATGCGCCTTTGTCTGAATATGTCAGCTGTGATAAAGATCCTGTGATCGAAACGCGTAGCCTTGTCCTGAGCTTGTCCAGGAGCATGCCATTATTCATGTTTTTATGAATCAATAAAGATGAAGATTTTATTGAAGCTGGATCCCTTTTTCCTTCATTTTCTCACCTGTCCACACTGCCAATAGTACCAATACCTGGTTTAACCCCTTTCTGACATTGGATGTACTATCCTGGATGACCATGGACGGGATAGTACGGGGGGAGCGCAGCTGATCGCGGCCAGGTGTCAGCTGCGTACTTCCCTGAGACCCTCAGAACAGCGCCTTCCGGGTCCTGCAGGGAGGTGGCTTCTCAGTGCCTGCTGAAGCAGGTGCTGAGAAGCCTCCTTCATTGACTGTCAGATCGCTGATCTGACAGAGTGCTAAGCAAACTGTCTGATCAGCGATCTGACACTTTATAGTGATGTCCCACCCTGGGACAAAGTGAAAAAAAGTGAAAAAAATAAAAATTAACATGTGTAAAAAAAAAAATCCTAAATAAAGAAAAAAAATATTCCCAATAAATTCATTTCTTTATGTAAATATAAAAAAATAAAAAACAATAAAAGTATACATATTTAGTAACGCTGCGTCCGTAATGACCCGCCCTATAAAACTGTACCACTAGTTAACCCCTTTAGTGAACCCTTAAAATAAAAATAGCTAAAACAAAAAACTATGATTTATCATCATACTGCCGAACAAAAACTGGAATAACACGTGATCAAAAAGACGGATATAAATAAACATGAAAACATCATCTTGACCCGCAAAAAGACGAGCCGCCATACAGCATCATCAGCGAAAAAATTAAAAATAGCTTGCAGAAAAAGCGATGCAAAAATAATTATTTTTTATATAAAATTGTTTTTATTGTATAAAAGCGCCAAAACATAAAAAAATGATATAAATGAGGTATTGCTGTAATCGTACTGACCCAAAGAATAAAACTGCTTTATCAATTTTACCACACGCGGAACGGTATAAACGTCCCCCCAAAAGAAATTCAAGAATTGCTGGTTTTTGTTCATTCTAACCTCCCAAAACTCGTAATAAAAAGCGATCAAAAATGTCATGTGCCCAAAAATGGTACCATAAAAACGTCAACTCGCTCCGCAAAAAATAAGACCTCACATGACTCTGTGGGCCAAAATATGCAAAAATTATAGCTCTCAAAATGTGGCGATGCAAAAACTATTTTTTGCAATAAAAGTGTCTTTTAGCGTGTGACAGCTGCAAAAGATAAAAACCCGCTATAAATAGTAAATCAAACCCCCCTTTAGCACCCCCTTAGTTAGGGAAAAATAATACAATTTAAAAAATGTATTGATTTCCATTTTCCCATTAGGGTTAGGGTTGGGGCTAAAGTTGGGGTTAGGGTTGGGAGTAGGGTTAGGGGTGTGTTAGGGTTAGGTTTGTGGTTAGGGTTATGGTTAGGGTTGGGACTAGGGTTAGGGGTGTGTTGGGGTTAGGGTTGGAGTTAGAATTGGGAGGTTTCCACTCTTTAGGCACATCAGGGGCTCTCCAAATGTGACATGGCTTCTGATCTCAATTCCAGCCAATTCTGCGTTGAAAAAGTCAAACGGTGCTCCTTCCCTTCTGAGCTCTGCCATGCGCCCAAACAGTAGTTTACTCCCACATATGGGGTATCAGTGTACTCAGGACAAATTGCACAATAAGTCTTGGGGTCCAATTTCTTCTGTTACCCTTGGGAAAATAAAAAATTTGGGTGCGAAAATATCATTTTTGTGGAAAAAAATTATGATTTTTTATTTTGATGGCTCTACATTATAAACTTCTGTGAAGCACTTGGGGTTCAACGTTCTCCCCACACATCTAGATAAGTTCGTTGGGTGGTCTAGTTTCCAAAATGGGGTCACTTGTGGGGGTTTCCACTGTTTAGGCACATCAGGGGCTCTCCAAATGTGACATGACGCACGCAGACCATTCCATCAAAGTCTGCAATCCAAAACATCACTACTTCCCTTCTGAGCCCCGACGTGTGCCCATAGAGTAGTTTTCTCACACATACTTCTAGACTTGTCCTCTGCTTTCGACACAGTTGACCACTGCCTCCTACTTCAGATTCTCTCTTTCTTTGGCATCAAAGATCTCGCCCTATCCTGGATCTCCTCATACCTCTCCAACTGCACATTCAGCGTCTCCTCATCCCACCCTATCTCTGTTGGATCCCCCCAAGGCTCGGTTCTAGGACCCCTACTCTTCTCAATCTATACACTTGGCCTGGGGCAACTCAAAAAGTCCCACAGATTCAAGTACCACCTTTATGCCGATGATACTCAGATCTACCTCTCTGGCCCAGATGTCACCTCTCTGCTCTCCAAAATCCCGGAGTGTCTATCAGCCATATCCTCCTTCTTCTCCTCTCGCTTCCTCAAACTGAATGTGGGCAAATCTGAACTGATCATCTTTCCCCCATCTCACAGATCTTCCTTACCCGACCTATCTATAATAATTGACAACATCACTCTTTCCCCTGTACTGGAGGTCCGCTGCCTTGGAGTAACCCTTGACTCTGCCCTGTCCTTCAAACCGCACATCCAAACTCTCTCTACCTCCTGCCGCCTACAGCTCAAAAATATTTCCAGAATCCGTCCCTTTCTCAGCCCTCACTCTACTAAAATGCTTGTGCACGCCCTCATCATCTCCCGTCTCGACTACTGCAACATCCTTTTCTGTGGCCTTCCTGCTAACACCCTCGCACCTCTCCAGTCCATCCTTAACTCTGCTGCCCGACTAATTCATCTCTCT
Source organism: Oophaga sylvatica (assembly GCA_033576555.1). Lineage (NCBI taxonomy): Eukaryota > Metazoa > Chordata > Amphibia > Anura > Dendrobatidae > Oophaga > Oophaga sylvatica. Next base: position 918,614,171 of record JARQOD010000001.1, on the reverse strand, counting down.
CCTCGCTACTCCTCCGCTTCTCCCCTTTGCAAATCTCTCCACTGGCTCCCACTCCCTCAGCGTATCCAATTCAAATTACTAATACTGACCTACAATGCCATCTATAACCTGTCTCCTCCATATACCTCTGAACTAATCTCCCGATATCTTCCCTCATGTAATCTCCGATCCTCCCAAGACCTCCTTCTCTCCTCCACACTTATTCGCTCCTCACCTAACCGCCTCCAAGACTTCTCCTGAATATCCCCCATCCTCTGGAATTCTTTGCCCCAACACGTCCGACTATCAACCACACTCTGATCCTTCAGACGGAACCTTAAAACCCACCTCTTCACGAAAGCTTACAGCCTGCAATGATCCCCGCTGCCTCCTCACCACTACTGGAGCTACCGCCTCACATTCACTGGAGCTGCTGCAACCCCCAACCTACTGTCTTCTTCCCCACCATCCTGTAGAATGTAAGCCCGAAAGGGCAGGGTCCTCTCTCCCCTCTGCATCAGTCTGTCATTCTTAGTTTACTGTAAGTGATATCTGTAATCGGTATGTAACCCCTTCTCATGTACAGCACCATGGAATCAATGACGCCATAGAAATAAATATTATTATTAATAATAATAATAATAATAATAATATGGGGTATCAGCATACTCTGGACAAATTGGACAACAACTTTTGGGGTCCAATTTCTCCTGTTACCCTTGGGAAAATAAAAAAATTGGGTACTAAAAGATCATGTTTGTGGAAACAATATAATTTTTTTATTTTCATGCTCAGGCATTATAAACTTTAGTGAAACACCTGGGGATTCAAAGTTCTCACCACACATCTAGATAAGTTCATTGAGGGGTCTAGTTTCCAAAATGCTGTCATTTGTGGGGGGTTTCCACTGTTTAGGCACATTAGGGGCTCTCCAAATGCGTCCAATCTCAATTCCAGCCAATTCTGCGTTGAAAAAGTAAAATGGCGCTCCTTCCCTTCCAAGCATTGCCATGCACCTAAACAGTGGTTTACCCCCACATATGGGGTATTAGCGTACTCAGGACAAAATGCACAATAACTTTTGGGGTCTTGTTACCCTTGGGAAAATAAAAATTGGGGTGAAAAGATAATTTTTGTGGAAAAAATATTTTTTCATTTTATGGCTCTACGTTATAAACTTGTGTGAAGCACTTGGGGGTTCAAATTGCTCACCACAGATCTAGATAAGTTCCTAAGGGGCTCTAGTTTCCAAAATGGTGTCATTTGTGGGGGATTTCCACTGTTTAGGGACATCAGGGGCTCTCCAAATGCGACATGGCATCCAATCTCAATTCCAGCCAATTTTGGTTGGAAAAAGTCAAATAGTGCTCCTTCCCTTCCGAGCTCTGCCATGAGCGCAAACAGTGGTTCCCCCCACATATGGGGTATCAGAATACTCAGGACAAATTGGACTACAACTTTTGTGGTACACTTTCTCCTGTTACCTTTGGGAAAATAAAAAATTGGTGACTAAAAGATCAGTTTTGTGGGAAAAAAAAATAGGATTTTGTTATTTTCATGCCCGGGCATTATAAACTTGTGTGAAGCATTTGGGGGTTCAAACTGCTCACCACAGAGCTAGATAAGTTCCCTAGGGGTCTAGTTTCCAAAATGGGGTCACTTGTGGGGGTTTCCATTGTTTAGGTACATCTGGGGCTCTGCAAACGGAACATGACACTCATCAATGTTTGCATTCCAAAACGTCATTACTTCCTTTCCAAGCCCTGCCGTGTGCCCAAACAGTTTCCCCCCACATATGGGGTATCAGCGTACTCAGGACAAATTGGGGATCCAATTTTGTTGGGAAAAATCAAAAATTGTGGACTAAAAAATCATTTTTGTGGAATTTTTTTTTTTCACACCCAGGCATTATAAACTTTAGTGAAACCCTTGGGGGTTCAAAGTGCTCACAACAGATCTAGATAAGTTCCTTAGGGGGTCTAGTTTCCAAAATGGTGTCACTTGTGGGGATTTCCACTGTTTAGGCACATCAGGGGCTCTCCAAATGCGACATAGCGTCCAATCTCAATTCCAGCCAATTTTGGTTTGAAAAAGTGAAATGGCGCACCTTCCCTTACGAGCTCTGCCGTGCGCCCAAACAGTGGTTTTCCCTCACATATGGGGTATCGGAGTACTCAGGAGAAATTGCACAACAACTTTATCTGTCCATTTTCTCCTTTTACCCTTGTGAAAATAAAAAAAAGTTAGTAAAATATATTTTTTGTGACTCAAAAGTTAAATGTTAATTTTTCCTTCCACGTTGCTTCAGCTCCTGTGAAGCACCTGAAGGGTTAATAAACTTCTTGAATGTGGTTTTGAGTACCTTGAGGGGTGCAGTTTTTAGAATGGTGTCACTTTTGGTATTTTCTTCCATATAGACCCCTCAAAGTGACTTCAAATGTGAGGTGGTCCCTAAAAAAAATGGCTTTGTAAATTTTGTTGTAAAAATGAAAAATTGCTGGTCAACTTTTAACCCTTATAACTTCCTAACAAAAAATTTTTTGGCTCCAATATTGTGCTGATGTAAAGTAGACATGTGGGAAATGTTATTTAGTAACTATTTTGTGTGACATATTTCTCTGTTTTAAGGGAATAAAAATTCAAAGTTTGAAAATTGCAAAATTTTCAAAATTTGCCATATTTCCATTTTTTTCAAAAATAAACGCAAGTTATAGCGAAGAAATTTTACCACTAATGTAGAGTACAATATGTCACGAGAAAACAATCTCAGAATCGCGAAGATCCGTTGAAGCGTTCCAAAGTTATAACCTCATAAAGAGACAGTGGTCAGAATTGTAAAAATTGGCCCGGTCATTAACGTGCAAACCACCCTCGGGGTAAAGGGGGTTAAAAACAATATTATCACTGAACTTGATTGGCCAGAAAACTCACCTGACCGTAACCCCATAGAGAATCTGTGAGGTATTGTCAAGAGGAAGATGAGAGACACCAGACACAACACTGCAGATGAGCTGAAGGCTGCTATCAAACCAACCTGGGCTTCCATAACACCTCAGCAGTGCCACAGGCTGATCGCCTCCACGCCATGCCGCAATGATGCAGTAATTGATGCAAAAAGAGCCCCGACCAAGTACTGAGTGCATTTACTGAACATACATTTCAGTAGGCCAACATTTCAGATTTTAAAATCATTTTTCAAGCTGGTGTTATAAAGTATTCTAATTTACTGAGATAATGACTTTTGGGTTTTCAGTGGCTGTAAGCCATAATCATCAACATTAACAGAAATAAACACTTGAAATAGATCACTCTGTGTGTAATGACTCTATATAATATGAGTTTCACTTTTTGTATTGAAGAACTGAGATAAATTAACTTATTATTATGGCAGTACAATTATTGGAAGGGGGAAATTAGTCTGCGCTCGCACTCCAGTGCATGGACTGGGTGCTGATCTCCCGGCCCACATCCTCCTACATGTTGTGAGGCTGCTGAGTTCAAGTCAGGAGACCTGCGGCCAGTCTATGCACTGCAGTTCGAGCGCAGACCGTTATCCACCGACAGCTTCCATAAATATACAGAAAACAATAATCTGCCATCAGAAATACAGATTATAAAAGTCACAATCTGGTTTCAATTATTTAAAAAAAAAATGTATGTGACATATTCCCTTAAAGAAAAATAAAAAGTATTGGGTAACAAATGTTTAATACGTTAGAGTAGAGTATGGCCCGGCCAGAAAAGTCTACCTTGACGTGGTGGTGGCTTAAAAATTCTTTTGACCAGAACAAAAGCTGATGACTATGCATGTAATCTGGGAACTGTTAATGTGTGATTAGTGGGGACGTGGTGCAGAAGTGTTTTTCTAAGAGTGGGCAGTGGGACTGTGGAAGATTCGAGAGGTGGAGGCGGAGCTGGGGTGGAGCCTAGGAGTCACAAGGGGGCTCAAAAATTTTGACAGTATGGGGCCCTGAAATTGCTAGTGGCAGCCCTGCATTATTCTCGCCCGCGATTGTTAGAGGCAAGACCTGGCAGTAGTACACAGCGATGATCTGCTGGGTACACCTGATTCGGACTTGCACCATACATGTATGGCAGTTGTCATGAGTGCATTTTTTTAACATACTTTTTATTTTTGCATTTTTGACCCTGCGGTTTCTGAGTCTTGTTGGTGTGTTATGCTTTAAATAAAGCTACTTTGATTTTGAAACGTCCTGATATTTGGCTTTGACAAAACTTTATTGATATACAGATGCTTCTCACAAAATTAGAATATCATCAAAAAAGATGTTTCCCAATCATATATACCCACTATTTTTCCATCAATATGTCCATGTGAGGGCTTCTTTTTTGCGGGACGAGTTGTACTTTTGAATGACATGACTGGTTTTTCCAAATCATGTACTGGAAAATGGGAAAAAAAAACTTCAAAGTGCAGTGAAATTGCAAAAAAAAAGTGGAATTCTACAATTTTTTTTTGGTTGTTTTCTTACCATATTCACCAAATGCTAAAACTGACCTGCCAATATGATTCTACAGGTCACTGAGTTCATAGATACCTAATATGTACAGGTTCTTTTTTATTTAGGTGATGAAAAAAAAATCCAAAGTTTGTCAAAGACAAAAAAAAAAAGTTGCCACTTTCTGAGATCCGTAACGTCTCCATTTTTCGTAATCTGGGGTTGGGTGAGGGCTTATTTTTTGTGTGCCGATTTGACGTTTTTATTGATACCATCTTGGTGTAGATATGATCTTTTTATCACCCATTATTGCATTTTAATGCAATGTTGCAGCAACTGCCGTTTTTGATTTTTTTTCGCGTTACGCCATTTACTGATCAGACTAATTATCTTTATATATTAATAGATCGGGCGATTCTGAACGCAGCGATACCAAATATGTGTATATTTGATTTTTATTTTATTATTTTATTTTGAATCGGGCGAATGGGGGTGATTTAAACTTTTATATATATATTTTTTTTTTAAAACATTTTTTTTTAAACTTTTTATTTACTTCAATAGCCTCCATGGGAGACTAGAAGCTGCGATCATCCGATCGCCTCTGTTAGGGCTCTTTTCCACTTTCGAGAAATACGTCCGATTCTCGTATGTGAAATCCCAGCTCTGGGGCTGGCATTCGGGAGTGGAGCGAGCAGCTGCATAGAAATACATGCAGCCGCGCACTCCACTCCCGAGTGCCGGCGCCAGAGCTGGGATTTCACATGCGAGAATCGGACGTATTTCTCGCAAGTGGAAAGGAGCCCTTAGGCTTTAGCCCTGCTCTATGTAACAGAAATGCTCACTTGCTATGAATGCCGACCACTGGGAGATGCTCATAGCAGAGCAGCAATGACAAACACAGGGGTCTGCTGCAGACCCCAGGTTGTCATGCCAACCCATAGTCATGTGACACAGGCGCCGATAGGTGTAGTTTGCGACTCGTGCATGTTAAGTGCTGCTGTCAGACACTGACAGCTTCATTTAACATGTTAACAGCCGCGGGTGGATGGTGATTCCACCCGCCTCTGTTGGAGGCACATGACAGCTGATCACATTCTGGTAGACAGCAGCTGACGTGCTACACAAGGCCATAAAGGTTGCATTGAAGTCTCAAGTGCACGTGCATGCTATGTATGCTAATGTGATGTATCTAGGGCTCAGCCATCAATAAGCCTTGGTCATGCAACTTCAGCATAACAGGATGACTGTTCAAACAAAATCCAGGTGCATCAGGGCGGGGCCAAACATTTTACATTCACTTTCACACCTGCTTGTTTTCCCTCAATCTCCATTGAACTGTGAATGTCTGATGTATAAAGCTGTATGTGCACCGATCAGGGGGCACAGAGTTTCAGATATGTGAATCCAATTGGTGGAAGTCACAGTGCTATACTGAACGCCATCACATATCAGCACTTCAAATCTTAAAAAGGGGATTTTTGTGTTACTCACCGTAAAATCCTTTTCTCCGAGACGCTCATTGGGAGACACAAACCGTGGGTGTTATGCTGCTGCCACTAGGAGGACACTAAGCAATACATAAGCAAAAGAGATTAACTCCTCCTCCTGCAGTATACACCCTCTGTTGGCTCAATCCTGAACCAGTTCGGTGCCAAAGCAGTAGGAGCTCATAACAAATGCATATGTCATAACCAAACAGAGGCTCGAGGCTACTGAGTAGACAAGGGTGGGAGCTGTGTCTCCCAATGAGCGTCTCGGAGAAAAGGATTTTACGGTGAGTAACACAAAAATCCCCTTTTCTCCATCGCCTCATTGGGAGACACAAACCGTGGGACATCCCAAAGCAATCCCTGGGTGGGAAGAAACATCACCACAGATGTAGCCTCGTAAGCCAAATGCATAAACGCTTTAAACAGCTTAACAGAAAGCAACTCACAGATGCGCAACAGCTGATTGCAGAATCTGTCTGCCAAGAGCCGCATCTGAAGAGGCTTGAGCATGAATTTTGTAATGCTTGACAAAAGTGTGCAGACTGGACCAGGTCGCAGCTTTTCACACTTGCTGTGCCGAAGCCTGGTGCCGAATGGCCCAGGAGGCCCCCACAGATCGAGTGGAAGGTGCCTTAATCCCAGTCAGGATAGGCTGACTCTTGACACGGTACGCCTCTTGGATCGTTAAACGAATCCATCTGGCTAACGTGGTTTTGGAAGCAGGAACAAAACCTTGTCTGCGTCCCACCGGAAGCACAAACAGGGCGTCCGATTTGCGGAAAGATGCAGTCCTCGACATGTACCTTCGGAGAGCCCTCACCAAATCCAAGGTGTGAAGGGCTTTTTCAGTACGGTGCATCGGCGCCGGACAGAAGGAGGGCAGGACTATCTCCTCATTGATATGAAAAGCCGAGACGACTTTAGGCAAGAAAGAAGGAGAAGTCCTGAGGACTACCTTGTCCTGGTGAAAATTGAGAAACGGAGGTTAACAAGACAAGGCTGCCAATTCCGATACCCGCCTGATAGAGGTAATTGCAACTAGAAAGACAACCTTCCAGGAAAGAAGAGATAAGGACGCTTCCGGCAAAGGTTCGAAGGGAGATTCTTGTAAGGCACTGAGGACCAGATTAAGATCCCAAGGGTCCAGGGGCCTCTTGTAGGGTGGAACAAGATGTGCCACTCCTTGGATAAAAGTCCTGACCTGAGACTTGGAAGCGATCCGTCGTTGGAAAAAAAAGGACGGATAAGGCAGAAAACTGTCCCTTGAGGGAAGAGAGTGCTAACCCTGAATCCAACCCTGCCTGGAGGAACTCCAGAATGGAAGGGATAGAAAAAAAAACAAAGGGGACGACCCTTATCCTTACACCAGGAAAAAGAATGTTTTCCACACACGATGGTAAAAGCGTATGGAAACCGGTTTCCTGGCATTGACCATTGTAGAGATAACCTCTTGTGAAAAACCAGCCTGGCCTAAGATCCAGGCGTCAATGTCCATACCGTCAAATTCAGCGCTTTCGAATTGTGATGGTAGATTGGGCCCTGAGAACGAAGATCCGGACGATCCGGTAATCTCCAAGGAACGTCTGCGAGCAGACGTACTAGTTCCGCATACCACGGACGGCAAGGCCAGTCCGGTGCGACCAGGATGAGAGGAACGCCTTCCGTTTTGATCTTCCGAATCACCCTGGGGATTAACGGAAGAGGAGGAAAGAAGTAAGGAAAACTAAATTGACTCCAAGGGAGGACTAGTGCATCCGATCTGATGGCTAGTGGATCGCAAGATGGACTTATGAAAGTCTGAACTTTGGTATTCAGCCTGGATGCCATGAGATCCACATCCGGCATACCCCAATGCTGGCAAATGATTTGAAACATTTCCGGGTGCAGGGACCCTTCTCCTGAGTCTAAGCCTTGGCGACTGAGAAAAGTCGGCCTCCCAATTGTCCACTCCCGGAATATGAACTACGGAGATGGGCGAGCGGTTTTTCTCTGCCCAGCGCAGGATATGTGATACCTCGAGCATCCCTGCGGTTGATATACGCCACAGCCGTGGCGTTGTCTGACTGGATCCGGATGGGACGACCGGCCAGAAGATGCTGGAAATGCAAGAGAGCTAGTTTGATAGCTCTGATCTCCAGGATGTTGCTCGGGAGACGGGTCTCTGGAAGGGACCAGCGGCCCTGAGCCATGTGGTGAAGGAAAACCACTCCCCATCCGAGGAGACTGGCATCGGTGGTCACCACCAACCAATGGACGGGCAGAAAAGAGTTCCCTTGATTCAATGATGAAACAATTGTCCCCCATTTTAGGGAGCGTCTGACTCTGGGAGAAGGACGAAAAACGGCGACTTAAGGACGCTGGGTTCCTGTCCCAGACTGATATTAACTCCTGTAGTAGAGGTCGGAAATGGAAAAGAGCGAACGGTACTGCCTCGATGGAGGCTACCATTTTTCCCAGGACCTGCATGGCGACTCGCAGAGAGTGAGAGTGGGCTAGAGACAACAGGAGCACTCCCCACCTCAGAGAAGCGATCTTCTCTGGAGGGAGAGACACTAACCCTTGGCAAGTGTCTAGAATCATCCCCAGAAAAAAAAGAATCCTTTGAGAAGGAATGGGAGAGGACTTGTCCAATTTGACTAACCAACCAAGGCGAGAGAGGGTGTCGATAGTGATCTCGACACTCTCTGCGCAGTCCGGAAAGATTGGTCCTTTGATGAACACGTCGTCTAGGTACGGGAGGACCACCACACCTCGAGAGTGTAAAATTGACATGGCGGCCGCCATGACCTTTGTGAACACTCTGGGGACGGTTGCGAGTCCGAAGGGCAGAGCGGCAAATTGAAGATGATCCTCTCCGACTGCAAAAAATGCAGAAAACTTTTGATGGCCACTGGAAATCGGGACGTGCAGATACGCGTCCTTGATGTCGATTGACGCCAGGTATTCCTTTCTTTCTAGAGATGCGACGACAGAACGGAGAGATTCCATTCTGAAATGGCGGCCTCTGATGAATTTGTTTAGCAAATTTCTTCTTTTCTTTTTTTTTTTTTTTTAATTTTCCGGGTCCAGAATAGAACGCAAAGAGCCGTCCTTATTGGACGGTCAGTGGGGGTTTTAATAAACAGACCGTCAGTCAGAGATAGTAGAAGTTAGTAAGCGAGCTGTGGTATAGGATCCATTGTTGGAGACTCCGTCCGCTCTGTACTAGAATGTGGCCAAAAAAGGACACTGTGATTAAACGGTTTTAGCTCCGAGAAATCTTTGTCCGGCAACTACTGTATCTCTGACCCATGTCAGCAAGTCAGGGGGTTGGTAAAAAACCCCGTGAAGACGTTTGATCCCTTTAAAGATCTCAGTGAGCTAAGACTGATAGTCTGGCGAATCCGGATATACCCACATACGACTCATATTTTGAGTCATGTTTGCTGCAATCCCCAGGAAAGGGGGAGCTGGTGCCCATCCATTGGACTCCTGTGAGAAAGACAAACTGCACAGATTAAAGTAAGAAATAGCAATAACACCAACCATCACACATATGTAAATGTACCAGATCACAAAAAAATTATTCTAATAGCTGTGACATCTGAACACATATGTGTGGACACCAGGACAATGTATGAAACACTGCAACAGCTAAGCATAGAAAAAGGAAAAAAGCAGTGGAAATTCATATAAAATAACCTTTATTCATTAAAATTAAATCAACAAACAGAAACAAGTGCATGGTGAACAAGGAAGTCGATGACCACAATGGTGTCAGCACAGAAAACGCAAATCAAGGGACAGGGGTCCGTGTATCCACCAATAAGTCGCATTACATAAACGCTGTCATAGTCAGAGGATAATCACAAACATATCTTAATGCTCAGTAGCCCAATACTCATATCCTATGACCAAACATAGCTGAAATATACCTGTATTGGTGAAATGGGAGCGGACCACCTAAAGTGTAGAGTCGCCGCGGTAAAATGACATTATCCGTAACACACTAAGCGTCAGCGTGCGTTGTATCGGTCAGTGCTCTAAGGCCATATGTCCGGCCCGGCCAGAGACGGCAGACTGCCTATCGGCGACAGACAAATAACGTAGGTCACAGGAGATTGCAGACCACTTACCATCCGCACTGATTATCTCCTCAATCCACCGTACCTTTGATAGGGGGGGTGGAGAGGTTATGTTAGCCTCCAGTCAGCATCCGCACTGATTATCTCCTCAATCCACCATACCTTTGATAGGGAGGTGGAGAGGTTTTTGGTAGCCTCTAGTGACCATCTGCACTGATTATCTCCTCAATCCACCATCACCTTTGATAGGGAGGTGGAGAGGCTTTTGTTAGCCCCCCAGTCACCATTCACTTTGGACAGTGGTGACATAGTGGGGGGGCACGGGCGTCGTATGGAGTCTGAGACGCGTGGGGCTCTTGGACTTATGAAAAAAAAAAAAAAAAAAAAGCAGGCCCCACAGACAAAAAATGGAACCGTGTCTTCACTATAGCGAGGTATCGCATGAAGCACACCAGGCATACACAACTGAGTGTGTTTGTCCATCCTCTTAGAGCTCTTGGATTGTGACATTCTGCAATTAAGCGAGCCTGTAGACTGCTGCAGGGAAGGGGTTAAGCCATTTATAAGCTTACCCCCCTTGAAAAATTCAGATGTCTCGGGTCCTACCTGAGAGGAGACATGGCGGCCGAGAGTAAATTCAGGCCGCACAGAACGCGGAGCTGCTTACACGGAAGCGAGGGGCTGCATGAGGAAGAGTGAGCTCACTGGGTAGAGAATAGCTGGGGCTCCTGATCGTAATGACCGGAGGCTCCTGGTCGCTTGTAGCACATAGTGCGTAACCTAGCTTTCTTGGCAGCGAAGCGCTGCATGAGGCACAGGTGGTATACACCGCAGTGTGTGATTTGTGAGCCTTTTTATTGCCCTTGGTTGCGACATTATTACAAATGGGGCTTCGGCAGGAGAAGGGTTAAGCGCTATTGCACTTACCCAGGTACTGTGCCCCTTAGCAGAGGAAGCGTCTCCAGTTAAAGATGGCGCCCGAGACTAGGATTGCGCTTCTCGTATGCCACGAGAAGCGCCAGAAGGTGAGGGGGGGGGGCGAAGGAGTGACCAGGAAGGAGCCCTGTCCAAACCTGGGCCGCAGTAAGTGCGCGCGACGTGGGCGGAGTCACAGGGGAGAGCCAGGAGACACTCCCCCATCGAGGCCTATCCCGGCCTGAAGCCGGGGACTAAATTTCAAGCTGCGGCCTATCCCGGCCCGAAGCCGGGGACTAAATTTCAGGTTGCGGCCTATCCGGGCCGAAGCCGGGGACTAAATTTATGGCTGCGGCCTATCCCGGGCCAAAGCCGGGGACTAAATTTGAGACTGGGGCCGCGGCGCGACGGGAAGCGACCGCGGCGCGACGCTGAAGCTGCGGCGGCGCGACACAGAGGCGGCCGTGGTGCGACGCAGAGGCGGCCGCGGCGACAGACGGCCGGTACACATTGCATCCAGGTGCATGTACTCACTGCGGGGAGAGACCCGAAGATGGAGAAGGAAGGGACCTCCGCAGGGACTACGGCAGATATGGCCGTACTTCCTCAATCCACCTTCCCCTTTGATAGGGGGGTGGAGAGGGATCTTAAATGCCTCCAGACCGCCACCGCTTTCAGGAGAGGTGGTGAGGGGTATCCATCCATGGTGCCACGCCAATCACATCGCCCACATCAAGGGGTATCTCATGGGGAGAGCGGCCCATTCAAGGGATCTGTCGCCCCATGGTAGCGTAGCAGGAGGGGTACGTGGAGGCGACACTCGCACGATGCCGCCTGTTGATGGTTTTTGGGAGATCGTGACTTTTCGTACAAGTCCCGTCGCCCATCCGTGCGTGAAGAAAGCAAAAATAATAAAAGGTAAAAAATGTGAAAAAAATGGGGTCTGAGAGCAGACCCTAGTGCCTCCTACAGACACTAAGCAAGAACTGGTTCAGGATTGAGCCAACAGAGGGTGTATACTGCAGGAGGAGGAGTTAATCTCTTTTGCTTATGTATTGCTTAGTGTCCTCCTAGTGGCAGCAGCATAACACCCACGGTTTGTGTCTCCCAATGAGGCGATGGAGAAATACAAACCAGTTATGTAAAGAGTAATTATTACCAATCCGGGACTGAATTTTTTATTTAATAGAGCAGCTCTGGATCATTTAGGTAATTGGCCCCAGCTGCAACATTAGACCGACCATGTGGAAGAAAAGCACCGATTCTGGGAAAGACGGTCCTATTGTTCCTTTTAAGCACTAATCTTCAACATGAAGCGAGCATCTTGCTTCTGCAGCCCAGTTATATTTTATTTCCATTTCTACACATTGGGAGGATAAATTATTCTAAGAATGAATGTGGAGTCGGTAAGCCAAATCACCGACACCGACTCCTCAATTTCCCTGCCTCCGACTCCACAGCACTGGTCACTACTGAGCATGTGCATAAAGTGCAACACAGATTCATCTCACCTGACCCCACAGCACTGATCACTACTGAGCATGTGCATAAAGTGCAGCACAAATTCATCTCACCTGACCCCACAGCACTGGTCACTACTGAGCATGTTATAAGTGCAGCACAGATTCATCATCTACCGACCCCACATCACTGGTCACTACTGAGCATGTGTATAAAGTGCAGCACAGGTTTCATCTCACCTGACCCCAATCACTGGTCACTACTGAGCATGTACATAAAGTGCAGCACAGATTCATTGCAACTAAAAGCCGAGATCCTTAGATCAGAACTGGCTAACACGGTACGAAGATACACATCTTTCTTAGATCAGAACAGGCATTTATAGGACATTTCATAACTTCCTCAAATTATTACAGCACATCCAGCATTGTACTATACCTAATTTATTAAATGTTTTAGGAGTCGGTCCATTTATACCAACTCAGACTTCCCCAAAATGGACACCGACTCCGATTCCACAGCTCTGGCTATATGGATGGATTCTGAATGTATCTTTGCTGCTATATACAAGCCGTAAAATTAGCTTCGAGCCACTGTGAAGCGATGACTTGTGGAGGAAAAAAAAAAAATCCATATTTGTAAGGGAGTTTACTTTCCAAGAAATAGTTTATAACAACTCGATCCTGTGGTCCGAGCTTTTAAATCACTTTGTGCCTCTGATGGGGATGGATACTTTACAGATCGTTTCCTCCGTCTTCACACAGATTTACACCACTTTTGGTAAAAAAAGACAGGCACCAACGCAAATGACAAAACTTAAAAAAATAATTAAATTTATTCCAGTATCGTAAAAAGATCATTTTGATTTTATATACAAGAAAAAAAAAACTGACCTTTTATTAGGTAACCTTCCAAAGAAACACCAGTTTGGGAAAAATAAAACAGAAACGGATGCTTTATTCATAAGGAGGAGACTTCTTTACCAGCATGAGAAGAAGAGGGCACAGGCACCGGCCCCATTAGATATTAATACATTGCTTCCAGGTCATTCATATATCGCTAAGCCAGTGACTGCCAAGTACTGCATCATACAGACAAGTAATGTGTTACAAAAGGGGAAACTAAAACGTTATATAAAAAAAAAAGCCCAAAATCTAAAATTTTTTTTTTAAACAGCAATATAAAACTGGACCCAATTCTATGTTGGTCAAATCAAGTCTAAGCGTATCACACGGGGTGCAGCATCACATCTGGTATGGTAGCGATAGACCCCTGGGAAATATTTGTCTGTCAATACTGTTAATTGCTAGATTGAGGGTGTTTTTTTTCTCAGTAACAAAGGAGTCAAAAATGGTTTTGAAAATAAATAAAATAAAAAATTGTGGGGAAATGAAAAATTGACACCTGCTGGCATGTCATAAGGTATCGTTATGGCTTGCGGGTATTTTCGAACTCTGCTTGTTTAGAGTCAAAAGCAAAATGGCTTTCCTGTGGCTGTTAGAACATGCTGGGAGTGGTAGTTCAACAGCAGCTGGCAACCAATGGTATACGGCAGTGTTCCCCATCACCTGTGCAATACTAAGGAAATCCTGAAAACATGACCTGTTGGTGGGCCTTGAAGACTGGAGTTGGGGAACACTGGTATTCGGGATCTGTGGCTCTCTACCTGTTGCTTTGCAGATAGCAGTTGCCGCAGAGACAGTGAAAGGAGGCACAGGCTATGGCTATCTGGTCAGTAGGGGGCAGTGTAGTGTGCTTTGTCTTACTTGATGAAATCCCGCTCTAATGAGACTGGAGCTGACGCTAGACATGTAAGGAATAAATTAATTTTTCCTAACTAAAACAGAGTTAAATTACAAACATGATTAAATAAAAAATAATCGTTCACTGAACAGAACTGCAAAGTAGCTTTAAAGTTAATGAAACGTCCATTGTGAGCAGCGTAAAGAAAACCCAACAACACGAGATCCGAGCCTTTCATTGATTTGGTCTCGCCTCTGCAGCAGACACATCAGACAGTGATTACTGGACCCTGTAAGACTGGACACGAGGCACGTAGACCTTTATTTAACGCAGGCTGACGCTGGCTTCTGTCTTCTCATGGTGCCCGCACAGCTTTCTTTTCCACCTTTACTCTATAGCAAGTTTCCGGTAAATATCCTCCTATGATCTAAGATCCAAGTGAGGTTGCTGCAGGTGGTAAGGGCTCATGCAGCCTTCTTTATACATGTACCTGGCATGTCTTGAAGGTTAATTTTGGATCTGGGAAAAAAAAAAAAAAGTCTATTGATAAATATATAAAAGATGGCGCCACTGGTCAAGATAAAAGCCTTAATGCCAGAAATATGACAAGACTTTAATGAAAATACACTCAATATTACCTGTTGTGGACCATGTGGCTCTTGACCAGGTGACCAGCTGCCAAGGCAGCCATTAAGGAAAGTTCTCCTGCCATTACTGTGCCACAGACGATCTGTGCAAGCTGGCAGGCATTTTTGCCAGGGTATTCTGAGCTGGCTCCTTGGACTCCTAGCATCTGTACATAAAGGAAGATTTCATGAATTCAGAGCTATCAATATTTACAGCTATCAGGATTTATTCTGCTCTAATACAGTATGACATTTCATCACCTTTTAAGAAGCCCTCCCATCAAAATGTTTATCCTCTTAATATATTGCAATTGTGGGTGCTCGAGAGACATATTCGAGTCCCCACGCGGCTGTTAGACAGCCACAATACACGTGGGCATTGCCAGTGTATGTCAGGCAATTGCACATGTTTTGGGCTGTGTAAAAGCCACAAAACATGGGAGCGCGGTGACTCAAATAGGTCATTCGAACACCTGCAATACTCAGTGCATATCTGAGCACCCTAGGCAAACCCGAGTGCCGAGCACTTGCACTCATCACTAACTGCAATCATCATATTCTACAGCAAAGTGTACTTACAATTGCTCATTTTACTTTTCTACCAACTGAAAGGGAATCAGTCAGCACAGACTGATGGTTCAGACCGAGTACAGGCGCGCACTGCACCATGGTGTGGTCAAGGATGTAAATACACTTTCCCTTCTGCTTGGTTTCCCTCCATCTCTACCCTTCTCTGACCCTACGAAGGCATCCCTTTCATTCTTTTTTCCATTTGGTCTATGGTATCATGTGATTAAACACTGACTAGCTGAATCCTTCTAAGCTCTATGTAAAAACAGAAGGTCAAGTTTCCCTGTGTGACTCATCAGTCACTGCAAAAGTCCCTGGCATGAGGGGGGAGCAGCTGGAGAGGGGAAAGAAATGCAGGGACAAGAGACTTCCTGTTTCTACATAGAGCAGAGAGAAGAGAAGATCGCGGGTCACCAGTGCGTCGGCATGACAACCAGAGGTCACCTTGAGACCTCTATGGTTGTTGATGACGGATTGCTATGAGCGTCACCCTGTGGTCGGTGCTCATAGCAAGTCACTAATTCGGCTACATAGAGGCGATCTGCTCATCGCCTGTTTGGAGCAGAGGCGATGGAATTGCGCCAGCTTCTAGTCGCCTCTGGAGACTACTGAAGCATGCCAAAAGTAAAAAAAAAAAAAAAGAAAAAAAGATGTGTTTAAAAAAATAAAAAATATAAAAGTTAAAATCACCCTCTTTCGTACCATTTAAAATAACAGAGTAAAAACGAAAAAAAAGAAAAACAAAAATCACACATTTGGTATTGCCGCGTTCAGAATCGCCTGATCTATCAATAAAAAAAGGATTAACCTGATCGCTAAATGGCGTAGCGAGAAAAAATATCAAACCGCCAGAATTACATTTTTTTTTGGTCACTGCAAGATTGCATTAAAAGATCAAAAGATCGTATCTGTACCAAAATGGTATCACTAAAAACATCAGCTCAGCACGCAAAAAAAATGAGCCCTCACCCAACCCGAGATCACGAAAACACGGATTTTGGTAAGAACTTACCGGTAAAATCCTTTTCAGCGAAGGAAGGGAGGGAGACACAGGAATTCATTACTGATGGGGTAGGCGGAGCCCCAGATCAGGATGTCACCTCAGATCAAAAGCGTGCTGACTGGCTGGCCCCTCCAGCTCGGGCTCCTCCTACTCAGCTCCAGTCGTACCAAAGCTTTAGGGAAGAACCAAGATCACCAGCGGAGCAACATAACCCCTTCTGAAGAAACTTCAGAGCAAAAAAACACAAGGATACAGGTTATGCATGCAAAGTAAGCCAAAAACCACAGAGTTCCAGGTACTATTCACTGAACCCGACTACTGCGATGAGCTGGCGATGCTGGAACAGAGCCTTAGCGCGCTGACCTCAGCCCAGATATCGCAATCAGACAAGGGTCGCGCTGCATCTGAAAACATCAACACACTTCTGCCTTGGGAGGGTGCTGTGTCTCCCTCCCTTCCTTCGCTGAAAAGGATTTTACCGGTAAGTTCTTACCAAAATCCGTGTTTCAGCTGCAGATGGAAGGGAGGGAGACACAGGAATTCATTACTGATGGGACGTCCCAAAGCAGTTCAAAAATAAGGGTGGGAAAAAACAACAAAAGGCAGAAACCCAACAACCTTAACAACAAAGCGCAACCAGCGCTAAACACAAGTTCATCCAGAACTTTAAACTACAGCTGCCTGCAGGACCCTACGTCCGAGGGCTGCATCAGCGGAAGCACTGACGTCCACTTTATAAAACTTCGTAAACGTGTGGACAGAGCGCCAAGTTGCCGCCCGGCAGAGCTGCACTGCCGAAGCACCTTGATGAAAAGCCCACGATGAAGCCACAGCCCTCGTGGAATGGGCTTGAATCTTAATCGGGCAAGATTCACCCTGAAGACGGTAAGCTTCCAATATAGCTGACCGGATCCAACGAGCTATAGAATCCTTGGAAGCTCGTTGACCACGCCGACGACCAACTGGAACCACAAATAGGGAGTCCGTCTTACGAAAACCTTGAGTAATAGATAGATAAAACTTCAAGGCCCGCACTAAATCCAATGTGTGTAAAGCTCGCTCTTTCACATTCTTCGGATCCGGGCAGAATGAAGGCAACACAATATCCTGGTTGACATGAAATTGTGACACCACTTTAGGCAAAAAATCACCCCGAGTGCGAAGCACTACACGATCCGGAAAAAACTCCAGAAAAGGAGGCGAACAAGAAAGAGCTGCCAACTCAGAAACTCTCCTCAAAGAAGTGACTGCAACAAGGAAAGCCACCTTCCAAGAAAGTAAAGAAAGGCTAGCAGAAACCATAGGCTCAAAAGGTTTATGCTGAAGAGCCTCCAAAACAAGGTTGAGCCGCCAAGGAGACACGGGTGCCTTCCGCGGCGGAAACTTACGAGATATACCTCGGAAAAAGGAGAGCACGTCTCTATTCGAAGCAATGGTTCTCCGAAACAATAAGGACAGAGCAGAAATCTGACCTTTCAGGGTGCTGACTGCCAAACCCTTGTCTAGCCCATGCTGCAGAAAAGCCAACAGATTGGGAATGGAAAACTTACTCGGGTTCCGAGAGGACCCCAAACACCACGAAAAGAAGGTTTCCCAAATTTTGTGGTAAATCCTAGTAGTAGCCGGACTTCTTGCAGCACGAAGGGTAGCGATGACCTCGGCTGAGAAACCTCTACGGGTCAAGATTTCGGTCTCAAGAGCCACGCCGTCAAACGCAGGGACATCAAGTCCGGATGACAAACGGGCCCCTGAGTCAACAAGTCCGGTTGAAGAGGGAGTGGAAAAGGAGGTGCCGCCAACAGCGACATTATTGTCGAGAACCACACCCTTCTTGGCCAGTCTGGAGCTATCAAAATAGCTGGAATTCTCTCTAGTCTGATCCGACGCAGTACTAGAGGAAGTAAGGATATCGGCGGGAATACATAGATCAGCTCGAACTGATCCCACTGAGCCACTAGAGCATCCACCGCCACAGCCTTCGGGTCCTTGTACCTGGACATGAAAGTCGGTAACTTGGCATTGGACCTGGATGCCATCAAATCCACTTGGGGAGTTCCCCAACGGGAGCACAGTAGTGCAAAAACTTCCGGGTGGAGACTCCATTCTCCGGGATCCATCTCCTTGCGACTGAGAAAGTCCGCTGTAACATTCTGAACCCCTGGAATGTGAATCGCAGAAATGGCTGGTACTCTGGCCTCGGCCCAAATCAGAATCCGGGACACCTCCACCATGAGTCTGGAACTCCTTGTCCCGCCTTGGTGATTGATATATGCGACAGCCGTCGCATTGTCTGTCTGCACTCGGACTGGCAGACCGCTCAAAGGGACCGTCCAATGTTGGAGGCAAAGGAAAATCGCCCTCAATTCCAGGATGTTGATCGGAAGAACAGACTCTTCCGATGACCATACCCCCTGAATCCAGAGATTGTTCCAAACACCCCCCCAGCCCGTCAGGCTGGCATCGGTGGTTATGACTGACCACTTCGGAGGGAGGAAAGACTTCCCCAGGGAGAAAGCCCCTGGACGTAACCACCATTCTAGAGAATCCCGCACCGCGCGAGAAATGGTGACACTGCAATCCAGCGATTGCGACCGGTTCCATCGACTCAAGATGAACCTTTGGAGAGTCCTGGAATGGAACTGGGCAAAAGGAATTGCCTCCATGGACGCCACCATCAGTCCCAGAAGACGCATACACTCCCGCAGGGACATTGCTGTTGAGGATTTCATAATCTGCACATGTCGAAGAAGACATGATTGTTTGTCTGGTGGTAGAGAAACTACCGACCGAATCGTGTCGAGCTGCATCCCCAGAAAGAGGATTGCCCTCGATGGTTCCAGACACGACTTCTCCCAATTGACCAGCCAACCAAAGTCCTTCAGAAGCTGAAGAGAGAAGTCTTGAGCCGTCACTGCCTCTTCTTCCGAGGAAGCCACTATCAAAAGATCGTCCAGATAAGGCAGAATCGTAATCCCCTGTCTTCGAAGGATTGCCATGAGGGGGCCAGAATTTTTGTAAAGACTCTGGGCGCTGAGGCTAAGCCGAACGGCAGAGCCACGAACTGATAGTGATCCTGACCTATGGCAAACCGAAGAAAACGCTGATGAGCCCTTCCGATGGGAACATGCAAATAGGCGTCGCGAATGTCGATTGACACCAGAAAATCGTTCTGTGACAGAGCTGCTACGACGGAGCGGAGTGACTCCATGCGAAATTTCCGGGCGTGGACATGCCGGTTTAATCGCTTGAGATCCAGAATCGGGCGAAATTTGTTCTCCTTTTTGGGAACTACGAAAAGGTTGGAATAAAAACCTTTTCCTCGGTCCCTGACGGAACCGGTATTACTACACCCTTTTGTAGCAGAACTTCGACCTCTCGCTGTAGCGCGACAAAAAGCTCGGGTTCTGACGGAACGCGAGACTAACAAAAAACATTTGGGGGTCGAGAAGCAAACTCTATGAAATAGCCTGCCGACACTACCGCGTTACCCAGAAATCTGGAACGCGAGCCGTCCAAGTCGCCTTGAAATGAAGTAGGCGACCCCCCATCGAGAGTCCTCGAGTGGACCCCTGGCGTCAATCTGACTTGGCGGGCTTCTTGTCGGATTCCCGCTTGTCCTGGCGGAAATTCTGCTTCCAAGGAGTACGGGTTTTCTGAGATGGACTTTTTTCCTGAGAAAGAGGAACGACCCGATCCCCACGAGGAGTGACTAAGTCGTCCTCGGCCCCGAAAGGACCGCCGACCACTATAGCCACCAGGCTTACCGGATACCGAAGCCATGGCCCTACGCTGTGGCAATGCTGCTTCCTTCGCCTTAGCCTTGGAAATCAGCTCTGTGAGGTCGGATCCAAAAAGGAGGCCACCCTTGTAAGGTAAAGCCAATAAACCCTGTTTGGAAACTGCGTCCCCGGCCCACTGTCTGAGCCATAAAGCTCTTCTGACTGTGACCGCTAAAGCCTGCGCTCTTGCCAGCAGGGATGCCGTATCCAGACCGGCATCAAAGATATAACGGGCTGCAGTTTCTAACAATTCGTAAGTTTCCCGTATATCAGGTAACGGAGATCCGTTCTGCAACTCCGTCTTTAAACGTGCCAACCAGCCTAGAGAAGCTCTAGCAGCACACATGGATCCTAGCACCGCTCGGAATCCATGCCCCGCAGCCTCATAGCTTGCTTTTGCCGCCATTTCCGTTTTTCTGTCCAACGGCTCCTGCAAACTCGCTTTCCCCTTAACAGGGAGTAGAGAGGATTTACTAAGCTGGGATAAGGGAACATCCACTTCAGGAGCAGAAATCCAATTATCCTTTAACTCCGCAGAGCAAGGATAAAGTGCATCAAAGAAATGCGTTCCGTGAAAACGCTTATCTGGGCACAGACGTTCCTCTTCTATTACACTATTAAGCTCCCTCAGAGCTGGTAATGTTGTACGCGAAGCACGGGACTCCTGGAACATACGTGCTGATTTACCAGGACGACTAGTTACCTCCTCTGGTAACTGTAACATCTCTCTCATGGCTTCAATCAATGCCTCCGTACGTTTCACCAGAGAAGAACGTCCCTGCGATTCGTCCTCATCTGAATCGGATATTTCTTCCGAATTTAAAGGGGAACTCTGTCCAAAATCGGATACATCTGACTCGCTCCGTGTAGAGGCCGGTAACGGCCTGCGTCGCTTCCTCTGAGAGGAATTAGCAGACACATATTGACCTAAAAGGTCAGACAAGTTGTTAATCGAGCGAGCGATATCATCCAATTTTGCCCCACTGTCGACCGCAGTGCTAGACGCTGTTGAGGTCTGCGTATCTGATTGCCGCAGTGATACTGGGACATGGTCCGCGGCTTCTGAACTCTGTTCAGACATGCTTCACCTGTGTTTGCAGGTCAAAGAGGCAGTACCAGCAAAAAATATGCGGTTTTTTTTTTTTTTTTTGTAAACGCTGAAGGGTTAAAGCTCCCACAGGAAGGGTTACCCCAGCGGCATTCAGTCAAAAAACGCTGGCAGAAATAACCCTCAGAAGGGTTAATGTTGCAATCTCTCCACAATATATATATACTGTGTGAGCCCAGCAAATTTTCAAGTCTCTAATAAGACTGCAGCTGCAGGATAGTGATCGCTGCGCTGCGGGGTGAGAATTCAGCACTCACCCAGCTGGCCGTGGTGTCTATGCGGAGAGGAGCGGTCTGAGGAGCCCTGGAGCCTGTGTAATGGCCGCCACAGTGGGGGAGTCGAGGAGAAGCGCCAAAGCGCGCGTCTTCCTGTTCAAAGACCGGGAAGCGATAGGCCACGCCCCCTGCCAGCTCAAATATTGAGCGCGAACTCCCTGTCCTGCTCCCTCCCTGTCCTGCAGGCATCTGCCTGCGGACAAAAAATCACCACTTCTACATGTACCGGCGCTGTCACCGCAGCGCTGAAGCATACTGACATACATGTAATAGCGCTGCCACTCAGACGCTAAAGCACTCACACATTAATAATAAAATTTTGTGTGGAGTACTCACCAGCTTAGCGCCACAGGGACCCCTCAGGATTTGTGGCGCTTGTGCCCATGCTTCCCCCCAGGGCGAGGAACGCAGTGACCGCACATGTGGTTTGCGTCCCCGCCAGGGAAGCTCTCCTCATCCCCCAGGGCCGGCAAGATTCTGCAGGGACCATAGTGTAAATACAGATCCGCCGAGGGAGAGGGTGGGGTACAGCAGCGCTGGTACCCCTGAGACCTCTAGACCAATGGTGATCCAAGTCTCTTGTCCGAAATAAAATAATAAAATCTTCTGAGGAGCTGCTTCCAGCAGCGACATCCTCT
Source organism: Oophaga sylvatica (assembly GCA_033576555.1). NCBI lineage: Eukaryota > Metazoa > Chordata > Amphibia > Anura > Dendrobatidae > Oophaga > Oophaga sylvatica. The sequence continues at coordinate 918,592,057 of JARQOD010000001.1, read as the reverse complement.
GGACCTCAAATCTTAGACTGGAGCTGAGTAGGAGGAGCCCGAGCTGGAGGGGCCAGCCAGTCAGCACGCTTTTGATCTGAGGTGACATCCTGATCTGGGGCTCCGCCTACCCCATCAGTAATGAATTCCTGTGTCTCCCTCCCTTCCATCTGCAGCTGAAAATGGAGACGCTACGGGTATCGGAAAATGGTTCAATTTTTTTTATTTTTTTTAGCAAACTTTGGAATTTTTTTCACCACTTAGATAAAGAAGAACCTAGACATGTTTGGTGTCTATGAACTCGTAATGACCTGGAGAATCATAATGGCAGGTCAGTTTTGGCATTTAGTGAACCTAGTAAAAAATCCAAACAAAAAACAAGTGTGGGATTGCACTTTTTTTTTGCAATTTCTCCGCACTTGTAATTGTTTTCCCATTTTCGAGTACACTACATGGTAAAACCAATGGTGTCGTTCAAAAGTACAACTCATCCCGCAAAAAATAAGCCCTCACATGGCCATACTGGCGTAAAAAAAAAAAAAAAAGCTTATGGCTCTGGGAAGAAGAGGAGCAAAAAACTGAAAACTGAAATAGCACCGGTCATTAAGGGGTTAAAGCAGTCCTTTCAAAATGTGCATGTGATCTAGTGTAGGTGAATTTGAATACTTTCCGATCCCTGACTTCCCCAGTTTCCGGTAAAGCTCTGCTCCCCTTCTGGCTGTTAGAAGCGGGAAATCACTTTTGACAGATCATACAGGGACAGCTGTATGGGGCGCGGCTACTGCTACCAATGTAAGTCCATGGGAATCAGAACAAGGCCCCATAGACTTACACTGTGAAAGCAGCTTCTGCCTCACACAAACCCTTGAATGATTTGGCTAGTCTGACTTAGTCACATAATCCAGAAGAGTGGAGCGGTACTGGAAACTAGTGAGCGTTGTGATTGGTAAGTATCTTTATAGGTAGCACACTGGCTCAGTGGTTAGCACTGTTGCTTTGCAGCTCTGGCGCTCAAATCCCACCAAGGATAATATCTGTGGTTAGTGTGTATGTTCTCCCCGTGTTTATGTGCATTTCCTCGGGGGTCTCCGATTTTCTCCCACACTCCAAACACATACTGATAGGGAATCTATATAGTGAGCCCCAATGGGGACAGCGATGAGATTGTTTGTAAAGCTGTGAAATATGATGGCGCTACCTAAACAAGCATAATAAAAAACATCTACACTACATCACATACATATACAGAAAAGATCAGGAGGAACCTTTTTCTTGGGAGTCATTCTTTAGCTCCTTGACAAAGTATATATAAATACGACTACAAAATTGGTATAATGATCTAAATGTATCAAATACTCTATGGAGAGGTGGGAAAGATCTAACAGATGGGATTCACAGCCTAGTTCACATTATTAGGTCAGACACGGAGTATATCAGCCTTAGTGGAGAGCTGCTAACAAGCTGCAGCTCCCACAGATTCAGGCAATCCATGGATTACATAGGAAGACCTTCATTAAATGATGCCACACAATATTACATGCTCTCTGCAACAGCAGAAATGCTATAGAGACTGCAATGACTGGAAATAGTTCATTCAGGGGTCTCAAAAATGGAATCTGGCTTCTGAAACCCTATTAAAATTGATAATTTGGTAGGATAGCTATACATCATCAGGCGATTATTAGCAGTGTGCTTTGGCTTGAAAGAAAATCCTTTATTATACGTACTTGTAAGCAAGCCTGTTGTGGGGCCAAGTTGGTGCCTCCCCCCACAGTACCGATCTCTATGGAAGGCATTGTGCAGCTGATGTACAGGTCCTCATTCGTGGGACCTGTAGCTTCCATCAGTGTGATGCAGTTTGAGCTTCCAACATTTTGGGCAGCATCCTGCAAAGCAAATTTTTATGATATATAAATTACTCTATGTAGCAATGTTGTGTATTTTGACAACTTTTCCATCATCTGACCTGTCCACAGGCAATGTAAATTGCAGTCACGATATTGGCCGCATGTGCATTGTAGCCTCCGATGCTGCCCGCCATCGCAGAGCCAACCAAGTTCTTGTTAATGTTCACTTCAACCAATGCAGCTGAAGAGGTCTTCAGAACCTGTAGGCGAAAGATATTTGGTGTCAGACACAAACCATATAAGACAAGTTGTAATTAGAATAAATGGTTACTTTTTTCCCCTGGTCTTGCAAATAGCTTGTGTTTGATTGCAGCTCAATCATTCAAGTGAAGACCTTTTTTGCAAATCTAGTGCAAACATTTTAACTACTCAGAAGAAACACTTCATGACTCCTGGGCATGCACCAACCAACATGAAAACTGTGCATTAGAAACTGTTCAGTTCCTGCTTACCTCTCGCACCACATTTGCTGGAATGGTGGCTTCACAAACAACAGACTTCCCTCGACCCTCTACCCAGTTGATTGCAGCCGGCTTTTTGTCTGTACAGTAGTTACCACTAACGGCAAGAACTTGGAGCTCAGGAAATTCCTCTTGTAATCTGGAAAGAGCCTTTTCGGTGCCCTGTAGCAACATGATAAAATTTCAATACTCCAAAAAATAAGTAAAAAAATTAGTTTTCCAACAGACGAGGCAGTTTACCTTTGAAATCATGTTCATTCCCATAGCATCTCCTGTTTTAGACTGGAAGCGGATATATAAATTTCGCCCGGCTACGCTGGTCTGAAGTCTCCCAAGACGAGCAAACCTAGAAAGCAAATGAGGTGATCAGTGAGGGAATGGTTTGGACATTAACACAAACAGCAGAAGTGGCCACTAAATCTTGCCGTGCAGAAAAGCCTCTAGCCGAGCAGTGGGACGGCCATGTACTACAACTTATCGCACTCCTAGAAGACAGCTTCCTAACAGAAACAAATCTGATTGTCTTACGCCATGAAAGTCCATTATACAGAAAAGGGTTTACCATACGAAATAAAGCATGCAATAGAGTGGCAGGAGACCTGCTCAATCCCCTTCAAGTCTAGATTCCCCATACCAAGGTCATGGGCAGTTGAGCAATGTACTTGGGACTTATGTTCTAGACAGGTAATAAGTATCCATTGTCGGAAGACCAATTTAAGGGTGCAGTCAGATGGCTGTATTACTCGCACGAGCATCACAATCTTTGGACTGGCTGCCGGCTCTCCTGGGCGTGACAGTTGCATAGAAATACATGGTGTCACACTCCAGTCAGGAGAGCAGACGGCCAGTCCGAGGATTGCGATGTGATGCTCGCCCGAGTAATATGGCCGTCTGACTGTGCCCTAAGAAGAATTATAGGCAACCCTCGGTCAAGAGTCTTCCATGTTTTGCAGATATGCCAGTAAGCTGCATCACTATCTGTGTGAATGTACCCTAAATGGTTCTGCAAATACAGGTGCCATTTATGCTGAATTATTATAAAAACAAAAAAACAAACCCACAATAAACAGTGCAGTCTGCTGAGCTTTAATTTAGCTTAGTGCTAATTTTAATGCTTACATTTTTCCCATTCTGCGGAAACAATTTCTTAGAGTATAAAATTCATCTACCTGCTTGTGCTATCAAAGGTATCTTTTATAACTTTAAATCCCTCAGGACTGTCAAGCCAGCTCTTAACCTCAGCAGCTTCACAAGCTGAAGGCAACCTGGTAACCGGTCCACGAGTCATGCCGTCAGCAAGGATCCGGCTGTGTGCTCCACCGCCCAGCTGTGAAAAAGGAATTAAAGCTCAGCATTTATTACTTACTGCCACCAGGTTTCCCAACAGACTTTATAGTAGTCAGCGATGTCATAAAAATCGATCATAAATGATTTTCTAAAGAAACCACAGAACATATCTGTCAAACTCACCATTATGGCTCTACAGCCTCGATTGGTGCTAGCCACAAGGCAACCTTCTGTTGTAGCCATAGGGACCTGGTATTCTTTATTATCCAGGATAAGAGGACCTGCTACTCCAACAGGGATTGGCATATATCCGATTACATTCTCACAGCATGCGCCCATAACCTAAAAAAAAAAAAAACAGATAAGACAGGCTAAAAATTAACAAATCCAAGAAATATAGTATCCAACGTCAGACTGTGACCCATGGAAAAGAAGAGACAAAAACATAGAAATACTGGAAGACGGACATGATCTGCACTCTTCTCGGCAGTAATGACTTACCATGGAGTAGTTGTAGTTTTTGTAAGGCAGATTCAGAAGGGCTGATGACTGAGGCAACTTGTGGGCCAACATGTGCCTGCGAATTGCAACTCCCCTTTCCGGGGACTCCATCATGGACTCCAGCTTATAGGAAGGGATGTGTTTAGCATTCACCAACTTGATCACTTCTGCATCACTTAAGTACTGGGCGCCTTGCTACATAAGAAATAAGATAAATTCTGATGAGCGATTCCACCAGAAAACTGATTTTTAGATTTATTAGTCCAAAAGTGACAATTCCTCCCGTTTTCAAATATATGTGACCCCTAATCTCATCAGACTGGGTTAGCCTGTGTGTGAGGCTCGGCCTGAAATGTACACAGCAGCTAAGAGAGGTTTAGGCTCACACCTCCATTAGTAAGCCTATTTTAATAGGGATTTTAAGAAGGGATTACCTGGAAGCCGAGAACCTATTTAAGTCTGACAAATCCACTTTATGTTCACAACATTACAATTTATAAATGAACCTTAATGCGCAGATCAAATGTATCATAACTATATGAAACATGGTCCTGATCTGTACTGGCCAGACGGCCACTTTACTGAAAATAATCCGGATATTTTAAGTCTCTAGCTTGATAAAGTGAGACATAATATCTAAAAAGTTAATAATGTGTCAATATACTTATTTTGAGAAACCATGTGCAATAAAGGCTGTATACATGATACTTTGGGACTGGTAAATGTTAAGGGGTTTTCTCAGTATCTTAAAGAAATCCTGTCATCAGGTCAAAAGTAACCAGTTTGTGGTCTTATTTTATTCCCGCTGATCTCCCGAACATTTAGGGTATGAGCAGAAATAAAATGACAGATCCTCTGTAAGTGGGTAAAATTGCAAGCAGCTTATAAAACCAAATGACTTTGCAATTTTCTTGTGTTTAAAAATCCTCTCCGTCGTCAAGAAGAGAGCTTTATAATTTTATAGCTTACTGCTCATTGCCTAGGTTACCGACCACCACTGCAGTGTATCAGTGACGGCTGGTCTCCTAGGGAAGAAACTCTATATGCTATTGTATAGCCACCTTCCAGCTTCAGTGCCCCTGAGCTCCTCCGATGCTGCAGAGCTGAAGCGGCCTTGGCTTGCAGCATGAGTGCGCACAGTTTGGGCCAGAGGCGACATGATGCCCCAATCAGGAGCCCATTACGCTCTGACAAGCAGGAGTAGTGTGCTCCTGTTCAACGAGAGGAGAATAATCTTGTAATTTGCTTCAGATCAGCAATGTTTTGGGTTCATGCAGTTACTCCCTATTCACTTACATCTGGATTCTTAAGGATACGAACACATTCATCGATAGGTCGCGGCACCTCGGGTATATCAAACGTTGTGTCCTTCTCCTCTTCACTTGTATCAGGTGACGATGAGGAATCGCCCAGCACAAAGTTAGCCTTTGTTGAATTTTCAAGTGGCAATGGCTTTATGACCGCTTCTAAAAATGTACAGACAGAAATTGGTTAATAGAAGTTAAAAATATATATTTTGAACAATTTAAAAAAAAAAAACGTACAGAGTTTAGAAATAAATTACGCAACTAATGGCTGCTTTAATACCTTTCTCTTCCTTTGATGACACGTCTTCTACTCTACAATCTTTGTCTGGTTTTTCGGGCACTGGTTCCATTCTGCAGCAGCCATCTACTTGCTTCTTTGGCACCGTGACTGGAGAGGTGATCGGGTTCTTTAAGGAGAAGGTAGACTCTGTCTCCGTCTGCTCAAAAAATATGTACTTGACTGCCAGAAGAAGAGCAAGACTCAGAGTTATGACTTGCTCGATGTCCATGGTGACCATCCTGTGGAATACAAACACAGCACTGTCAGATGCTTAGGAGAGACAGGTCAAGTAGTGTTATTTTATTGCACCATTTCAGAAGATATATACAAATTGCATATAATATATATATATATATATATATATACACATACACACACACACACACACACACACATACATACATACACACACACTGTATTTTGGGAAAATGGGGGTGCGTCTTATGGTCGCAATATACCTACAAATCCGGTGGCGGCGGTGGTCCCAATGCAGCCTCCCCTGTGCCCTGTGGTGCGGTGGTGTTGGGGCTCTGTGCTGCGTGGGGGGCTCCACCGGCATTTCGTCATAGCCCGAAAGCCCCCCGCAGCTCCGCTGCTGCAACGCGGTGGCCTCCTGAAAGATGGCCGCCATTCAAATCTCGGCAACGAGTTCTCTTCCCGAGATCTCGTTGCGGAGATCTGAATCAGAGCATGCGTCGCCTCCAGCGGCCATCTTTCCGAAGGCCCCTGGCGACCATGTTTCAGGAGGCTTCCGCGTCGCAGCAACAGAGCTGCGGGGGGCTTTCGGGCTATGACGAAATGCCGGAGGAGCCCCCCACGCAGCACAGAGCCCCGCTGCCGCCACATCACAGAGCCCCGACACCACCGCACCACAGAGCACAGGAGGCTGCATTTGGGACCACCGCCACGGAATTTGTACGTTTATTGCGACCCCACAGAGCACAGCCACCCCACAGAGCACAACCAACAACTGAATTCGGACTGTAAGACGGACCCCCCATTTGACACATTATTTTTTTCCCCTATTTTCCTTCTGAATATTTGGGGCGCGTCTTATAGTCCGAAAAATACGGTAATAATTGCACACAGCAAATATAAAAAAAAAGTAGATTTTTGTGTACTCACCGTAAAATCCTTTTCTCCGAGACACTCATTGGGAGACACAGACCGTGGGGTGTTATGCTGCTGCCACTAGGAGGACACTAAGTAATATACAAGCAAAAAAAGGTTAACTCCTCCTCTTCCTCCTCCTGCAGTATACACCCTCCGTCGGCTCAGACCTGAACCAGTTCGGTGCCAAAGCAGTAGGAGCTCATAATAGAGATGCAATAAGAGGAAAACCAAAAAGGCACGAGGCTACAGACTAGAAAGGGTGGGAGCTGTGTCTCCCAATGAGTGTCTCGGAGAAAAGGATTTTACGGTGAGTACACAAAAATCTACTTTTCTCCATCGTCTCATTGGGAGACACAGACCGTGGGATGTCCTAAAGCAGTCCCTGGGTGGGAACAAACATCACAACGGATGTAGCCTCGAAAGCCAAATGCATAAACGCTTCAAATAATTTAATAGAAAAAACTCACAGATGCGCAACAACTGATTGCAGAATCTGTCTGCCAAGAAACGCATCTGAAGAAACTTGAGCATGTACCTTGTAATGCTTTAATAAAAATATGCAGACTGGACCAAGTCGCAGCCTTGCACACTTATTGTGCCGAAGCCTGGTGCCAAATGGCCCAAGAGGCCACCATAGTCCGTATGGAGTGTGCCTTAGTTCCAGCCGGGATAGGCTGACCCTTGACATGATTGCAAGGCGGATCCATGTTGCTAACGTGACCTCAGAAGCAGGGAAACTCTGTCTGCTTCCCTCCAGAAACACGAAAAGGACGTCCGATTTACGAAAGGATGCCGTCCTAGAAATGTACCTTCGAAGAGCCCTCCCAAATCCAGAGTGTGAAGGGCTTTCTCAGTGCGGTGAACTAGCGCCTGACACAATGAAGGTAGAACTATCTCCTCGTTGATGTGAAAAAGCCGACACGACCTTAGGTAAGAAAGAAGGAGAGGATCTAAGGACCACCTTGTCCTGGTGGAAAATGAGGAAGGGAGGTTTACAAGATAAAGCTGCCAACTCCGAGACCCGCCTGATGGAGGTTATAGCAACAAGGAAAACAACTTTTCAAAAGACAAAGATACTTCAGGTAAAGGCTTTAAGGGTGGTTCTTGTAAGGTACTGAGGACCAGATTAAGATCCCAAGATCCCAAGGGCCTCCTGTAAGGAGGAACGAGATGAGACACCCCTTGAATAAAAGTTTTAACCTGAGACTTAGATTCAATCCGTTTCTGAAAAAGGACGGATAGAGCAGAAACCTGCCCCTTCAGGGAGAAAAGAGCCAACCCCGAATCCAATCCTGCTTGGAGAAACTCTAGGATGGAAGGATAGAGAAGACCAAAAGGGGAGCGACCCTTATTCCTACATCAGGAAAAGAATGTTTCCCAAACACGATGATAAATGCGCATGGAAACCGGTCTCCTGGTATTGATCATGATAGTGACAACCTTCTGAGAAAAAGCCCGCCTGGGCTAAAAACCAGGATTCAATGTCCAAACCGTCAAATTCAGCACCTTCGAATTCTGATGGTAAATTGGACCCTGAGAAAGAAGGTCCGAAAGATCCGGTAACCTCCAGGGAACGTCTGCCAGCTGCTGGATTAGTTCCGCATACCATGGGCGGCGCGGCCAGTCTGGAATGACAAGAATGAGAGGAACGCCTTCTGCTTTGATCTTCCGAATGACCCTGGGAAGTAATGGAAGAGTTAGAAAAAAACGTAAGGGAGATGAAAGTGACTCCAAGGGAGGACTAATGCGTTCGATCTGATGGCTAGAGGACCGCAAGACCTGCTTATGAAAGCCTGAGACTTGGCATTTAGTCTGGATGCCATGAGATCCACATCCGGAGTGCCTTAGCGTTGGCAAATCTGACAAAATACTTCAAGGTGAAGGGACCATTCTCCGGAGGCTAAGCACTGGCGTCAGAGAAAATCCGCAGCCCAATTGTCCTGCTCCCGGAATGTGCACCGCAGAGATGAGAAAGAGAGAGGTTTGACTCTGCCCATTGCAGGATGTGCGACACCTCGAGCATTGCAGATCTGCTCCGAATGCCACCCTGACGGTTGATGTACACCACAGCCGTGGCGTTGTCCGACTGAATCTGGATGGGACATCCGGCTAACAGTTGAAGAAAGTGAATAAGAGCTAGTCTGATAGCTCTGATCTCCAGAATGATGATCGGAAGATGGGTCTTCTGAGGAGTCCAACGACCTTGAACAGAGTGGTGACGAAAACACCGCACCCTAGCCGAGGAGACTGGCATCGGTGGTCACTACCGACCAATGTACCGGTAGAAAGGACTTTCCCTGATTTAAAGAGGAAGCGCTCATCCACCACGTCAGAGAGCGCTTAACCCTGGGAGACAGACGAAGTCGGCGACCTACAGATGCTGGATTTCTGTCCCATACTAATATCAACTCCTGTTGACGGCGAAATGGAATTGAGCAAATGGTACTGCCTTGATGGAAGCAACCATTTTCCCTAGGACCTGCATTGCGAACCGAAGAGAGTGAGAGCGTCCCAGAGACAACAGGAGTATTCTCCGTTTTAAGGAAGACATCTTCTCTGGAGGGAGCTATACCAACCCTTGGAAAGTGTCCAAAATCATTCCCAAAAAGGGAATTTTCCGAGAAGGAACGGGAGAGGACCTATCCAGGTTCACTAGCCAGCCTAGGCGTGAGAGGGTGTCGACAGCAAAGGTCGATGTTGTCTGTACAGGCCCGAAAAGACGATCCTTTGATGAGAGGGTCATCTAACTAAGGAAGGAACCAACACGCCCTGACAGTATAAGATTGTCATGACCGCCGCCATGACTCTTGTGAATACTCTGGGGGCGGTGGCGAGGCCAAAAGGCAGAGCTGAAAACTGAAAGCGATCGTCTCCGATCTCAAACCAAAGAAAAATTTTTTTTTTTTTTTTTTTTTCTTTGATGACCCAGAGGTCAATGTCAATGTGGAGATAGGCGCCCTTTATTTCAGATTTCGGACCCACCGGTCGTGAACGACCGACAACCAGATCTCGTGGAACAAGAGTAGGCGGCTGTCTACCCTGTTTGGGTCCACAAGACCCGGCAAAGAGTCATTGCGAAGAGAATTTGCGAGAAGAGGATCCCTTACGTCCCGACTGTGATGATCTGTTTCTCCAGGCTTGAGAGGATTTGAATGATGGTTGAAGACCCTTATCCCTATGCAGAGGATGGGACTGCAGGGACGAAGTAGATGCGGAAAACCAGTTGGAAGAGCCGCGAAAAGGCCGAAAAACGGATTTGGTCTTGAGGCCAAAGAGATCGGCTGAGTTTGAGCTGAGGGAGAAATTTGCTTTTGCTCCCAGTAGTATCAGATATGATTTGATCTCGTCTCTCTCCAAAGAGGCGACCGCTTTGACACGGTAGCGAAGTCAGGGACCTCCTTGAAGCAGAGTCTGCGCGCCACTCTCGGAGCCATAAGGTTCTTCTAATGGCGATGGCATTAGCCGCCATGAGTGCAGAGCAGGCGGCTGCATCTAAGAATGCATGCACGACAGTCACCTGCTCGAGAAATCTGATAAGCAAGATTGATTACCTCAGTGGGAAGAGGGTTGTCATGAGAAGATTTAATTATATCTTCCGCCCAGGCCATCCTTGCCCTTGCTGCCAACCGGGAAGCAGGTGGATCTGCTACCGGAGAAACAGTCCACTCCTTCGATACCCTAGTTGGAAAAGGATATCGAATTTTGAGTGATTTCTAACCTGAAAAACGTTTGTCTGGATGACCCCTCTGTTCTTGAACAATATCAATAAACTCTTGATGAATATGTGAGGTCGCCTAACTCTTTAGAACGACCAGGCGTGAACTGAAATAGAGCCGGGTTGTACATTAACACTCAGGATTTTATAAACTGCTTCTATGCGAGAATCTATGGATTCTTGATATTCTGGTGACTCCGGGTCAACCGCTACATCCGCCTCATACTCAGAGTCATGTTCACTGAATTCCCCAGAAGAGGGATAGCGGGAACCAGAGCTAGCGGATGCTGACCCTCCATCTGAGCCTTTGATGATCCAGATGGATGGATTAGTGGATGGTCCAACCAGAAGCGCCCGCGATGCAGAAGCGCCCGCGGTGCGACGCAGAAGAGCCTGCGGAACGACACAGAAGAGCCTGCAGCGCGACGCAGAAGAGCCTGCGGCACGACGCAGAAGAGCCTGCGGCGCGACGCAGAAGAGCCTGTGGCGCGACGCAGAAGGGCCTGCGGCGCAACACAGAAGAGCCCGCGGCATAAGCAGGCCACGGCCCACAACTAGGCCGATGCGGCGGCTCCACAACTAGGCCGTTGAGGCGATTCCACAATTTAGGCCGCGGCGGCGGCTCCACAATTAGGCCGCGGCTCCACAAATAGACAGCGGCGCCGGCTCCCCTAATAGGCCGCGGCTCCACTAGGCCGCAGCTCCACACTAGGCCGCGGCGGCTCCATAACTAGGCCACTGTGGCGGCTTCCAATTTAGGCAGCGGCGGCGACTCCATAGTTAGGCCGCGGCGGCGGTTTCACAGCTAGGCTGCGGCGCCGGCTCCACTACTAGGCCGCGGCGGCGGCTCCACTAGGCCGCAGCGGCGGCCGCTGTGGCGGCTCCATAATTTAGGCCGCGGCGCCGGCTCCACACTAGGCCGCGGCGGCAGCTTCACAGCTAGGCCGCTGTGGCGGCGCCACAATTTATGCCGCGGCAGCGGCTTCCCAGCTAGGCCGCGGCGCCGGCCGCTGTGGTGGCTCCACAATTAGGCCACGGTGGCGGCCCCACAGCTAGGCCGCGGCGGCGGCTGCACTAGGCCGCAGCGGCGGCTCCTCATTAAACAGCGGCGGCGGCTCTGTTATGCTGCTGCCACTAACCTCCAGGGAACCTAGACCACGGCGGCTCCACAATTAGGCCGCAGGCGGCGGCTTCCCAGCTAGGCCGCGGCGCCGGCTCCACAATTAGGCCGCGGCGGCGGCCCCACAGCTAGGCCGCGGCGGTGGCTGCACTAGGCCTCGGCTTTACAGCTAGGCCGGAGGCGGTTCACAACTAGGCCGCGGCGGCACAAATAGGCCGCGTCAATGGCTCCAACTAGACCGCGCGGCTGCACACTCTCGGCGGCTCCACTAGGAGAGAAGACTGTGGCGCGCTGAAGGGAGCTCGCCTCCTTAAACCACCGTACCTCCTCAATCGACCATCCCTTTGATAGGGAGGCAGAGAGGGATTTATGTCTGCCGCTTTCAGTAAAGGCTTGCAGCCTGTACTCACTGATGTCGGGGCCAGCGGCCCATGGGGTCATGTCTCCTGGAACCACCGTACCTCCTCAATCGACCGTCCCTTTGATAGGGAGGCAGAGAGGGATTTATGTCTGCCGCTTTCAGTAAAGGCCTGCAGCCTGTACTCACTGATGTCGGGGCCAGCGGCCCATGCGGTCATGTCTCCTGGAACCACCGTACCTCCTCAATTGACCGTCCCTTTGATAGGGAGGTGGAGAGGGATCTATGTCTGCCTCCATTGGCCCAGCCGCTTTCAGTAGAGGCCTCAGCCTGTATTCACTGTGTCTCCTCGAATCACCGTACCTCCTCAATCGACCGTCCCTTTGATAGGGAGGTGGAGAGGGATTTCGTGGTGAGTGGTATTCGAGGTATCTCATGGGGAGACGACCCATTCAAGGGATCTGTCGCCCCATGGTAGCGTAGCAGGAGGGGGTACGAGAAGACGACACTTCACGTTTCCGCCTGTTGCTGGTTTTGGGAGATCGGGACTTTTCATTAAGACCCGTCGCCCTTCCGTGCGTGGAAGAAAGAAAAATAATAAAAGACAAAAAAGTGGGGTCTGAGAGCAGACCCTAGTGCCTCCTACAGACACTAAGTGAGAACTGGTTCAGGTCTGAGCCGACGGAGGGTGTATACTGCAGGAGGAGGAAGAGGAGGAGTTAACCTTTTTTTGCTTGTATATTACTTAGTGTCCTCCTAGTGGCAGCAGCATAACACCCCACGGTCTGTGTCTCCCAATGAGACGATGGAGAAAGTTATTATTGCACTCACCTAGACAGATAGAACTGCCAAAGAGCCATGTTGGGTTCAATTCTCTTTGGTATAGTATCATCTAAGCCAATGGCAACCTTGTGATCTGAAATGGAAGTGTTGTTCTGAGCGGACGGTTCACTTATCCATCGACTGTGAGCATGAACAAGGACCAGGCCGAGGGACTGAAGGAGAGAAGGAATATTAAGTCACCAGCAACAAAATGCTAAACAGCAATTCTAGATTATTGCTTAAAAACGGAATAAAAAAACAAAATACACAATGTACACGGAAAAACAAACAAAACCCCAGCACCCAGAATACAAACAACTGAAAAAGAGGCACTCACCATGATCATCTTCACCCTCTGTGTGACAGGATTTGGTTTGTTATCTTCTTCCTCCTCTAAAACATTTGCAAACTGTGTAAGCTGCCAGATTGGACGTCCCTCCCGGCTCTCCCTGGAAAGCTGGCAAAAAGATCAAAGCATTTTCTTCAGAAATGTCATTGACACATAACACAGGACGTTATATAATATATGATAATTAGCTGATACTAATTAGGAAACCCCTGATTTTAAAATCACTTACCTCCAAGACCAAAGACACGCAGGCTGGGAAGAATGTCATGAAGGCAAAGTAGTTTGCTAGGACGGACATGCAACCAAAGCAGCACATAATCTCTAACTGGCGAACACCTAAAAGAGAATAATTAAATTACAAATATATATATAAAAAAAGTACAACAAAAGGCAATGGACATAGCCATCTATCCAGTGGCATCTGTTGCCGGTATATATTAGAAAAAAAAAACTTTCCAAAACATACCTACAAATGAGAAGACCAAGAAAGTCTGTATAAAGCCTTACAAAACACACTAAGGGCAGATGCAGACAGTATGTTCTCTTCCGAGAGAATCAGATCGATGATGCAAATGACACTCTGATCAGAGCATGAGCCAATTCTCTTGGATGAGAAGATTGAGAAAAAAAAAAAAAAAAAAGACATCCAGGGGTAGTCCAACATCCAAGGGTAGTCCGACTTGCATGGCTGATTGCGATTCGAATATACAATCAACAATCAAACTTTGTCAGGCAGCGATTGTTTTCCTTGGGCCGGCGCAGTCCAAAGAAAAAAAAAAAATTTGACATAGACTAACATCAGTCCGAGTGCGATCAGATGTTTTGTACATACAGGTTGTCAATTACTGTACAGGGGAGCAATAACAGGACACACTTTAGTGAGTGGCTGCTGATATTGACCGCTGTATCATCCCATTGACTGAAAATAAACAGCTGCAGGGAGAATTAAACAATTTTCTCCCTGCAGCCGCTGCTCCAATAAACTGGCTGCACGGGATTTAAATTCCATTTACTTGCAGATTAACCAAATATCTGCAGGTAAAAAGCATTTCTGGACATGACAATAAACTTATGACTGAATCATATCTTCCTGTGGTGAAGAAATACTATACAATAACCTTTACAGAAGAGATTTGCAACTTACCAGACATTGTTCCAACTCCAATCACAAGACATTCTACAAGGGCATCCAGGGTGAACGTAGGCCCTAGAATGGCCATGCCACGAGCAATGTTGTCTCGAACTTCATCCTTCAAAACATTTTTTTTATTATTTTTAATCATCAGGTAAATATAAAAGTGCGGTTAAAGTAGTGGAGTCAGACATTTACCTCCAGGTATGATTTATGTACTCACCTGAGAGTTGGAGCTAAGAGCAAACTTCGCTAAAGCACTGGCCTTTGAGAGGTCAATAAGCAGCAGGAAAAAGGGGAGCGCCTCGCTGCCGGGGGAGAAAACGACGTGTTACATTCTATATATAAACTGAAAAACTATAAAATGCACCAGCCAACACCCACCCGGGTGTAAACTTACTTCAGGCCTGTCAATTCTTTATCCAGAAAATGAATCACCACTGTGCTGAAGACAAAGCTTGAAAAGATGGTAAAGAGGCCAGCAATACCTAAAATACCACGAAAACCTCAGTTACTGAAGCAGATCACCGTATGACGACGACGGCTGGAGGGGAACTGCACGTACACAGCACGTACCTAAAATGTACTTGGAGCCGAGCTGCCGGAGGTTCTGGAACTGAAAGTAGATGTAGAGGATTGCAATGCAGCGCGTGATGGTTAATATGATAATGTCGCTGCTCAGAACATCCTGTAATGTGGAAAAGAGAGAGCACAATGAGATACAAGAGCTTCATTCACCTTGTATCATCCTGTCTGACTTCTCACACACAAAAATACATTTCACAGAAAAGTATATTGGGAATCATTAAGGAAAACGTACACACACACATTATTGATCTATTTCTTCTATGTCATATGATACATGTAACGTAAGTGTGGACAATCATGCAGGGGGTGCCAAATCACTGTAGATATTAAGATGCCAGTTAGACCACTCTGGGAGTCACGCAATAAGGGTTATCATAGACAGTAATAGAAAAATCAAAACACTGAGCCACATCATGAAACTCTGCACTTTTGCTTCCTGGCTCCAGGGATTCCTCCAGTGGCAAACTAAGGCTAGGGTCAAATGATCGATTCTCTCTCATCTGATACCATTTTAATTTTTTTTTTTTTTCTTCATCTTCTCCATCTGCTCATCGAAGAGCGATTTTTTTTTTTAACGGACCCATTGACTTCAATGGATGAGTGTGATTCGATTTACGGATTCAAAGTGTGCATGCGGAGACGTTTTCCTTGGACACACTCAATTTGAGAGAAAAAAACCCCACACACATCTAGACATATGCAGCCCCCTAGAACAACATTAGTCAGAGTGTGATCCAAAGTTTTGTCAGATTACACTCCTATCGAAAATACAGTCATCTGCACAAGCCCTAACTGGCATTAAACACATTAATAAAGACGAGGAGTCAGAACTTACTTCTTCAAACTTGGGGCACTCATAGTTCCAGCCGCAGATCTTATCATTCCCTGTGAACATGTTCATGGACATCATGCAAATAGTGATGGTCACTGTACCCACGAAACCTCCCACGGGTGGGAAGCCACAAACTGGCCATGCATGCGGAACAATCGGGACAGCATCTTCACGGTTACTGTGACCTAGAGGGAGGGAAGAAAAAAAAGGAGAATTAACTCTTTCATTTACAGAAATCTCATAACACACAATCTAATCTCAGAAATATATATGTATATCTCCAAGTCATCTTCAGAGATGCAAAAAGTACAGCACCTCAAGGTTATTTTTACCTTCATACACCCCGACAAAATGAGAAGTCCCTGAATGGTGTCCCAGATCCCTACAATAAGCACCCACAGCTACAGGCCGGGCATTATAAGTGGGTATTTATACGTTCAGCTGCTCCTGCCATTATACAGCCTTAGGGGACATAACACCCTTTTACTCTTCAAGAGTTTCCAGTTTCAGAAAAAAAAAAAACTGTCACCAGGCAACTTTTTTTGTGTGTGTTTTTTTTTACCCTATTCATATTCAGCAGCAAATCTGTTATTTGTAGTGTCGACAGTGCGGTAACCAATCAGCGAGCTCCGTGACTCGCGCCATCAACCCGTGCACCAAGCTCAGTTACTGGCTGCAGCGCTGTGATGTGACAACAGGAGCAGTGAAGACTGCGCTGGATCCGGGGGGAGGACGTGTAGAGCAGTTTTATTAAATTTAAAAACAAAAAACAAAACATGCAGTAGAAGGTGTAGAAAAAAAACAAAAAAAACCCTAAGGCCAGGTTCAAACGAGTGCATGAAAAATCAGTGTTTCATCATCCGTAAATCCGTTTTAGTTTGTTTAGGTGTGTTTGATTGTTATATATCTGTTTTATAAAAATATGCTTAATATTGAATTACGATAGATTCATAAAAACTGATGCCATGTGAATGATAGCCGTATGACTTGTTTTTCTGATCACTCATCAATAGTTGTGTTTTTAAAATTAAAAAGGTCAGACTAGCGCATGCTGTGACTATGTTTTACATGTGGACCCTCGGTCAGAGAGGAAGAGTATTCATGTGCACTTACACACTGACGTGCTTTGGTCTGGGTGTTGTACGCACGCTCTTGGATTTTACATATGAACAGTGGACGGACTTATAATGTACTCGATGAAACACACGCTTAATATGATCCCGAATATATAGCCATTTCTTAAGATGCTCCACTTACAAGCAGGACATAAACCCCCCACAGGCGCTATCCCACCAAACACACAAGTGCTGTGTATTCTATTGATGGTGCCACAGAGCAGCTGTGAGGTTTCCTTTCCCTGCGGCTGCTCTCCTGTAACTTGCAGAAGGGTACGGTTAGGATCGGTGAAATCAAACTAAGTAATAGCCATCACTTAAGGTGATTAACATGTTATATTCTACAGAATTAGAATACGAGGACACTCCATAACATTATGTATGATGGCGTTTTTGAGCTCAGAGCTCCCATCAATTCGCAGGTGCTCTAGAGATGACCACAAAGCTTTAAGAGGTTGTTCCACAATGTCAATTTATCACCTACCCACCTACGTGGGGGCACTACTGAGGAGACCCCCATGGTAACTTGAATTTTGGGTCCCAACCCCACAACTGGTCAGGGCCCCAGCAGTCAAAGTGAGGGCTTCATCGCTACATTACAGCAGTTGGACTTTCCACTCTAGATCATGAATTAATCTGATATCGTACATTATTGCTTGCAATGTTGGGAAAGCCCCTGCTCTCATCACTGGCAAGAGCAATACGGGATTCTTGGTGGACATCTGGCTTTCCGGGAATCCTGCTTCATTAATAGAACTTCCCTTTCTTGGCTTTAGCTGAAGACCACACTGACTTTCACTTTCTGTGACTGTCAGATCATTTCATGGACATTACATCAGCATTTATCCATTCCCATTCACAAGTTGCCTTCAGTACAGATCACCTGGTCCATTTATACAGTGGGTTCGGAAAGTATTCAGACCCCTTTAAATTTTTCACTGTTTCATTGCAGCCATTTGGTAAATGCAAAAAAGTTCATTTTTTTCTCATTAATGTACACTCTGCACCCCATCTTGACTAGGAAAAAAACAGAAATGTAGACATTTTTGCAAATTTATTAAAAAAGAAAAACTGAAATATCACATGGTTATAAGTATTCAGACCCTTTGCTCAGACACTCATATTTACGTCACATGCTGTCCATTTCCTTGTGATCCTCCTTGAGATGGTTCTACTCCTTCATTGAGCTCAGAGACAGAATTGTGGCAATGCACACATCTGGCCAAGGTTACAAAAGCATTTCTGCAGTACTCAAGGTTCCTAAGAGCACAGTGGCCTCCATAATCCTTAAATGGAAGAAGTTTGGGACCACCAGAAGTCTTCCTAGACCTGGCCATCCAGCCAAACAGCAATCGTGGGAGAATAGCCTTGATGAGAGAGGAAAAGAAGAACCCCAAGATCACTGTGACTGAGCTCCACAGATGCAGTTGGTGAGATGGGAGAAAGTTCCACAAAGTCAACTATCACTGCAGCCCTCCACCAGTCGGGCCTTTATGGCAGAGTGGCCTGACGAAAGCCTCTCCTCAGTGCAAGACATATGAAAGCACTCATAAGAGTTTGCTAAAAAAAAAAAAAAAAAAAAAAAACAACATGAAGGACTCCCAGACTATGAGAAATAAGATTCTCTGGTCTGATTATACGCAGATAGAAATTTTTGCTGATAATTCTAAGCGGTATGTGTGGAGAAAACCATGCACTGCTCCTCACCTGCCCAATACAGTCCCAACAGTGAAACATGGTGGTGGCAGCATCATGCTATGGGGGTGTTTTTCAGCTGCAGAGACAGAACGACTGGTCGCAATTGAGCGAAACATGAATGCAGCCAAGTACAGAGATATCCTGGATGAAAACCTCTTCCGAAGGTTCACCTTCCAACAAGACAATGACCCCACGGACACAGCTAAAATAACAAAGGAGTGGCTTCAGAACAACTCTGTGACCATTCTTGACTGGCCCAGCCAGAGCCCTGACCTAAACCCAATTGAGCATCTCTGGAGAGACCTGAAAATGGCTGTTCACCAACGTTCACCATTCAACCTGACGGAAGTGGAGAGCATCTGCAAGGAAGAACGGTAGAGGATCCCCAAATCCAGGTGTGAAAAACTTGTTGCATCATTCCCAAGAAGACTCATGGCTGTACTAGCTCAAAAGGTGCTTCTACTCAATACTGAGCAAAGGGTCTGAATACTTACGACCATGTATTTCAGTTTTTCTTTTTTAATAAATGTGCAAACATTTCTACATTTATGGTTTCTATCAGTCAAGATGGGGTGCAGAGTGTACATTAATGAGAAAAAAATACGGATTTTTGTGTTACTCACCGTAAAATCCTTTTCTCCGAGACGCTCATTGGGGGACACAAGACTGTGGGTGTATGCTACTGCCGCTAGGAGGCTGACACTAAGTAAACATAAAAAAAGGTTAGCTCCTCCTCCGCCGTATACACCTCAGCACTGGCCGCAGGCAAACCCAGTTTAGTGCAAAAAGCAGTAGGAGGCTAAAGAATAAATCAGTGTTAACACAGGTACAATATATCCAGAAGTAAATCTACTGATATAGACCCAAAACATAGAATCAACTCCAAAACGAAGCCATCCGGCTATTAGGGAGGGTGCTGTGTCCCCCAATGAGCGTCTCGGAGAAAAGGATTTTACGGTGAGCAACACAAAAATCTGTATTTCTCCTTCGTCTCATTGGGGGACACAAGACTGTGGGACGTCCCAAAGCAGTCCCTTGGGTGGGAAATCGACTCCACAGTGTAATTTATAACAGGCATTGCCTATAGGTGCGCTACCGCGCCCTGAAGAATCCTTCTACCCAGACTTGCATCCGCTGAAGCCCGAGTATGGACATTATAATGTTTGGAGAAAGTATGCAGACTGGACCAGGTTGCCGCCTTACAAACCTGTTCCGCCGAAGCCTGATGCCGAAGAGCCCAGGAGGCACCCACTGCTCTGGTGGAGTGAGCCTTGATTCCTGCGGGAACCACAGCGCCTCTGATGCGGTAGGCCTCCTGAATGGTTAACCGTATCCATCTGGCTAAAGTTGACCTAGAGGCAGCGAGTCCCTTCTTGCGACCTTCGGGGAGGATAAACAGCGTGTCCGTCTGCCAAAAGGATGCCGTCCGAGATACATATCTCCTGAGTGCTCTCACCAGATCCAGCGTATGGAGAGCCTTCTCCACTCGGTGCGTCGGAGCTGGGCAAAATGAGGGCAAAACAATGTCCTCATTGATATGAAATGAGGACACGACTTTAGGCAAAAAAGGTGGTGTTGGCCTGAGCACTACCTTGTCATGGTGAAAAAGTAAGTACGGAGCTCGACAAGACAGTGCTGCCAGCTCCGAAACCCGCCTTATGGATGTTATGGCTACCAAAAACACCACTTTCCAGGAAAGGTATGTCAGGGAATTCTCCTGAAGAGGCTCAAATGGAGATTCCTGCAGGACTCCCAGGACCAGATTGAGATCCCAAACATCTAAGGGAGCCCTGTAGGGGGGCACTATATGGACAACCCCTTGAATAAAGGTCTTAACCTGTAAATTAGACGCGATTTTTCGCTGAAAAAGAACCGACAAGGCTGATATCTGTCGTCTAAGAGTACTCGGAGCTAGACCTGAATCTAGGCCCGCTTGGAGAAAAGATAGAATGTTTGGAATTGAAAACAGAAGCGGGGAACAACCATATTCCCTGCACCATGCAAAAAAGACCTTCCAAGTACCATGGTAAATACGAGCAGAGGCGGGTTTCCGAGCGCTAGCCATTGTAGCAGCGACTTTTTTGGAGAATCCAGCCCTGGTTAGGATCCAAGATTCAACGGCCAGGCCATCAAACACAGGACCGCTGAGCTCTGGTGGTAAACTGGGCCCTGGGAGAGAAGATCCACGCGTTCTGGTAGACGCCAGGGTGCGTCGGCGAGCAACTGTACCAGCTCTGCGTACCATGAACGACGTGGCCAATCCGGAGCGATTAATATCGCTGGACCCTCACTAACCTGATCTTTCTGATCACCCTTGGGAGCAGAGCTATCGGTGGAAACAAGTATGGAAGATGAAACCGATTCCACGGTAGAACCAGGGCGTCCACTGCAATTGCCTGCGGATCCCGGTACCGGGAGACAAAGATGGGCACCTTGGCGTTTATCCTGGAGGCCATCAGGTCCACATCTGGGGTTCCCCAGCGTAGGCATATCTGCTGAAAAACCTCTGGATGTAGCGACCATTCCCCTGACGCTATACCCTGACGGCTGAGGAAATCCGCTGCCCAGTTCTCCTCGCCCGGAATGTGGACCGCTGATATCACAGAGTGATTTCTCTCTGCCCAGGTCAGAATATGTTTTACCTCGTGCATGGCCGCCCTGCTGCGGGTACCCCCCTGATGATTTATATAAGGCTTGAAAGGACGGACCCTTGATGAGGAGATCGTCTAAGTATGGCAAGATGACTATCCCCCGGGAGTGCAGAATGGACACAACAGCAGCCATAACCTTTGTGAACACCCTGGGGGCTGTGGCTAGCCCGAAGGGCAAGGCTGCGAACTGAAAGTGAAGATCGCCG
Organism: Oophaga sylvatica; assembly: GCA_033576555.1. Lineage (NCBI taxonomy): Eukaryota > Metazoa > Chordata > Amphibia > Anura > Dendrobatidae > Oophaga > Oophaga sylvatica. The sequence continues at coordinate 918,570,636 of JARQOD010000001.1, read as the reverse complement.
ATGGCAAACCGAAGAAACCTTTGATGAGGAGGGAAAATGGGAATATGAAGATATGCATCCTGAATGTCTATTGATGCTAGAAATTCCCCCTTTTCCATGGCTGCAATGACCGAGCGGAGAGACTCCATTCGGAAATGTCGAATCCTGACCAATTGGTTCAGACGTTTTAGGTCCAAAATAGGCCTTACCGTGCCGTCCTTCTTGGGTACTATAAACAGATTGGAATAGAACCCTTGACCCTTTTCGACCTCTGGTACAGGAACAATGACCCCGCTGCGCCGAAGAGATTCGACCGCCTTGAATAAGGCGTGAACCCGGGAATCTTTTTTGGGAAGACGCGAGGGAAAAAAATGATTTGACGGAAGGCTGATAAATTCTATTTTGTACCCCGAGGTGACTAACTCTCTGACACACTCGTCGTGAGTAATTGATAGCCAAGTGGGGCGAAACCAGAGTAAGCGGCCGCCTACTCTGGACGAATTGACCGGATTCTGCCTCCAGTCATTTGTCCGAATATCTTTGGGGTTTAGACCCTCTAGATCTTGGCTGTTGAGATCGCATTCTTCCCAAAGGGTTGGTCTTGTAGGAGACCTGGCGATCTCTGGCCTGATTAGGTCGACCTGTGCCGCTGGAGGTGGCTGTCGTGGCCCAACCTGGGTTACGAAAAGCCCTAAACCGAGGCTGAAGCTGTCGGCGAAAAGGCTGTCTAATCTTTTGCTGAGGAAGGAAACTGCTCTTCCCTCCTGTCGCATCAGATATGAGCTGATCCAGCTTCTCGCAAAAATAAACGGCCACTCTGATACGGTAAGGATGTGAGTGATTTCTTTGAGGTTGAGTCCGCTCGCCAAGTTCTCAACCCAAGGATCTCCTGATAGCAATCGCATTAGCAGCAGCTGAGTCGCAATTTGCCGCATCCATGGAAGCGTTAATTAAGAAGTCTCCTGCAAGGGCTATCTGATTAGAGTCTCAGTCCCTAAAGACGGCACTTCTATACCGTGGAGAGCTCTATTTAGAGACTCCGACCCAGGATATCATGGCCTTAGCACCCAAGTTGCTGCAAAAGGGAAGGGGAGAGCAGAGCCTAAATGCCTCAAAACCGAGCGGGCCAAGCTCTCAATCAGACGGTCCGTTGGATCTTGATCGAGGAACGTTGGGAAGAAAGGGAAAAGGCGTCTCAGACCCCAAAAACCGACACCGGGGGTCGACCGCAGGGATTCCGCCCCTTCTTCAGAGTCGGGAGCAATATATGGTATTAATGGCCTTTTGTCCTGCGAACGCTTGTCCGGTTTTTCCCCGGTGGCGCTGCACAGCTCTTCAAACTCATATGATAACCAAAAAACCTTATGAGTTTGCCTGGCTCGTTTTGAGGAACACTTTTGACCAGAGGGCCCAAGGTGGAATCATCGGTCTACCCCCAGGGATTGATTGACAGTTCAATCAGACTGCAATGTCTCCTGACAATTTGGTGCTTCCAAATTGAGGGAAACCCTTCAGAATCGGATCCGAATATTGATCACTCCCTCCAAAGGTGAGGGAGAGCGAGAAACTGAACTGAAGGATGCCGAGGCCCGGACGGCATAGGCGACACAGTGTGGGTTCGCTTCCCCTGCGTTGCCTGGTGAGGCGCGGCCCCTGCAGGCCGGAGGTTCCTGAGACGTAGCTAAGACGGGTGAACCACTGTCCCTGCCCTCCTATCGGGAGCTTGAGGGGCTCGATTGCTCTCGTTAATGAGGGCCAATAGATTGAGACAGAGATAGGGCCACTCCGGGGACGCGCCCCTGGCTCGGCTATAGGTGAAGGGGTCCTGAGCCCGTTCGGAGTCACAGGCTTTCACAGACCCGATTAGTCAGGGCGTGCGGGAAAAAGGGGACCTACAGGCAATGCATGCTGTATACAGCCCCGTGTGAGTCTTAGCCCTTCTGGACATACTGGATCTGTCACAGAGTCCCCTTCCTGCAATTATTTTGGGTGTGGCGTGCGGTGTAGCGGTGCGGTGTAGCGGAGCGGAGCGCAGTGAAGCGGAGCAACCAGGGTGGAGGTTTGTAGCACTTACACCAGTCCTGTTTTCCCCGAACGTCTGACAATGATGGGATGCCCGTCCTACGGAGCGCTTGTGTAGAAGGTCACTGGGCCCCAAGAGAGAAGACGGTAGGCTCCAGACTTCAAAAAAGCGCGCTCCCTTTCAGGGGGGCGTGCCTAAATAGCCCCAGCCTTAGGGGAGGAGTCATGAGGTGCGGCCTAGCGCCGGGAAAACCGGGGGGCACAATTTTCGGGGGGCCGTGGCCTAGTCCCCCGGCCGAGCCGGGGACTAAATTTCCGGCCGCGGCCTAGCGCTGGCCGAAACCGCGGCCCTAAATTTTTGGCGAGACCGCCCGAAAAACAGGGGGCGGGCCCGCCGGAGGTGTCGCTGCGGGGGCGTTAGCCCGGCCTATCTTCCCGGGAAAAGCCGGGAGTAGATTAGACCCGCGGCCTAGTCCCCACCCAAGCCGGGGACTAAATTTCCGCCCGCGCCTAGCACCCGCCGAAGCCGGGGGCTAAATTTTTTTGGGGGTGGCCCCCCAGAAGCCGGGGCGGGCCGCCGGAAGAGAT
>JARQOD010000001.1:918518238-918567947 GCA_033576555.1 Oophaga sylvatica | reverse complement strand
GACTGGTCGCAATTGAGCGAAACATGAATGCAGCCAAGTACAGAGATATCCTGGATGAAAACCTCTTCCGAAGGTTCACCTTCCAACAAGACAATGACCCCACGGACACAGCTAAAATAACAAAGGAGTGGCTTCAGAACAACTCTGTGACCATTCTTGACTGGCCCAGCCAGAGCCCTGACCTAAACCCAATTGAGCATCTCTGGAGAGACCTGAAAATGGCTGTTCATCAACGTTCACCATTCAACCTGACGGAAGTGGAGAGCATCTGCAAGGAAGAACGGTAGAGGATCCCCAAATCCAGGTGTGAAAAACTTGTTGCATCATTCCCAAGAAGACTCATGGCTGTACTAGCTCAAAAGGATGCTTCTACTCAATACTGAGCAAAGGGTCTGAATACTTACGACCATGTATTTCAGTTTTTTTCTTTTTAATAAATGTGCAAACTTTTCTACATTTATGGTTTCTATCAGTCAAGATGGGGTGCAGAGTGTACATTAATGAGAAAAAAATACGGATTTTTGTGTTACTCACCGTAAAATCCTTTTCTCCGAGACGCTCATTGGGGGACACAAGACTGTGGGTGTATGCTACTGCCGCTAGGAGGCTGACACTAAGTAAACATAAAAAAAGGTTAGCTCCTCCTCCGCCGTATACACCTCAGCACTGGCCGCAGGCAAACCCAGTTTAGTGCAAAAAGCAGTAGGAGGCTAAAGAATAAATCAGTGTTAACACAGGTACAATATATCCAGAAGTAAATCTACTGATATAGACCCAAAACATAGAATCAACTCCAAAACGAAGCCATCCGGCTATTAGGGAGGGTGCTGTGTCCCCCAATGAGCGTCTCGGAGAAAAGGATTTTACGGTGAGTAACACAAAAATCCGTATTTCTCCTTCGTCTCATTGGGGGACACAAGACTGTGGGACGTCCCAAAGCAGTCCCTTGGGTGGGAAATCGACTCCACAGTGTAATTTATAACAGGCATTGCCTATAGGTGCGCTACCGCGCCCTGAAGAATCCTTCTACCCAGACTTGCATCCGCTGAAGCCTGAGTATGGACATTATAATGTTTGGAGAAAGTATGCAGACTGGACCAGGTTGCCGCCTTACAAACCTGTTCTGCCGAAGCCTGATGCCGAAGAGCCCAGGAGGCACCCACTGCTCTGGTGGAGTGAGCCTTGATTCCTGCGGGAACCACAGCGCCTCTGATGCGGTAGGCCTCCTGAATGGTTAACCGTATCCATCTGGCTAAAGTTGACCTAGAGGCAGCGAGTCCCTTCTTGCGACCTTCGGGGAGGATAAACAGCGTGTCCGTCTGCCGAAAGGATGCCGTCCGAGATACATATCTCCTGAGTGCTCTCACCAGATCCAGCGTATGGAGAGCCTTCTCCACTCGGTGCGTCGGAGCTGGGCAAAATGAGGGCAAAACAATGTCCTCATTGATATGAAATGAGGACACGACTTTAGGCAAAAAAGGTGGTGTTGGCCTGAGCACTACCTTGTCATGGTGAAAAAGTAAGTACGGAGCTCGACAAGACAGTGCTGCCAGCTCCGAAACCCGCCTTATGGATGTTATGGCTACCAAAAACACCACTTTCCAGGAAAGGTATGTCAGGGAAACCTCCTGAAGAGGCTCAAATGGAGATTCCTGCAGGACTCCCAGGACCAGATTGAGATCCCAAACATCTAAGGGAGCCCTGTAGGGGGGCACTATATGGACAACCCCTTGAATAAAGGTCTTAACCTGTAAATTAGACGCGATTTTTCGCTGAAAAAGAACCGACAAGGCTGATATCTGTCGTCTAAGAGTACTCGGAGCTAGACCTGAATCTAGGCCCGCTTGGAGAAAAGATAGAATGTTTGGAATTGAAAACAGAAGCGGGGAACAACCATGTTCCCTGCACCATGCAAAAAAGACCTTCCAAGTACCATGGTAAATACGAGCCGAGGCGGGTTTCCGAGCGCTAGCCATTGTAGCAGAGACTTTTTTGGAGAATCCAGCCCTGGTTAGGATCCAAGATTCAACGGCCAGGCCATCAAACACAGGACCGCTGAGCTCTGGTGGTAAACTGGGCCCTGGGAGAGAAGATCCACGCGTTCTGGTAGACGCCAGGGTGCGTCGGCAAGCAACTGTACCAGCTCTGCGTACCATGAACGACGTGGCCAATCCGGAGCGATTAATATCGCTGGGACCCCACTAACCTGATCTTTCTGATCACCCTTGGGAGCAGAGCTATCGGTGGAAACAAGTATGGAAGATGAAACCGATTCCACGGTAGAACCAGGGCGTCCACTGCAATTGCCTGCGGATCCCGGTACCGGGAGACAAAGATGGGCACCTTGGCGTTTATCCTGGAGGCCATCAGGTCCACATCTGGGGTTCCCCAGCGTAGGCATATCTGCTGAAAAACCTCTGGATGTAGCGACCATTCCCCTGACGCTATACCGACGGCTGAGGAAATCCGCTGCCCAGTTCTCCTCGCCCGGAATGTGGACCGCTGATATCACAGAGTGATTTCTCTCTGCCCAGGTCAGAATATGTTTTACCTCGTGCATGGCCGCCCTGCTGCGGGTACCCCCCTGATGATTTATATAAGGCTTGAAAGGACGGACCCTTGATGAGGAGATCGTCTAAGTATGGCAAGATGACTATCCCCCGGGAGTGCAGAATGGACACAACAGCAGCCATAACCTTTGTGAACACCCTGGGGGCTGTGGCTAGCCCGAAGGGCAAGGCTGCGAACTGAAAGTGAAGATCGCCGATGGCAAACCGAAGAAACCTTTGATGAGGAGGGAAAATGGGAATATGAAGATATGCATCCTGAATGTCTATTGATGCTAGAAATTCCCCCTTTTCCATGGCTGCAATGACCGAGCGGAGAGACTCCATTCGGAAATGTCGAATCCTGACCAATTGGTTCAGACGTTTTAAATAGGCCTTACCGTGCCGTCCTTCTTGGGTACTATAAACAGATTGGAATAGAACCCTTGACCCTTTTCGACCTCTGGTACAGGAACAATGACCCCGCTGCGCCGAAGAGATTCGACCGCCTTGAATAAGGCGTGAACCCGGGAATCTTTTTTGGGAAGACGCGAGGGAAAAAAATGATTTGACGGAAGGCTGATAAATTCTATTTTGTACCCCGAGGTGACTAACTCTCTGACCCACTCGTCGTGAGTAATTGATAGCCAAGTGGGGCGAAACCAGAGTAAGCGGCCGCCTACTCTGGACGAATTGACCGGATTCTGCCTCCAGTCATTTGTCCGAATATCTTTGTGGTTTAGACCCTCTAGATCTTGGCTGTTGAGATCGCATTCTTCCCAAAGGGTTGGTCTTGTAGGAGACCTGGCGATCTCTGGCCTGATTAGGTCGACCTGTGCCGCTGGAGGTGGCTGTCGCAGCCCAACCTGGGTTACGAAAAGCCCTAAACCGAGGCTGTCTAATCTTTTGCTGAGGAAGGAAACTGCTCTTCCCTCCTGTCGCATCAGATATGAGCTGATCCAGCTTCTCGCAAAAATAAACGGCCACTCTGATACGGTAAGGATGTGAGTGATTTCTTTGAGGTTGAGTCCGCTCGCCAAGTTCTCAACCACAAGGATCTCCTGATAGCAATCGCATTAGCAGCAGCTAGAGCTGCGCAATTTGCCGCATCCATGGAAGCGTTAATTAAGAAGTCTCCTGCAAGGGCTATCTGATTAGAGATCTCAGTCACCTCAGACGGCACTTCTATACCGTGGAGAGCTCTATTTAGAGACTCCGACCAGGATATCATGGCCTTAGCAACCCAAGTTGCTGCAGAAGGAGAGAGAGCAGAGCCTGATGCCTCAAAAACCGAGCGGGCCAAGCTCTCAATCAGACGGTCCGTTGGATCCTTGATCGAGGAACCGTTGGGAAGAGAGAGAAGCGTCTCAGACGCCAAACGCGACACCGGAGGGTCGACCGCAGGAGATTCCGCCCACTTCTTCAGAAGTTCGGGAGCAATATCTGGTATTAATGGCCTTTTGTCCTGCGAAGCGCTTGTCCGGCTTTTCCCGGTGGCGCTGCACTAGCTCTTCAAACTCAGGATGATCACCAAAAACCTTATGAGTTTGCCTGGCTCGTTTGAAGGACACCTTATGACCAGAGGCCAAGGTGGACTCATCGTCTACCCCCAGGGATTGATTGACAGCTTCAATCAGACTGTCAATTGTCTCCTGACAATTTGGTGCTTCCAAATTGAGGGAACCTTCAGAATCGGAGTCCGAATATTGATCACTCGCCTCCAAAGGTGAGGGAGAGCGAGAAACTGAACTGAAGGATGCCGAGGCCCCGGACGGCATAGGCGACACAGTGTGGGTTCGCTTCCCCTGCGTCTGCCTGGTGAGAGCGCGGCCCCTGCAGGCCGGAGGTTCCTGAGACGTAGCTAAGACGGGTGAACCACTGTCCCTGCTCCTATCGGGAGCTTGAAGGGACTCGATTGCTCTCGTTAATGAGGCCATAGATTGAGACAGAGATAGGGCCCACTCGGGGACCTGACGCACTGGGCTCGGCTATAGGTGAAGGCTCCTGAGCCCGTTCGGAGTCACAGGCTTCACAGACCCGATTAGTCTGGGCGTGCGGAAAAGGGGACCTACAGGCAATGCATGCTGTATACAGCCCCGTGTGAGTCTTAGCCCTTCTGGACATACTGGATCTGTCACAGAGTCCTTCCTGCAATTATTTGGATGTGGCGGTGCGGTGTAGCGGTGCGGTGTAGCGGAGCGGAGCGCAGTGAAGCGGAGCAACCAGGCTGGAGGTAGTAGCACTTACCCCAGTCCTGTATCCCCGAACGTCTGACAATGATGGGATGCCCGTCCTACGGAGCGCTTGTGTAGAAGGTCACTGGGCGCAAGAGAGAAGACGGAGGCTCCAGACTTCAAAAAAGCGCGCTCCCCTTTCAGGGGGGCGTGCCTAAATAGCCGAGCCTTAGGGGAGGAGTCATGAGGTGCGGCCTAGCGCCGGCAAAAACCGGGGACACAATTTTCGGCCGTGGCCTAGTCTCCGGCCGAAGCCGGGGACTAAATTTCCGGCCGCGGCCTAGCGCTGGCCGAAACCGCGGCCTAAATTTTTGGCGGAGACCGCCCGAAAAACAGGGGGCGGGCCCGCCGGAGGTGTCGCTGCCGGGGGCGTAGCCCGGCCTATCTTCCGGCAAAAGCCGGGAGCTAGATTAGACGCCGCGGCCTAGTCCCCGACCGAAGCCGGGGACTAAATTTCCGCCCGCTGCCTAGCACCGGCCGAAGCCGGGGGCTAAATTTTTGGCGGTGGCCGCCCAGAAGCCGGGGGGCGGGCCGCCGGAAGATGATACTGTTTAGGGGGAGGAGCTCAGGCCGGGGGCCGGAGCCCAGCCTCCTGCTCCTGGCTGAAGCACCGACCGCCTCAGACGCTCTCACCAGCGACCTCATCCATCATGCGCAGGCCCTTCAGCACATCCCTCGGCCCCACAACCGACACCGCTTTCTTCTGAAGGTGGGTTCGGGCTCCGTCTCGCCGACACCGTGGCTCCGTAGCTTTGCTTGCAGTGGATTCTGCCTTTTGAGACAACAGTCCCAGCGTCTCGCCCAATCTCCAATAAGAGGGGGGCTTGCGGAACCAAAATGGGGGACGGTGCAGGCACCCTAACTCCATCACCCCTTCGGGGGATGAGGAAGAGGACCGTCCGCCTCCTTGCAGCACCGCAGTCTAGCATTGGTGGTGCAGTGGGGGCCGCACGGACTATCTCCTGCCTCTGTACAGCCTAGGGTTTCAATACTCTAGGGTGGTCAGGGCTGAGTCTGGCATTGTGTCCCACGTTGCGGGAAAGGATACGTGGAGGCGACACTCCACGTGCTCGCCCGTTGATGGTTTGGGGAGATCGGACCCCTTCAAAAGGGTCCGTCGCCCCTATCTCATCTTCGTGGGAAAGTTGAAAAAAAAAAAAAAAGGTCTGGAGAAAACCAGACGTGTGCCTCCATCAGACACTAAGCATGAACTGGGTTTGCCTGCGGCCAGTGCTGAGGTGTATACGGCGGAGGAGCTAACCTTTTTTTATGTTTACTTAGTGTCAGCCTCCTAGCGGCAGTAGCATACACCCACAGTCTTGTGTCCCCCAATGAGACGAAGGAGAAAACTTTTTGCATTTACCAAAAGGATGCAATGAAACAAAGAGTGAAAAATGTAAAGGGGTCTGAATACTTTCCAAACCCACTGTAAAGGGTATGCCACACTAAACGAGATCGCAAACGAGATCACTAAAACGTCACTATTTTGCGATCTCGTTAGCGACTTAGCTGTGTGTGGCATGTAGCAACTATGTGGCCCCTGCTGTGATCTCGTTGATCGTTCACTAGAGTTCTGGACCGTTTTTTGATCGTTGGCGTCCCGCTGGTGAGCCTATATCACTGTGTTTGGCACCTTTTGAGAACGACCTCGTTTGTGACGCATATGGGTTTAGCGTCACGGATTGGATCGCAATATCTGTAAGTTCTCTTTTGCGTCACAGAGAGGATCGCAGCAGTTGCAAAGCAGGCTAGCAGGACGCAGAGAGCAGGAGCGATGCTGGAAATTCCTATGAATCAGAAGCGCTCAGTACATGCTAATGACATCCTAACGACCGCCAAAGTCGTTAAAGAGATCGCTGACCGCTGATGAGTCGTTTATGAGATCTCCTGTTTGGCAGCTACTAGCGACCTAAAAAAGATCTCACAAACGATCTCATTAGCTTGCGTCGTTATTGAGATCGCTAACGAGATCACTAAGTGTGGCAGTACCTTAACACATCAATACAGCACCATCACCTGTACACATACTAATCAGTCTGTTCATTATGTCTCTTATCAGTGAGAATCCTTGGATGTGAGAGTTCAAGAACATCAAGATTTCCAATCAACAGCAAAGACATTCACACTAAAGGGTATGCCACACTAAACAACATCGCTAACGGGATCGCTAAAAAACGTCACTATTTAGCGATCCCGTTAGCGATGTTGTTGTGTGCGGCATCTACCAGCGACGTGGCCCCTGCTGAGATCCTGCTGTGATCTCGCTCGTCGTTCTCATCGTTCCGGACCCTATTTTTATCGTCAGCGTCCCGCTGTTAAGTATATATCGCTGAGTGTAGCACCTTTTGTTAGCGATTTAGCTGTACTTTTGTACCGCTAAAGTCGTTAAGGAGATCGCTAACCGCGATAGCGTCCTTAACGACATCGCTAAATTAGGCTGCTACTAGCGATATAGAAACAATCCCGCTAGCGATTGCATTAGTATGCGTCGTTATCGTGATCGCTAGCGGGATTGTTTAGTGTGGCAGTACCTTAACTGATGTACAGTATGTATATAATATTACACAGCTTGATACTTTGTTTTTCTATTACAATGCTGAAACAGAAACTACATCCACTCCAACAATGATAATTAGGGGATTATGGGATGGCAGGACACAGCGACACACTTGCCCCCGAGCTGTGCCTGGTACTACAGTTATGTGCCCATTTACAAGAGTGACTTTTTCGGATATTCTTTTTACTCTACATTCACCCATTGTGACCTCAGCATTAATGGGTCCCATGCGCTGTTTGTTACAGGTCCTATTGATCTAGAAAACAGGGCTCTAAATTGCCCATCTTTAATGAGGCTATAGCTGCAAATAGAACTAGCCGCTCCATTCACTTATATAGTAATTATTGTTATTGTTTAATCAAGTCTGAGCACTTGTAGTGATACTGCCTATTGTAAAAGTGCAAACAATGCAAACATCCACTTAAAAGGGTATGGCCAAGCTTGGGGGAAAAAAATGACAGCAATTACTATGTGACAGCATGCTGACATGATTCTGCGCAATCCCTGGTGTGAGCGAGAAGTCACCTGTCGACTAGATTCTCTTCCGCTTCTCTCAATTCTCTGTTATTGACTGACGGCCATTGGCTTCAAGCATGCAAAATGCATACATACTATCACATGAATCGTGAACTCATGCGCACCTTACACTGTCACGATTCGCCAGTCTGCCAATACAGCGATTGCAACTTTGTCTCAAGCCTGCAGAACCCTTCCCTTTGACAGTTTTCACACCCTCATGACGATATAAGTGTGTGCAGCACTGAATAATTTTGACTTTGTCAAGCTTTTACAATAGCACCAGCTGAATGCTGGATCCTTCCCTCCACTAACATATCAGTAATGTGGACAAACCAGTCCATAACTCACCTAGCACCGAGTATTTCACGACACTTTTTGGCCTGGTTTACACTGATGACACCTTTTCCACCAGCAGACACTTAGCTTGGAGCCCTCAATAAATGGGGGACATGCAACCTTTTCTTTCACTTAACACATGGCCCAGTGTACCATCAAATCAATAGAGTAACAGCGCAAGAGTAAAGGAGAACAGAGCGGCGGTGCACCTGGCGAGCGGAAAGGAGAACAGAGCGGCGGGGCACCCGGCGAGCGAAAGGAGAACAGAGCGGTGGTGCACCAGGCGAGCGGAAAGGAGAACAGAGCGGAGGTGCACCAGGCGAGCGGAAAGGAGAACAGAGCGGCGGGCACCCGGCGAGCGGAAAGGAGAACAGAGCGGCGGGCACCCGGCGAGCGGAAAGGAGAACAGAGCGGTGGTGCACCAGGCGAGCAGAAAGGAGAACAAAGCGCGGTGCAACCGGCGAGCAGAAAAGAACAGAGCGGCGGGGCACCCGGCGAGCGGAAAGGAGAACAGAGCGGTGGTGCACCAGGCGAGCGGAAAGGAGAACAGAGCGGAGGTGCACCAGGCGAGCAGAAAGGAGAACAGAGCGGCGGGGCACCCGGCGAGCGGAAAGGAGAACAGAACGGTGGTGCACCAGGCGAGCAGAAAGGAGAACAAGCGGCGGTGCACCCGGCGAGCGGAAAGGAGAACAGAGCGGCGGGCACCCGGCGAGCAGAAAGGAGAACAGAGCGGCGGGGCACCCGGCGAGCAGAAAGGAGAACAGAGCGCGGTGGGCACCAGGCGAGCAGAAAGGAGAACAGAGCGGCAGTGCACCCGGCGAGCGGAAAGGAGAACAGAGCGGCGGGGCACCCGGCGAGCGGAAAGAGAACAGAGCAGCGGTGCACCCGGCAAGCAGAAAGGAGAATAGAGCGGCGGTGCACCCGGCGAGCGGAAAGGAGAACAGAGCGGCGGGCACCCGGCGAGCGGAAAGGAGAACAGAGCGGCGGTGCACCCGGCGAGCAGAAAGGAGAACAGAGCGGCGGTGCACCAGGCAAGCAAAAAAGGAGAACAGAGCGGCGGTGCACCCGGCGAGCGGAAAGGAGAACAGAGCGGTGGTGCACCCGGCGGGCGGAAAGGAAAACAGAGCGGCGGTGCACCCGGCAAGCGGAAAGGAGAATAGAGCGGAGGTGCACCAGACGAGAATAAGGAGGATAGAGCAGAGGTGCACTTGGCGAGCCGCAAGGATAATAGAGTTCTTACATTGGCAGGTACCCGCATGTCAGGTCCAACTAGTTTAAGTTAGAACCTGTCAGTTTAAAACCTGTACCAAGCTTTAAAACTGACAGGTTCCAACTTAAACTAGTTGGACCTGACATGCGGGTTACCTGCCAATGCAGGAACGCTTAGTCCCCCACACATTTTTTACTCATCTGAAGAATCCCCCAAAAGGGAGAGGAAACGCATAGGCAAGCTTGACACGATCTGGTTTGGTAGATCTTAGTAGCCTTACTTGGGGACTGTCCTTGTAAAGGCAGGAGCAACACAGGCACGACAGGAAATATCAGAAATTCTTCCCTCCCGCCTTCCATATAGTCATTTTCTGGGCTCCAGCGACCTGCAGAGAATTACTACAACAGTCGTGAGATCAAACCATTTATTATTGAGCACTGGTAACTTTTTGCACCTGCACCTTATCACTTTGTTATGTTTCCATGATTTTTCCAGTTTTAGACAATATAATAAAAGTTATGTTTTAGCGCATACTGTCTCTCCTCACTAAGTTATAGATCATTTTGAGATTATTCATTAGCTGGTCATAAAGACCGGACTATTGCGGATTTTGATATTGGCCATAAGTTCCAGAAAAGATAATGGTGGAAAATCCCTTCACTGTAAACCGTGCACAAGAGAACACAAGCCAGGAACTTCCAGCAATGGAAAATCCGGCTCTACTATATCCAAATGCTGTAATTGGACTTCCCTAGATTGCAGGCTCCAGAGGTGTCACATAACCTTGTACCTTCAGGTCGTGCCATGACATGCTTTAGAAATAAGTTGTCCCACTGACTGAGGAAAAATGAATGGTAACATCCCCTGTCAAAACGTATGTGACCATTTATCATTAATATCACATCCATGATCAGCCAGAATGTACAGGTAAAATGTTTGTAACTACCACTAGTACCCTCATCAAATACACAAAAAAAATTAAAACATTTCCAAATAGGGCTGCTTACATCTTGAAAGACTTTCCCTTTCCTAAAGCATCAGGTAAGTTACTGAAACGCATTGATACTAAAATAGTTCCCACATCTCAATAAAAGGGTTTCTTGTGAGATCACAGTGTCATTCGGCAGCTGTGACTGTAAACTCGATGTCAGATGCTATGACGACAAGATCAGTCGTAGGTGGCCATGTAATTAGTCACAAGTTGTACGCTGCGCCATTTTTCTCATCCTGTATGAGCAGTATTTAGGAGGGATATATATTTATTTTTTTTTTCACCCCAACTACTACATGTCAGTTATAACATTTGAGCAAAAAAGAGAACAAGAGATATGTAGACAATATTGATCACCTCACATAAATGTTAATTTATCAAAAACAAGACAGGCCACAAAATGTATTAAATTTCATGAGATTATTGAGATTATACCCACTATACTATTTCAGAGGGTTACAGCCTTGTATTAAATGCATGTCTGTGTTCAGATTATCTTATGCTTTTTAAATGTTTTTAAAACATTTGTGGCATGTCTTATTTTTGATAAAATACAATTTATGTGAGGTGATCGCTATTGTCTACATATCTCTTGTCCTCTTTGCTCAAAACTTCTCACCCTGAACAGAAACAGAAGCTGCCAACAGTAGTGACAGCACAAATCCAGATTTACATCCCTACATTCCCCACAAGTTGACATAACAGGAAAAATTGCCAAAGGGTAAAAGTTACTTGTAGGAAAACATTTACATACAGCTATGACTTAAAGATCATGGGCCGCAATCTAAAATCTCCAACAGGACCTCTTACTATCACATGTCTCTAATAGTAATGGTCGTCTTATGAGGGCCAAAAGGGGCCTGCAGGACCCCGGTGTGACTGCAAGCACACTTTAGTTAACACCTTGGCATACAGCAATAACATACCCAATTTATTTAAGAGTAAGATAGTATTTTTATTGTAGAATAGTATAAAACGTTACAATCAGATTCAGGGCATGAAGATACAAAACCATGTAACCATCATACAGGGCTCATTTACAGTGACCTCATTGATGAATAACTAAATGAGAAAAAAAACAAGAGTAAGCACCCTATAAAAATAAGAGGTGGTTGCAGATTACTATCGTAGGTATATTAGTTACCAGACTTCTGGGCCTGACCAGCTCTGCTCTCAGGATATGCTCAGATCATACTTATCCATAGATGGGATCATGTATCCAATGTGATTTATTTACCTACAGACTAAATAAACCTCATTTACTGCTACAGTGTAACCATATCCATAGCACTTCCACATAGATGTAAAGGGAGCAAGCAGAAACCGATACAGGGGTGGTCAGCTTGGTGTATCCTTAGGCACAATCAAGACCCCCTGAAAAATGTGTTTTATTTAATGTTTTACAATTACACACTAAGAACATTTATAGACAGGAATCGAAAAGAATCCAAGAAGTTCGCTGCCAGGCTCCAGGGATCCAACACAAAGTGAACACGGAATAAAATGAAATCTGAAAAAACCCATAAAGGAAAGAGGAAAATACGGATTTTTGTGTTACTCACCGTAAAATCCTTTTCTCCGAGACGCTCATTGGGGGACACAGGACTGTGGGTGTATGCTACTGCCGCTAGGAGGCTGACACTAAGTAAATATAAAAAAGGTTAGCTCCTCCTCCGCCGTATACACCTCAGCACTGGCCGCAGGCAAACCCAGTTTAGTGCAAAAAGCAGTAGGAGGCTAAAGAATAAATCAGTGTTAATACAGGTACAATATATCCAGAAGTAAATCTACTGATATAGACCCAAACAAATAGAATTAACTTAGAAAACGAAGCCATCTGGCTATAAGGGAGGGTGCTGTGTCCCCAATGAGCGTCTCGGAGAAAAGGATTTTACGGTGAGTAACACAAAAATCCGTATTTCTCCTTCGTCTCATTGGGGGACACAGGACTGTGGGACGTCCCAAAGCAGTCCCTTGGGTGGGAAACCGACTCCACAGTGTAATTTATAACCAAGCATTGCTTATAGGTGCGCAACCGCGCCCTGAAGAATCCTTCTACCCAGACTGGCATCCGCAGAAGCCTGAGTATGGACATTATAATGCTTGGAAAAGGTATGAAGACTGGACCAGGTTGCCGCCTTACAAACCTGTTCCACCGAAGCCTGATGCCGAAGGGCCCAGGAGGCACCCACCGCTCTGGTGGAGTGAGCCCTGATTCCTGCGGGAACCACCGCTCCTCTAATGCGGTAAGCCTCCTGAATGGCTAACCGAATCCACCTAGCCAAGGTTGATTTAGAGGCAGCGAGTCCCTTCCTGCGACCCTCAGGGAGAACAAACAGCGTGTCCGTTTGCCGAAAGGACGCCGTCCGAGATACATATCTCCTGAGCGCTCTCACCAGATCTAGCGTATGGAGAGCCTTCTCAACCCGGTGCGTAGGAGCTGGGCAAAAAGAAGGTAGAACAATATCCTCATTGATATGAAAAGAGGACACGACTTTAGGCAAAAAAGGTGGTGTTGGTCTGAGCACCACCTTATCCTGATGGAAAAGCAAGTACGGAGCCCGACAAGACAGTGCTGCCAGCTCCGAAACCCGCCTAATGGATGTTATGGCTACCAAAAACACCACTTTCCATGAAAGAAATGCCAGAGAAACCTCCTGCAGAGGTTCAAATGGAGATTCCTGCAGGACTCCCAGGACTAGATTGAGATCCCAAACATCTAAGGGAGCCTTGTAGGGGGGAACTATATGGACAACCCCTGAATAAAGGTCCTAACCTGAAAATTAGACGCAATCCTTCGCTGAAAAAGCACTGACAAGGCTGATATCTGCCGTCTAAGCGTACTTGGCGCTAAACCTGAATCTAGGCCTGCCTGGAGAAATGACAGAATGTTTGGAATTGAAAACCGAAGCGGGGAACAACCATGTTCCCTGCACCAAGCAAAAAAGACCTTCCAAGTCCCGTGGTAGATGCGAGCCGAGACGGGCTTTCGGGCGCTAGCCATCGTCGCGGCGACCTTTTTAGAGAATCCAGCCCTGGTCAGGATCCAAGATTCAACGGCCAGGCCGTCAAACACAGGACCGCTGAGTTCTGGTGGTAAACTGGGCCCTGGGAGAGAAGGTCCGCGCGCTCTGGCAGTCGCCAGGGTATGTCGGCGAGCAACTGTACCAGCTCCGCGTACCAAGAGCGACGCGGCCAATCCGGAGCGATTAATATCGCTGGAACCCCCTCTATCCTGATCTTTCTGATCACCCTTGGGAGAAGAGCTATTGGTGGAAATAAGTATGGAAGATGGAATTGATTCCACGGTAGAACCAGGGCGTCCACCGCAATTGCCTGCGGATCCCGGTACCGGGAGACGAAGTTGGGCACCTTGGCATTCATCCTGGAAGCCATCAGGTCCACATCTGGGGTTCCCCAGCGTCGGCATATCTGCTGAAAAATCTCGGGATGTAGTGACCATTCCCTGAAGCTATGCCGTGACGGCTGAGAAAATCCGCTGCCCAGTTTTCCTCGCCCGGAATGTGGACTGCTGAGATCACGGAGTGATTTACCTCTGCCCAGGACAGAATCTGTTTTACCTCGTGCATAGCCGCCCGGCTGCGGGTACCTCCCTGATGGTTTATGTATGCCACCGCCGTGGCATTGTCTGATTGTATTCGGACTGGGCGGCCCTCCAGATGCTGGTGAAAATGCCTCAGAGCCAGCCGAATAGCTCGGATCTCTAAAATATTGATCGGGAGGATCGACTCCTGCTGCGACCAAGTCCCCTGGGCTGTGTGGTGACGAAACACTGCTCCCCATCCGAGCAGGCTGGCATCCGTTGTGACTACCATCCAGAAATTCGGAGGAAACAAATGGCCCTGTTGAAGAGTGGAGCTCCTCGTCCACCACATAAGAGTCTGTCTGACCTGCAGGGACAGACGGCACCGAAGATTGAGGGAATAAGGGCTCCCGTCCCATACTGCCAAGAGTGCATGCTGAAGGGGGCGAAGATGAAACTGGGCAAATGGAATCGCCTCGATCGCTGCCACCATCCTTCCTAGGACCCTCATGCAAAACCGGATGGTATGAGGAATCGGTTTGCGAAGGATCCGTACCTCTTGACGGAGAACTAAGGCCTTGTCCTGAGGAAGGAATATCAACCCTTGAGCGGTGTCGAAATTCATCCCTAAGAAGGTGATCTTTCGAGATGGCACGGGAGATGACTTCTTCATATTCACCAGCCACCCCAGGCGAACAAGGGTGCCTAGGGTAATGCTGACACTTTCCTCGCATGTTTGGAAAGACGGACCCTTGATGAGAAGGTCGTCTAGGTAAGGCAAGATGACTATCCCCCTGGAGTGCAGAATGGACTTTTTCCATGGCAGCAATGACCGAGCGGAGAGACTCCATTCGGAAATGTCGAATTCTGACAAACCGGTTCAGTCTCTTTAGATCCAGAATGGGCCTTACGGTACCGTCCTTTTTGGGTACAATGAACAGATTGGAATAAAACCCCCGACCTCTTTCGACCTCTGGTACAGGTACGACAACCCCGCTGGTGTCGAAGAGATTCGACCGCCTTGAATAAGGCGCGAACCCGAGACTCCTCCTTGGGAAGGCGTGAGGGAAAAAAACGATTTGAGGGAAGGCTGGTAAATTCTATCTTGTACCCCGAGGTGACTAATTCCCTGACCCACTCGTCTTGAGTAATCGATAGCCAAGTGGGGCGAAACCAGAGTAGACGGCCGCCTACTCTGGATGAATCGACCGGATTCTGCCTCCAGTCATTTATCCGAAAATCTTTGGGGCCTAGACCCTCTAGATCTCGGTTGTTGAGACCGCATTCTTCCCAACGGGTTGGTTTTGTAAGAGACCTGACGATCTCTGGCCTGATTAGGTCGACCTGAGCCGCTGGAACTGGCTGTTGCGGCCCAACCAGGGTTGCGAAAGGCTCTAAAACGAGGCTGAAGCTGTCGGCGAAAGGGCTGTTTGACTTTCTGCTGAGGCAAAAAAGAGCTCTTCCCTCCTGTCGCATCAGATATAAGCTGATCCAGCTTTTCACCAAATAAACGACCGCTTTGATACGGCAAGGACGTAAGTGACTTCTTTGAAGTTGAGTCTGCTCGCCAAGTTCTCAACCACAAGGATCTCCTAATGGCAATCGCATTAGCTGCGCAATTTGCCGCATCCATGGAAGCGTTGATCAAAAAATCACCTGCGAGAGCCATCTGATTAGATATCTCAAAAACCTCAGGTGGCACTTCTACACCGTGAAGAGCTCTGTTCAGAGACTCCGACCAGGAAATCATGGCCTTAGCAACCCAAGTCGCTGCGAAGGAAGGAGAGAGAGATGACCCAGATGCTTCAAACACCGAGCGAGCCAGGCTTTCAATCAGACGATCCGTTGGATCCTTAATCGAGGAACCATCAGAAAGGGAGAGAAGCGTCTTAGATGCCAAGCGAGACACCGGAGGATCGACCACTGGGGATTCCGCCCACTTCTTAAGAAGTTCAGGAGCAAAAGGATACCTGGTATTGAGGGCCCTCTGTCCTGCAAAGCGCTTATCCGGTTTTTCTCGGTGGCGCTGCACAAGCTCCTCAAACTCAGGATGAGCACCAAAGACCTTATGAGTCTGTCTGGCTCTTTTGAAGGACACCTTATGACCCGAAGTCAAAGTGGATTCGTCGTCCACTCCCAGGGATTGATTGACAGCTTCTATAAGACTGTCAATTGTCTCCTGACAATTCGGGGCCTCTAGATTGAGGGACCCTTGACTCAGAATCCGAATATTGATCACTCGCTTCCGAAGGTGAGGGAGAGCGAGAAACGGAACTGATAGATGCCGAGGCCCCGGTCGGCATAGGCGACGCAGTATGGGTTCGTTTCCCCTGCGTCTGCCTGGTGAGAGCGCGGCCCCTGCAGGCCGGAGGTTCCTGAGGCGTAGTCAAGCCAGGTGAACCACTGTCCCTGCTCCTATCAGGAGCTTGAAGGGACTCAATTGCTCTGGTTAATGATGCCACAGATTGAGACAGAGACAAGGCCCATTCTGGAGGACCTGACGCACTGGGCTCGACTATAGGTGAGGGCTCCTGCGCCCGTTCGGAGTCACAGGCTTCGCAGACCCGATTAGTCTGGGCATGCGGAAAAGGGGACCTACAGGCAATGCATGCGGTATACAGCACCGTGTGAGACTTGGCCCTTTTGGACATACTGGATCTTGTCACAGATTGCCTGCCGCAATGATTTGGATGTGGCGGTACGGTCAGTGGAGCGGAGTGCAGAGGAGCGCAGTGGAGAGGAACAACCAGGCTGGAGGTAGTAGCACTTACCCCAGTCCTGTACCCCAGCGTCCTTAAACAGCGTAATAGAGCGTAAACAAAAAAACGCCCGAGCTCCAGATTTCAAAAAGAGCGCTCCCGTCAGGGAGGCGTCTTCATATAGCCGAGCCTCAGAGGGAAGGGTCGAGGGGCGCGGCCTAATCCACTTCCGGCCGTGGCCTAGTCTCCGGCAAAAGCCGGGGACTAAATTTGCAGCCGCGGCCTAGAGCCGGCCGAAGCCGCGGCCTAAATTTTCGGCGGTGGCCGCCCGAGAGTCGGGGGGCGGGCCCACCGGGAGATGACGCTGCCGGGGGCGGAGTCCTGAGACCACGGCCTACCTTCTGGCCGAAGCCGGGTGCTAAATTACTGGCCGCGGCCTAGTCCCCGGCCAAAGCCGGGGACTAAATTTTCGCCCGAGGCCTAGCACCGGCCGCAGCCGGGAGCTAAATTTTTGGCGGCGGCCGCCCAGGAGTCGGGGGGTGGGCCGCCGGAAGCAGATGCACCCTTAGGGGGCGGACTTGAGCCGGGGACTTGCCTGTTCCTGGCTGAAGCCAGGCTGCCCGACCACCTCACAAACGCCGGCTCCCAGCTTCCAGCAACTTCCTGGCCCCTCCATGTTCTATGGCTCCCAGTCACCGGTAATGTTTATCCGTCTTCGGCCGTAGATTTGTCCCATGCAGAATATTATGCTTGCAGGGATGTGAAGATTAGAGGGGGACTTGCAGGAAAAAAAGTGGGACGGTGCAGGCACCCTAACTCCATCACCCCTTCAGGGGGTGAGGAGAGGGACCGTCCGCCTCCTTGCAGCACCGCAGTCTAGCATTGGTGGTGCAGTGGGGGCCGCACGGACTATCTCCTGCCACTGTACAGCCTAGGGTTTCAATACCCTAGGGTGGTCAGGGCTGAGTCCGGCACTCGTGTCCCACGTTGCGGGAAAGGATACGTGGAGGCTTTACTCCACGTGCTCGCCCGTTGATGGTTTGGGGAGATCGGACCCCTTCAAAAGGGTCCGTCGCCCCTATCTCATCTTCGTGGGAAGGGAAAAAAAAAAAAAAAAGTGGTCTGGAGAAAACCAGACATGTGCCTCCATCAGACACTAAGCATGAACTGGGTTTGCCTGCGGCCAGTGCTGAGGTGTATACGGCGGAGGAGGAGCTAACCTTTTTTTATATTTACTTAGTGTCAGCCTCCTAGCGGCAGTAGAATACACCCACAGTCCTGTGTCCCCCAATGAGACGAAGGAGAAAACAATTACAGTAGTTAATCCAAAAGTTTTTAACCCCTTCATGACCTTGCCATTTTTTGCAATTCTGACCAGTGTCCCTTTATGAAGTAATAACTCATGAACGCTTCAACGGATCCTAGCGATTCTGAGATTGTTTTTTCGTAACATATTGAGCTTTATGTTAGTGGTAAATTTAGGTAGATAATTTTTGCGTTTATTTGTGAAAAAAATGGAAATTTGGCGAATATTTTGAAAATTTCGCAATTTTCAAATTTTGAATTTTTATTCTGTTAAACCAGAGAGTTATATGACATAAAATTTTTAATAAATAACATTTCCCGGGCGTGGCTAAGTCTCATACAGAGTGAGACGCGATTTTTAGGAGCTCCTAAGGGGAATCTCATAAAACTTCAAAAAAAAGCAATTAAAGCGCGAGCCTTCTGCTCACCCGGACTGGGATCGGTACCAGCACACTCCGTGGATCACGGAGAGCCCTTTTGAGCCAGGAAAATATCCATCCGGAGCTCTGGCCGCCTGGGGCCTACTGAGGCCTAGCAGCGGCCTACACACGCGGCCACAGGCCTCACTGCAGCCCGGCACCCTTCCTCCAACACCCTGCCTCACCAGCCCAGGATCCTCACCGCACCCATCGGTCACCGAAAAGCGGGACCCGGAGCAACAGCCCACGTCGGGAGCCCTGCATTCAGTGGTGCGGTGAGTACAGGCTCACAGACAGCGGCGCACACGGAGCGGCCCGCTGCGTTCTCCGTTGTGTTCTCAACGGAAGCCTGTGGCAAAAGCTGAACGGCGATAGAAAAGGGCTTTGCCCACAACGTTCATCAGAGCCTCCAAAGACTCGCTACCCGCCTCCGCTTCCCTCCCCGGGCCGCATCATACACCTCCCTGGGCCCTGGTTCTGGAGATTGCGGTCCCTGCAGCGACCTCGAGCGGGACGCTAGTGGCTCTCTGTGCTCCCGACTCCATTAAGTCTGAACTTCTATCCTACTACGCGGCAGGAATCGCATCTGTGTTGCGCACTGAGTCGCGAGCTGCGGGTCGCGGCTGCGACGCGTCACCGCTCAAATCTCAGCTATCACCGCTGAAGACCGGACCGCGGCTGCGCCGCACACTGCGTCGCGTGGTGCGTCGCTTGGTGTGCCGTGCGATCTTGACGGAAACGTTACCTCCACCAAAGACCGGGTCGTTGCTACGCCGTGGAGGGAGTCGCAGCGGCCTAACAGATCATCATCGCTGCCGAAGGACAGGCCGTGGAGGCGTCGCAGTTGCGCCGCATAGTGGATTGTAAACACCTAAACCGGATGAGGATGATCGCGGTCTACGGGAGAGCAGAGCTACTTGTTCGCCGATTGAGCCACGACCTCTGCTGATATTTGATCGTTGCCAGGGGTTGTCTGCGAGCCCAGTATCTTCATATCTTAAGAGTCTACCGTGAGGCGAAGCCAAGGTTTGGTCGCTTCTTAGTAAAGTTTACATACCTGGAAGGGGGACTTATTTGTCAGGTCTGCCTCTCCAGGTTCCTCGGGGGACTCTAGGCGCCGGGGACGCCGCACAACGTAATACGGGCCGTAGAACAGCCGGGCTACACTTTCTTCACTTTCTAAAAAGGAACTGTATGCTACCAAGCAACTTTTAATGTAACGTTTCTTGTTTGAGACATCACCGACATCTATTTTTTTTGCTAATGTCACTAAGCATGGATAAATTTGTGGGCAAACAAACTAAAGGAGGTCGAGCCTCTACCCGAAATCAACAAGGATCATCATCGCCTAAACTCATCTCTGATACAAGTAGTGAGACCTCCCATTCAATAGTGGATGCCATCATGGAACGCCTTATGCCCGAAATAGACTCCAGATTTGCTACTCTTCAAACTTCGATGGATTCTATAATATCACAAGTTAATAGTCAAGGTACTCGTCTGGATGAGGCTGAACAACGTATCTCTGACTTGGAGGTCACCAAGGAAATGGTAGAACATTTAGAGGAAAAAGAGAAAACGGTCACAGAACTTCAATCCAAAGTGGACGACCTGGAAAATCGTTCCAGACGTAATAACTTGAAACTGATAGGTATACCTGAATCAGTACAGCCCTCTGAATTGCTTAAATTAACATCAGAGTGGTTGCCGGGTGCCTTGGACATTCATCTAACATCTGGATCTATAATGGTTGAAAGAGCACACAGAATAGGTCCACAGAGGGGAAAAGACAATGATAGACCCAGACCGGTGATTTTCAGGGTCCTTGACTTTCAAGATTAAAATCGTCTACTTACTGCCTACAGGAAGAAAGCGCATCTGTCCTACGAAGGGCACAAAGTTCTGATGTTCCAAGACTATTCGGCCTTGGTGACGACCAGACGCAGGGCCTTCAACCCGGTGTGTAAGATGCTGGCTGACAAAAACGTTAGGTTCGGCCTACAATATCCAGCAATACTACGCTTTAATCTATCTGGGAAAAACTGGGTCATTGACGACCCGGTGAAGGCTCTGGAGATCGTCCGAGAAATCTCCCAACCGCCATGAGCAAGTCTCTGAATGGCTTCCTGAGTGACACTTTTATAAATCACATAAGGTGATGTCAACTGACATTTATTTTTATGTTGGTATTCTTTGCTGTATTTTTACCTTTGCATCTAACGTTGAGATGCAGGTTTGAGGGAAATGTTGAATTTGGTACTCTGTTACAAGTTTGGTGGGAGGGGAGGGTTTATTGGGGAGTAAATCTCTGCATTCGACTTCAGATAATCATTAATCTAGGGATTCTAATGCCTACTCGCTGGGATAGGCTGGATTCCCACTATTGTGTAACAGTTATGTCTTATCATTTTTCCCGCACTGGTGTGGGTTAATGGTGGATACTAACAGGCAAAAAATGTCCGCTATGACATCTCTCCTCTGGTGCTCTTGGAATGTCAATGGGCTGAATTCCCCGGTAAAGAGGAAAACAATTTTACATTATTTACATCAAAAAAATTTTCACATTGTACTTTTGCAGGAAACACATTGGGTGAAGGGTAACCATCCGGGGTTTTCTAGCAAAAAATTTACGGTGTGTGCGGAAGCCTCCTATACCAAAAAGCAGAGGGGTGTCGCCATCATGATAAACAGAAATGTTGACCATGAAATAGTAGATGTGCTAGAAGATCCTCTGGGGAGGTTCGTTTGTATAAAGCTGGTTTTAGAGGGGACAACTTAAGGGTATGCCACACTAAACAATATCGCTAACGGGATCGCTAAAAAACGTCACTATTTAGCGATCCCGTTAGCGATATTGTTCAGTGCGGCAGCTTCCAGCGACGAGCTTCCTGCTGTGATCTCGCTCGTCGCTGGAATCGCTCCGGACCCTATTTCATCGCTGGCGCTCCCGCTGGGTAAGTATCTTATCGCTGTGTGGCACCTTTTCTTAGCGATTTAGCGGTACTTTTGTACGCTAAAGTCGTTAAGAAGATCGCTAACGGCGATAGCGCCGTTAAATATATCGCTAAATGCGGCAGCATTTAGCGATATAGAAACAATCCGCTAGCGATCTCATTAGTATGCAACGCTAACGAGATCGCTAGCGGGATTGCTTAGTGTGGCAGTACCTTACAGTGTCATTAATATTTACGCACCAAATTCATCGGATCCTTCTTTCCGGGCCAACATACTAAAGAAAATTACAGGATGGGACACCTCCAATATGATTATAGGTGGCGACTTTAATGAGGTACACGACTTTGAAATGGATAGGTCTAATTCTCAATCCCCCCATATAACCACACAGGGGAGACTAATACAATCCCTTTTAGATCACTTGGGTTTGTTGGACATCTGGAGAGTACAACACCCTGTTGAGAGAGATTACTCTCACTTCTCACATGTTCATAACTCCCATGCTAGAATTGATTACTGGTTGTTGAACCCCTCACTTATGTCAAAAGTCACACAAACCAAAATTTTGGACATACATATCTCAGATCACGCACCAATAACGTTCAATCTAAAATTATCTAAGCCAATTTGTTTTCACAGGAAATGGAGGTTCCCGTCATACTTATATCATTCAGACGACTTCAAAAAATTCATACAATTCTCTTGGGACACGTACAAATCTGATAACCAAATACATTGTGAAACACCAATTCTTTTCTGGGATACCTCTAAAGCGGTGTTGAGAGGGCAAATAATTGCATATATAAGTCATAAAAAAAGCAGTTGAGGGAGAGGACCCTGGCAGCTCAGAAGACCTTAACCTTAGCATACAAAAATTTTAAATTTAATAATTCACCCCTCACGAAAAAACAATATCTCGAGGCAAAAGAATCGGCAGATACAATCGCTCATGAATGGGCCACATACAGTATTGATCTCCAAAAGCACAAATTTTTTTAAGTGGGGTAACAAACCCGGTAAATTACTTGCATCTCTTACCAGACCATATAGAAAGGCCACAAGAATTCACAAGATTCGATCCAAAGAGGGCAAAGTGGTGATTGAGAATGAGCAGATTGTAGAGGAATTTAGATCGTTCTTTGGTTCCCTATACAAAGCAGAGAAGAGAGAGGGGGATGATATTCTTAACTTTATGCAATCAGAGGTGGCACCTTTACTAATGGAGGAACATAGGGAAATCCTTAATGCTTCTATATCTCCTTCAGAAGTCATCCAAACTATCAGCTCCTTGAAGCTCTCTAAATCTCCTGGCCCTGATGGGTACAGTAATGAATTTTATAAGATTTTGGGAGGCAGTATAGGGACACATCTTTGTGAAGCTTTTAATCAGATGGTGCGTTCAGGGCGGCTCCCGGACCGTTTCAATGAAGCAGACATAATAGTGCTCCCTAAACAGGGTAAAGATCCTTCTTTAGTGGAGGGATACAGACCAATCTCGCTTTTAAATTCAGACTTTAATATTTTAGTGAAAATTTTAGCTAATAGAGTGCAAAAAATAATCCCCAACCTGATATTGCCTCAACAAATTGGGTTTGTCCATGGGAAATCCATAACATACAACATACGGACGGCCTTGGGTGCAATTTCTTATGGAAAATCTCATGGATGTGTGGAGTCTTTGTGGTCAGCCTGGACGCCGACAAAGCATTTGACAGGGTTGCATGGAATTATCTCCTAGACATCCTGGAGTTTAGAAACTTTGGTCCGTGGTTTTGCGAGGCGATAAAGTTGATATATAAGAATCCGGTGTCCAGGTTGGCCATAAATGGTATACTCTCTTCCACATTTGAAATCCAGAGAGGAACGCGTCAGGGCTGCCCCTTGTCTCCCTTACTTTTTAACATAGCTTTAGATCCTTTACTTAGAACCCTTCAAAATTCTTTAATATTCAGAGGCATAGAGGTAGGCTCTACCTCTCTCAAAATTGCGGCATTTGCCGACGATATACTCCTTTTCATCTCCAACCCCAAGGAGGCAATACCGGTCATCATGGAGGCCCTGAATCAGTTCAGCAAATGCTCAGGCTTTAAAATAAATTATAATAAGTCAGAGGCCCTAGCTCTGTTTGAGCAAGGAAAATTAAATAACGCGACACTTCCTTTCCAATGGAGCACATCATCCATCAAATATTTGGGCGTCCATCTCCCGGCAGATCTGGCGTCTTTATACCACATTAATATTAGACCCCTAATCACGTCTATATCTAACCTTCTAAACTCTTGGAAACATTTTACTTTATCCTTTTCGGGAAAATGTCACCTAATCAAGATGATAATATTTCCAAAAATATTATACATTATCCAGTCACTTCCTATTTTGCTGTCACGTACTGATGTTAATACCCTAAACACTGCTTTTAGGAATTTTATATGGGGAGAAAAAAAGCGTACACGCATAGGTCTAATCAAATTACAAGCCCCAAAGGAGGAGGGTGGCATCAACTTCCCAGACATTGCGAAGTACAATTTAGCAGCAAATCTTAGATATGCCATTGACTGGTTGAGTGGTAGTTCACATTTCACAAACGTACTATTAGACCAACAATTAAGTCCCCATGTCTCTTTACCAGCATTATTACATATGACTAACGAGGACTTTATCGCAGAAATGAGAAACCACCCCACCTTGTGGCAAACTGTGCAGACGTGGAGGAAGTGTCGGAGACTATGTCATTTGAGAGGTGATCTCTCTCCCTTTATGCCCTTTCTAGGTAACCCGGACTTTATAGGAGGTAGACCGCCCTCATCCTTTATTGAGTTGGCTGGGCAGGGTTGTATCCTGGCAGCTGACCTATTGGATGATAGCTTTTCCATACTCACATTTGACATGGCAGCACGGCGCTTCTCAGCATTTGTGAACAGGCCTTTTCTTTTTCTTCAAGCAAGGAGCTTAATCCTAAAAGGCATGGCTGCTGGGGGAGGTGTGAGAGGGAGGAACGCTTTAGATGGCTTTCTTAGAACCGCCAGGGTGCAGATAGCCTCAACAAGTAGTATTTATATACTATTGCGTAAGCAGTGGACATGGGAGGGTAAGAAGACAGGTCCGGCACGATGGATCAACGACATACAGAACATCACAGTTGGGGAAATCTTAGACGCCACTTTAATGCAACGGAAGGTGATCCCCTCCAGCAGTTATACAGACATGTCTTTATTGCTCCTCCATAGAGCTTATATTACCCCACATATTAAGTCTAGGATGTCTCCGGAGGGCACTTTCACTTGTTCCAAATGTGGGACAGGAAATACAGACATATTTCATCACATGTGGGGTTGTCCCAAAGTACAAAAATTATGGCAATCTATTCATGCCGAACTACAGAATCTTGGAGGGATAGTATTCCCTCTGACTCCGCAATGGGCAATATTTAATATATTTGATAGCTCTCAACATAAACTCCCCAAACATGTTAAGGCCATGTTAATAATATGGGCCTCGGCTGCCAGGAAAAGTCTATTGCAGCATTGGCTGGATCCATTGCCACCACCCAAATCTCTCATTTATTCCAAAATATTGTATATTTTTCGAATGGACTGGCTGGATACCCTAACAAATAAAGAAAAATTGACCGGAAATTTTTAACCACATAGGTCATTTTTCATCCCATCTCTGACTCAAGACACTAGGGACAAATTAAGGTCAAATTTTGAAAATACTCAGTGGTATCTTCTTCAGAAAATTAGTGGACATGATCCTATTCCTTAAAATTTTGATGGTTGTCAATTGAATGCAGGGAAATTATTGAGGTTTACATGTTGGGGGATGAGAGGGTGGAGGGCAATGGGGGGGACATTTATGATTATTATGATTTTTATACTTATGTGACAAGTTGATATCTTTGAATTTGCATGACTGACTTGGTGGTAATGTTCCATATTTACACATATCAAGTTTTAAATATGTCATTTCAGATTGTTACTTCATGACTTGTACAAGTAAAAATTTATTGTAATACTTTTAAAATCAATAAATCATATTGGAAAAAAAAAAAAATAACATTTCCCACATGTCTACTTTACATCAGCACAATTTTGGAAACAAAATTTTTTTTTGTTAGGAAGTTATAAGGGTTAAAAGTTGACCAGCGATTTCTCATTTTTACAGCAAAATTTACAACACCATTTTTCTTGGGACCACCTCACATTTGAAGTCATTTTGAGGGGTCTATATGGTAGAAAATACCCAAAAGTGACACCATTATAAAAACTGCACCCCTCAAGCTACTCAAAACTACATTCAAGAAGATTATTAACCCTTCAGGCGCTTCACAGGAACTAAAGCAACGTGGACGGAAAAAATGGACATTTTAATTTTTCCAACAAAAAATTATTTTAGCATCAATTTTTTCATTTTTGCATTGGCAACAGGATAAAATGGATCCTAAAATTTGTTGGGCAATTTCTCCTGAGTACACAGATACCTCATATGTGGTCATAAACCACTGTTTGGGCGCACGGCAGGGCTCAGAAGGGAAGGAGCGCCATTTTGGAATGCAGACTTGATGGAATGTTCTGCGGGCGTCATGTTGCGTTTGCAGAGCCCCTGATGTGCCTAAACAGTAGAAACCCCCCACAAGTGACCCATTTTGGAAACTAGACCCCCCAAGGAGCTTATCTAGATGTGTAGTGAGCACTTTGAACCCCAAGTGCTTCACAGAAGTTTATAAACGCAGAGCAGTGAAAATAAAAAAAATCATTTTTGTTTCTCAAAAATCATTTTTTAGCCCGCTATTTTTTATTTTCCCAAGGGTAACAGGATAAATTGAACACCAAAAGTTGTCTAGTTTGTCCTGAGTACACTGGTACCCCATATGTGGGGGGGAACCACTGTTCGGGCACACGTTGGGGCTCGGAAGGGAAGTAGTGATGTTTTGAAATGCTGACTTTGATGGAATGGTCTGCGGGCATCATGTTACGTTTGCAGAGCCCCTGATGTGCCTAAACAGTAGAAACCCCCACAAGTGACCCCATTTTGGAAACTAGACCCCCCAAGGAGCTTATCTAGATGTGTAGGAGCACTTTGAACCCCCAAGTGCTTCACAGAAGTTTATAAACGCAGAGCAGTGAAAATAAAAAAAACATTTTTGTTTCTCAAAAATCATTTTTTAGCCCGCTATTTTTTATTTTCCCAAGGGTAACAGGATAAATTGGACGCCAAAAGTTGTTGTCCAGTTTGTCCTCAGTACACTGGTACCCCATATGTGGGGGGGGGGAACCACTGTTCGGGCACACGTTGGGGCTCGGAAGGAAGCAGTAACGTTTTGAAATGCTAACTTTGATGGAGTGGTCTGCGGGCATCATGTTACGTTTGCAGAGCCCCTGATGTGCCTAAACAGTAGAAACTCCCAACAAGTGACCCCATTTTGGAAACTAGACACCGCACGGAACTTATCTAGATGTGCGGTGAGCACTTTGAACCCCAAAGCACTACACAGAAGTTTATAACGCCCGGGCATGAAAAAAAAATCATATTTTTTCCACAAACATGATCTTTTAGTCCCCAATTTTTTTATTTTCCCAGAGGGTAAAAGGAGAAATTAGACCCCAAAAGTTGTTGTCCAATTTGTCCTGAGTATGCATGATATCCCATATGTGGGAGAAAACTACTGTATGGGCACACGTCGGGGCTCAGAAGGGAAGTAGTGACGTTTTGAAATGGCGACTTGATGGAATGGTCTGCGGGCGTCATGTTATGTTTGCAGAGCCCATGATGTGCCTAAACAGTAGAAACCCCCCCAAGTGACCCCATTTTGGAAACTAGATCCCCCAAGGAACTCCTCTAGATGTGTGGTGAGCACTTTGAATCTCCAAGTTCTCCACAGAAGTTTATAACGCAGAGCTGTGAAAATAAAAAATCATTTTTTTTCAACAAAAATAATTTTTTTAGTCCCCAATTTTTTTTTTCCCAAGGGTAACAGGAGAAATTAGACCCCCAAAGTTGTTGTGCAATTTTTCCTGAGTACGCTGATACCCCATAAGTGGGGGTAAACCACTGTTTGGGCACACGTCGGGGCTCGGAATAAAGGGAGCACTTTTAACAACCAATCAGAGCGATCGTAGCCACGTGGGGATTAAGCCAACCCCCCTGTGGTGAAGCACAAAGGGTCTTGTGCCTGCGGGTCGGCTGACCTTTCAGTGATCCCGGTCACCCGACCCGCAGGAACGCGATTCTTTCATGACACATACGCTGTGTCACATGTCAGGAAGGGGTTAAAATCTAAATACAAAACATTAGTAACCAGAAGGTGTTTGGTGACCTTAAGGGCGGTCAGACCTGGGTTAGACAATGTCTGTGCTGTATACATAGTGGTTTATAAGTCACAAAGACTGGTCTATGCCATACAGGACAAAGTGACAGCATGAGAGCTCATACACTGGAATACAGAGGCCACGTTCTCTCCTTCTGGCGGCCACTTACACGGCCTACAGGAGGGTGCCATCTGCTCGTCCCGTCTGGCAGTGCAGCGTGGTGGCGCTGTAACCATGATTGGCTCAGACTGGGTAGTGACAGAAGACGGGCGAACATCACCTTACGGACATTACATTCGTTTGTGCCATTTTAAGCAATGTCCAAAACAGATCCATGACATAACCAATACAAACAAAAGAAGAGGGGCCCCGCTGAACACTACAAGCTTCATCTGGGCCCCGCTGAACACTGCAAGCTTCATCTGGGCCCCGCTGAACACTGCAAGCTTCATCTGGGCCCCGCTGAACACTGCAAGCTTCATCTGGGCCCCGCTGAACACTGCAAGCTTCATCTGGGCCCCGCTGAACACTGCAAGCTTCATCTGGGCCCCGCTGAACACTGCAAGCTTCATCTGGGCCCCGCTGAACACTGCAAGCTACATCTGGGCCCGCTGAACACTGCAAGCTTCATCTGGGCCCCGCTGAACACTGCAAGCTTCATCTGGGCCCCGCTGAACACTGCAAGCTTCATCTGGGCCCCGCTGAACACTGCAAGCTTCATCTGGGCCCGCTGAACACTGCAAGCTTCATCTGGGCCCCGCTGAACACTGCAAGCTACATCTGGGCCCCGCTGAACACTGCAAGCTTCATCTGGGCCCCGCTGAACACTGCAAGCTTCATCTGGGCCCCGCTGAACACTGCAAGCTTCATCTGGGCCCGCTGAACACTGCAAGCTTCATCTGGGCCCCGCTGAACACTGCAAGCTTCATCTGGGCCCCGCTGAACACTGCAAGCTTCATCTGGGCCCGCTGAACACTGCAAGCTTCATCTGGGCCCGCTGAACACTGCAAGCTTCATCTGGGCCCCGCTGAACACTGCAAGCTTCATCTGGGCCCCGCTGAACACTGCAAGCTTCATCTGGGCCCCGCTGAACACTGCAAGCTTCATCTGGGCCCCGCTGAACACTGCAAGCTACATCTGGGCCCCGCTGAACACTGCAAGCTTCATCTGGGCCCCGCTGAACACTGCAAGCTTCATCTGGGCCCCGCTGAACACTGCAAGCTACATCTGGGCCCGCGTGAACACTGCAAGCTTCATCTGGGCCCGCTGAACACTGCAAGCTTCATCTGGGCCCCGCTGAACACTGCAAGCTTCATCTGGGCCCCGCTGAACACTGCAAGCTTCATCTGGGCCCCGCTGAACACTGCAAGCTTCATCTGGGCCCCGCTGAACACTGCAAGCTACATCTGGGCCCCGCTGAACACTGCAAGCTTCATCTGGGCCCCGCTGAACACTGCAAGCTTCATCTGGGCCCCGCTGAACACTGCAAGCTTCATCTGGGCCCCGCTGAACACTGCAAGCTTCATCTGGGCCCCGCTGAACACTGCAAGCTTCATCTGGGCCCCGCTGAACACTGCAAGCTTCATCTGGGCCCCGCTGAACACTGCAAGCTTCATCTGGGCCCGCTGAACACTGCAAGCTTCATCTGGGCCCGCTGAACACTGCAAGCTTCATCTGGGCCCGCTGAACACTGCAAGCTTCATCTGGGCCCCGCTGAACACTGCAAGCTTCATCTGGGCCCCGCTGAACACTGCAAGCTACATCTGGGCCCCGCTGAACACTGCAAGCTTCATCTGGGCCCCGCTGAACACTGCAAGCTTCATCTGGGCCCCGCTGAACACTGCAAGCTTCATCTGGGCCCCGCTGAACACTGCAAGCTTCATCTGGGCCCCGCTGAACACTGCAAGCTTCATCTAGGCCCCGCTGAACACTGCAAGCTTCATCTGGGCCCCGCTGAACACTGCAAGCTTCATCTGGGCCCCGCTGAACACTGCAAGCTTCATCTGGGCCCCGCTGAACACTGCAAGCTTCATCTGGGCCCCGCTGAACACTGCAAGCTTCATCTGGGCCCCGCTGAACACTGCAAGCTTCATCTGGGCCCCGCTGAACACTGCAAGCTTCATCTGGGCCCCGCTGAACACTGCAAGCTTCATCTGGGCCCCGCTGAACACTGCAAGCTTCATCTGGGCCCCGCTGAACACTGCAAGCTACATCTGGGCCCCGCTGAACACTGCAAGCTACATCTGGGCCCCGCTGAACACTGCAAGCTTCATCTGGGCCCCGCTGAACACTGCAAGCTTCATCTGGGCCCCGCTGAACACTGCAAGCTTCATCTGGGCCCCGCTGAACACTGCAAGCTTCATCTGGGCCCCGCTGAACACTGCAAGCTTCATCTGGGCCCCGCTGAACACTGCAAGCTTCATCTGGGCCCCGCTGAACACTGCAAGCTTCATCTGGGCCCCGCTGAACACTGCAAGCTTCATCTGGGCCCCGCTGAACACTGCAAGCTTCATCTGGGCCCCGCTGAACACTGCAAGCTTCATCTGGGCCCCGCTGAACACTGCAAGCTTCATCTGGGCCCCGCTGAACACTGCAAGCTTCATCTGGGCCCGCTGAACACTGCAAGCTTCATCTGGGCCCCGCTGAACACTGCAAGCTTCATCTGGGCCCCGCTGAACACTCCAAGCTTCATCTGGGCTCTCTTATGGGTCAGGTTTTTTTCTAAACTTAAAAAAATAACACACTGGAAACCAGATGGACCCTGTAATAGTAATGGCTTCCCAAAGAGTCACTTGGCTGCAGCTATGTAAATAGATCCATTTTGGACATTAAATCCATTTGTCTGTTCCTAAAATGGAGTATTCTGAACACTGGTGTTACCGTCACCTTATGTGTGTAATCGGCAGACTGCAGACACAAGGTAAGGCTAAGTTCACATTTGAGTATATGTCTGCAGCGTATCATCTGCATACGAATGACAAAACGCATGTTTACGCAGCGTTTTTTTTACCCGCATCATCTTACACGACGCCAAAAAAAACCACTGCGTGTGTATGCGTTTGCATTGTTTATTTGCATGCGTTTGAGATTTCCAGGTGCTGTAATCAGTTTTTTTTTTTTACACACTCATCCGCATGACTGCGCATATTTGACGGATTTTTGACGCTTAAAAAAAAAAAACGCAACATGTTGCATTCGCTGGACATTGCGAAACGACGCATGCATATGCATGTCCCTGCGTACACCATGTTAAATATATCTACGCATGACGATCAAATGCTGCGCACAAAGACGCAAATGTGAAAGCAGAGTAGGCTGGATTCACACTTAGGGGATTCACGGGCGCCCTGAACCGAATCTGACGGCATCAGACAGATACGAGGCTGTCTAGACTGGGAAACCAGCAGCCGCTGTGAGCAGCTCAGGTCACACAACATGGACGTGTACTGCAGCCTGGATACACCGGCAGCTATAGGCTGGACCGTGGAGCATTATACGTAGCTGTGGTGTTTCTTCTCCCTGCCACTAAGTGTCCGGTGTAGTGTCCCCTCCTGGTCACCGTACCTTACAATGCCACCGCTGCCAGCACTCACCTCCTCTCCATAGTGCCCTGGACCTTGCAGTGACGTGACCTCACCGCTTCCCTGCAGGAAGAAGCTGAATCCTCCCTGTGAGGACCCATCTGGCTGTTACACTAGGGGCTGTCTAATACAATGCCTGCTCAGAATGACCGAAACTAGAGTCACCGCCGCCGAGCGTACACACTCACCTTCGGGCAGGCGGCTCGGTCCTGACTGGCCAGGCGGCGGCAACTGCTGTTCAACGGCACTGATGAAGAGAGCAACACTCCGGTCCGCCGCCGCAAAGCGAGTGAACGAGCGCGTCACCGGATCACAGCCTCAGCAACAGGGGGCGCGGCTAGAGGGAGACAGTCTTCCAGTGGCCTGATCCTGCAGCCAATAGAAATGCCGACCAGGTGAGCTCGTCATGGCCGTTTCTGTGGTAACGAGCATCTATGAGACTAGCATGGGAACGCGCGATCTCTCCTCACTGACAACGAGCCAATGATAGCGGAGAGCGGGCAGAGACGGGGCCGCTGCAGCCGACTCCGCAAACTGTCCATGACCTGAGTGTACAGCAGCACCGCCAGGACACGCTGCAGAGCGCAGAGCCCAGACCTTACACCACACGGTACATCTCCACATGCAGCCTACAGACGTGTGCAAAGTATGGCCGACATCACAGCTCTGGGGTACGACCTGACATCACAGCTCTGGGGTCCGGCCTGACATCACAGCTCTGGGGTACTGCCTGACCTCACAGCTCTGACATCACAGCTCTGGGGTACGGCCTGACCTCACAGCTCTGGGGTACGGCCTGACCTCACAGCTCTGGGGTACGGCCTGACATCACAGCTCTGGGGTACGGCCTGACCTCACAGCTCTGGGGTACGACCTGACATCACAGCTCTGGGGTACGACCTGACCTCACAGCTCTGGGGTACGGCCTGACCTCACAGCTCTGGGGTACGGCCTGACCTCACAGCTCTGGGGTACGGCCTGACCTCACAGCTCTGGGGTACGGCCTGACCTCACAGCTCTGGGGTACAGCCTGACATCACAGCTCTGGGGTACGGCCTGACCTCACAGCTCTGGGGTACGACCTGACATCACAGCTCTGGGGTACGACCTGACCTCACAGCTCTGGGGTCCGGCCTGACATCACAGCTCTGGGGTCCGGCCTGACATCACAGCTCTGGGGTACTGCCTGACCTCACAGCTCTGACATCACAGCTCTGGGGTACGACCTGACATCACAGCTCTGGGGTACTGCCTGACCTCACAGCTCTGACATCACAGCTCTGGGGTACGACCTGACATCACAGCTCTGGGGTACGACCTGACCTCACAGCTCTGGGGTACTGCCTGACCTCACAGCTCTGACATCACAGCTCTGGGGTACGACCTGACATCACAGCTCTGGGGTACGGCCTGACATCACAGCTCTGGGGTACGGCCTGACCTCACAGCTCTGGGGTACGGCCTGACCTCACAGCTCTGGGGTACGGCCTGACCTCACAGCTCTGGGGTACAGCCTGACATCACAGCTCTGGGGTACGGCCTGACCTCACAGCTCTGGGGTACGACCTGACATCACAGCTCTGGGGTACGACCTGACCTCACAGCTCTGGGGTACGGCCTGACCTCACAGCTCTGGGGTACGGCCTGACCTCACAGCTCTGGGGTACGGCCTGACCTCACAGCTCTGGGGTACGGCCTGACCTCACAGCTCTGGGGTACGGCCTGACATCACAGCTCTGGGGTACGGCCTGACCTCACAGCTCTGGGGTACGACCTGACATCACAGCTCTGGGGTACGACCTGACCTCACAGCTCTGGGGTACGGCCTGACATCACAGCTCTGGGGTCCGGCCTGACATCACAGCTCTGGGGTACTGCCTGACCTCACAGCTCTGACATCACAGCTCTGGGGTACGACCTGACATCACAGCTCTGGGGTACGGCCTGACATCACAGCTCTGGGGTACGGCCTGACCTCACAGCTCTGGGGTACAGCCTGACATCACAGCTCTGGGGTATGGCCTGACCTCACAGCTCTGGGGTCTGGCCTGACATCACAGCTCTGGGGTACTGCCTGACCTCACAGCTCTGACCTCACAGCTCTGGGGTACGACCTGACATCACAGCTCTGGGGTACGACCTGACCTCACAGCTCTGGGGTACGACCTGACCTCACAGCTCTGGGGTACGGCCTGACATCACAGCTCTGGGGTCCGGCCTGACATCACAGCTCTGGGGTACTGCCTGACCTCACAGCTCTGGGGTACGACCTGACATCACAGCTCTGGGGTACGGCCTGACATCACAGCTCTGGGGTACGGCCTGACATCACAGCTCTGACATCACAGCTCTGGTGTACGACCTGACCTCACAGCTCTGGGGTACGACCTGACATCACAGCTCTGGGGTACGGCCTGACATCACAGCTCTGGGGTACGGCCTGACATCACAGCTCTGGGGTACGGCCTGACCTCACAGCTCTGGGGTCCGGCCTGACATCACAGCTCTGGGGTCCGGCCTGACATCACAGCTCTGGGGTACTGCCTGACCTCACGCTCTGACATCACAGCTCTGGGGTACGGCCTGACATCACAGCTCTGGGGTACGGCCTGACATCACAGCTCTGAGGTACGGCCTGACCTCACAGCTCTGGGGTACGGCCTGACCTCACAGCTCTGGGGTCCGGCCTGACATCACAGCTCTGGGGTACTGCCTGACCTCACAGCTCTGACCTCACAGCTCTGGGGTACGACCTGACATCACAGCTCTGGGGTACTGCCTGACCTCACAGCTCTGACCTCACAGCTCTGGGGTACGACCTGACATCACAGCTCTGGGGTATGGCCTGACATCACAGCTCTGGGGTACGGCCTGACATCACAGCTCTGGGGTACGACCTGACATCACAGCTCTGGGGTACGGCCTGACATCACAGCTCTGGGGTACGGCCTGACCTCACAGCTCTGGGGTACTGTCACGCGGTCTTATGATATGTGTACGATGTCAGTAAACTATTCTTAAAAGAACAACACTCTATACAACATATAGATTAGCAACATCAGCATGTAAATATAGAATAGATTTACCTGACACGATATCCGTTGAACTCAGGGTTAATCTTGAGGACTTGATACACTGTCACAGGAAAGAGGAGGACCGGGGGTCTAACCTGACCCTAAACTGGGGTCCTAACTAATCCCTCACCTTGGATGTACTGATAATGGTTCAGAGGTCCAAGTCTCCAGCCTAACCCTGTCTCCTATCAGTCCCTGAACCCTGTAATCAGTCCTAAGAAGGATACTGATTACCACCAAAGGGATATGGGCTGATCTCTGCTAAATACACAGATTAGACATATAAGACAGACTGGAGAAAACACAGACTTGCATACACACTCAAACACAGAAGGAACATAAATGATCTGGGATATTAAACTCTAAGCAAGGTGAGCTTAAAACAACTAAGGAGCTCTTTAACTTAAGTCTATACAGATACAATCCTATCTGTGGTCTGCATGAAGAATTTCACTGGCAACTCCCAACACAGACAACCAGAGATTTAAAGAAAACCAATCAACAATTAATTGCAGCCGGGAGAAACTGCACCCAGTCCCAGAACTGAGCACAGAC
Source organism: Oophaga sylvatica (assembly GCA_033576555.1). Lineage (NCBI taxonomy): Eukaryota > Metazoa > Chordata > Amphibia > Anura > Dendrobatidae > Oophaga > Oophaga sylvatica. Next base: position 918,533,114 of record JARQOD010000001.1, on the reverse strand, counting down.
AGAATTAACTCCCTAACTGCCAAACACAAAGAAACAGCAACTCAGCTGTGAGAAGTCAGAATGTGCAACCGCGACGATCTTCGTGGCGATGCACACATGACAGTACCCCCCCTTCTACGAGGGGCCTCCGGACCTCAGGGCCAGGTTTGCCCGGGTGAGTTCTGTGGAAGGTCCGCACCAAACGATCTGCGTTAATGTCAGACGCAGGAACCCACGTCCTCTCCTCTGGACCATACCCCTTCCAATGCACCAAGTACTGAAGGGACCGGCGATTCAGACGTGAGTCAATGATCTTTGACACTTGAAACTCCAAGTTACCATTGACCACCACTGGAGGAGGAGGTAGAGGTGATGGTATGACTGGTGCCACGTACCTCTTAAGTAATGACTTGTGGAACACATTGTGGATTTTAAACGTAGGAGGGAGGTCCAGACGAAATGCCACAGGATTAATTATGGAACTGATCCTGTACGGCCCGATGAATCTGGGGCCCAGCTTCCAGGAGGGAACTTTAAGTTTTATATTCCTGGTAGACAACCATACCAGATCGTTCACATTAAGATCTGGACCAGAAACTCTCCTCCTATCAGCCATACGTTTATAACGGTTCCCCATAGCACTCAGATTATTCAATACACCTCTCCACACTGAAGCAAGTGACGACGAGAAACGCTCCTCCTCAGGAACCCCCAGAAGGGCCCCCCCATTGAATGTACAAAACTGGGGATGAAAACCATATGCCCCAAAAAACGGGGACTTACCAGTGGACTCGCTCCGCCTGTTGTTAAGAGCGAACTCTGCCAGAGGCAAGAAAGAAGACCAGTCCTCCTGGTTCTCTGAGACAAAACACCGAAGATAAGTCTCTAGGCTTTGATTCAGACGCTCTTGACCATTGGTCTGCGGATGAAAAGCCGAGGAAAATGACAATTGCATCCCCCGACGTAAACAAAATGCCCTCCAAAACTTGGACACAAACTGAGACCCCCTATCTGACACCACATCAGAAGGCAACCCATGAAGTCTCACAATCTCCCAATGAACACTGCGCCAGAGTTTTAGCATTAGGGAGGGCAGGAAGAGCAATGAAATGTGCCATCTTACTGAACCTGTCAACAACCACCAGTATGACAGTCTTCCCTGACGACTGAGGAAGGTCCGTGATGAAGTCCATAGACAAATGAGTCCATGGACGCTCCGGAAGTTTCAAGGGTAAGAGGGTCCCAGACGGACGGGTATGAGGGGTCTTAGAGCGAGCACAAACCCCACAGGACGCGACAAAAGTTAAAACATCTTTATTAACGTTAGGCCACCAAAACCGGCGAGAAAGGAGATCTAAAGTAGCCTTACTCCCTGGATGTCCTGCTAAAGCAGAATTATGATGTGCCTCAATAACCTTTTGTCTCAACTGATTTGGGACAAACAGTCTCCCTGGAGGTCCTGCAGGGGCGTCCCCCTGAGCCTCTAACACCTCCTCCTCAAGCTCAGAACATACAGCCGACACTACCACCCCCTCCTGAAGGATAGGAATCGGGTCATCCATTTTCCCGGCCCCTGGGAAACTGCGAGACAAGGCATCCGCCTTAACATTCTTAGATCCAGGGCGATAAGTGACAACAAAATTAAACCTGGTAAAAAACAACGACCATCGAGCTTGTCTGGAATTCAGACGCTTAGCAGATTCCAAATACAGCAGGTTCTTGTGATCAGTAATGACGGTGACCGGGTGGACTGCCCCCTCCAAAAAGTGACGCCATTCTTCAAAAGCCAACTTAATGGCCAAAAGTTCCCTATTGCCGATATCATAATTCCTTTCGGCGGACGACAATTTTTTAGAAAAGAAAGCGCACGGATGCCATTTACCAGGGGACGGACCCTGGGACAATATTGCACCCACCCCTACGTCAGACGCGTCCACCTCCACAACGAACGGCTGTGATGCATCTGGTTGGATGAGAACGGGTGCCGAAGCAAAACATTTTTTCAAAGAGGAAAAAGCTTGGCAAGCTTTGTCCGACCATTTAGAAAAATCCGTCCCTTTTCTTGTCATGTCAGTGAGAGGTTTGACAACAGATGAGAAATTACAAATAAATTTCCGGTAGTAGTTAGCAAACCCCAGAAAACGCTGCAGAGCCTTAAGATCCTCTGGCTGATCCCATTCAAGCACTGCTCTCACCTTTTCAGGGTCCATACGGAAACGGAGGCTGACACCAAGAAACCCAAAAACTGAAGTTCCTGTACGGCGAATACACACTTTTCCAGTTTGGCGTATAGTTTATTGTCTCGCAAGATCTGCAACACCTGTCTCACATGCTCCTGGTGAGACACAAGATCTGGTGAGTAAATTAAAATGTCATCCAAATATACGACCACAAACAGCCCCACCAGATGACGAAAAATGTCATTAACAAAATGTTGGAATACTGCTGGTGCAGTAGTCAGACCAAAAGGCATGACAAGGTTCTCATAATGTCCCTCCGGCGTGTTAAACGCCGTTTTCCACTCATCCCCCTCTTTTATCCTAATCAGATTATACGCCCCCCTGAGATCCAATTTAGAGAACCATTTGGCGCCAACAATTTGATTGAAGAGATCAGGAATCAGAGGGAGTGGATACGGATCTCGAACAGTAATCCGATTAAGTTCGCGGAAATCCAAGCAAGGGCGTAGGCCTCCATCTTTTTTCTTCACAAAGAAGAACCCCGCGGCCACTGGGGAAGATGAAGGTCTAATATGCCCTTTGGCCAGACTTTCCGAAATATAATCTTTCATAGCCTGCCTCTCAGGACCAGAAAGGTTATATAACCTAGCTTTAGGTAACTTAGCATCAGGAAGTAAATTAATAGAGCAGTCATACACGCGATGAGGAGGCAACTCCTGACACCCCTCCTCAGAGAACACATCCCCAAAGTCCTCCAAAAAAGGAGGCAAGTACTAGGCACGACCGCACTGATGACTGTGTTCATGCAGTTATTTTGCAAAACTCCCCCATTGGCTTATATCTCTGGACTGCCAATTAATCACAGGGTTATGTTTAACCAACCAAGGAAGTCCCAACACAATAGGAGTAGGTAGACCCTCCAACAATAACAAGATAATAGTTCCCTATGTATTGCCCCTACCCGAAGGTCAATGTTATGAACCTCATGAACAAAGCTACCTTGGCCGAGAGGCCTGGCGTCAATGGAGAATATAGGGATCGGTTTGACCAATACACTCAGATGCATACCTTGAGCCTGAGCAAACTGAGCGTCAACCAGATTAGCCCCGGACCCACTATCAAGAAGAACAGAAAATCTCTCCACTCTCGTACCAACCACCACCTCCACTGGTACAAGGAACTGAGAAGAACTAGCGGACGAAATACATACTCCCAGGTTGTCGTCCACCACACAACCTGGGATTAACAGTTTTCCGGCGACTTTTTGCTCAACAAGGCACGGGATGGACATCCCCCAACAAAATGTCCCTCTTTCCCGCAGAAGAAACACCTTCTAGTCCTGCGGCGTACCGCCAATCCCCTCCTACGAAATGATGTCCCTCCCAACTGCATAGGCTCCTCCGAACAGACAAGGGGAACCTCAACATAAGGGACTTTAGTAGTAGGTGGAGTAACAACAGGGGGCGGAGTTACCTCGCACCTCTCCCGGAGCCGTCTATCAGTACGGATAGCTAGGGCCATAGCAGCCTCCAGTGATGGAGGAGAATCATACTGAGCCAAAACGTCCTTTAATTTGTCAGAAAGCCCATGACAAAACTGGCTTCTAAGAGCTGGGTCATTCCACTGAGTATCTGTGGCCCATCTACGGAACTCAGAAGCAAATTCCTCCGCCGGACGATCTCCCTGCTGTATCTTACGTAATTTTGTCTCAGCAAGAGAGACCCGATCTGGGTCATCATATACCAAACCCAGGGCAGTAAAAAATCGATCTACTGACTGTAGAGCCGGGGATCCCGGAGGAAGGGAGAAGGCCCAGGATTGAGGGTCCCCTTGTAGGAGCGAGATAACAATTCCCACTCTCTGCTCTTCACTCCCTGATGATCGAGGCCGAAGCCGAAAATACAATTTACATGCTTCCCTGAAGGTAAAAAATTTGTCTCGCCCACCAGTGAACCTGTCCGGGAGAGCTACTTTAGGTTCAAATCTGGTTTGCTCCGAGGGAGACAAAACTTTGGACTTAATGTCCGTCAGCTCCATGGATAATCCCTGCAACTGCAGAGCCAGCTGGGCTACTGGATCCATGGCAACTGGGAATAATTTTATGGGCCAGTGAAAATGTCACGCGGTCTTATGATATGTGTACGATGTCAGTAAACTATTCTTAAAAGAACAACACTCTATACAACATATAGATTAGCAACATCAGCATGTAAATATAGAATAGATTTACCTGACACGATATCCGTTGAACTCAGGGTTAATCTTGAGGACTTGATACACTGTCACAGGAAAGAGGAGGACCGGGGGTCTAACCTGAACCCTAAACTGGGGTCCTAACTAATCCCTCACCTTGGAGGTACTGATAATGGTTCAGAGGTCCAAGTCTCCAGCCTAACCCTGTCTCCTATCAGTCCCTGAACCCTGTAATCAGTCCTAAGAAGGATTACTGATTACCACCAAAGGGATATGGGCTGATCTCTGCTAAATACACAGATTAGACATATAAGACAGACTGGAGAAAACACAGACTTGCATACACACTCAAACACAGAAGGAACATAAATGATCTGGGATATTAAACTCTAAGCAAGGTGAGCTTAAAACAACTAAGGAGCTCTTTAACTTAAGTCTATACAGATACAATCCTATCTGTGGTCTGCATGAAGAATTTCACTGGCAACTCCCAACACAGACAACCAGAGATTTAAAGGAAACCAATCAACAAATAATTAATTGCAGCCGGGAGAAACTGCACCCAGTCCCAGAACTGAGCACAGACAGAATTAACTCCCTAACTGCCAAACACAAAGAAACAGCAACTCAGCTGTGAGAAGTCAGAATGTGCAACCGCGACGATCTTCGTGGCATGCACACATGACAGGTCGGCTGCATCACAGCTGGGTACGACTAGTCTACTACAGTTGGGGTACGACTGCATCACAGTTGGGGTACTGCCTGTACGGCTCTGACCTCACAGCTCTGGGGTACGCTGCCAGTTGGGTATGGCCTGACACAAGCTCTGGGGTAGCTGACATCACGCCTGGGTCGACCTGACATCCAGCTTGGGTAGGCCTGAATAAGCTTGGGGTACGGCCTGACTACAGCCTGGGGTAGGCTGACTCACAGCTTGGGTACGGCCTGACCTCAAGCCTGGGTACGGCCTGACCAGGGCCGTATTTAGAGTTTCTGCTGCCCTAGGCACTTTTCGTTCTGCCTCCCCATTGGTGAGTATGACTAATGCAGATACTGTCGTCAGTGACTTAGGCTACTTGCACGTCAGCGATTTTTGCCATTTGCGGCAGTTTTTCCGCATCTGCCATGTAACGGATCACTTATGGCAACACTGCATTCGGCCTCATTCATTCCCTATGCGACTTGCAGAAATGTGCGACACTTGCGGTTTTGACGCGATCCCACAAATCCGATACTTGCAGCAACGGAAAAAAAATGCTACTAGCAGTGTTTTTTTGTCTCACTGCAAGTGTCGCACATGTTTGCAAGTCCCATAGGGAATGAATGAGGCCGAATCTATGTGTATGCCCATGTAGCTCTTTCAAAGACAGTGGTTTCCTACCACACTCAAAAGACATACAAATAGGATGTTTAGATTGTGAGCCCCAATGGGGACAGTATTGATGATGTCTGTAAAGTGCTGTGGAGTTAATAGTGCAATATCAGTGAATAAATATTATTCTTAATATTAGGTTACAATACCAGGATCTGAGGATTTTCTGTTTCGAGGTCAAGAGCTCTAGATGTGATGTTGCTGCCTGTCTCGCTGTCTTCCTCTTTTGACACTGCAGTGTGGTGGACAAGAAAAATTGACTGGTTAACAGCAAGAAGTCTGGTGTCTGTGTACTAACTGTACTAGAAATTCTCCCCACACCATGTCCAGCAGACACTGGAGGATTACTAGATGGATTTTATTATTCTATTACTGCCTAGTCTCTGACTAAGGCCATATGTCTGGGTGTAAACAGATACTTACATATAAATCTGGACAATTTATCTTATAGATCTCCCGGTATATTATTTATTATAGATCTATAATATATAATGTACAAGGAGACCTATAGTATAAAATGTCCAGAATTATCTGTAATATATGATGTACAATCTATTATATATAATGTCCAGGGTGATCTATAATATATAAAGCTCAGGTAGTAGATTTATAATAATGTACAGTCCAGGCAAATCTATACTATATAATGTCGAGAGGCTGAGATATATTTAGGGTACGTTTCCACGTTCAGGAAACGCTGCGGGTTGGACGCTGAGAACAGCCGCAGAGTCCAATCCGCAGAGTCCAATGTTACAGCATAGTGGAGGGGATTTTAATCCCATATCCACTATGCGTACAAAGATGCAGGTGGCAGACCTGCGTATATGCACATGTGGCGCGTCTTTCTAGACTGCAGCATGTCTATTTATCTCGCGGAGACGCTCAGTCTACGCAAGATAAATAACACCGTCCTATGTATAGGATGCGGTGATTCCACACAGTTCAAGGAACACATGTGGAATCACCGCGCGTACAAAAGCCGGCAAAGCTTTGGACGGAGCTGTGTCCTCTCTGCAGCGTTTCCTGAACGTGGAAACATAGCCTTAGGGTATGTGCACACATTGCAGATTTGTCTGCAGAAGTTTCCGTACATAATTCGCATCTATTGACAGAAAACGCAGGTGCGTATTTGATGCGTTTTTTACATGTGGATTTGTATGCCTTTTTGTAAGCTAAATAAAGATGTTATTTAACAAAAAAAAAAAGATTTGTGATGTAATTTCTGTCCAACTGCCTCTTTTACATTAGTCCAGCGCTCATTCTCCCCAGCGCTCATTCCCCCCCGAGCGCTCATTCCCCCGAGCGCTCATTCCCCACCTCAGCGCTCATTCCCACCTCAGCGCTCATTCCCCCCAGCGCTCATTCCCCACCTCAGCGCTCATTCCCCACCTCAGCGCTCATTCCCCACCTCAGCGCTCATTCCCACCCCAGCGCTCATTCCCCACCTCAGCGCTCATTCCCCACCTCAGCGCTCATTCCCCACCTCAGCGCTCATTCCCCACCTCAGCGCTCATTCCCCACCTCAGCGCTCATTCCCCACCCAGCGCTCATTCCCCACCTCAGCGCTCATTCTCCCCAGCGCTCATTCCCCACCTCAGCGCTCATTCCCCACCCCAGTGCTCATTCCCCACCTCAGCGCTCATTCACCTCAGCGCTCATTCCCCACCCCAGCGCTCATTCTCCCCAGCGCTCATTCCCCACCTCAGCGCTCGTTCTCCCCTTGCGCTCATTACATCCCCTGTGCTCATTCTCCCCCCTGCGCTCATTCTCCCACAGCGCTCATTCCCCCCACCCCGGCCCACAGCGCTCATTCCTCCCCCCCCAGCCCTCAGCGCTCCCCCCAGCATACAGCGCTCCCCCCAGGACACAGCGCTCCCCCCACAGCACACAGCGCTCCCCCCAACACACAGCACTCCCCCCCCAGGCTCCACCCCTCGGCTGGCTGATCCCATCTCACTGCGTCTGCTCTCACTGCTCTGCGGCGTCTGCCAGCGCTGCAGAGCCGCTCATTCCTCCTCTGGCTCACTCCAGTCCTCAGCCTCTGGGGCTGGGGGCAGGCACCGGGGGCTCAGCCGCTCACCTGAGTATGTGGTGGCGTGGTCCGGTCCCTGCTCTTGGCTCAGGCTGCCTGCTGCTGCACGTGAGTCTGTTTTTGTTATGACAGACACACACAGCAGTCTGACTCACATGGTAGGTACCGCTCATTAAACTCATGAATATGGATGCCACGCCTATGAGAGTGGAGTGACATCCATATTCATCAGCTTATTGAGCGCTACGGTACTTGTATGCAGCAGGCTCTAGGGATGTCGGCGGCGGCGCTGGACGGTGGAGCTGCGCAGGAGGAGGTGAGGTGAGTATGGTGGGGGGGGGATTGGGCGGACCGCCGGACTTATAAAAAATAAAAAAATAAAAGAAAAAAAAAACTTGCTCAGGTGCCGCCCCCCCGCAGAGTCCCGCCCTAGGCACGTGCCCTCGGGTGCCTAATGGGAAATACGGCCCTGGGCCTGACATCACAGCTCTGGGGTACGGCCTGACATCACAGCTCAGATATCACAGCTCTGGGGTACAGCCTGACATCACAGCTCTGGGGTACGGCCTGACATCACAGTCTGGGGTGCGGCCTGACATCACAGCTCTGGGGTACGGCCTGACATCACAGCACTGGGGTACGGCCTGATATCAGAGCTCTGGAGTAAGGCCTGACATCACAGCTCTGGGGTGCAGCCTAACATCAAACTTTTGGGGTGCGGCCTGACATCACAGCTCTGGGGTTCTGCCTGACATCACAGCTCTGGGGTACGGCCTGACAGCACAGCTATGGGGTATGGCCTGACCGCACAGCTCTGAGGTACGGCCTGACATCACAGCTCTGGGGTGCGGCCTGACATCACAGCTCTGGGGTGCGGCCTGACATCACAGCTCTGGGGTGCGGCCTGACATCACAGCTCTGGGGTGCGGCCTGACATCACAGCTCTGGGATGCGGCCTGACATCACTGCTCTGGAGTACTGCCTGACATCACAGCTCTGGGGTACGGCCTGACATCAGGGGAGCGGGCGAGTTTGTCAGTGTGTGAGCTTCCAGATCGAATGAGTGTTTCAGACTGAGCTTACAGAGCGAGCAAGTGTGTCAGTGTGAGCTTACAGAGCATGCGAGTGTGTCAGTGTGAGCTTACAGAGCGGGCAAGTTTGTCAGTGTGTGAGCTTACAGAGAGTGCGAGTGTATCAGTGTGTGAGCTTACAGAGCGAGTGAGTGTGTCAGTGTGTGAGCTTACCGAGCGGGCGAGTGTGTCAGTGTGTGAGCTTACAGAGCGGGCAAGTGTGTCAGTGTGTGAGCTTACAGAGCGGGTGAGTATGTCAGTGTGTGTGCTTGCAGAGTGGGTGAGTGTCAGTGTGAACTTACAGAGCGGGCGAGTGTGTCAGTGTGTGAGCTTACAGTCATGGCCAAAAGTTTGAGAATGACACAAATATTATATTTTCACATGATCTGCTGCCCTCTGGTTTTTGTGTGTGTTTGACAGATGTTTTTATCACAGACAGAAATATAATTGCAAACATATGAGTAACAAAAGCTTATATTGACAGAATGAGTTAATGCAGCAAGTCAATATTTGCAGTGTTGACCCTTCTTCTTCAGGACCTCTGCAATTCTCCCTGGCATGCTCTCAATCAACTTCTGGACCAAATCCTGACTGATAGCAGTCCATTCTTAAGGTACTGCCACACTAAACAATCCGCTAGCGATCTCGTTAGCGTTGCATACTAATGAGATCGCTAGCGGGATTGTTTCTATATCGCTAAATGCTGCCGCATTTAGCGATATAGTTAACGACGCTATCGCCGTTAGCGATCTTCTTAACGACTTTAGCGGTACAAAAGTACCGCTAAATCGCTAAGAAAAGGTGCCACACAGCGATTAGATACTTACCCAGGGGAGCGCCAGCGATGAAATAGGGTCCGGAACGATTCCAGCGACGAGCGAGATCACAGCAGGAAGCTCGTCGCTGGAAGCTGCCGCACTGAACAATATCGCTAACGGGATCGCTAAATAGTGACGTTTTTTAGCGATCCGTTAGCGATATTGTTTAGTGTGGCATACCCTTTACACAATCAATGCTTTCATTTTGTCAGAATTTTTAGGTTTTTGTTTGTCCACCCGTCTCTTGATGATTGACCACAAGTTCTCAATGGGATTAAGATCTGGGGAGTTTCCAGGCCATGGACCCAAAATCTCTATGTTTTGTTCCCTGAGCCATTTAGTTACCACCTTTGCTTTATGGCAAGGTGCTCCATCATGCTGGAAAAAGCATTGTTGATCGCCAAACTGCTCTTGGAGGGTTGGGAGAAGTTGCTCTTGGAGGACATTCTGGTACCATTCTTTATTCATGACTGTGTTTTTAGGCAAGACTGTGAGAGAGTCGATTCCCTTGGTTGAGAAGCAACCCCACACATGAATGGTTTCAGGATGCTTAACAGTTGGCATGACACAAGACTGGTGGTAGCGCTCACCTTGTCTTCTCCGAATGAGGCGTTTTCCTGATGTCCCAAACAATCGAAAAGGGGAATCATCAGAGAAAATAACTTTACCCCAGTCCTCAACAGTCCACTGCCTGTACCTTTTGCAGAATATCAGTCTGTCCATGATGTTTTTTCTGGAGAGAAGTGCCTTCTTTGCTGCCCTCCTTGAGACCAGGCCTTGCTCCAAGAGTCTCCGCCTCACAGTGCGTGCAGATGCACTCACACCTGCCTGCTGCCATTCCTGAGCAAGCTCTGCACTGCTGGTAGCCCGATCCCGCAGCTGAAACACTTTTAAGAGACGGTCCTGGCGCTTGCTGGTCTTTCTTGGGTGCCCTGGAGCCTTTTTGGCAACAATGGAACCTCTCTGCTTGAAGTTCTTGATGATGCAATAGATTGTTGACTGAGGTGAAATCTTTCTAGCTGCAATACTCTTCCCTGTTAGGCCATTTTTGTGCATTGCAATGATGACTGCACGTGTTTCTTTAGAGATAACCATGGTTAACAGAAGAGAAACAATGATGCCAAGCACCAGCCTCCTTTTAAAGTGTCCAGTGGTGTCATTCTTAATCATGACAGATTGATCTCCAGCCATGTCCTCATCAACACCCACACCTGTGTTAATGGAGCAATCACTGAAAAGAGGTTAGCTGGTCCTTTTAAGGCAGGGCTGCAATGATGTTGAAATGTGTTTTGGGGGATAAAGTTCATTTTCTAGCCAAATATTGAATTTGCAAGTAATTGCTGTTAAGCTGATCACTCTTTATAACATTCTGGAGTATATGCAAATTGCCATTAGAAAAAGTGAAGCAGTAGACTTTGTAAAAATTAATATTTGTGTCATTCTCAAAACTTTTGTCCATGACTGTACAGAGCGGGCGGGAGTGTGTCAGTGTGTGAGTTTACAGAGCAGGTGAGTGTGTCAGTGTGAGCTTACAGAGGGGTGAGTATGTCAGTGTGTGTGCTTGCAGAGCGGGTGAGTGTCTGTGAGCTTACAGAGCGGGCGAGTGTGTCAGTGTGTGAGCTTACAGAGCGGGCGAGTGTGTCATTGTGTGAGCTTACTGAGCGAGCGAGTGTGTCAGTGTGTGAGCTTACAGAGCGGGCGAGTGTGTCAGTTTGTGAGCTTACAGAGCGGGCGAGTGTGTCAGTTTGTGAGCTTACAGAGCGGGCGAGTGTGTCAGTGCGTGAGCTTACAGAGCGGGTGAGTGTGTCAGTGTGTGAGCTTACAGAGCGGGCGAGTGTGTCAGTGTGTGAGCTTACAGAGTGGGCTAGTGTGTCAGTGTGTGTGCTTGCAGAGCAGGTGAGTGTCAGTGTGAGCTTACAGAGCGGGCGAGTGTGTCAGTGTGTGAGCTTACAGAGCAGGTGAGTGTCAGTGTGTGAGCTTACAGAGCGGGCGAGTGTGTCAGTGTGTGTGTTGCAGAGCGGGTGAGTGTCAGTGTGAGCTTACAGAGCGGGCGAGTGTGTCAGTGTGTGAGCTTACAGAACGGGCGAGTGTGTCAGTGTGTGAGCTTACAGAGCGGACGACTGTGTCAGTGTGAGCTTACAGAGCGGGCGAGTGTCAGTGTGTAAGCTTACAGAGCAGGCGAGTGTGTCAGACTGGGCTTAAAGAGCGGGCGAGTGTGTCAGACTGACCTTACAGAGCAGGTGAGTGTGCCAGACTGACCTTACAGAGCAGGCGAGTGTGTCAGACTGAGTGTAATGTATGTAGTACAGTTCATATAGCGTCTTGTGCTTGGGTGCGATGAAAACACAGGAGTCACAGGTTTGATATAGAAAAGTCCTGTATTACTTCATACAAGTTGGCAGAAATAGTCACACAGTTTGCAGACACAGAAACAGGAGACACAGCAGGCCAGAGTAATCCAAGCTCATCAATCACTCTCCAATACAGATTCAGGATCTTCTTCTCTGTTACCGTAAGTCCATGCAAACGTGGGTCTTTCAAAGAGCAGGGTTCAGAGTCCACAAGTGCTTCAGAGTTCCTCAGTAGGAATAGCTGGAGTACAAGGTCCAAGGCTTACAGGAGTCAAGTCACAGGTTCACTGCAGGCTAGATTCTGAAGCACTGATTGCTCAGCTGTGGCAGGGCGGGAACATGCAAGCTGGAAACTCCATTTTGACTGAGGGCAAGATAGCTGCAGCAAGACAGAAAGTAAAATGGCTGACGAACAAACTGAGTTTCAGGAATATATACATAGAACCTTACATTACTCCCCCTTAAGGACAACCTCCGGATGACCTCAGACCAGGCTTGTGTGGGTACCTCTGATGAAACTGACGGAGCAAGCGAGGAGCATTAACGTTATTGACCGGTTCCCATGAGTTGTCCTCCACTGGGTAGCCCTGCCATTTAATCAGATATTGTAACTGATTTCTATACAACCTGGAATCTAAAATCCTTTCCACCACAAATTCTTCCTGACCATCGACTAGCACTGGGTCAGGGCAAGGAGAGGAACGTCCAGGAAACGTATTGGGTGTCGCAGCCTTTAGTAGGGATACATGAAAGACAGGGTGGATTCTCATAGTTCTGGGCAGTTGAAGACGACAAGCAACGGCACTTATAATTTTACTGATTTTATAGGGTCCAATGTACTTATGTCCCAACTTAGACGATGGAATCCTTAACTTAAGATTTCTGGTTGACAGCCAGACCAAGTCTCCTACCTTGAAAGCTGGTGCAGGTTTACGAAATTTATCTGCTGCTTTCTTGTACCTTTCTTGAGCCGATTCCAGATTTTCCTTTAGAAGATCCATATTCTTCTGTAAAGACGTGATTCTTTCAGCCACTGCTGGTAAAGGCGTTTCTATGGGAAATCGTGGTAGAATGTTAGGATGATAACCTAGATTAGAGTAAAAAGGAGACTGTTTAGTGGAGGCACTCTGAGAGTTGTTATACGAGAACTCAGCTAATGGAAGTAGATCCACCCAATCATCCTGTAGGTGGCAGATAAAGCAGCGGAGATACTGCTCCAGGGTTTGATTGGTTCGTTCGGTCTGTCCATTAGTCTGGGGATGAAAAGCAGAAGAAAGGTTTACTTTAATGTCCAATGCTGCACAGAAATTTTGCCAAAACCTAGAAGTGAATTGCACCCCTCGATCCGAAATAACCTCATCCGGTACTCCATGTAAGCGAAACACATCTTTAATCATCAAATCTGATGTCTGTTTTGCAGTGGGTAAGCCGACACAAGGGATAAAATGAGCTGCCTTTGTTAGACGGTCAACCACCACTAGAATGGTGTTCTTCCCCTGAGAGGTTGGTAATTCCACAATGAAGTCCATAGAAATGGATCCCCACGGGCGGGACGGGGTGGGAAGAGGCTGTAACAGACCAGTTGGTGAGGAGCGAGGTGTTTTGCATCTTGCACAGACCTCACATGAAGTGACATAATTCAAAACATCCTTCCTGCAAGTGGGCCACCAAAAGAAACGAGAAAGAAATTCCTGTGTCTTTAGAATTCCTCTATGCCCAGCTATCTTGGAATCGTGAATGAGTTGCAATACTCTTAATCTGACTGTTTCAGGAATATACAGACGTTGTCCCTGAATCCACACACCATTCTTAAAGACAAGACTTACGTCCCTTGGGGGTTGTGCCAAAAAGGAATCCGCATGGTATGTTTCCTTGATGTCCTTAAGTAGGTCTTGATTATGAATTACTCCTAGGAATCTAGAGTCAGGAAGAATAGTCTTAGGAGGAGTAATTGGACGTGTCTCTGCTGAGTAAATCCTAGAGAGTGCATCAGCCTTTCCATTGCGCGATCCTGGTCTATAAGAGATGATAAAATTAAATTGGTTTAAGAAAAGATTCCAGCGAGCCTGGCGAGGAGTCAGGCACTTAGCCGACCTGATAAACTCAAGGTTACGATGGTCTGTCAGGACGACTATTTGCTGTGCAGCTCCCTGAAGAAGGTGTCTCCATTCTTTGAAGGCGGCAATAATGGCCAACAACTCTCTATTGCCCACATCGTAGTTCCTCTCAGCCGAAGACAACTGCTGGGAAAAGAAGGCACAGGGATGCAAGACATTCTTCTCACCTGTTCTCTGAGAGAGTATAGCTCCAACGGCACAGTCTGAAGCATCCACCTCTATTATGAAGGCAAGCTCGGGGTTGGGATGTACTAGGATAGGTGCAGTGGTAAATTTATCTTTTAGACGGGAAAATGCTTCCTGGGCTTGGGGAGTCCAGGAAAACCTAGACTCTTTCCGGGTAAGTTGAGTGATAGGTGACACTACCTCAGAGAAATTTCTAATGAAACGTCTATAGAAGTTGGCAAACCCGATGAAGCGCTGTACCTCCTTCACATTTCTAGGACTTGGCCAATCCTTGATGGCTTGGGTTTTGCTTCCATCCATACTAATTCCTTGTGTAGACAGTACATACCCCAGAAATTGAATTTCGGTCCTATGGAATTCACACTTTTCAAGTTTGATGTAAAGATGATTTTGTCTTAGACGTTCCAAGACCATTCTCACATGTCCATGATGTTCCTCTGTGGAGTTAGAAAAAATTAGAATATCATCCAAATAAATTAACACGAATGTATCTAGGAGATCCCTGAAAATGTCATTCACCAAGTGTTGGAAAGTGGCTGGGGCGGTACTCAGACCAAAAGGCATAACTAGATATTCAA